>JAZDUH010000040.1:9122500-9765000 GCA_036419115.1 Scarus forsteni | reverse complement strand
TATATATATATATATACACACATATATATATATATATATATATATACACACATACACACATATATATATATTATCACACACACACATACACACACACACACACACATACACATACACACACACACACACACACATACACACAACACACATACACACACACACATACGCACACACACACACACATGCGCATGCACACACACACACACACTTTTGATCAGACAACACATTTTGTGACAGCACTTCCAATGAGCCAGCTCACCTTGTCATACCAGGAATGCTGAAAAGACCTGTTTCTTTTCCCCACCTTTTGCACTAAATCAATCTTAGGAGTTGATCTGCCCTGCTGTTTTACTCTAATTTTCTCTTCGCCAAAATCTGGTCTACAACATTCATACTATCTGCCGTGATGTGCAGCATGCTAGCTGCTGGAGCAGCTACGTGAGACTATTGACTGGCTGTGAGTGTGAGTGAAAGGGAGAGAAGATCCGCATCTGCTCAAGCAGAAAAGAAAAGTGGCAGGAGAGAGTCTTCAAGTCATTTTAAGAAAGATAAAGTCACTGGAGATCGATAAAGCCTCCGGATCAGTCCAGAACAACTGAATGTAAAACTTAGAAGATGCTGCAGTAAAGAATGATACTTCAAGATCGCTGATTGGCTCATTTCACTGTCAATCAAAAAGGGATTCGGCCTCAGACAGATCATCCAATCATCACGCAGAAGCTGAGCAGGCCAGCCCACTGCCTCATAGACTCCCAGAGACGCTGAGCGTCTGATGGGCGGACAAAGCCCGGCGCTTATCCAATGACCGCCCAGTTTCCACAGTGGAACAACCCACTCTAAGTTTTCCTGTTGAAGTCAGACGCTCAGCGTCCAACTGTAGCGCTGAGACGCTGCGATGAATGAGAAGGAAGTTGCGCCAGTTACCTGTGATAAGTAGCTGATTCTGGAACAAAAGATGAAGGTATTCTAGCTCATATTTAGTCAATGAAATGTACACACAGCAGTACATATCACCACTTTTTGCCAGTTGCAGAAGATATATATATATATATATATATATATATACATGTATATATACATATATATAAGAACATACACACACACACACATAACCATATACATACATATACATATTACATTACATATATAAACATGAAAATACATAATAAACCATCAGTATGTGTAAAATGTAAAGATACAGATTTAGAGTGTATGTATGAAAGATGTGTGTGCATGTGTGTTGTGGATGTTGGAATATACAATATAACCCAAACAGGCGAGTGGCTGGGGTGAGATATATGCTGAGAGAGATATATATATATGCATATATATATGCCTATCTGGCCTGCCCTGTATATATGGGTATATATATAAATATATATATAAATATAATTATATGATGGGACAAAAAAAAAAACATTGAAGTGTGTGAAGGTAAATCTCATTCAATTCTCCTCTCTCCTCAGCTGCTGTGAGAGTTTGGTCTCCTTTACATAATTTTGGGAATTGTAGTTTATTTACAAACTCACATCAGCATTTTTTAAGTCTATGTCACATTTCCCACCTTCCCTTGCAATGCCAGTGGAGGAGTTCTCCACATGGACAGGTGGAGACTTGTCCATCAGTGAGTAGTGGTCCAGAACTGTTTCTTGGTGGAGGTCTGTGCTCTCCAAGTGGTTTTCTAGTTCTAAATGTTTTTAAGTCTTAAGCTTATCCTCACAGTGTCAGATGTACTTTATATGTGTTGACAGGAGCTTTACTTGCAGGGTCCAAGTGACCTTTTTCTAGTCCGACCCAATGCTTTTCCTTTATTTGATCTTCTGTTTCTACAATGTTAAAACCAGTGACCGGGATGTGAGGCAGATCCTCAACTTCTTGGGCCACAGTGTAGAAACAGGAAAGGTTCTATCCTCTCCATGAGAACCTCTCCCAGGCCAAGCAGATGCAGCTGATGTCTGCTCTGGTTTAACTGATTTACAGACACACATTTGTCAAATCTGCCTCCCCTGAGATAGCCACCCCATCTACCAGCCCCCAAAATGACCCTAGAATATGGCCTCCACTTCCCCAGAGGAGACTTCAGAAGAAGGAAACACAACCTCTGAGGAAGAAAGTGAAGAAAGTTGTCAAGATAAGTTAAAACCTTGTATTCACGATAATAAAGATGACCAGAAAGGTAAAAAAGGTGGAGCTCTCTCTTTTTGAAGGCTGCGGCCCTTTGAAAAATACGGGGGCAACTTAAGCCCAGGGTCCTCCTGAAGCACATCACAAAGAGCAAGGCCCTTCATCCATTTTCTTAAATTGTGTTTATGTTTGCTTTTTGAACCTCCATTTGGCCCCTGCCTTGACATTCCTTTTGGACTTGCAGCCTATGAAATCTTCTTGTCTCTGGATATGGTCTCGAGACTGTCCTTTTTTTAGATTGCCAGAGGAACCATAAAGTGGTGACTACACATGGTTTAATGACTTTGTCATATTTACCCTCCAAGACATAGCTGACAACATCACAACACTAAATTACCAAATAAAACAATCCAACTATTTTTCATCTAACGGAGGGAACTCCAACTTCCTGACGGATGGATGTGTCCGTGTGGAGAAACTCTCCATCAGACATCTATCGCGATGGGACATCCAGTGTTGTTTCTTACATTAGTGCTCTGGTGTCTTTTTGCATTAAGGATTTGTCTGGCCTCTTCATGTTGCATTTGTGCAACAGCTTCTTGCATTTGTCTTTTCTGCCAATGCAAAATGTTCTTTATATAGATTTGTGAGACACTTCTCTGCCCTCGTAGAATTTTGATATTGATAAAGTAACATAGAATTGACCAGGCCCATTTAGAAGCACTTGTAGTTAAACAGACAAATTTGTCACACTTTGGATCTTGGTTGAAGCAAATAGCAGGAAAGAGATCTGTAGCAACCAAAAACGTAATAACGGCCAATAATGTAATAACTACCAATAACGTAATAATTTTGGCCATTTTTAAATGTAATAAAGCCAATAATGTAATAACTTGCCAATAATGTAATAAAACCTTTGAGCCAAAAACGTAATAACTTTTTGCCAATCATGTAATAAGTTATTACCCTTACCATAGCTTACCCTAACCCTAACTCTTACCCTAACCCTACCCTAGGGTTAGGGAGGGAGGGACGCCACTCCCCCTATGAAACACTCAAATAGAGCCACACATGAGCTGCAAAATCCTTACCTCTGAAGAAGCAACCACCATTGCGAAACGTCAGGAAGGTATTTATTGACGCACTCTCCGGTGCACACTACCCAAACTCCCTTCATTACTGTAGATAGACTATATAGAGACCACCTTTGGGTCTCTTAGGCTACCTTTTTGTATATTTTTGGTTTAAGTTAAAAGTAGGATATTGGACCATCAGTGGGGGGACTGACCACCTGCCTCTACTGACACAAACATTACCATCCTCACTTAACTTGGCAAGTCTTGTATCCCTTTTGTTTTTCCTACGCTTTTTCTCCTCCCTTTTTGTTGCCCAAGGACTCTTTATTCCTCGCCGGCTTTTGTTTTTCTTTTTCCTTTTGCATTTTTTGTGTCTGTGGAAAGCAATAGACTTTGAACTGTTGAGCGCACAGCAAGATCATTTGAACTTCCTTTTGGTTTTCCAACGCCTTTTCTCCCCTCTTTGTTGCCCAAGGACTCTTTTTATTTCCCCCTCGGCCTTCTTTTTTTTTTTTTTCCCTTTTTCCATATTTTGTCTTTGTGGAAAGCATAGGCCTTAAACTGTCGGGCACAGAGCAACATCAGTTGGCAACAATGTGAGCTGGTCCAGCAACCCTGTGACGTACATCAACCCCAACAGAGCAGACAACCAAGGACCACGAGGGGCACCAACACCTCCCCAGAGTCCACCCGGCCGAGTTGTCTTCAGGAGCAGGTAGGACCCCTCTCTTGACTGGTCCAATTATGTCTTTATTGGGAGCCAGGGCTGTGCCCCGGAGCGGGCCGATCAAAAATAGGCAGCTCGCCAGCAACACCTACACCCACACACAAACAAACACACATCATACACAGCACACAAGCAGACTAGCACGCAGACAAACCATCCGTAACACACAAGCACAGCCATACCCAACTATCACATTAACCCAACCACCCGACCTGGAAACTAGGGCACTGAGCAAGACATTCTTCAAACTGATACAGGCCATACACCACAAGGACATAGTAGATAGGGCACTCACATCAGGTATCCTTCCCCCGGGCATGCTGAAACAGGCCAGGAAACTAACACAATTTATCAAGCCAGCAGCACCCACCACACAGACACAACAGAGACTGGACCATAACACACAAACATGGATACCAGGGAAGTTTAGACCAAAGTACCACATAGCCAGACCCATCAGGAAACTTCAGGACTGGACAATAAGAGCTCACAAGCAGGTGCTGGTATTGGGGGACTCCAATATCAATAGGATCCCGGCACACAATAATCCGAACATACAGTTGGACAGTTACCCGGGGCCAACTTATATCACTTCCTGAAGTTACTGGAGAAAACCAAACCCATCCCACTCGCCAAAATAGTCGTTCTATAGGTAGGCCTGAACAACAAGGACCAAGACTCAAAACAGACATCCTGCAAACAACTGAAGGCACTGTACAAACAGGCGACAGTGACTTTCCCCAACGCAGACATATACTTCCCAGTCATCAACTTCTCAGACAAACTTACCGAACAACAGAGAACCAACCTAAAACTGATAAACAACATAATTATAACACACCTACCGTGCCTATTTGAAATACCCCATGACACATTCACGACGGAGAAGGATCACATACATGGGACACCGACCACCGCAGGGCTAATTTTCAAGAACTGGTCGGAACAACTAAATTTACAATAGAAACGGAAACCAAACCAGTACACCACCCACCCACGCCACCACACACAATAACAGCAATCACAGCACCAAACCCCAACCTGGGTTGGAACTCCTCATCGAACATACTGAACCTCTAAGCTTTTTGCACCAACAGAGGACCAGATACTCCTGTTGGGGAGAGGCCTGTCCTTCATCCCTCGGCCGCAAAAACTGGATTGGGAGAAACTCGAGAGAGACCTCCACCAATATCACAGACGGATTAAGATTGTGAGCCACTTTGCTCAATCCGACTCAGAATACAATCCAAAACCATTCCAATATCCGTCCAATTGGGAACCAAACACTGCAATAATGGATAGGGATATCCAAAAATTACTCAAGACAAATAGACGGGCCCTGAGAACACACTCCAGGCCAAAGGACCCGCCAGACAACTTATCAGCGGCAGAACGCCAAGCTCTTTATGAGCTGAGGCAACATCCCAATATAATCATCAAGCCGGCCGACAATGCTCTCAACCGAGAGCATTATTTTGACTTGGGAGATGGGAGAGATTCAAACCCTGGTTGACTGGTTGGGGAACTGACGCTCTACAGCCTAGACCACAGTCAGGACGAAGTTGAAGACACAACGTATAGACTCTATCCCCCAACTCCTCATAGGGGAGGCAGCCAACGCCCCTGGCTAGAGCCTATCACTAGCCAGGGAGGTTTCCCTCCAAATTTTCCCTCCAAAATTTGAAATTTCAGCAGCCAATCAGATTCAAACACACTTAACACCCCAACTAGACACACACCCATTGGCCGGTTGGGTCTTTCACGGGGGAGGCACACCACTCCCCCTCTGAAACACTCAAATAGAGCCAGGCATGAGCTGCCAAACCCTTACCTCTGATGAAGCAACTACCCTTGCGAAACGTCAGGTATTTATCGACGCACTCTCCGGTGCACATTACCCTACTCCCTTTGGTTACAATAGATAGACTATAGAAGACCACTTTTGGGTCTATTAGACTATCAGTTGTTTGTATTTTTGCTTAAAGTTACACGTAGAATATTGGACCGTCGGTGGGGGGACTAACCACCTGCCCCTACTGGCACGAACATCAATTTTCTCCTAACTTGGCAAGTCTTGTACCTTTTTTGTTTTTCCAACGTAATTTGTTTCTTCTTGTTTTGTACTGCCAAAGGACACATTTCCCAGCAGACTTTTGGTTTTTCTTTCCTTTGTATTTTTCCTCTGGCTTAAACAATAGACTTTGAACTCTTAGAGCATCATCGGACTCTCCCCACCTTTTTTTTCAACACCTTTCTCCCTTTGCAAACCAAGGACTCTTTTTGATTCCCCATCGGCCTTGTTTTTGTGCCTTTTTTCCTGTTTTTCTTTTCTCCACATTTGTCCTTTTGAAGAACATAGGCCTTGGACATTTGGAGACAACTGTTGGCAACAACTGGAGCTGAGCCAGCAATCCGGCAAAAGGACACCAACCCCCCAACAGAGCAGACAATCAGAGGACCGCAAGGGGCAATTACATCTCCCCAGAGTCTACCCAGCGAGGCTTCCCCCACAAGCAGGTAGGACCCCCACTTTGACTGGTCCAATTATGTCGTTTTTGGGAGCCAGGGCTGTGCCCTGGAGCGGGCCGATTAAGGTAAAGCAGCTCACCACCAACACTCACACCACTACCCTAGCAAACACAGACCATACACTTCACAGGAACAGACTATCACGTAGACAGACCGCCCGCAATAGACAAGCACAGCCGTACCCTAGTACCACACTGACCCAACCACCAGATGCAGAAACCAGGGCATTGAGCAAAGCACTGTTTAAACTCATACAGGCAATACACCATAAGGATATCATAGACCGGGCACTTGCATCAGGGATCCTTCCCCCCTTCCCCCTTGCATGCTGAAACATGCAAAAAGACTAACTCAGTTCATCAAGCCAGCAGCACCCAACACAAAGACCCAACAGAAACTGGACAAAAACATAAACACATGGATGCACACAAACATCCTCCTCCTTCAAGAACATTACACAGCCACCATTGAAGCACTCAGAAACACAACATACTCACCGACAGCACTTAAAATAGCAATAGGTTGGGCGAGGAAGAGATTTGGGCAGAAACTGAAACAAGACACACTACAAGCAGCCCAACACATGATCAACAGAAGCACACAGCCACGACCATCCACCTCCACCGCACCCTCACAGCAAACCAACACAGGCAGTTCACTACCACAACACTCTCACCCAATTTATTAAACCGGCGGCACCCACAACACATACACACAACAAAGTACAACAAAACACGGACAGCTGGATGCGTACAAACATCCTCATCCTCCAAGAGCACTACTCGGCCACTATTCACTCCCTTAGGGACACCCACAACAACCCGGTAGCACTAGAGATAGCCATGGGCTGGGCCAGGAAGAGAATTGGCACAAAACTCAGAGAGGAAACACTACAGATAGTGCAACACATCCTGAACACACACACACAACCACATCCACCACAGACACACACCCAACACAGCAATCCAACAAACCCACCACCACGGAACACCACCCCTATCACCATCGCCACCACCACCACAAACACTACACCTACAAACCACGCTACAGTCACCACCCTCAGACACGTACAGACAACACCAACAGCAGGGCAACAGGCTAACCCTAACCCTACAGCCTGGACACAGACCACACACACCACTCCAACATACACACGAAACATAGCAAAAAACAAGAACACTCAGGGCACACTCACCACACATCACACCACCGCTAGGCCCACACAACCCACCACAACTCTCCCACGAACATCAACATCTGACACCACACATACAACACGGACATTGAAGGCAAGGGTGAGCATAGACAGCTCATTACATTTTCAACTGTCGGACTAAAGAATTCAGGCACCAAAATACTGTTCCCAACTCACCGGACTGACCTCACCACAAGACCACTACTCCCCACACCACACAGCAGCCTGCTAGTGCCCAGGAGCAGGGACAAGCAACACACGCAACACACACAACCAACCAATATACTATCCAGACCACACCCTAGACCACCAGGACCAACAGGACAGCCCCAACAAACTGAGACCTCGGACATAGACACACCACAGACATCAACACCAATGACCGACAGGACAAAGACAGCCCCAGTCATCTCACCAATTTCCCCACAACATGATCATACCACCATGACCCTAGACTCACCACCCATACCCCCGATAGATTTAAACAGCACAGAGCCACTGAGGAACACACCTCCCACCCGCAAACGTATCACATTCTTGACACCAGCACAAGTTTACAACACACCAAGACCAATACAAGACCGGACTCAAGACCTATCCACAGTTTCACTCACCACCCACTCAGGCTCCAACGCCACATTCACCAATGCACTCCTCTGGCTCCCCACAGGCGTTGATGAACGATGCCAGACCTAGGGACCTGCCAGATAACTTACCAATAGCGTGAACCCCGAGCTCTCACAATGAGCTGACCCCAACATAATATAATCATTAAGCCGGCCGATAAGGGATCCAAAATAGTCATTCTGGACAGAAATCAGTACCTCGTGGAGGCAAACAGACAGCTATTGGCCGGGTAAGTCCGCCGCCCGGGCCCGCCTCACCGGTCGTGGACAATGCCTCGACCTTAGACTCCAACACACCTGGACCACTCCACACCCGCCAACCCAGCCCAGTCATGCCAGGCAAGTTTAGACCAAAATACCACATAGCCCGACCGACTAGGAAACTACAAGACTGGACAGTGAGAGCCCACAAACAGGTGCTGGTATTGGGGGATTCTAATATTAACAGAATCCCAGCCCACAACATCCCCACCGTACAGCAAGACAGCTACCCGGGGGCCAACTTTTACCATTTCTTGAAGCTTATGGAAAAAACAAAACCGATCCCACTGGCCAAAATAGTTCTTCTCTCTGTCGGCCTTAACAACAAGGACCAAGACGCCAAGCAGACATCTTGTAAACAACTCAAGGCCTTATACAAACAAGCGACAGTGACATTCCCGAACGCGGACATCTACTTCCCCATTATCAACTTCTCCGACAGACTGACAGACCACCAGAAATCCAACCTGAAACTAATCAACAATACGATCACAACTTACCTACCGTGCCTTTTTGAAATCCCCCACGACACATTCACGACCGAAAAAGACAGTATTCATTGGACACCAACAACAGCAGCACTCATCTTCAAAAACTGGTCTGAACAGCTAAATTTACAGTAAAACAGGAAGCCCAACCGGTACACCACCCACCCACGTCACCCCACACAACAACAGCAGCCATAGCACCAAACCCCAACCTGGGTTGGGACTCCACATCGAACATACTGAACCTCTCTAAGCTTTTTACACCAACAGAAGACCAGATACTCCTGTTGGAGAGAGGCCTGTCCTTCATCCCTCGGCCGCAAAAACCAGATTGGGAGGAACTCGAGAGAGACCTCCACCAATACCATCGACGGATTAAGATAGTAAGCCACTTTGCTCAATCCGGATCAGAATATAATCCAAAACCGTTCCAATATCCGTCCAATTGGGAGCCCAGCACTGCAATAATGGACAGGGATATCCAAAAATTACTCAAGACAAATAGACGGGCCCTTAGAACGTATGCCAGACCTAGGGACCTGCCAGATAACTTATCAATAGCAGAACGCCGAGCTCTCAATGAGCTGAGACAACATCCCAATATAATCATTAAGCCGGCCGATAAGGGATCCAAAATAGTCATTCTGGACAGAAATCAGTACCTCGTGGAGGCAAACAGACAGCTGTCGGACTCCAAGTACTATAGGAGAATACCGCACAGCCTACAATCAGACACCCAGACCAAACTACGCGGAATAATCTCGTCCCTATACGATAGGAAGGTCATAACAGCCAAGCAGAAATACTTCCTATTTGGACCAAACAATCCCCGCCCCAGACAATTTTACCTGCTCCCAAAGATTCACAAGGAGCCACAAACATGGACCGTTCCATTTGAGGTCCCGGCAGGTAGACCAATAGTTTCAGACTGTGAGAGCACATCATACAATGTCTCTCAGTACCTTGACCATTTCCTTGGACCGGTCTCAACAAAGCACCCCAGTTATATCAAGGACACCTACCATTTCCTTGACCTGATTAGAAACATGATGGTTCCGGCACAAGCGCAACTCTTTACTATAGATATAGATAGCTTGTATACGAACATTGACACGGAATCGGGTCTACGGGCAATTAGGGCAAGCTTCAACGAACATTCAGACAGGAACAGACCGGACCGGGAAATCATTGCACTCCTAGAGATTTGTCTAAACAACAATGATTTCATGTTCAACAACCAACATTTCTTGCAAATTCACGGAACAGCCATGGGACAACGATATGCTCCCTCTTATGCCAACATATACATGGCTAATTGGGAAAAGGAAGCGTTGGAAAAATGCACACTGAAGCCTTTGGTGTACCTACGCTACCTCGATGACATCTTTGGTATCTGGACCCATGATGTTTCTCTATTTCCGGAATTCATTAGCACCCTAAACAGCCACCACCCATCAATTAAGGTCAAGTACACGTTGGATGCTAATCAGGTTAACTTTCTCGATACTACCGTTTTCTTCCAGGAAACCCAGCAGTTACACAAGAGTATCCTAACCAAGGTCTACTTTAAACCTACAGATACTCATGCCTTGCTACACAAGGCAAGCTACCACCCCAAGCATACATTTAAGGGCCTCGTAAAATCACAAATAATCCAGTTTCATCGAATCTCGTCGAGATCGACAGACCTGCACGAGGCCATAGGAATTCTATTTCGGTCCTTGAGACACAGGGGGTATTCCAAACGCTACTTAAGAGGCGTAAAGAATAGCACCCTGGCCAACCTGTCTCCACCCAACAAGGAACAAGATCAGCCCACAGCACCTCCCAACCCCACCCCAGCCCTGAGGGGTGATGGGCAACAGACACAGGCGCATAAACTCATCCCGTTTATATCCACCTTCTCTCACAGGATCACGGCGTTGCATCGTACAGTTAAGAGCAGCTTCAGAACGTTTCAGACCCAAAACCCAACATTCCATGACTCAGCGACCATCTCGGCCTACCGTAAAAACAAAAGCCTAAGGGATATTCTGGTAAGGTCGAAATTCACAGACCACAAGCCGACTACCCAAGACAGACACACCAGACTTTACAAACACAGAAAGTATATACACAACCGGTACAGCAATACATCCTACCCGGTTCTAGGCTCATTCACACTCAACACGAGCAATATAGTGTACATAATCACATGTACCAGCTGTCATAAACACTACATAGGTGAGACAAAACACAGCTTAATCACACGTCTCAAACAACACTTATACTACATGGGTGCGGGTAGACTGACCACACCATTAGTACAACATTTCCAGGAGCATTCGGTTGATAACCTGATTATCTCTGGCCTCGAGTCCAATGACCACTGGACCACGGGGCAAAGGAAACGAGCAGAGAGAATATGGATTGCAACCCTGGTTACTACAGTCCCTAGAGGTCTCAATGCTAATTGACCTCAACACCTCTCAGGAACCCTAAGAGTACCTGTGCCCCGACCCTTAACTTAACCCTAATCCTAACCAAGATCCATTCTCTTGCCTAATCCTAACCGGAACTCCCACCTCACTTCTAACTTACCGTAGTTAGACCTAACCCCAACCCTGACCTTACCCTAACCCTAACCAGAACCTTGACGGGTGCATAACCCTAACCCGGACTCCGAACTGAGACTGGACCCTGACCCTGACCTAACCCTAAGGGTTAGGGTTAGGGTTATGGCAGCCCCGTAACAGACCTATGACGCTGCCTCTATCCAATCAAAATCCAGATGAGAATCATATAGAACCAACAGCAGACACAATCAACTCAAAACAGGTAAAAGCAAATAAAATAACTAATCTAACAAGGATCAAACCTCCTCAAAACTTAACAAACATCCTGAAAAGACACAAAATAGGATTAACACACCAGAAAACCACGACCAAGTACATACAACCAACATGAGAACCATAAAGAATCAACATCTGACACAATCAACTCAAAACAGGTAAAAGCAAATAAAATAACTAATCTAACAAAGACCAAACCTCCTCAAAACTTAACAAACATCCTGTAAAGACACAAAATAGGATTAACACACCAGAAAACCACGACCAAGCACATACGACCAACATGAGAACCATAAAGAATCAACACTTACACAACCAATTTAAAACAGATAAAACAATAAAAATAACTAATCTAACAAAGATCAAACCTCCTCAAAACTTAACAAACATCCTAAAAAGACATAATGTAAGATTAACACACTAGAAAAACCTCAGCCATCCACAACACACACCAACCCAAAAGTGCAACCATGAGTGAGAGAGGAAGCACAGACACAGACCCACTGAACCAAATCTACCCATAAGCATCCTTCCCTACACATCGCACCAGCCGACGTTCCTGAGACTCGACGAGAAGATTGGTAAACATACACACTACACTCAAAATCCACACGTAGGGACTTATAATATCCAACTTCTGGTGAGCGGTGTATGGACCACGAAGTTTGGAATTAAACTTGCTCAGTCAGCTGATGACAGATATGGCGCACGGAACAAAGAGCAGAGCCTGACAAGTTTCGCAAGCAGAAGGGCAGGACCCAGACTCTGCAGCCCTAACTGGTCTGACCAGGGATACCTTGCGGTGCTAACGAATGGTCAAAGCTGGTCAGGGGGTAAGTATGCGGCCCCCCGTGTTCCGACTACAGGACAGCACTACGGGAAAGGCGGCCCAGGGTATCAGGGCCTTAAACGTAACCCAGTCTTCTAGGAGGATTAACCTCACCCACACACCAGCCCACACTACACCACACACGCTTCAATTTGAATAACCCAAATAACCAAAATTGGACTCCTTCAAATTGCCACCTACCCCCAAACACCACATCCGCTGATCCAGCCGAGGGATCAAACCGAGGATGCAACAGGACCCTAGGGAGCAATTTATAAACACCTATTTAACAATATTTGTGAAAATTTCACAGCACTGAATGTAACTCTCAAAGAAATCCCCTCAATCGAACAAAAATTCCTCCTCAAGTACAACAAACTAACCCCCCCACTCCATTTTTTACTAGAATACCCACCTCAATTTCCCCTTTTTAGATCTATTTTTATCCTACCAAATTTTATTCCCACAAATTACTAATCATATACAATTATATTTATAAAAAAACTTTATCAGAATTAATCTTCTAATCCAAAAACGTTCTATCAAAACATCATAAACTTCAAAAATCTCACAAAAATGACCAAATTGGCTACAGAACACACACGGGACCTGATCAAACCCGTGGGGCCTTCCTTGAGTGAGGCTGTCTAGTGATAAATGGCCGAAACAGTCAATGATCTCAAGGTACACTACTGAGGACGTGTTCTGAAATTTAGTCTTCAAAACAATCCAGCGCTGGACCAATGTAAAGATATAAACCATTAATAAACTTTCTACTTCAAAAGACTTAAACTAAACAACCTTACCTTTCCCTAAAAAGAATCTGAAATTTCACTCCACTCATCCACTCTTACTCATTATATATTGGACTTAACACTGACCTCAAACCTTAGCCTCCACTTTATCAAACACCTAAATCTCACACACAGTCTTAACCAATTTTAAGACGGGACACATAAATTCCCAATTACAAACCTAGCTCAAATCCTGACCCCAATTTACACAGATAAATCTAATTTAATGTCACCCATTTACTAGCCCTTAACCTAACCATACCTCTTTATTGCCTAAACCGAAGCCTCGCTTCTAGTGCTATCAATAACTTCACAACTATAATCCTAAAGTCACCCATTTACTAGCCCTTAACCTAACCATACATCTTTCTTACCTAAACCGAAGCCTCGCTTCTAATGTTATCAATAACTTCACAAAGTCACCCATCCACTAGCCCTCAACCTAACCAGACCGGCTTATTGCCTAAACCGAAGCCTCACTTCCAATGTTATCAATAACCTCACAACTATAATCCTAAAGTCACCCATTCACTAGCCCTAAACCTAACCATACCGGCTTAATGCCTAAACCGAAGCCTCGCTTCCAATGTTATCAATAACTTCACAACTGTAATCCTACAGTCACCCATTTACTTGCCCTCAACCTAACCATACCGGCTTATTGCCTAAACCGAAGCCTCGCTTCAAATGTTATCAATAACTTCACAACTATAATCCTAAAGTCACCCATCCACTAGCCCTAAACCTAACCATACCGGCTTATTGCCTAAACCGAAGCCTCGCTTCCAATGCTATCAATAACTTCACAACTATAACCCTAAAGTCACCCATTCACTAGCCCTTAACCTAACCATACCGGCTTATTGCCTAAACCGAAGCCTCGCTTCCGATGTTATCAATAACTTCACAACTATAATCCTACAGTCACCCATTCACTAGCCCTTAACCTAACCATACCGGCTTATTGCCTAAACCGAAACCTCGTTTCCAATGTTACCAATAACTTCACAACTATAATCCTAAACTCACCCATTTACTAGCCCTTAACCTAACCATACCGGCCTATTGCCTAAACCGAAACCACCTTTCTAATGCTATCAATAACTTCACAACGATAGCCTAAAGTCACACATACATATATTGTGTATGTATCAACTCCAGTTCAGGATGATGTCATAAGTGAATTCATGAAAATGGACACGCCAGGACAGAACACCAAAGGACTCATGCCCCCCACACACACACACACACACACACACAAACCTCTTTCTACCCACTCCTTTCTCTCCCTCCCTCTCACCCTGTCTTATCTATTTTTCAAAGAGGGATAAGGTTATTGACAAGGAACCATGGATAGACAATCTGCAAGCCCTTGACATACCTACTCAACCGGCCAGTCGATGGATGAACCGGGGGTTGTCACTGTAAAGTTTCCTAACCTAACCAGCCAGAGCCTTCGGACCCTCGTACCATACAGTTCCGAGAATGTCAGAAAACCTCCCCTCTCTTTTTTCCTCCTCTTCACACCTTCTCTCTTCCCTCTAAACCAGAGGGAGCAGAGGCAGGTGAGAGCCCAAACCCTACTCCGGGTGGGGTGGATGGGACCCTACACCGGGTCCACCACCTTGGCTCCACCTCCTCAACAACCTCTATCTCAACTCACTCCTTCTCTCTTCCCTCTAAACCAGAGGGAACAGAGGCAGGTGAGAGCCCAAACCCTACTCCGGGTGGGGTGGATGAGACCCTACTCCGGGTTCACCACCTTGGCTCCATCTCCTCGACAACCTCTATCTCAACTCACTCCTTCTCTCTTCCCTCTAAACCAGAGGGAGCAGAGGCAGGTGAGAGCCCAAACCCTACTCCGGGTGGGGTGGATGAGACCCTACTCCGGGTTCACCACCTTGGCTCCATCTCCTCGACAACCTCTATCTCAACTCACTCCTTCTCTCTCCCCTCTAAACAAGAGGGAGCAAAGGCAGGTGAGAGCCCAAACCCTACTCCGGGTGGGGTGGAAGAGACCCTACTCCGGGCTCTCCACCTTGGCTCCATCTCCTCGGCAACCTCTACCACTTCTACCACTTCTACCACCTCTACCACCACTCCAGCTCTCTCCCTAAATAAGCCTTGCCCCTCCCTTCTCTTCTTTCTCCTCTCCCCTGACCCCTCTCACGCCCTCCACACTCACACACCCACACACCAAGACCCTGAGATTCAAATCCCACCTTCAGACCACACACACGGGGAAGAAGAAAAATAAAGAAGAAAGAAGCTACCAGTGAAACTACAAAGAGACCCCCAGGAAGACAACACAGAGCCACGGCCAAGGAATCCTCAAAAGAAAACTACCAGACAAGATCACCTCCGAAAGAAGCTCAACTATCACACAAATAAACAGAACCTACACAATTACCCCCTCAAACCAAAATAATCATCCAAACCAAAAACAAGAACCAACCAAAATAAGGACAGAAAGCATATGTGTACGCGCATGTATGTATGTCTATGTGTATGTGTATGTGTATATATATATATATGTATATATATATATATATATATATATATATATATATATATATAAATATATATATATATATATATATATATATATATATATATATATATATATATATAAACAGAAAAGCAAAACCCTCTATATATATATATATATAATATAAACAGAAAAACAAAAACCCTGCTTATCCCCAAAAAAAAAAAAAAAAAAATAACACACAAAAAGGAACACAAACGAAACAAGGAACAATTATGGAATCATAACATGATCGAGATTAACAACAAAACTATGTCTCTTTTCTCTCCTCTTCCTTCTTTTTTCTCTCTCTCCTCTCCCCACCTTCCCAGGTATCGCAAGCATGGAAGATCAACCAACGATGGACAACTTCCCTAAACTAGCAAAACTGATCTTTGACTACATGCGCACCACACACCACCTTAACACACTAACAGAACCAGAACATAAACCCGAATACATAACCAAAACCAAACAAACACTTACACAAAACCTATCCCTGCAACTCCAACACCACCAAACGCCAACATGGGCCACCACCAATGCCAACACCTGGTCTGAGAACACAACCACAGACCTAATCCAACACCACACAGCAAACAAACAACAACTGGAAAAACAAATAAGTGAGACATACCACGAAGAATGGGAAAGGGCACTAACCAAAGCCACCAATTGGATACGCAAAAGATATATACGAAACAGACAAATGAACCTAAAACAAATCCACACTGAAATAAAAATACTAATGGAGAAAAGAACAACACCAGCAATGCCGTCCACCTCCAGAACCACACCCACAACGCAATCCACTTCTGAAACTACACCCAAAACGCTGCCCACTCCCATAACCACACATAAAACACCATCCACGTCCAAAACCAACCCAGAACAGAACCCAATTACAGAGGCAGCCCCTAACCAAACAGCAATCATCACAAAAGAAACAACCGAACACACCCAGCCACAACAAAAACGCACAGAAAGCCAAAACCAGCAACTACAACACCACACAGAAACTCCACGAAACCAACCAAAAATTACACCAGCCCTCACCCCATACAAAGCAAACCTTCTCCCACACACAAAATTGCTCACCCCAAGAATAAGACTAAATAGACTGAGAATTGATCATAACACAGGAACGACACTCACAAATACACACAGCAACACATCCACAACCTCCCAACAAACAAGCACACCCACACATCTTTTCCAAACACACAACCACCATGGAAACAAACTTCAAAACTGGATCCTAAAACCCACACGCAAAATACTCATTATAGGCGATTCTAACATCTCACGCCTACCCCTCATACACCACAAGGATGTGCAAGTTGATGCTTACCCAGGAGCTAACCTTGCACATGCCAAACACCTACTGACTTACAACACGCCCACTTCACCGCAAGTAACCAAAACAGTACTATCCTTTGGCCTTAACAACAAGGAACAAGGAAACCCAATCCTCCTCAAAAAACAACTTGAAGGTATGATCAGTGCAGCCAAAAGAGCCCTCCCCAACTCCGAGATATGGGTACCAGTCATCAATGCGACAGATGCCTTACCAGAGACAATCAAATCGAACATACGAACACTAAACCATTTAATAATCACAACAGGACACCATATACCGCGCCTACCACACGCCCTCTTCAAAACTACGAGGGACCAAATACACTGGGACCCAAACACAGGCAAAAACATCTCAAAACACTGGGAGTCTTTTTTAGCCTGGGGCACCAAACACACCACACCAACATAAAACAAGACAAGGACATCATAAACCTCTCCACATGCTTCACACTCTCAGAAAACCAATACACCCTCCTTAAAAAAGGACTCACCTTTGTCCCCACACCCAGCCACAAAACAGACACACGACCACTGCTTAAACTCGACGTCTCACAATATCACAGGCGTCTCAAACTAAGAGCTCACTTTGGCGACACAACCACACCTAACACAACCAGATTCAATCCACCCTCACAATGGGAACCGCCCACCCATACACTACCAACCGACCTCTTAAACCTAATAGAACAGGACCTCATGGACACCTCAAAACTCCCACAACTACAGGATACACCCAATATAACAGAGGGAGAACAAAAAGCCCTTAAACAACTGCAAAAAAACACTGCCATAGTAATTAAACCAGCGGACAAAGGCAGCGCCACAATAATCATGGACAGGTCAGATTACGTCCATGAAGCAATGAGACAACTCTCAGACACCAACTACTATAGGAAACTGACAGCACCCCTATACGAGGACACAGCAATCCAAATAAAACAAATATTAACAGACCTACAAGCCAGACACATCCTCACCAAAAAACAGGTCACTTTTCTAAAAGGTGAACCAACACCCAGACCCCGCTTTTTCTACCTCCTCCCCAAAATCCACAAACCACCTGAAAAGTGGACAATTCCACACAGAATCCCAGTGGGCAGACCGATAGTCTCGGACTGCGGCAGCGAGAGCTACGGCGTAGCCGAATACCTAGACTCCATCCTGACCCCACTATCCATCCTCCACCCAAGCTACATCAAAAACACAGACGACTTTATCAGAAAGGTAACATCCCTGCAACTACAAGAGCCCTGTTACCTCTTTACAATGGATGTTAACAGTCTCTACACCAACATAGAGACAGAGCTGGGCATGCAGGCCATCCAAAAAACCCTAGATAAGCACCCACAAGAGAACAGACCGGACACAGACATCCTCAAATTACTACACATAAGCCTCACCCGGAACGATTTTCAATTTAACGAACAGTGGTTTCTACAAACCAAGGGCACGGCGATGGGCAAAAAATTTGCACCAGCGTACGCAAACATTTACATGGCCGACTGGGAGGAAGAAGCCCTAAAGAAGTGTCCAAAGCAACCCACACAGTTCCTGAGATACCTGGACGACATTTGGGGCATTTGGACACATACAGAGGAGGACTTCCACTCCTTCGTTTACACACTTAACAGCCACCACCCGGCAATCAAACTGGACCCTACACTGGAGAAAAACACAGTCAACTTCTTAGACACCATCACATTCAAAGACCACAACTTTGAGACGACAGGCAGGCTCAAAACCAAGGTCTATTTTAAACCGACAGATAACCACGCACTCCTGCACAAAACTAGTCAAAACTAGTCCTAACCCGCCAGGACAGAACACCAAAGGACTCATGCCCCCACACACACACCTCTTTCTACCCACACTCCTTTCTCTCCCTCCCTCTCACTCCTGTCTTACCTATTTTTCAAAGAGGGATAAGGTTATTGACAAGGAACCATGGATAGACAATACGCGCCGGCCCGTGCAAGCCCTTGACATACCTACTCAACCGGCCAGTCGATGGATGAACCGGGGGTTGTCACTGTAAAGTTTCCTAACCTAACCCCACCCCCTCCACTACCCCAACAAGGGTCTTCATCCCAATCCCTATCCCCAATCCCACTCCCACTACCCGAACCAGGGTCTTTATCCCTGTCCCACCCTCCTCCCTAACCCACTACCCGAACCAGGGTCTTCATCCCTCCCACCCCCTCCCAACACCCACTACCCGAACCAGGGTCTTCACCCTCCCCTAACCCCCTTCCACACCCACTACCCGAACCAGGGTCTTCATCCCTTCCCCACCCTCCCTCCAAACACCCACTACCCGAACCAGGGTCTTCATCCCTTTCCTACCCTCCCTTCCACTCCCACTACCCGAACCAGGGTCTTCATCCCATCCCCCCCTTCCCCAAACCCTACTCTACATCGCAGCACACCAACACTCAGACCAAGACTTGGACCTAGACTTCCCCAGCCCCGATAGATCCCCTATCACCACCCTAGGCCCCTGGGACCGCAGTCCGGATCCTAACCCCCGCTGGAACATAGATAGCAAGCAACATCCATTGACTCCGGTGGGGCCTAATAACTTAACTAAAGTTTGCCTGTCATTCTGGACTGCGGCCGCAGGTTGCCTCCTTTTCCCATGTTGTCCCCCTGCTTGACATGAGTGGGTCGATTCAACCCGGACTCCCGGGTCGGGACACAGTGCTCTACACATGAGCCACCCATTCACACTGAGTACATGGACACATTGTCTATACAGTGGATCTTTAGGCCCGTGCAAAAAGTCATAACCCTGAGCCCCTAACGCTAACCCCAACCCCAACCCTAACCCTACCATACCCATACCATACCCTTACCCTTTTATTACATTATTGTCAAGTTATTGCATTATTGGCTTTATTACATTTAAAATGGCCAAAATTATTACGTTATTGCTAGTTATTACATCATTGGCCTTTATTACGTTTTTGGTTGTTACAAGGTCACTTTGGGATATAGTTAAGGTAAATTTGGGGGACTTTTGACGTATAGGAAATAATTTAAACCAAATAGTCCATTTGCGGTTTGCAGAGGTGCCTTAGTTTGTGAGTAAAATTGTGGGCACTTTAATTACTGATAAAGTAA
Source organism: Scarus forsteni (assembly GCA_036419115.1). Classification (NCBI taxonomy): domain Eukaryota; kingdom Metazoa; phylum Chordata; class Actinopteri; order Labriformes; family Labridae; genus Scarus; species Scarus forsteni. The sequence goes on along the minus strand of JAZDUH010000040.1, from coordinate 9,744,514 downwards.
AAACTGAGGAGATTTGTTTAAAGAGCGCTCCAAGTGGGAGAAGTTACTATGGGTACTTCTATAAGGATTTAAGGATTTTGTATATGAAATTGCAAAAAAGAGTTCCTGTGGCACGAAAGAAAAATGACAAAGACCCATTACTTAACTTTTGGGTAATGTAAATTGTTAAAAAAACAACAACTTAAGTTTAAGGGTATGTTTTAATTGTTTGAGTTCTGTTTGTTGCCTGAAACTTAATCTGAAGTTTCTGGTATGAAAAAGTCTTCAATAGTCCCTCATCTAAAAAACTAAGATGTTTGCTTGTTTTTTGTAAAAATATATTTTTATTGTTAACTTTTTCACATTATTTTTTATGTTTTTCCCTGTACAGAGGGAAAGAAAACATTTATTTAACGTGTTCAATTAAATCCAGTAAAATACATGCTGTTGAATTCTGCACTCTTTTTCTATATTTACATGACTATTAAAATTTCTAGGTTAGGTAAAATGCATTCAACCAAGAGTCATCAGACTGGGTGTCCGAATTTTTTTGTGTGTGTGTCTCTAGAACAAAACTGGATTTATGGTTCATTTCAGGTCACAGTTAACATTAATCAAGAACAGGAATATACTGTGATACTATGATACATAATTAAATGTTCCACAATTAAAAAATACATATATAAAAATGAGTTTGATTTTAGTGAAAGTTTATATCAATGAAATGCATGTTTTTTTTCTTTTAAAGGTCTAATTTTAAGACAAAAAGAGTATAACTGTCAAACAAAGAAGCTAAAAGGGAGGACATGGACTGTGAGCAACAAATGGTGATATAAATTAAAAAAGGCAAAACACGATGCTGCTCTTATCATGTCAAATCCTGGAGTAAATAATCAGGTCATGGCACTGCAGTTTAGCAGTATTATAGATTTAGCTCCCCACACCTGGAGCTGCACTGAGATGAATGCCTCTCCATATTCACTCAGTGACAAGTGTGATCTCCACCTCCACCATGTGATGGTGCTGTGGTGAGATAAATCAGACTGCATTCATACCACCGGCCTGAGCACTTGGATCTGTTTCTTTTCAGATCTGTATGTTTATCAGATACTGTTCAAAATGTGACCTGTTTCTGATTGCAGTATGAAATGGTCACAGCCGTCATGACCCTGCGCCCCCCCTGTCCCCCCTACTACTCTGTATCTTTGATCCCCAACAAAGATACATTATCCCTCCACTGTGAATAAGTGCAGCTAAGTGTAATGTGGTGCATTAAAACTGGGGAATAACAGGTTGAGTGGGAGCCTACCGACTCCCCCTCTCACTGCCTGCCCCAGAGACGTGGATGTTGTGTAGCATTAAAGACATAGGGAAGTTGAGGCAGGTGGGAGGCAAGCAGAGAGGGGACACAGCCTAAAACAGATTGCGCCCAACCCCCCACACCCCCTGTCCTGCCTCACCCTCAAGGTGGTGTATGTGGTGCAGTTAAAATTGGAGGACGAAGTAGGCAGGGGTGGCGAGCTACCAGCCCCGACTCCAAGAACACTAAGTGTTGTGAGAGTGCCCAGAAGTGAAGATATTTACAGGAGTGCAGTATTTGAGTGAAGAAGTGCTCATTTAAGAGGCTGGGCTGGTGGGGCCAGCCCCGATCAGCCACGACAGAGCGGGAGTGTGGGAGCGGCGTCAGGCAGCCCCCAGAACAGCGGGCCCCAGGACCCACTGGCGACATCCTAGGTGGACCCCAGACACTAGGCACCCCCCACAGGAACACATCCCCCAGTAGACTGCACCCCCCACAGGAACACATCCCCCAGTAGACTGCACCCCCAGAGCCACCAGCCCAACACACACCAAGGACCAACCACAGGTGGACCATCCCCAGGCCACAGCCCAACATGGGAAGACCACAGTGCCTCCCCCAGGGCACCACACCAGCGAGTCCCCGGCACATACCACAGGCCCCGACCCACCAGGAGATGCAGGGCCAGCACTGAAAATTTACTCTCAATTGAAAATAACTTTTTGTCCCAAACAAGTGAAACCGTGATGCTTCAGTAAATCAAATCTATTGGTGTCACTGTAGCATCTTTAACTCTGAGCTGTTCACACTGAACTCTGAACCTGTAAGTGACAACTGTAGGGCAAATCAACTGTCTCCCATCAAACACATGCCATCAGATGTTACAAGACCTCCTGATGAAAACCATTGTGCAATTTTTTTTTAATGTTCCCCCAACCAAACATGGTATATTTAATCCAGCTATCTATTTTCGTTAGTATACAGTAAATGGATGCTACAGTGCTTATACTTTTCAGTGTTTATATAAAGTTATCACTTAAGCCTTTAAAAAATATTCATGTTCTAAAACTACATAGGTTTTTTGGTCACACATAACAGTTAAGTATTACAAAGTTTCAAATTTAAATTTAAAAGAGTCAACAATTACACAAGATGATATTTAACTTACCAACTACAAAGAGGAAAACCTACACTTCATGTTGTCAAACCATAAAGAGACTTATACTTAAGTGTTAATTTTAACTTGTAGTGTTGTCAGATCAAATTTTGCTGTGCAGTATCAAGTCTAACAATGTATAAGATTAAAAAAGTATTTGATTAAAGGTGCTATGAGGAGAATCTATTACCGGCTCATTCCAGTGACCTCGGAACTGGGAGTGACATCATCTCCCACTTATTGGCGTTCCAGTTCAAGTTGGAAAAATACATGCCGATCTACCAGGCTACTGTTAGTACGCCCTACGTTTTTGTTCACAAATATCACATGAAGAATGTGATTATCACTATGGCAGCATTTTTGTAAATATAAGCCTAACAATACTATGTATACAGCTGATCTAGAGCGACACAACCCAGTCAGAAGTGCAAATAAATTGATTATTACAGGAGCTAAATAACTGTTCACACTGGGGTGTAGCGATTTTTTTCTGGATATCTTTACTGGATATTAATTTAGGAAATTAATATTCATTTCATAAACAGTTTTGCTCTGGTTAATTAAAGGGGCACCATCCTTTTTATACAAAGAGGCAAAATTAACTTAATTAGTTGATTTATTAATTATTTCATTTAAATTAGATAAATCAATTAAGTCAATCTTTCAGTTTAATCAATCTCAAGTCTAAAGACAGAAATCTCATGCAGTGATGTCAATCTTCCAAATAGAGTACCAACAGACAGAACTTTAAATATAAGGGTGATTTATTAAAAAGAATACATAAGACAAAATAAAATAAAATAAACACTTGCGAAGGAATAAATATCAGTTATACTGAATCAATGATGCTGTCAATCAGGAAAGAAGATATGAACCCTCAAGGAACATTTAAGCATATGGAGTGGTTATAGAGGATTAATTTCTGAATTAACTCGTGTCTCATTACTTTTAAGCATAGCATTGAAGTCAGCTGATTAAATTTCATTTCATTCAAATATACCACCAAGTCACAGGTTGTGGTGGTATAGCAGCAGCTATTATTCTTGTCTCCTAATCAATCCTCAGACAAAAGGCTGACTACACTTCTTTTTATAGCCTTGCTCTAAATTTAGACCATTAGACATTCATCCAGGTCCTTATTCTGAATTCTTATCTTAGCTTTAGGTCATATCAAACTTGGTCCTTAGCTCTGATAAATTACTCATTGTAGGTGATTTTAATACCTCACATTGATGTAAACACGAAAACAAACAACAGAGGTGTTAATCATAGAAATCTGATTGAAATCAAAACCTTGAATGTAGAAGCTTCAAAACGTCAGATAATTAGATGTAGTCTCTTAAATCCTAGATCACTGAGATCCAAAGCTTTACGAGTGAATGACCTTATATTTGAAAATCACATTGATTTAAGAAGAAATAAGCCAGTTTAAATCAATTCACTCCTCCCAGTCATTCAAATATACCACCAAGTCACAGGTTGTGGTGGTATAGCAGCAGCTATTTTTCATTCTTGTCTCCTAATCAATCCTAGACAAAAGGCTGACTACACTTCTTTTTATAGCCTTGCTCTAAATTTATCTATTACTGACTCAAAAATCTGCCAGCCAGTGCTGTTTGTGATCAATTACATTCATCCAGGTCCTTATTCTGAATTCTTATCTTAGTTTAAGGTCATATCAAACTTGGTCCTTAGCTCTGATAAATTACTCATTGTAGGTGATTTTAATATCAATATTTACAAAGAAAGTGACAGCATTAGCTTAGCTTAGCTTTTGTGAAGAGTAGAAATCTGTCTAATGGTGCCTTGGTTGAATTCAATAAGGCCATTTACACTGCCTTAAACTCAATAAATTGGCCAGTTCATAACATTGATATTAGCTACAGCCCCTCTCAGCTGGATCAGCTTGTCGATAGCTCAACTAGTCTTTTAAAATCCACTTCGGACTCAATTGCCACACTGAGACAAAAAACTCTTTAACATCAGAGGACTGCTCCTTGGTGAGGTCTAAAACTCATGCACTTAAAAAGGAAACCTGTAAATTAGAGAGAAAGTGGTGCTCAAATACAAGGGAGGAGTTACGTCTTCTTTGGAGGAAAAGCCATAACTACATGACAGTCTTACAACACGCGCAAGCTGCCTACAACTCATCACTAATTGAAGAAAAGAAAAACAATACTATGTACCTTCTCAGCAGTGTGACCAGGCTGACACAAAGTCAGAGCTCTATTGAGCCATTCCATTCATCAAGGAACCATCGCTTCCAGGTGTGACAGCAGTATGTGAGATACCTTGGAGGAGGTTTTTGTTTGCTGAGTGATAACTAGATTGTCATGTGACAGTCCCTTTTACTTTATTTATTCATTAACATTACAAACTATTAATGAAAAAAAAATACTTTTATTATTATTGTAGTCATGATAATGCTTCATAGTATTGTATCAAAGCTGAGGTAATTACACCAAATGTGTCAATTTTGGTTTGAAAACAAAATGACAAAAATGCAGTCAGTATCTATGTGTTGTTTGATCAAACGTGCTCCACCAGTGACTTCCACTTGTTACCCTGATCTAAACTGTCACTCCATGTACATGAAACAGGATCATCACAGTGAACAATACAAGAAAGAATCCAAAGAGGACACAAGTTGTTCGTGAAGATGTTTAATTTGCCTTGAAATTAACGGCCTTTTTCTAATGGTAAAAATCAGCTTCCATCAGAAAATGTTTTAATGCAACAACAACAACAACAACAACAACAACAACAACAACAACAACAACAACAACAACAACAACAACAACAACAACAACAACAACAACAACAACAACAACAACAACAACAACAACAACACTGTCTTTAACATCAGGTATTGAATCATCTCTGCCGCTTGTTCTCCGGGCTGGCATGTTGGCCTTTTCAAAATTTGCATTCCACTCCAATGCTCACACCAAAATCATCACCAACAGCACCACCAATCGTTGGATTACAGCGGCGATTATCATCCACAAATGGCTCCTGTGTGGAGACAAAATAATAAAGACCTGAACTCCAGTAGATTAATTCAATCACTGTGTCTATTTAATATTGTGCTCAAGCATCATAGCTTTATATTTAAAATACAGCAGATGTTCAATTCTTTCTTAATTACCCTGGAAGCTAAGTTGAATTATACATACCATCAATCTGTCAATTAGAGTAGACTCTTTATATTGTGGCAGATCAATTACAGGTAGACTTGGATTGTAGATTGGTGAATCGAATGGATTTGGATTGCTGAATGGTGGACTGTATGGACTGCCAAAGTTTGGTTGGAAGCCGTAGCCGCCTGACTGCCCAAAATTAAACTGCAAAGACAAACCACCTTTAGCATCTCTGTTTAAAACAGGCAATGAAATTGTTAGAACTATATACAAGCTAATGCTAACATTTGTCCAAAGATGTCATTTTATGCTAACAGTTATTCAAACATACGTTAGGGCAGATCAGTTCAAACATGTTTGTTCAACAGGTCAAATGTTTCGCAAGTCATATAGGTGCAATTGCGGTTAGACAGAACGGTGGTTTCAGTTAAGGTCTGAGGGGGGCCAGTTTCCCCATTTCACATCCTGTAGTTGGTCCTGTGGTTTTGCGAAACTGCGAGAACTTTTGTTGAACTCTTGGTTGAACTTCTGCCTCAAGTCTGACCTTTATCCAGACATTATGTTTATCTTCTTGACAGACATACGTAGCTTATAAAACCAGACATGATCTTAACACGTGACAAGTTGGTACTTCCCTAATTCTGATGTGTATAAGATCTTGTGTATGCTACTGTTCAATGCTCTTTTTGCCTGTACATCCCTGGTGAGGTGCAGAACAGAGCCCTCAGCTGAGTATTATCTTATCTTTGTATGGTCTCACATATTGTCAATAAATGGTTGGCTCACCGATCTAATCTGGACTTGTGCCTTCTTCCAAACAGAACAGAATACCAACAAAATGAGAATAATACAAAGTGAAATAATAACTCTCTTACCTGAGGAGCTGGAGCAGCAGAGCTCTCTTTGCAGGTAACTGCAAGCACCACAGCCACAATAGCTGCAACAATGAAGGCCTTCATCTTTGAGCTGAACGTGGAGGGACTCTTTTTACCTTCTTCAGCTTACTCTGTCTGATGGTTTGTTTGATATTATGAGCAGATATTTATACCACAGAGCAGTATTTGCTGTCAGGAGTTAATCATTACTTTCTGGGGACTCTGGGGAAGGGGAAATTCCTTATGAGTGGATGACTGTACCTGATTTCTGTTTGTCTGTTTTATCTATACATAATTACTACTCTATCAGTCAGTGTTTGCTTTTTTTTTTTAGCTGATTTTGGTGTCTTGGACTGTTTACTTGTTCCAAATATTTTTTCCCCTCAGTACACCAAAGAACCCAGGGTCACATTGCCTTTGCAGCGTATCTCCAAAGTTAAAGACGCCTATCTGCTGTGCCAGGTTAGTGATACATGAGCATGGCGTGCATGATCACATTAACAATGATCACTTGAGGGTTTTCTTTGTTTTTTATAATCCCATCTTTCCTTAATATTTCTATCATGGTCATATCTTAAGTCCATGTTTGAGAGTGTCAAAATGAAGAATGATTCAGAAAATTTTAGAGGCTGTGTTTGGCGCACAAAAACGTCATCACAGCTTACAAACACTGTGTCAGGAGTAGGGGAGGTTGGACACAATGGTGGACCAAAGAAAAGGGAGGGGGGTTCTGAAAGGTATCCTGGAGGGATTACCACTGAAGTCACTAATGACCTAGGGGACAGGGAAAAGACAAAAGGACCAAGAAGACAAGGCTCAGAGAACAAATGAACAGAACCACCACTGACAAGCAGCTGAACAGAAGCTGAAAAAAGAATCACTCCTTCTAGTGAAAACAAAAGTGACTAAGAACACCTCCAAAGGGAACACAAGGCTCTGAGAGACTACGTGCTTGAAAATACACACTAGTTGGAAAAGCCAAGGAGCAACCTCTCACGACCTGTGAAGGTCAGGTAATGAGTCAGCAGTGGGAGCTGCTGCCACATCACCTAAATAACCTCCCAGGTCAGGAGCAATCAGGTACACACACCTGATCCTGCTCTGAGAAGATTGCCCAACAGACTCAGGAAAGCCAACTGTCACACACACACAGTCCACGAAAATATACTTTTTATACAAAAGTACTGAAGTATTTTCAACAGTAGGTACTCCAGTACTTAAAGGAGACATATCATGCTTGTTTCTCCTTTTCACTATGCCAGACTAGGATGCCTGTAAAGAATTTCTGCCCTCAGTACAAGTCACTTAGTTCCTTCATTGCCCCACAATAGCCTTCTCATAATCCTCCTTTTAGGCCATTATCAAGCTCTCGTTGAAACGCTCAGTTCTCAGGCTGCCCTCCAGTTACCTCACAACGTCACAGCCCTTTGTGCTCTGATTGGTCAGTTCTATCAGGGGTAGAGCTAGCCTGTCCTTCTTCTTCTCCTGTATTTTCCGGCAGGCTCAAAGCAGCGACCACATATTGAGTCCCCCTACAGGCCAGACCAGGTAATGAGTGAATATGAGCTAGGGAGCTTTATACTGCTGCTGGGTGGATGTGTTTCTCGGTGACGGTTTTGTGGCTAATGGACATCACAGAGGAGGAAGTGTTTTATCAGATTACTCCAATAAAAGAAAGGTACCTCGTGTCGTCACGACGATTTAAATCTCGCGGATGTCTCGCAATGACCTATTTTCAGAGGCATCAAATCTCGTTCTAGGATATCAGAAAAAATACAATATCTCATTTTTTTGAAAATTAAGGGGGTGTAAGGTCTTGTTTTCAAATTTATTATATTATATGTAAGTATTAAATCATGTATCAGCATGATATGTCTCCTTTGAACCTGAGAAAAAATGTCAACAGCTTTCACTTTGCATCTCGTCCTCCCAATTTTTTTTCTGAGTTGTAAGGCATATAATTTTATCAGTTGAGTCCCTCTGAGTCATGGTATGTATTTCTTTTTTCCATTTTGTACTTTGTTTTAAAGAAAATAGCCTTTTTATGACTGGCAACAACTGTTGCCGGTAGTCACATAGCTTGTATCAAGGTCATAGTGTTAAAGTCCTGCAGCATGGCCTGGACCTCTGTTACAGAGTACCCAAGTAAAGAACAACATACATGATTAATTTGTATTTTGACCTGTTATTTTATGAAAATTGTGTGTGTGGGTCTGTGTGTGTGTGCGTGTGTGTGTGTGTGGGATATGATAAGTACTTGTGTGTCAAAAAAGGTGCAGCTCCAACTGCACATCAACTTTTTTTTTTTTTACCTCAGTGAACACAAGCTAATATATGGAAGCCTTTTTAAAAAAAGGAATTTAGGGAACTTATAAAATATAAAATAAATACTAAGTCAGAATTATAAGAAATAAAATCATAATTATGAGAAAAAGAGTCATATTTTTGAGATCATAAAGTCATGATTATGAGATAAAAAGTCATAATAATGAGATAAAGTCATAATTATGAGATAAAAAGTCAATTATCAGATTAAAAGTAATAATAATGAGAAAAAAATCTAAATTTTGAGATAGTCATTATTATGAGAAAAAGAGTCTTATTTTTGAGATCACAAAGTCATAATTATGAGATAAAAAGTCATATTAATGAGATAAAAGTCATAATTAAAAAATAAAAAGTCATAATTTCGAGAACAAAGTCAAAATTATGGGATAAAAAGTCATATTTATGAGATAAGAAAGTCATAATTATGATATAAAAGTCATAATTATGAAATAAAAACTCATTATTATCAGAAAAAAAGTCAAATTTATGAGATAAAGTCATAATTATGAGAAAGATGTGTTGCTATAGGATTGGCCATGGACGTGGGGCACATGCACAAATGGTATCTCGTAATGTTGACTTTTTATCACATTATTATGACTTAGTATTCATTTATTTATTTTTAGTTCCCTGATTTCCTTTTTTTAAAGTTGTGGAAATGGGTTTCCATACTGATGGTAGTTAACAGAGAAAGACTGCTGAGCAATTAGCAAGAAAATGTATGGTAACGTATCAAAATCCTACAGACACAGGTCTTGAATACCTGTGAATTTATTTAGTTTGGAAGAGTATTCTAAGAGGACTTAAATGCACCAGCGTTCATCATTCTACAATTTGAAATAAGTAAATTATGAGAAATCCTGCAGACAGTGTTTTCCTTTAGTTAGTTACAAGCTATGTGCCCACTGGCAACTTTTGTTGCCACTCACAGAAACAAGCCCATGAACAAATAAATATTTATCCCAGGTAAAAATTTTTGGTAGAGGCTTACTCAAGAGACTTGAATGATTAAATAATCACACATTTTTTTTGAGGGAAAGCATTAGAAATTTATGAAAATGACCTCTTTCCGGGACAATTTGCATCCTCCATGTCTTCCACCGCAAGGAGCAGGAAGCAGATGATGTCATGTGACAGGGACTACTTGAAAACTATCTTTTACAAACCAGAATCTTTATCCAAGTTGTCTACTATCACAGAAGTGCAAAAAGTTGCATTACTACCGCTGACATTTTTTGTTGTGAGTAGAAAATGACAGTGATACACTTCGGCAACAATTGTTGCCGGTGGGGCAAAATGGGTTGAAGGAGGATATTGCTTGTGCTATCAGCTGTCACCATGTCAAGCTTGGGAGAGCAGAGAGGCCATAAATAAAAAAATGAAGTTTGAAACCATGGAGTTTCAGGTAAACATAGTAATGCGGTAATTTTTTTTGCCGCATGTCATTTTGACGGACAAATTGTCACTTTTCCCTCATGCCATGTTTCCATCTGACATTTTTTTTATTTCCCTTTTCTGACTGTGAGGAAACATAATCTAAGTGGTAGCATTCACATAGTTACACAGCTTCATCATCAATAACCTCTCCTGTGAAGAGCAGTCACACATTAACGCACACAGACCACGCAGGTAACTGTTTCCTTTTCCTCTCTGACAGTGTCACTCTCTGCGCACTGACAGCCTCTGAACTCTCTGTCAGACTGAAGAATGTGATGCAGTCAGTTCTGAGTGACAAGGGGAGTGATTATGGCTATGAAGGTTTTTTTTTATTTTTTTAACGTAGATTAAATGACCTCCGTAGTAATGTAGAGTGCCAAGCAGAGAGGGTGTACTTTGTGTACATCTTCATCGGTTTCATCACGGGATCGTCCCTCTTTTTCCTGTCCTTCATAATGACAGACAGCCTCAAAGTCTTTCTGCTTTTCATCAAAAACTTCAGTCAGTGATGGAAATTATTTAGTTAATTTGACCTCTGTTTTCCACCATGACCACAGCCTCCCATTTGTAACATTGTGCCCTTTGTTGCACCTGCTTTTCAAATAAACTAAATTAAGACCCAAAATCACAGCGTGCGACCACTTGCAGGTTTGATAAATCACACTGCAGGTGCTAAATGATTAAATATGCATCTCCTCATTTTGCTCATCTGACAGACGCAATTTTCAGTGCACTCCATTAGTAGATCAGCTTTGCGCATGCTATCAAATTTGCATATGTTCAAATACACGCAAACCTTTAGTATTTCAGGCCCTTTGTGTACCAGGCCATACGCTTTTCTGTGACATTGCCTTTACCTCTCAACCCCCACAGAAGGAGCTTGTGTTTTTAACTGTGTTTTTCTTTTTGTTTGTTGGTTAAAAAACTACAAGACTTGTTGTAATATTCAGGTGAAGTCCAAAAGTGGATGTCTAATGGTCCAATGAAAAAATGGACATTTTGGTGGTGATCCAGATACCTGCCCTGAGGAAACGATCATTTCCACTCAAAAGCTGTTCAACTGATTATAATATTAGCATAATTCCAAGTGCTGGGAGAAGGTCTTAAGAGTCAAAGATTATTATTATTGTTACTTTTATTTTTGATCCTCATTATTATAGTAATAATTATGCTTCATAGTTTTATATCAAAGCAGAGAGAATAACTCAAAATTAGTCAATTTTCATTCAAAAACAAAATGTCAAAAATGTAGTCAGTATCTGTGTCGCTGTTTGATCAAATGTGCTCCACCAGTAAATTTCACTTGTTACCCTGATCATTACTCTCACTCCATGTAAATGAAACAGGATCATCACAGTGAACAATACATGGAAGAATCCAAAGAGGACACAAGAAGTTGTTCTTCATCAAGATGTTTAATTTGCTTTTAAATAAATTTGGCCTTATCCTAGAGGTAAAAATCAGCTGCCATGAAATAAATGTTTTAATGCCACAACAACAACAACACTGTCTTTAACATCAGTTACTGAATCATTTCTGCCTCTTCTTCTCCGGGCTGGCATGTTGGCATTTTCACCATTTGCATTCCATTCCAACGGTCACACCAAAACCACGACCAGTACCGCCACCAATGGTTGGATTACAGGGGCGAGTATTATCCACAAATGGCTCCTGTGTGGAGACAAAAGATGATAACATCCTTAACTCCAGTACCTTCATTTAGTCACTATGTCTATATAATGTAGTCAAGCATGATGGCTTTATATTAAAAATACAGCAGATGTTCAATTCTCTACAAATTACTCTGGAAGCTAAGTTGAATTATACATACCTTCAATCTGTCAATTAGAGTAGGCTCTTTAAATGGTGGCAGATTAATTACAGGCCGACTTGGACTGTTGACTGGTGGATCGAATGGCCTTGGATTGGAGACCAGTGGATCGAATGGCTTTGGATTGCTGAATGGTGGACTGTATGGACTGCCAAAGTTTGGTATAGAAGGTTGGTAGCTATAGCTGCCTGGCTGCCCAAAATTAAACTGCAAAGACAAACCATCTTTAGCATCTCTGTTTAAAAAAGCAAAGAAGTTAAAATAATGCAAAGTGAAATAATAACTCTCTTACCTGAGGAGCTGGAGCAGCAGAGCTCTCTTTGCAGGTAACTGCAAGCACCACAGCCACAATAGCTGCAACAATGATGGTCTTCATCTTTGAGGTGAATGTGGAGCGACTCTTTTTACCTTCTTCAGCTTACTCTGTCTGATGGTTTGGGTGGTATTATGAGCAGATATTTATACCACAGAGCAGTATTTGCAATCAGGAGTAAATCATTACTTTCTGGAGATTCTAGGAAAGGGGGAAGGGGAAATTCCTTATGAGTGGATGACTGGACCTGATTTCTGTTTGTCTGTTTTATCTATACATAATTACTACTTTATCTGTCAGTATTTGCTTTGTTTTAACTGATTTTGGTGTTTTGGACTGTTTACTTGTTCCATATATTTTTTCCCCTCAGTACACCAAAGAACCCAGGGTAACACTGCCTTTGCAGCGTGTCTCCAAAGCGAAAGGGTCCCATCCTTAGGGTCAGGTTACAGTCATACAGGAGCAGAGCATACATGATCACATTTACGATGATCGCTGGAGGAATTTTTTTGTTTTTTTATAATCCCATCTTTCCCTAATATTTCTATCATGCTGCCTTCAGGATCTCACTTTCTGTTCTGTTTACACTGGGACCAACAAACATGAAGGAGGGGGGGGTCAACATGTGCCGTAAACTCTGATAAAGTCAGAGGAATTTTTATTTTTGAGAAACTCCAATCTTTCTGAATCTTGAGTAATGACAAAAAACCCACATCGTATCACTATGTGTCAAAAATCAGTGACCCTATGGACGTCTGACTGAGTAAACAAGACAACTGTTGTGGATTTATTCACAGGTGAGGCTCTGGGCCTATTTTACTGAGGGGCCAAGGTCCCAGCTATGTGGTCAGAATGGGCATATCCAGTCCAGTAAAAAACTTTTGTTCAAATTGGAAAAGATTGCCAGCTAATGTCACCATAATGCCGTGGGTTTAACTTATATTTAATTATCAATAGCAAAAAATATTTTTTTCATCATTTATTCGACTCAACTCAGAAATACAGGTTGCCTGATATAACCTTGTCATATGAAGTGGATGAACAAAGACATTTGGACACAGTTTGAGCTTATTTTGCTAATTAATAATAATCATTCAAATATAGCCTAAAAAATGTTATGAATTCAAATTACCTTCATAACTCCCTATATATTGAAAATATTAATGACCAGGACTATTGAACAACATCCCATCCAACAGAGTGTTTGATCTAAATCCCAAGTTATAATATCTTGTTACCTGGTCAAGGTGTGATACAGAGCCACGCATGTCATTGATAAAAAAATTAAATCTGTCTATATAAGTAAGCCCTGGTAATCAGTCCAAGGTCTTGCATAAGCTCCAGCCCCTAGTGACTCCAGGAAGAAGACATGAGCAACAATGATCAACAGATGTTTCATTTTTGTCAGAGCTCTAAAATGGAAAACCTGCCTGAGGAGATAAGGCCTGCAGGGCCAGGGACATCTCTAAAACCAAACCTTAAAAATCATTTTAATGGAATTGTTTGTAAAAAAAAAAAAAAAAAAAAGAACGGACGTTGAAACCTTATTTTTCACTTTAACTTTCATTTAATAGATATGCTAAACCTCTTCATTCATAGCGTCATTGATTTATTCATTCATTCATTGCATTGTTCATTCATTTATCCGGTTGGGGGGTCATTTCTTTAAGCAATTATCTTTGGCCCTATATTACACCTTGGTGAGGTGATAAGGGTTCAGATCAAATACTCTGTAAGATGGGATGTTGTTCAATATCCCTGGCCATTAATATCTTGAATGTAAAGTGAGTTATGAAGAAAAATTTGATTGAAAAACATTATATTGTATGATCATTATTAGCTGTCAAACTAAGCTCGAACTTCGTCAAAATTTCTTATTTCATCCACTTTATATATTATGATTCATAAAATTGTACACATCATACTACTTTGTGTTGTTTCATGATGAACTTTTTGTTCTGCAACTCAACAATGTTTTCCAATGTGAACAAAGTTTTTTACTGGACTGGATATTTCCCATTCTAACCACATAGTCTGGACTTTGCCCCCTCAGTAAAATAGGCCCAGAGCCTCACCTGTGAATAAATCTGCAACAGTTGACGTGTTTACTCAGCCAGACGTCCATAGGGTCACTGATTTTTGATACACAGTGATACGATGTGGGTTTTTTGTCATTACTCAAGATTCAAAAAGGCATGAGTTGCTCAAAACTAAAACTCCGTCTGACTTTACCAGAGTTTACGGCACATGTTGACCCCTTGCTTCATGTTTGTTGTTCGTAGTGTAAACAGAACAGAGAGTGAGATCCTGAAGGCAGCATGATGATAGAAATATGAGGGAAAGATGGGATTATAAGAAAACAAAAAAAAACTCAAGTGATCATCATTAATGTGATCATGTACAGTATGCTCTGCTCTTGTATCACTGTAACCTGACCCTAAGGATGGGACCCTTTAACTTTGGAGACACTCTGCAAAGGCAGTGTTACCCTGGGTTCTTTGGTGTACTGAGGGGGAAAAGATATTTGGAACAAGTAAACAGTCCAAGACACCAAAATCAGTGAAAACAAAGCAAATACTGACAGATAAAGAAGTAATAATTTCTAAATAAAACAGACAAACAAAAATCAGGTACAGTCATCCACTCATAAGGAATTTCCCCTTTCCCCTTTCCTAGAATCTCCAGAAAGTAATGATTAACTCTTGACAGCAAATACTGCTCTGTGGTATAAATATCTGCTCATAATACCACCCAAACCATCAGACAGAGTAAGCTGAAGAAGGTAAAAAGAGTCGCTCCACATTCACCTCAAAGATGAAGACCTTCATTGTTGCAGCTATTGTGGCTGTGGTGCTTGCAGTTACCTGCAAAGAGAGCTCTGCTGCTCCAGCTCCTCAGGTAAGAGAGTTATTATTTCACTTTCTATTATTTTAACTTCTTTGCCTTTTTAAACAGAGATACTAAAGATGGTTTGTCTTTGCAGTTTAATTCTGGGCAGCCAGGCAGCTATAGCTACCAACCTTCTATACCAAACTTTGGCAGTCCATACAGTCCACCATTCAGCAATCCAAAGCCATTCGATCCACTAGTCTACAATCCAAGGCCATTCGACCCACCAGTCAACAGTCCAAGTCAGCCTGTAATTAATCTGCCACCATTTAAAGAGCCTACTCTAATTGACAGATTGAAGGTATGTATAATTCAACTTAGCTTCCACAGTAATTTATTAAGAACTGAACATCTGCTGTATTTTGAATAAAATGCTATCTTGCTTGACCACAATATTAAATAGACACAGTGACTAAATGAATGTACTGGAGTTCACGTTGTTGTTATCATCTTTTGTCTCCACACAGGAGCCATTTGTGGATAATACTCGCCCCTGTAATCCAACCATTGGTGGTGGTACTGGTCGCGGTTTTGGTGTGACCGTTGGAATGGAATGCATATGGTGAAAATGCCAACATGCCAGCCCGGAGAAGAAGAGGCAGAAATGATTCAATTACTGATGTTAAAGACAGTGTTGTTGTCGTGGCATTAAAACATTTTTGATGGCATCTGATTTTTCAATTTTTTTTTTATTTCACAAAATTCATTTCACGAGTAAGGACCACACCATCAACAGGATGAATTTGACAATTATTTATTGCGTACAGTGGAAAGCAAACAACATAGTAGGTATGTGAAGTGGATAACGGTCTGGGGAAACTTCATGGGGAATTCGCCATAGCTCCCGGGCACGACCCCTCCTTTAAGGCCCTGAGGAAGGAAGAAAGAAGTTTTAGATAAGGGGAGGGAGGGAGGGAGGGGTGCGTCGAGTGTGCGAAACAAGAGGGAAATGGTCATTTAGAATTTATAGGAACACAGGAAGAGGCGTGGTTGAGGTGTGGTCCACTCCTGAAACTCTGCTTAAAGCTCCACTTAAAAGCAAATTAAACATCTTGATGAAGAACAACTTCTTGTGTCCTCTTTGGATTATTTCATGTATTGTTCACTGTGATGATCCTGTTTGATCATAAGGCTGAGTTTGGTGTCACTACAGTCCACTAGAGTACAGTTATTACAGTTTTCATTGTCATTACCCTTTAATGAACACAATCTAAAAATGTAAAAATCATGTAAATTACATTTAAACCTAGTTTTCTAAAGTAAGAGATTTAGTATATATACGAAAGGAGAAGTTCATCATTAGTGTGAGTTTGTGTCTCTACAGTTAACAAAAGTCTCCATGTGTTTATATCAGTAGGCCTATTTATTTATGAAAATGAATTTGACTTTCTAGTTGTATTGGGCGGGTACCAACTTCTTATCACCACACATTGGATGGAAATTTGTGTGACCATTATGAAACTCCAGGCAAACGCAGCCATGGCAACGAAGTATAGACAAAGTAAAAGGTTAGATGGAGGTCAAAATGGCAACTCTAAGACTTCCATGAAGGGTCTTGTTACTTTTAAGTATTGTTTTCAGTCAGTGGATAAAACCTATTCTTCCTTCTAAAATGCGTTCTGTTCAAGAAGTGATGCCTTACCTGTATGTCACACAGACAATCTCAAACCAGACAATTCTGAGCTGAAGTTGCTCAGATAATGATTTATCTTGGTATTAACTACGGCTACAACATAAACAGACAAGGATTCTACAAGAGCACCCATGGTCATATCTTAAGTCCATGTTTGAGAGTGTCGAAATGAAAAATGATTCAGAACATTTTAGAGGCTGGGTTTGCCGCACAAAAACTTAATCACGGCTTACAAACACTGTGTCAGGGAAAGACAAAAGAACCAAGAAGACAAGGCTCAGAGAACAAGGAACTGAACCACCACTGCCAAGCAGCTGAACAGAAGCTGAAAAAAGAATCATTCCTTCTAGTGAACACAAAAGTGACTAAGAACACTTCGAAAGGGAGCACAAGGAGCTTGGTTTATAAAACACCAAGTAATCAAACTTTTTGATTCAAGCTTCTTCTTGGGAAGGCCCTGAGAGATGGCGTTGTGCTTGAAAATACAAACTAGTTGGAAAATCCAAGGAGCAACGTCTCACTACCATGAATGTCAGGTAATGAGTCAGCAGTGGGAGCTGCTGCCACAGCACCTAAATAACCTCCCCACAGGTGCTCCAGGTCAGGAGCAATCAGGCACACTCAAAAACACACACCTGATCCTGCTCTGAGAAGATTGCCCCACAGACCCAGGAAGGCCAACTGTCACACACACACAGTCCACGAAAATATGCTTTTTTTTATCCAAAAGTACTTAAGTATTTTCAACAGCAGGTACTCCAGTGCTTAAACCTGAGAAAAAATGTCAACAGCTTTCACTAGTCTTGGAGTAACATTGACCAGGAGCATCTATACTTTAACTCAAGTAATGAAGTTGAGTACTTGTTCCACCACTGGTCATAGAAGCTAATGCTAGCCGCACAGCCTATTACTTTGTCTACCATGTTTGTGTACATTGATGCCACATTTAATTAGATCACATGCTGCAAGAGCAGAGATGCTGCCCTCTTGTAAAGCAGATCAATTAATTGGCTGGTTGTGGTGTCCTGTGTCCCTCTCTTTGTGGCACACCACACACTACTGGAACAAAACTGATAGATGTGACATGATTTCTCTTCATGTGTGAGCTCTCTCCGTCAGAATTTCAAGTCTTTAGACCTGATCGTCTCAGATTCAAAATAATGGGTGCTAAATTGCGTGTGCAAACTAAAAAATTGCACATGCTATGGGCATGTTGTGAGTGATCTACTATCACTGTGAGCAGAATTTATAGCAAGAGCAAATGTGGTGTGGACAGCCCTCTTTAAAGGAGGATTTTGCTTTTGCTATTGACCATGAAGAGTTTGGGAGAGCAGAGAGGCCCTAAATGAAAGTTTGAAACCATGGAGTTTAAGGTAAACACAGTAAGGCAGTAATTTTTTTGCCACGTCATTTTGAAGGACAAGATCGTCACTTTTCCTTCATGCCATATTTCTTTTTGACATTTTTAATTTCTCTTTTCAGATTGTGATGAAACATAATCTAAGTGGTAGCATTCACATAGTTACACAGCTTCACCATGAACAACCTCTCACAAAAATAAAAATAAAATTGAATTTGGGAAAAAAATCAGCTGCAGCCTATTTCCGCTTTGCTTGAACTGGAAACCAGCGTAGCATACTACAAAATAAACCTAACAGAACAGTCGTACTCATACTACATTCAAATGTAGTACGCAGTATGCAGTGCCTACTACATACTACTTTCATACATAGTATGTAGTAGGTGAATTGGAAAAGAGACTGCGTTTTCCTTGTGACATCACACATATGTCTTTGTTCCAGTGATTTCCATGGTGATGGTAAATCTCAATTCATTTAAATTGGAGCGAAATAAAGGAATCTATTCATTTCCATGAGTCTGAAACCGCAAAAGAATTTAATAAGGCCAAAAACATTGTGATACAGACCTGAAAAGTCATAGCTGCATAGTCCATTTTAATGGGATATCAACAAGTGTTGTTTACACTAGGGATGATCCGATCGATCGGCCGCCGATCAATATCGAAAGATATGGACCCTAAACCAATCGATCGGTGGGCTCTGAAAGCCCCAATCAGAAAAAACGATCACATTTAAAGGCTGTTTGAAGGCCAGTTTCTGTTTCAGGATAAAGTTCCTCCTCAGTTGTGTTTATGATGTACTTCCAACGCCAACAAACCTCCAGAGATGGAGACTGACAGAGGATCCCTTCTGTGCACAGTGCAAGAGACCAGCAAATCTGGAACACATTCTGTCGTCCTGTCGAGTGAGCCTGACTGAGGGGAGGTTCAGGTGGCACCATGACAAAGTGCTGGCGCAACTCGCTGATGGACTGGAGAAGGAGAGGAAGCAGAAAGGATCTAAGGCCCGAGAAAAAGGTCCCCGCTTCATCAGTTTTCTCAGGCCTGGGGAGAAGGCAGGCAAGCAGGACCGATGTGCAGGGATCCTTGGTTCGGCAAAGGACTGGGAAATGAGAGTCGACCTCAGAAGGCAACTCAAGTTTCCCAGAGGAGATTGCCATCACCAGCCGCCGACCAGATATTGTGCTCTGATCACAGGCAACAAAGCAGGTTGCCCTAATGGAGCTGACGGTCCCCTGGGAGGAACGGGTCGAGGAGTCTCAAATAATATCAGTCCCTCATTTTTGAAGGCCAGCAGAAGGGGTGGAGAGCCTGGAACCTACCAGTGGAGGTCGGGTGCAGGGGCTTTCCTGGTCAGTCACTCTGGAGGGCACTGGGGATGCTTGGGGCAGAGGTGCAACCCACAAGAACCTGGTGAAAGACATCTCGCAGCAGGCAGAGACGGCATCCAAGGGGCTCTGGCTAAAGAGGAACGAACAATGGCTAACCCAGGCTGGCAGAGAAGAGGGGGGTCAGAGCTGTATGGTGAAGACCTGAAGGGCAGAGGGAGCCGTTCCAGGACGCTGGTTCGGCTGTCAAGCCCCGCGGAGGTGTCGTGGGCTCGTTGACGAAACACCAGTGAAACGGGGTGCCCACTTGAAAACCCGGTGAAGTCTGAAGGTCTGAAACATATAGCTCTGCCCTCAGTTGAACGACGTCAGAGGGGGGCGACTTCTATGCCAACCACCCACATAAAGAGCAGGAGGCAACTCCTGCCAAGTGAGGTGGCAGCGATACCTATCGTTTTAAAGACAAGCAGTGTTTCCTCTACACTCATTTAGGAGTGTAGAGGAAACACCCGCTTCTCCTAAATCCTACCCACTGCTCTTTCAAAAAAAAATTTTATTTATTTTTTTTTAACTAGAAATGCACCACTGCAGCACCATGTCGCCGCCTCCACAGCAGAGTCCTGCATTAAGTCGGGTGTAAAAAAGGTCATAGCTGTTCAAATAGTGCTGAGTAGTGTTGCTACTTTTCACCAGCAGATAGTGGACAGGTGGCAGGTTTCTATTCAAAGTTTGGGCGTATATTTATTTTGAAACACACACACTGAGGGACTCGAGTGTGGCTGTAGAGCAGAGAGAGAGACAGAGTGACAGAGACAGAGTAAGAGTACTAACAATGCTGAGAGTACTTTGTCAAGTACTGGCTGACTCTGAATATGAGGAATATTTCCTCTCTGAGGATGACGGTCAGTTGTCCAGTGAAGACGAAACTAGTGGCGGGTGTGGGCGCAGTGGGAGCGGGTCCGCGCACCATTACAGTCCCCAAGCAGCACATACTGAGGCCGATGCTTTGCCTCTCCGGGGCCGGTGAATGTCTTGTAGGGGACTGTTCTGGGATGCAAGGAAGCTCAAAACACCCCGAAAAGTGACGGTGTTAGCGGAGCTGTGGGCAGACGAGGGAGAAGCCGGGGGTAAAAAGCACAGTGAAGGCAGCAGAGGCGTTCATGCTCTGCCCTTAAATTACAGTGATGATGATGGCAGGGAAAACTAACCACTTTGAAACTACAGCCTTTTTAAATCTTGATAGCAAAATGGAATATTTTCCTGAAAAAAACTCTGGTGCCTAAAGGGTTAATAATCCACTTTTAAATGCAGTCCAGTCTTTTGAAGAGAGACCATAAAAAGCTGGTTAAGATATATTGCTAAATAAATCAGCAATATTTTGCTAATAAGTCAAAATTTAAGCAATATTGTCAATATGTTAAGTATTGGCCAAATAAAAAAGGAATAAGCTGTCAAGTGACCAGTCTTTATAGTTTTAAAATAGTTTGGAATGTTACTCTGCTAAGTCAACAAAATAAGCAAAAAAACTCTAATCTTTCTCTACACACTGCACTCCTTACCCTAATCATGAAAACTATTAATTCTCCTCTAATTATAACGTCACATCCACATTCTTAAACTTTATCCTGAAACAGAACAGTGTTTGCTCGAGGTTTTTTTTCAGCAGTGGGGGCAGGCTCACCGGGGAGCTGTGGCGGCGTAAACAGATTACACTTGACAGCAGATTTTAGTTTTATGCCCAGCATAATAATGTAATAATGTTTGATTTATTTATTAATTTCATTCATCTATTTTCATTATTATTTATTAACAACTGAATATAAAACTGCCTCTTTTTGTTTAAAATGATTTTGAAGCCTTTTTTCACCTTACTTGGAGAGTAAGGCAAGTAAATTTTATTTATTTTAATTTCATTGTCATCTATTGCACTTGACAGGGCATGTAATTCTACTTGTTTATTGTATTTATTTGTTTTAGCACAAATAGTTTTGCCACTTAAAGTGGTGCACAAGGCTAGACTGTAAATACAGGACATGTAGTATGATTGATAATTCTCTCATTCATTCTGTGATTGGTATTAGTGATCGGTATCGGTGATCAGCAGATATGTGAATCCTGTGATCGCTGATCGGATCGGCACTCAAAAATGGTGATCGGAGCATCCCTAGTTTACACATAAACATCTACTTTATTGGCTTAAGATGTTATTTCTGTGAACTTTAACTGTATATTATTCAATTCATCATGAGCAGAGCTTCCATGATAACCTTATAGAGACTCTGTAAAAATACTGAAAAAAATTCCCCAAACATGGCAAAAACTCCCTCCAAAAAACCCTAAAAAACACCAAAAGTGGCGGCCATCTTGAATTTGAAGGTTAAAGGGACTGTGAGGAGTTTCTAAGTAATTACAAAACAGTCTCACTTTTAGATATATGCCTGATCGAAATACAAGATGAGTTTTATAGCATCAAAATAGGTTATCTATAAATGCTATTCCTTAGCCTTCGGTCAGGGCTGGACTGGCCTGGATACTCAACTTCGGGAACAAGACAATTAAAACTAGAGCAAATTTAAATTATTTTATTATTTATATTACACGTCTTAGAGCACTGGGCTGTAAGTAGCGATATATAGCCGGCTACAAAACTACGATACCAAGTTTTCCAAAATTTGCTTGTTGTCACACATCAAAAACTACCACTACGTAACTAGAAAGATAAACATTACCTCGTCGCTTTGCATCCTGTAAGTTGTTGAAAAAAGAAGTTGTAAAGCAATGCAGAGTTCTGAGCAAGGTCCGAGCTGCATTTATTAGCATCATAACAAATATACGCTTTGGATAGCACACATCTTGTGGTGCATTCCAGTTGTAGTCAGAAGTAGGAATTTTGAGTTCAGAGTAGGAAACTGTGACTGGAACGTCCCCCAAAGTCAGAATTTCCTACTGGGAACGTGGTGAAACCTCGCCACCCCCGAGTTGACAATCGGATGCCCCCAGTGTGAACAGTTATTTAGCTCCTGTAATAATCAATTTATTTGCACTTCTGACTGGGGTGTGTCGCTCTAGATCAGCTGTATACATAGTATTGTTAGACTTATATTTAAAAAAATGCTGCCATAGTGATGATAACATTCTTCATACAGGACATTTTTGAACAACAACGCAGGCATGCTAACAACAGCTAACAATAGCCTGGTAGATCGGCATGTTTTTTCCGACTTCAACTGGAATGCCGATAAGTCGGAGATGATGTCACTCCCAGTTCCGAGGTTACTGGAACACAGTATTACGACAGTCGCCGCGCGTGCTCATGGGTAGCAGAGTCTTTTACGTTGCCGGTAATAGATTCTCCTCACACTCCCTTTAAAATAAAGTCAAATCGTCATGTAAATCAGAAATATGTATTTCTTAACAAAAATAAGATCTGAAAACATTTATTGTCCATCATTGTAGGTCGGGCCTTAAAAAAGATCATTTCTACGACAGCCATTTTGGATTTTGGCCTCTCAAAAAAAATCCCCTGCCATTTTAAAAATACACCCCGGCTAAATTTGTTTTTTAGCCCTCCTAGATCACAAATCCATTGAGAAACGGACCTTCGCTCACCGATGTCACATTTGGCTCCAAAATGACCCTACTATAGTGTCACACTCTCTGCACTCTCTGAAAGCCTCTGAACTCTCTGTCAGACTGAAGAATGTGATGCAGTCAGCTCTGAGTGACAAGTGGAGTGATTATGGCTATGAGGGGTTTTTAATTTTTTTTAACATAGATTAACTGACCTCCTCCGTGATGTAGAGCGCAGAGCAGAGAGGGTTTACTTTATGTGTGCATCTTCGTCACGGGATCGTCCCTCTTTTTCCTGTCCTTTATAATGACAGACAGCCTCAAAGTCTTTCTGCTTTTCATCAAAAACTTCAGTCAGTGATGGAAATTATTCAGTTAATGTGACCTCTGTTTTCCACCATGACCACAGCCTCCCATTCGTAACATTGTGCCCTTTGTTGCACCTGCTTTTCAAATGTACTAAATTAAGACCCAAAATCACAGCGTGCGACCACTTGCAGGTTTGATAAATCACACTGCAGGTGCTAAATGATTAAATATGCATCTCCTCATTTTGCTCATCTGACAGACGCAATTTTCAGTGCACTCCATTAGTAGATCAGCTTTTCGCATGCTATCAAATTTGCATATGTTCAAATACACGCAAACCTTTAGTATTTCAGGCCCTTTGTGTACCAGGCAATACGCTTTTCTGTGACATTGCCTTTACCTCTCAACCCCCACAGAAGGAGCTTGTGTTTTTAACTGTGTTTTTCTTTTTGTTTGTTGGTTAAAAAACTACAAGATTTGTTGTAATATTCAGGTGAAGTCCAAAAGTAGATGTCTAATGGTCCAATGAAAAAATGATGACGTTTTGGTGATCCAGATACCTATGACGGAGGATTCGGGCCACGTTGAAAACCAAAAAAAAGGAAGGTTACGAGAATAAAGTCATAAAATTACGAGAATAATCTCATAAATAACGAGAATAAAGTCGTAAAATTACGAGAATAATCTCATAAATAATGAGAATAAAGTCATAAAATTACGAGAATAACCTCATAAATTTACGAGAATAAAGTCGTAAAATTACGAGAATAATCTCATAAAATTACGAGAATAAAGTTGTAAAATTACGAGAATAATCTCATAAAATTACGAGAATAAAGTCGAAAAGTTACAAGAATAAAGTCATCTCAAACTAGGAAACATCTGCTTGGCTATATTTAGAAAGATATTCACAGATTCTGACTTTTCGGCCCAATAATTCATCAACAAAAGAACATAATTCCAAACCAGACCCCTCTTTTTGATTACTGTAATAAAGAATGTGAACTATAAACTCGTTTTCATCTAAACGAGCCGTCAATACACTGAAGCTGATGGCTCAGCGGTTCAGGGACCATCGGCAAATTACCATATCGGAGCAATAGTGTGAAAGAGTCCATGCGTATTAATTAACACAGTTAAATAAACAAAACATCATCATTAAAATCAAATCAAAACATTCCTGCTGAAGTAAGAGCTGTAGTTTAAAGAAGAGGAGATCACCATACATGTTTTGTTATGACTTGGTTGGTAGATCTCATTACTTTGATGGCATTTGCTTTAATTGCAATCAGAAAGTCCTGTAAAAATTTTAATTTAAAAATCTGAAAGAAAATATGACCCGTAGTATGAATAACATACGATCCTTTGTATTTGCTGTGATTTTGAAAACTTTACTTCTCAGTATGGGCAAGTTATTCAATTTTCTTTCACACTATTGCTCCGATATGGTAATTTGCCGATGGTCCCTAAACCGCCAAGCCATCAGCTTCAGTGTATTGACGGTTCGTTTAGATGAAAACGAGTTTATAGTTCACATTCTTCATTACAGTGATCGAGCCCTCTAGTTTTTATGTTTTTTGTTGATGAATTATTGGGCCCTAATCCTCCGTCGTAGATACCTGCCCTGAGGAAACGATCATTTCCACTCAAAAACTGTTCAACTCATTATAATATTAGCATAATTCCAAGTGCTGGGAGGTCTTAAGAGTCAAAGATTATTATTATTATTTTTATTTTTTATCCTCATTATTATAGTAATAATTATGCTTCATAGTTTTATATCAAAGCAGAGAGAATAACTCAAAATTAGTCAATTTTCATTCAAAAACAAAATGTCAAAAATGTCGTCAGTATCTGTGTTGTTTGATCAAATGTGCTCCACCAGCGAATTACACTTGTTACCCTGATCATTACTCTCACTCCATGTAAATGAAACAGGATCATCACAGTGAACAATACATGGAAGAATCCAAAGAGGACACAAGAAGTTGTTCTTCATCAAGATGTTTAATTTGCTTTTAAATAAATTTGGCCTTATCCTAGAGGTAAAAATCAGCTGCCATGAAATAAATGTTTTAATGCCACAACAACAACAACACTGTCTTTAACATCAGCAATTGAATCATTTCTGCCTCTTCTTCTCCGGGCTGGCATGTTGGCGTTTTCACCATTTGCATTCCACTCCAACGGTCACACCAAAACCACGACCAGTACCGCCACCAAGGGTTGGATTACAGGGGCGAGTATTATCCACAAATGGCTCCTGTGTGGAGACAAAAGATGATAACAACAACCTGAACTCCAGTACATTCATTTAGTCACTACGTCTACTATTGTAGTCAAGCATCATCGCTTTTTATTCAAAATACAGCAGATGTCCAATTCTTAATAAATTACTCTGGAAGCTAAGTTGAATTATACATACCTTCAATCTGTCAATTAGAGTAGGCTCTTTAAATGGTGGCAGATTAATTACAGGCCGACTTGGACTGTTGACTGGTGGATCGAATGGCCTTGGATTGTAGACTAGAGGATCGAATGGCTTTGGATTGCTGAATGGTGGACTGTATGGACTGCCAAAGTTTGGTATAGAAGGTTGGTAGCTATAGCTGCCTGGCTGCCCAAAATTAAACTGCAAAGACAAACCAACTTTATCATCTCTGTTTAAAAAGGCAAGTTAAAATAATAGAAAGTGAAATAATAACTCTCTTACCTGAGGAGCTGGAGCAGCAGAGCTCTCTTTGCAGGTAACTGCAAGCACCACAGCCACAATAGCTGCAACAATGAAGGTCTTCATCTTTGAGGTGAATGTGGAGGGACTCTTTTTACCTTCTTCAGCTTACAATGTCTGATGGTTTGGGTGGTATTATGAGCAGATATTTATACCACAGAGCAGTATTTGCTGTCAGGAGTAAATCATTACTTTCTGGAGATTCTAGGAAAGGGGGAAGGGGAAATTCCAGATGAGTGGATGACTGTACCTGATTTCTGTTCGTCTGTTTTATCTATAAATTATTACTTCTTTATCAGTCAGTATTTGCTTTGTTTTAACTGATTTTGGTGTTTTGGACTGTTTACTTGTTCCAAATATTTTTTTCCCCTCAGTACACCAAAGAACCCAGGGTAACACTGACCTTTGCAGCGTGTCTCTGAAGTTAAAGACGTCCATCTGCTGTGTCAGGTTACAGTGATACAGGAGCAGAGCATACATGATCACATTAACGATGAACGCTGAAGGATTTTTTTTGTTTTCTTATAATCCCATCTTTCCCTAATATTTCTATCATCATGCTGCCTTAAGGATTTCTCACACACTGTTCTGTTTACACTGGGAACAACAAACGTGAAGTGGGGGGTCAACATTTGCCGTTAACTCTGATAAAGTCAGAGGGATTTTTCACTTTTGAGAAACTACAATCTTTCTGAATCTTGAGTAATGACAAAAAACCTACATTGTAACACTTTGTGTAAAAGATCAGTGACCCTATGGACGTCTGACTGAATAAACAAGACAACTGTTGCAGATTTATTCACAGGTGAGGCTCTGGGCCTATTTTACTGAGGGGCCAAGGTCCCAGCTATGTGGTCAGAATGGGCATATCCAGTCCAGTAAAATAAAAGAGTTCACAGTTTGAAAAGGTTGCCCTGCTTAAAAATGAAATTGTTCATCATGAAAAATCACAAAATATCATGATGTGTATGTCTTTCAGAAGCAGTCTTTCAGTAACTTAAGGTTCTATCAGTTATGCTTTTTTCAGCTACAGCTAATGTCACCACAATGCCAAAGGATTAACTTATATTTAATAACCAATACCATAAAATATTTTTCCATCATTTATTCGACTCAACTCAGAAATACAGGTTGCCTGATATAACCTTGTCATATGAAGTGGATGAACAAAGACATTTGGACACAGTTTGATCTTATTTTGCCAACTAATAATAATCATACAAACATAGCCTAAAAAATGTTATGAATTCAAATTACCTTCATAACTCACTATATATTGAAAATATTAATGACCAGGACTATTGAACAACATCCCATCCAACAGAGTGTTTGATCTGAATCCCAAGTTATAATACCTCGTCACCTCGTCAAGGTGTGCTACAGAGCCCCCCATATTATTGCACTCATTGATAAACAAATTAAATCTGTCTATATAAGTCAGCCCTGGTAATCAGTCCAAGATCTTACATGAGCTCTAGCCTCTACTGACTCCAGGAGGAAGACGTATGCAACAATGATCAACAGATGTTTCATTTTTGTCAGAGCTCCTAAACTTTGAAATGAAAAACCTGCCTGAGGAGATAAGGCCTGCAGGGTCAGGGACATCTCTAAAACCAAACCTTAAAAATCATATTAATGGAATTGTTTGAAAAAAAAAAAATAGATTTTGAAACCTTATTTTTCACTTTAATTTTCATTTACTAGATATGCTAAATCTTTTCATTCATTGCATCATTCATTTATTCATTATTTTATTCATTTATTGCATCATTCATTGCATTGCATTGCATTGCATCATTCATTCATACCCCTTTATCCCGTTTGGGGGGGGCTGGAGCCTCGCCCTACATTTTCATTTCTTCAAGCAATAATCTTTGGCCCTGTATTACACCTTGACCAGGTGATAAGGTTTTATAACTTGGGGTCCAGATGGGATGTTGTTCAATAGCCCTGGCCATTATTATCTTGACTGTAAAATGAGTTATGAAGAAAATTACAATCGGAAACATTACATATTTGTATGATCATTATTAGCTGTCAAAATGAGCTCAAACTTTGTCAAAATTCCTTATTTCATCCACTTCATATACAGACCTGATCAAAATCTTAAGACCAGTTGAAAAATTGCTAGAATATGCATTTTGCACATTTGGACTTTAATGAGGTTTTAAATAAAGCTACAATATGCAAAAGCAAGAAGGGGGAGTGTGACAAAAAGCACTTTGAAAAAGTAATTTATTGAAAACAACAAGTAAACTGAAATAGGCTGTTTATCAGCTGATCAAAAGTTTAAGACCACAGGCTATTAAAGCCAAAATCTGCTCAAAATGTTCATTTTCTGTCAGGCATTCACGCGGTCATGCCCTCCTGATGGCTAAAACTAAGAAGCTTTCTCTTCTTGAACGTGGTCGGATTGTTGAGCTGCATAAGCAAGGCCTCTCACAGCATGCCATTGCTGCTAAGGTTGGACGCAGTAAGACAGTCATTCTAAATGTTTTTGGAAGGTCATGAGCATTATGGAACAAAAAAGTCAAGTGGTAGACCCAAAAAAATTACACCTGCTCTGAGCCAGAGGATCCGATTAGCTGTCCGTCAAGACACAGGGTGGTCCTCGACCCACATTAAGGTCCTTACTGGTGCCGACTGCAGCGCAATAACCATGAGACGGCATCTGCAGGAAAAGGGTTTCAAAAACAAATTCAAAGACCTCGTCTCCTTCAACACCACAAAACTGCCCGTTTAGACTTTGCCAGGGAGCATCAAACATGGGACATTGAAAGGTGGAAAATAGTTTTATTCTCTGATGAGAAAAAATGTAATCTTGACGGTCCAGATGGCTTCAATGTTACTGGCATGACGAGAAGATCCCACCTGAGATGTTTTCTACCCGGCACAGTGGAGGGGGGTCCATCATGATCTGGGCTGCTTTTTCATTCAGTGGAACACTGGAGCTTCAGGTGGTGCAGGGTCCTCAAACGGCGGCTGGTTACGTGCAGATGTTGCAGCGGGCATCCCTCATGACTGAGGGCCCTCGTCTGTTTGGTAACAGATGGGTTTTTCAACAGGACAACGCTGCAGTTCACAATGCTCGCTTGACCAAGGACTTCTTCAGGGAGAATAACATCACTCTTTTGGACCGTCCCGCATGTTCCCCTGATTTAAATCCCATAGAGAACATTTGGGGATGGATGGCAAGGGAAGTTTATAAAAATGGCCATCAGTTCCAGACACTTGATGTCCCTCATGAAGCCATCTCTACCACTTGGACCAATGTTCCCAAAAGCTTCCTGGAAACACTCGCATCAAGCATGCCCAAAGGATTTTTTGAAGTGATAAACAAGAAAGGTGGAGCTACTCATTACTGAGTCCTACTGAGAAACATTTTTGTTCTGGTTTGGAGAGTTTTTTGTAATTTTTTGAGCGATGGTTTTAAACTTTTGATCAGCTGATAAACAGCCTATTTCAGTTTACTTGTAGTTTTCAATAAATTACTTTTTCAATGTGCTTTTTTTCTCACTCCCCCTTCTTGCTTTTGCATTTTGTAGCTCTATTTAACACCTCATTAAGGTCCAAATGTGCGAAATGCATATTCTAGCAATTTTTCAACTGGTCTTAAGATTTTGATCAGGTCTGTATTATGATTCATATGATTATATCAGGCAGCCTGTTCATCTGAGTTGAGTTGGATAAATGATGGAAAAAATATTTTCTGGTAATTGGTATTTAAATATAAGTTAATGCTTTGGCATTGTGGTGACATTAGCTGCAGTAATAAAACTAACTAATAGAAACTTAAATTACTGAAAGACTACTTCTAAAAGACATACACATTCAAAAAGTTGGTGTAGTTTCATGATGAACTTTTACTTCTTCAAACCAAACAATCTTAAGACAGTGTGAAGTCTTATTTTACTGGACTGGCTATGGCCATTCTGACCACATAGTTGGGACCTTGCCCCCTTGGAAAAATAGACTCAGAGCCTCCCCTGTGAATAAATCTACAACAGTTGTCTTGTTTACCCAGTCAGATGTCCATAGGGTCACTGATTTTTGACACACAGTGATAGATTGTGGGTTTTTTTGTCATTACTCAAGATTCAAAAAGACTTGAGTTACTCAAAAGTCAAAGCTCCCCTGACTTTATCAGAGTTTACGGCACATGTTGCCCCCCTACTTCATGTTTGTTGGTCCCAGTGTAAACAGCAGAGGTGGGAGAAAGTCACTGTTTTGCAAGTCTCAAGTAAGTCTAAAGTCTTTAAACCCAAGTCTCGAGTCAAGTCTCAAGTAAAGATGTGCAAGTCCAAGCCCCTTCTGACCACATAGTCTGGACTTTGCCCCCTCAGTAAAATAGGCCCAGAGCCTCACCTGTGAATAAATCCACAACAGTTGTCTTGTTTACTCAGTCAGACGTCCATAGGGTCACTGATTTTTTTACACAGAGTGATACGATGTGGGTTTTTTGTCATTACTCAAGATTCAGAAAGATTGGAGTTTTTCAAAACTAAAAATCCCTCTGACTTTATCAGAGTTTATGGCACATGTTGACCCCCCCTTAATGTTTGTTGGTCCCAGTGTAAACAGAACAGTGAGAGGTCCTTAAGGCAGCATGATAGAAATATTAGGGAAAGATGGGATTATGACAAACAAAATAACACCAGTGATCATCAGTAATGTGATCATGTATACTCTGCTCCTGTATCACTGTGACCTCACACACCAGACACCCTGGGTTCTTTGGTGTACTGAGGGGGAAAAAAATATTTGGAACAAGTAAACAGTCCAAAACACCAAAATCAGTTAAAACAAAGCAAATACTGACAGATAAAGAAGTAATAATTTATAGATAAAACAGACGAACAGAAATCAGGTCCAGTCATCCACTCATAGGGAATTTCCCCTTCCCCCTTTCCTAGAATCTCCAGAAAGTAATGATTTACTCCTGACAGCAAATACTGCTCTGTGGTATAAATATCTGCTCATAATACCACCCAAACCATCAGACATTGTAAGCTGAAGAAGGTGAAAAGAGTCCCTCCACATTCACCTCAAAGATGAAGACCTTCATTGTTGCAGCTATTGTGGCTGTGGTGCTTGCAGTTACCTGCAAAGAGAGCTCTGCTGCTCCAGCTCCTCAGGTAAGAGAGTTATTATTTCACTTTCTATTATTTTAACTTGCCTTTTTAAACAGAGATGATAAAGTTGGTTTGTCTTTGCAGTTTAATTTTGGGCAGCCAGGCAGCTATAGCTACCAACCTTCTATACCAAACTTTGGCAGTCCATACAGTCCACCATTCAGCAATCCAAAGCCATTCGATCCACTAGTCTACAATCCAAGGCCATTCGATCCACCAGTCAACAGTCCAAGTCGGCCTGTAATTAATCTGCCACCATTTAAAGAGCCTACTCTAATTGACAGATTGAAGGTATGTATAATTCAACTTAACTTCCAGAGTAATTTATTAAGAATTGAACATCTGCTGTATTTTGAATAAAAAGCGATGATGCTTGACTACAATAGTAGACGTAGTGACTAAATGAATGTACTGGAGTTCAGGTTGTTGTTATCATCTTTTGTCTCCACACAGGAGCCATTTGTGGATAATAATCGCCCCTGTAATCCAACCCTTGGTGGTGGTACTGGTCGTGGTTTTGGTGTGACCGTTGGAGTGGAATGCAAATGGTGAAAACGCCAACATGCCGGCCCGGAGAAGAAGAGGCAGAAATGATTCAATAACTGATGTCAAAGACAGTGTTGTTGTTGTTGTTGTTGTCGTGGCATTAAAACATTTTTGATGGCTGCTGATTTTCAATTTTTTTTTTTTATTTCACAAATTAATTTGAAAGCAAATTAAACATCTTGATAAAAAACAATTTCTTGTGTCCTCTTTGGATTATTTCATGTATTGTTCACTGTGATGATCCCGTTTGATCATCAGGCTGAGTTTGGTGTCACTACAGTCAAATAGAGTACAGTTATTACAGTTGTCATTGTAATTACCTTTTAATTAACACAATCTAAACATCTAAAATTCATGTAAATTAAATTTACACCTACTTTTCTAAAGTAAGAGATTTAGTATATACGAGAGAAGTTCATCATTAGTGTGAGTTTGGTGTCTCTACAGTTAACAAAAGTCTTCATGTGTATATATATTAGTAGGCCTATTTATTTATATAGTTGTATTGGGCAGGTACCAACTTCTTATCACCACACATTGGATGGAAATCTGAGTGACCATTATGAAACTACAGGCAAACGCAGCCATGGCAACGTAGTATAGACAAAGCAAAAGGTTAGATGGAGGTTAAAATGGCGACTCTATTAGACTTCGATGAAGGGTCTTGTTACTTTTAAGTATTGTTTTCAGTCAGTGGATAAAACTTATTCTTTCTTCTAAAATGCGTTCTGTTCAAGAAGTGATGCCTTACCTGTATCTCACATAGACAATTTTAAACTTGCCAATTCTGAGCTAATGTTGCTCAGATAATGATTCATTTTGGTATTAATTATGGCTACAAAAGATACAGACAAGGATTCTACAAGAGCACCCGTGGTCATATCTGAAGTCCATGTTTGAGAGTGTCAAAATGAAGAATGATTCAGAACATTTTAGAGGCTGGGTTTGCCACGCAAAAACTTCAGCACAGCTTACAAACACTGTGCCAGGAGTAGGGGAGGTTGGACACAATGGTGGACCAAAGAAAAGGGATTACCACTGAAGTCAGTAATGACCTAGGGGACAGGGAAAAGACAAAAGAACCAAGAAGAAAAGGCTCAGAGAACAAAGAACTGAACCATCACTGCCAAGCAGCTGAACAGAAGCTGAAAACAGAATCACGCCTTCTAGTGAACACAAAAGTGACTAAGAACACCTCGAAAGGGAGCACAAGGAGCTTGGTTTATAAAACACCAAGTAATCAAACTTCTTGATTCAAGCTTCTTCTTGGGAAGGCCCTGAGAAACAGTGTTGTGCTTGAAAATACATACTAGTTGGAAAAGCCAAGGAGCAAACTCTTACTGCCTGTGAATGTCAGGTAATGAGTCAGCAGTGGGAGCTGCTGCCACAGCACCTAAATAACCTCCCACAGGTGCTCCAGGTCAGGAGCAATCAGGCACACTCACACACACATACAAACACACCTGATCCTGCTCTGAGAAATTTGCCCCACAGACTTATGCTGTGTTCACACCGCAAGCAACCCAGCTACCAAAATCGCGTCACCCACTAACGTAGCATTGCGCGTCCATAAATACCTCTTTTTGGTCACCGTTGCCGTCAGCTGTCGCTCAGTGACATCACGTCCGCTCGAGTTTCACCGCGATCATATCATATATCATATAATAGGATGTGTAAGCAGAGATTATTCCAGCTTTATCCTTGTCACTCTCTTATCAAACACAAAACACTGCAGCTGATGCCCTGCAGTAGCATTATCTGTGAGTTTCTCACCATCTGTCCAGGCGGAACTAATGTCCTCAATGACTAATGCCAACAGCTTTCACTAGTCTTGGAGTAACATTGACCAGGAGCATCTATACTTTCACTCAAGTAATGAAGTTGAGTACTTCTTCCACCACTGGTTACAGAAGCTAACGCTAGCTGCACAGCCTATTACTTTGTCTGCCATGTTTGTGTACATGGATGCCACATTTAATTAGATCACACGCTGCAAGAGCAGAGGTGCTGCCCTCTTGTAAAGCAAGTCAATTAATTGGCTGGTTTGTGGTGTCCAGTGTCCCTCTCTTTGTGGCACACCACACACTACTGGAACAAAACTGATAAATGTGGCATGATCTCTCTTCATGTGTGAGCTCTCTCCCTGTCAGGATTTTGAAGGTCTTTAGACCTGATCGACTAAGATCCAAAATAATGGGTGCCAAATTGCGTGTGCAAACTAAAAAATTGCACATGCTATACAGTACAGGCCAAAAGTTTGGACACACCTTTTCATTCAATGTTTTTTCTTTATTTTCATCACAATTTACATTGTAGATTCTCACTGAAGGTATCCAAGCTATGAATGACCACGTGTGGAATTATGTACTTAAAGTAACAATATGTAACTTTAACACCTTATCTTAACTGTTTTCAAGCCCTTCTAACAGTGGAGAGTCAGTAAATAATGCGAATAGTCCCTCCCTCTCTCCCTCTGTGCCACGGGGAGAGCTTCTCTGGCACTCTGTAACTCTCCACATCGGCCCGCGGTCGAGCAACGACCTGCTTTACGGCACAAACCAGAGTTCAGCTCATGGCTGATAAAACAGTGGATCACAGACGCGTGTGTGCGGTTTTTATGAAAGCTGAGGCTATGATATGAAACAGGACTGTGACGGCTGAGGATTGGGAAAGAAAGAGGAGGAAAAAACAAGTAAAAAGCCGGACCAGAGGGGTGCTGGTCTGGCGAAGTGGTTTGCGGCCAGGCACTCCATGTAGTTGCTTCTGCCGGTCCAGGTTCGAGTCCCACCTGTGACCAGTTTGCGGAGTGTCTTCCCCTACTCTCTCTCCCCCTTTCACAAGCCTATCCACTGTCTCTCTCCTATCAATAAAGGCACAAAATGCCCAAAAACATACATTTAAAAAAAAAAAAAAAAGCCGGACCAGAGAGAAGACTGGACGGGCTTTTAGCGATGTTTTGAACTACATGAATCAACAGGCTGAAGTCAGGCTGTGAGCTCTTCTGCTGCTTTCAGAGGGTGAGTAAAGAAGTCTTTAAAAGTTTCTTACTTGATTTGAGCTGCTGGGGTTTTATTCTGTCACTTTATTGTTGATTAAGAAAGAAATACGCCGTTACTGTACCTACCGAGGCTCGGTCGTTACTGTTAGCATGTGTGTTAGCCTCACATGCTATTGTTATGAGTTATGATCTATTAGATTTAGAATCTGATCATATTATTATGATTAGTACAGCAGTGATGTTGAGTGTTGAACACTTCAGAGGCTGTCAACCAACAATCAGATGATCTGAAGTTAGTTCATGTCCTATCACTCTGTAATATTGGAGATGATTACATAGAAAACGTATTGTCCAGGTGCATGAGATGACGATTATATATTCTGTCCAGCTCACCGCAGCACTGACCTTAGTATTTATTTCAGGTATCTGCCCAGGTGATCAGCATCAGCTGAAGACAGGAGACACTAACACCACCACAGGAGTCAGAAAACAGGAGGTATGTTTTCTGAAATGTCTGCAGGGCTCAAAGTTTCTGATAATAGTTTCACCATTTACTGTCATTGATGAACCTTTGTGTGCTTGATCTTTCCAAATAGCTAAAAAAGAACTGTGTGAAGATTATGGTCTGTATTAAATGATAATTAGGTACAATGCAGTGTGCTTCTGTAAACCTGTAAATCAAATAGTGAAATAAATACTGTATATTATTTCTGATCTCTCTTCTATACCTGCCATATTTACAGTAACAATGTGCCTGACTTTTTTTTTTGGGGTGAATTCATAAAGATTTTATTCTTTCATGGTGAAATAACAAACAGGTTTACTCATTACAATCCATCTAATCTTCATACACCATAAAATGTACTCCAAATACTTGGTATTTGACGATACTTTATGTGCAGAACGTACTCATTTTACTGCAAGAATCACTCAGAGCTGTTTTTCTTGGGTTAATATGGCCATTGTTTCTCTTCTGCTCACTGTATATTAAAATTTGTTTCATCAACTGTCCTTCAATGAGACAGATTGTCACAACTACAAACTAACCAGATGTGCAATCATGTTTGATGCATATTTACTCTGATTAAAATCATTTCTACATGCCTCTATAAGTTGATATTCAGTGTCCTAGCACTTTTTCCTCTTGCCTTTCAGGCATTTTTATATTTTCCAATTCGATCTTTATCTCTGTTGTATTATTTTAGCCTTACACTCAGATTTATTACCTCCCAAATTTTTCTGTATTTCTTATTGTGCAATGGTAAGTAGTTTTATTTTACACTACAGCAAACACCACGACATAAACCAGAAAATTTTGCTTTACATCATGTGAGTAAATATCCAGAATATTTGTACTAAATTGAACTATTTATCTGTGCTCAAATTAAAAAGTAGCACTGAATACTCCAGTGTCAAGTTTTCTATTTGCATTTCAGTGTAGTTATTTCCTAGTAACTTGATATTCAACATCCTGAACCAACTTGATCCCAAGACTTGAACTGCCTTTTGTGAACAAATAAAAGTTTATTGTTATTGAAATGAGTAGGTCTGCAGTTTATGTTAAATATACTTTATTAATGTTAATAAAATGAGTTACACAGTATTATATTTGTGAGTTTGCACATCATAACATAAAACACATTAGAAGGTGTCCTCTGGTCTGCTGGATCTCTCTCTGCTGCTCCTCCAGACCTCCACATCTCTGATTCTTCTTCTCTTCTCAGGGGTCTGAAGTGGAGGCTCAGTCCTGTGTCTAACATACACATCGAAGCAGAAATTTACACAAATGAACAGACGTAACGTTACAGCGTAACTTTTTCCCTAATGCCCACTGTCTAACTCGTACGTGTTAAAGTTTTTCACAGCTGATGGAGTTTATTCTTTACGTGTTTCATAAACTGTAGATGATGGTCTAACTCAGCTGTGTCATCACTCTGCTCCGTCATTATCAGTGTTTTCTGTGTCTCACATTTAGCAGCTTTGCAGAGAGCAGAGAGTCATCCTACCGCAGTCATGTCTCAGAGGGCCTCAACTTAGTTTACAAAGTTTGTAACACGTAAAGTTTTCTCTATTAGCGGGTAACAAACGAGTCCCTCCTGGATAGCCATTATGCATCAGCCACTCGCCCCAGGCTAAAAGCTACGGTCAAAGTTACAGAATACACATGCAAACGCTGAGCTAACTACTGACTGCTAATGCTTGAAAAACGATATATCAGGAAAGAAACATGCTCAGACTGTACCTTATCAGTCCACATGGTTTATATGTCTCTCTGGAGGTCCTTTCGGTTCGCTGCTCCTTCCTCTTCATGTAAACAAATGCACGTTGTTGTGCGGCGCTCGGTTTTACGACGGTGCAGTTACACCATTGACCACAGAGGGAGCTAGAGAGCAGAATAAATGGAATCCTACATATTGGGCCTTTAACAAAAAAGTGTGAAATAAATGAAAACATGTATTTTATTCTCGAATTTCTTGCCTTATAAATGGGGTTGGGACCATTAGTTGTGTTGTGCAGTAGTCAGGCTGATGCACAGCCGACAGCCCTATTCGACAACTGTTAGAATTAATTTTATGGCAAAAACCAATCAGCTAAGTTAGGAGAAACAAGTGGCCATCATTACTTTAAGAAATGAAGGTCAGTCAATTCGAAAAATTGCAGAAACTTTGAATGTGTCCCCAAGGGCAGTCGCAAAAAACCATCAAGGGCTACAACGAAACTGGCTCACATGAGGACGGCTCGAGGAAAGTCATTTATTTTTCAACAGGACAGTGACCCCAAACACACCTCCTGGCTGTGTAAGGGCTATTTGACCAAGAAGGAGTGTGACTGAGTGCTACTCCAGATGACTGGCCTCCACAGTCACCGGACCTGAGCCCAATCGAGATGGTTTGGGGTGAGCTGGACCGCACAGTGAAGGCAATGGGGCCAACAAGTGCTCAGCATCTCCGGGAACTCCTTTAAGACTGTTGGAAACCATTTCAGGTGGCTATCTGTTGAAGCTCATCAGAAGACTGCCAAGAGTGTGCAAAGCAGTAATCAGAGCAAAGAGTGGTTACTTTGAAGAAAGTAGAATATAAGACATGTTTTCATTTATTTCACACTTTTTTGTTAAGTACATAATTCCACATGTGTTCATTCATAGTTTTGATACCTTCAGTGAGACTCTACAATGTAATTAGTGATGAAAATAAAGAAAACACATTGAATGAGAAGGTGTGTCCAAACTTTTGGCCTGTACTGTAAGTGGGCATGTTGTGAGTAATCTACTATCACTGTGTGCACAATTTATAACAGGAGCAAAAGTGGTGCGGACAGCCCTCTTTAAAGGAGGATTCTGCTTTTGCTATTGACCATGAGGAGTTTGGGAGAGCAGAGAGGCCATAAATGAAAAATGAAGTTTGAAGCCATGGAGTTTGAGGTAACATAGTAATGGGGTAATTTTTTTGCTACATGTCATTTTGAGGGGCAAGACGTCACTTTTCCCTCGTGTCATATTTCTATTTGACATTTTTAATTTCCCTTTTCTGACTGTGAGGAAACATAATCTAAGTGGTAGCATTAACATAGTTACGCAGCTTCATCATAAATAACCTCTCATGTGAAGAGCAGTCACACAGTTACACACACACCACGCAGGTAACTGTTTCCTTTTCCACACTGACCGTGTCACACTCTCTGCGCACTGTCAGCCTCTAAACTCTCTGTCAGGTTGAACAGAGTGTGATGCAGTCAGTTCTGAGTGACAAGGGGAGTGATTATGGCTATGAAGGGTTTTTAATTTTTTTTAACATAGATTAACTGACCTCCTCCGTGATGTAGAGTGCTAAGCAGAGAGGGTTTACTTTATGTGTGCATCCTCATCGGCTTCATCATGGGATCGTCCCTCTTCTTCCAGACCTTTATAATGACAGACAGCCTCAAAGTCTTTCTGCTTGTCATCAAAAACTTCTGTCAGTGATGGAAATTATTCAGTTAATGTGACCTCTGTTTTCCACCATGACCACAGCCTTCCATTCGTAACATTGTGCCCTTTGTCGCACCTGCTTTCCAAATGTACTAAATTAAGACCCAAAATCACAGCGACCACTTGCAGGTTTGATAAATCACACTGCAGGTGCTAAATGATTAAATATGCATCTCCTCATTTTGCTCATCTGACAGACGCAATATTCAGTGCACTCCATTTGTAGATCAGCTTTTCGCATGCTATCAAGTTTGCATATGTTCAAATACACGCAAACCTTTAGTATTTCAGGCCCTTTGTGTACCAGGCAATACGCTTTTCTGTGACATTGCCTTTACCTCTCAACCCCCACAGAAGGAGCTTGTGTTTTTAACTGTGTTTTTCTTTTTGTTTGTTGGTTAAAAAACAACAAGATTTGTTGTAATATTCAGGTGAAGTCCAAAAGTAGATGTCTAATGGTCCAATGAAAAAAATGATGACATTTTGGTGGTGATCCAGATACCTGCCCTGAGGAAACGATCATTTCCACTCAAAAGCTGTTCAACTGATTATAATATTAGCATAATTCCAAGTGCTGGGAGAAGGTCTTAAGAGTCAAAGATTATTATTATTATTACTTTTATTTTTTATCCTCATTATTATAGTAATAATTATGCTTCATAGTTTTATATCAAAGCAGAGAGAATAACTCAAAAATTAGTCAATTTTGGGTTTAAAAACAAAATGACAAAAATGCAGTCAGTATCTGTGTTGTTTGATCAAATGTGCTCCACCAGTGAATTACACTTGTTACCCTGATCATTACTCTCACTCCATGTAAATGAAACAGGATCATCACAGTGAACAATACATGGAAGAATCCAAAGAGGACACAAGAAGTTGTTCTTCATCAAGATGTTTAATTTGCTTTTAAATAAATTTGGCCTTATCCTAGTGGTAAAAATCAGCTGCCATGAAATAAATGTTTTAATGCCACAACAACAACAACACTGTCTTTAACATCAGTTATTGAATCATTTCTGCCTCTTCTTCTCCGGGCTGGCATGTTAGCGTTTTCACCATTTGCATTCCACTCCAACGGTCACACCAAAACCACGACCAGTACCACCACCAAGGGTTGGATTACAGGGGCGATTATTATCCACAAATGGCTCCTGTGTGGAGACAAAAGATGATAACAACAACCTGAACTCCAGTACATTCATTCAGGCACTACGTCTACTATTGTAGTCAAGCATGATCGCTTTATATTCAAAATACAACAGATGTTCAATTCTCTATAAATTACTCTGGAAGCTAAGTTGAATTATACATACCTTCAATCTGTCAATTAGAGTAGGCTCTTTAAATGGTGGCAGATTAATTACAGGCCGACTTGGACTGTTGACTGGTGGATCGAATGGCCTTGGATTGTAGACTAGTGGATCGAATGGCTTTGGATTGCTGAATGGTGGACTGTATGGACTGCCAAAGTTTGGTATAGAAGGTTGGAAGCTATAGCTGCCTGGCTGCCCAAAATTAAACTGCAAAGACAAACCAACTTTATCATCTCTGTTTAAAAAGGCAATGAAATGAAAATAATTCAAAGTGAAATAATAACTCTCTTACCTGAGGAGCTGGAGCAGCAGAGCTCTCTTTGCAGGTAACTGCAAGCACCACAGCCACAATAGCTGCAACAATGAAGGTCTTCATCTTTGAGGTGAATGTGGAGCGACTCTTTTCACCTTCTTCAGCTTACTCTGTCTGATGGTTTGGGTGGTATTATGAGCAGATATTTATACCACAGAGCAGTATTTGCAGTCAGGAGTAAATCATTACTTTCTGAAAGGGGAAATTCCCTATGAGTGGATGACTGGACCTGATTTATATTTGCCTGTTTTATCTATAAATTATGTCTACTTTATCTGTCAGTATTTGCTTTGTTTTAACTGATTTTGGTGTTTTGGACTGTTTACTTGTTCCAAAAAATTGTTTTCCCCTGAGTACACCAAAGAACCCAGGGTAACACTGCCTTTGCAGCGTGTCCCCCAAGCTAAAGAGTCTGATCTGGTGTGTCAGGTTGCAGTGATACAGGAGCAGAGCATATATGATCACAT
This sequence comes from Scarus forsteni, assembly GCA_036419115.1. NCBI lineage: Eukaryota > Metazoa > Chordata > Actinopteri > Labriformes > Labridae > Scarus > Scarus forsteni. The sequence goes on along the minus strand of JAZDUH010000040.1, from coordinate 9,703,596 downwards.
TAAGGAAGATAACTAGAGATATTTTTTTCCACATTTTTTTTTGTTCGTTTTTTATAATTCCATCTATCCCTAATATTTCTATCATCATGCTGCTTTTAGGTCCTCTCTCTTTCTGTTCTGTTTACACTGGGACCAAAAAACATGAAGCGGGGGGTCAACATGTGCCGTAAACTCTGATAAAGTCAGGGGAGTTTTGACTTTTGAGTAACTCAAGTCTTTCTGAATCTTTGGTAATGACAAAAAACCCACATCGTATCACTGTGTGTAAAAAATCAGTGACCCTATGGACGTCTGACTGAGTAAACAAGACAACTGTTGTGGATTTACTCACAGGTGAGGCTCTGGGCCTATTTTACTGAGGGGACAAGGTCCCAAATATGTGGTTAAAAGGGGCATATCCAGTTCAGTAAAAAAATATGTGTTCACATTGGAAAAGATTCTTGATTTGAAGAAGTAAAAGTTCATTGTGAAACAACACAAAATAGCATGATGTGTATATCTTTCAGAAGCTGCGTTTAAGTAATTTAAGGTCCCATTAGTTCAATTTTTAGCTACAACTAGTGTCAGCACAATACCAAACGATTAACTTAAATTCATATAATATTTATCAGAACATATTTTTCCATCATTTATATGACTCAACTCAGTTGTTCAAGTTGACTGATAAAATGTTGTGAATCATAAAATATGAAGTGGATGAACTAAGACATTTTGACACAGTTTGAGTTTATTTGGAACTACTAATAATAATCATACAAATATATAATAAACTAGAAAAGCACTCGGAGATCACAGACCTCCGTCAACACCACAGTCCTCACCCATATTGTGATTTTCACCATAAATATTAGTCCTACCTTTATGTCATCTAAATATTTAGATTCCTTGACCATGAAAACATACCATTAGCAATTGGATTCATAATGATATCTATTTTAGTTCAGTAGTTATTCACCAAAATCACATTTTTGTAACTGATCTGGATCAACACCAAAATCAAATAAGTTCTTCCTTTCCCCATGCTGAACATTTCCCGAAAATTTCATCAAAATCCATTCATAACTTTTTGAGTTATTTTGTTCACAGACAGACAGACAGACAGACAATCATTGTTGCACACATCTTCCTGGAGTCACTAGGGCCTGGAGCTCATGCAAGACCTTGGACTGGTTACTAGGACTGACTTATATAGACTGACAGCCATTTAATTTGTTTATCAATGAGTGCAATAACATGCCTGGCTCTGTATCACACCTTGACCAGGTGAAAAGGTATTATACTTTAACTTGGTAGTCGGATCAAACACTCTGTTGGATGGGATGTTGTTCAATAGTCCTGGTCAGTAATATTTTCAATATATGGTGAGTTATGAAGGACAATTTGAATTCATAACATTTTTTGATATATTTGTATGGTTATTATAAGTTACCAAAATAAGCTCAAAAAATGGCCAAATGTCTTTGTTCATCCTCATATTTTAAGGTTCAGAAGATTAACTCAGGCAGCCTGTATATTTGAGTTGAGTATTGATAATTGATAAATTTATTTTGGTAATTGGTATTTGAATATAAGTAAACATTTTTGGCACTATAGTGACACTAACTGTTGCTGAAAAAACACTAACTAAAACAACTTTAAATTACCCCCACATTGCATCTGAAAGAACTAAACTTCATGATATTCAATGTTTTTTCACAATGAACTTTTACATATTTAAGCAGGGCAATCTTTTCCAATGTGAACACAGGTTTCTTTTTTTTTTTTGCTAGACTGGATATGGCCATTCTGACCTCATAGTTGGGACCTTGCCCCCTTGGTAAAATAGACTCAGAGCCTCCCCTGTGAATAAATCCACAACAATTGTCTTGTTTACCCAGTCAGATGTCCATAGGGTCACTGATTTTTGACACACAGTGATAGATTGTGTTTTTTTTTGTCATTACTCAAGATTCAAAAAGACTTGAGTTACTCAAAAGTCAAAGCTCCCCTGACTTTATCAGAGTTTATGGCACATGTTGACCCCCCCTTCATGTTTGTTTGTCCCAGTGTAAACAGCAGAGGTGGGAGAAAGTCACTGTTTTGCAAGTCTCGAGTAAGTCTCAAGTCTTTACTTGAGACTTGGGTTTAAAGATGTGCATGTCCAAGTCGAGTCTCAAGTAACGACAAGACAAGTCCGAGGTCATAGGCTTCAAATTTTCAAGTCTTTCCAAATCATAAGCACTGTTGACCAAATTAAAAGAAAAAAAAAAAAAAAAACAGGACAGTGTCGTCACTTTGTAAAAAACAACCGTCAGGACATGAAAACAGGACATATCAAGGGAAAACAGGACACTTGGTCACCCTGGGCCTTAACTGTACAATTATTTTCAGCTGATGTCAGTCTCAGTTTTTAGCCACAGCGAGTTCACGAGCGATACCGTTGTTGCAAATATTGGATTCTAAGCTAAAGTTACCTAAAAGGACAACTTTTGACCAACTACCAGACCAACTTACCTTTCTTTGTCCAGCTTCAGGAGCCAACAAAGTTTGACGTTGTCGCCTCTTTGTCTGTTATTCTCATGCTGCAGGTTTTGCAAATGGCAGTTCGTTTTTTGTTTATGACATCTTGGTCTGTGAATGCAAATCGCTCAGGGAAATAATTGTAATCCACACCTACTTTGATTATTCTTCTTAACCCTGATCGGATGTTAATAGATGCATTCAATGGGGCAAATCCTGTGGGAAAAAATACTGTCTTGCTGGAAGTGAATGTTGAATAGGAGCACATTTTATTCAACAGTCTGACTGAAAATTTCAAGTATTTTAAAGTCATCAGACTCGTGTCAGAGTCAAGTCCCAAGTCACTGATGTCAGAGTCCAAGTCAAATTACAAGTCTTTGATGATATTGTCAAGTCAAGTCCAAAATCATCAAAATTGTGACTTGAGTCTGACTCGAGTCTAAGTCACATGACTTCGAGTCCACACCTCTGGTAAACAGAACAGTAATCGAGAGGTCCTTGAGGCAGCATGATGATAGAAATATTAGGGAAAGATGGGATTATAAAAAACAAAAAAATTCCTCCAGTGATTATCGTTAATGTGATCATGTATGCTCTGCTCCTGTATCACTGTAACCTGACCCGAACGATGGGACCCTTTCGCTTTGGAGACACGCTGCAAAGGCAGTGTTACCCTGGGTTCTTTGGTGTACTGAGGGGAAAAAATATTTGGAACAAGTAAACAGTCCAAGACACCAAAATCAGTTAAAACAAAGCAAATACTGACAGATAAAGTAGTAATCATTTTTAATAAAAGGCAAACAGAGATCAGGTCCGGTCATCCACTCATAGAGAATTTCCCCTTTCCTAGAATTTCCAGAAAGTAATGATTAACTCCTGACTGCAAATACTGCTCTGTGGTATAAATATCTGCTCATAATACCACCCAAACCATCAGACATTGTAAGCTGAAGAAGGTGAAAAGAGTCGCTCCACATTCACCTCAAAGATGAAGACCTTCATTGTTGCAGCTATTGTGGCTGTGGTGCTTGCAGTTACCTGCAAAGAGAGCTCTGCTGCTCCAGCTCCTCAGGTAAGAGAGTTATTATTTCACTTTCTATTATTTTAACTTCATTGTCTTTTTAAACAGAGATGCTAAAGTTGGTTTGTCTTTGCAGTTTAATTTTGGGCAGCCAGGCAGCTATAGCTACCAACCTTCTATACCAAACTTTGGCAGTCCATACAGTCCACCATTCAGCAATCCAAAGCCATTCGATCCACTAGTCTACAATCCAAGGCCATTCGATCCACCAGTCAACAGTCCAAGTCGGCCTGTAATTAATCTGCCACCATTTAAAGAGCCTACTCTAATTGACAGATTGAAGGTATGTATAATTCAACTTAACTTCCAGAGTAATTTATTAAGAACTGAACATCTGCTGTATTTTGAATAAAAAGCCATCATGCTTGACTACAATAGTAGACGTAGTGACTAAATGAATGTACTGGAGTTCAGGTTGTTGTTATCACCTTTTGTCTCCACACAGGAGCCATTTGTGGATAATACTCGCCCCTGTAATCCAACCCTTGGTGGCGGTACTGGTCGTGGTTTTGGTGTGACCGTTGGAGTGGAATGCAAATGGTGAAAACACCAACATGCCAGCCCGGAGAATAAAAGGCAGAAATAATTCAATTGCTGATGTTAAAGACAGTGTTGTTTTTGTTGTGGCATTAAAACATTTTTTTCATGGCTACCTCTAGGATAAGGCCAAATTGATTTAAAAGCAAATTAAACATCTTGATGAAGAACAACTTCTTGTGTCCTCTTTGGATTCTTCCATGTATTGTTCACTGTGATGATCCTGTTTCATTTACATGGAGTGAGAGTAATGATCAGGGTAACAAGTGTAATTCACTGGTGGAGCACATTTGATCAAACAACACAGATACTGACTGCATTTTTGACATTTTGTTTTTCAATTAAAATTGACTAATTTTGAGTTATTCTCTCTGCTTTGATATAAAACTATGAAGCATAATTATTACTATAATAATGAGGATAAAAAATAAAAGTAATAATAATAATCTTTGTCTCTTACGACCTTCTCCCAGCACTTGGAATTATGCTAATATTATAATCAGTTGAACAGCTTTTGAGTGGAAATGATCGTTTCCTCAGGGCAGGTATCTGGATCACCACCAAAACGTCATCATTTTTTCATTGGACCATTAGACATCCACTTTCGGACTTCACCTGAATATTACAACAAATCTTGTTGTTTTTTAACCAACAAACAAAAAGAAAAACACAGTTAAAAACACAAGCTCCTTCTGTGGGGGTTGAGAGGTAAAGGCAATGTCACAGAAAAGCGTATGGCCTGGTACACAAAGGGCCTGAAATACTAAAGGTTTGCGTGTATTTGAACATATGCAAATTTGATAGCATGCGAAAAGCTGATCTACAAATGGAGTGCACTGAAAATTGCGTCTGTCAGATGAGCAAAATGAGGAGATGCATATTTAATCATTTAGCACCTGCAGTGTGATTTATCAAACCTGCAAGTGATCGCTGTGATTTTGGGTCTTAATTTAGTACATTTGGAAAGCAGGTGCAACAAAGGGCACAATGTTACGAATGGGAGGCTGTGGTCATGGTGGAAAACAGAGGTCACATTAACTGAATAATTTCCATCACTGACAGAAGTTTTTGATGACAAGCAGAAAGACTTTGAGGCTGTCTGTCATTATAAAGGACAGGAAAAAGAGGGACGATCCCGTGACGAAGATGCACACATAAAGTAAACCCTCTCTGCTTTGCGCTCTACATCACGGAGGAGGTCAGTTAATCTATGTTAAAAAAAATTAAAAACCCCTCATAGCCATAATCACTCCACTTGTCACTCAGAGCTGACTGCATCACATTCTTCAGTCTGACAGCAAGTTCAGAGGCTTTCAGAGAGTGCAGAGAGTGTGACTCTATAGTAGGGTCATTTTGAAGCCAAATGTGACATCAGTGAGTGAAGGTCCGTTTCTCAATGGATTTGTGATCTAGGAGGGCTAAAAAACAAATTTAGCCAGGGTGTATTTTTTAAAATGGTGGGAGATTTTTTTTTTGAGAGGCCAAAATCCAAAATGGCTGTCGTAGAAATGATCTTTTTTAAGGCTGGACCTACAATGATGGACAATAAATGTTTTCAGATCTTATTTTTGTTAAGAAATACATATTTCTGAGTTACATGATGATTTGACCTTATTTTAACCTTCAAGTTCAAGATGGCCGCCACTTTTGGTGTTTTTTAGGTTTTTTTGGAGGGAGTTTTTGCCATTTTTGGGGAATTTTTTTCAGTATTTTTACAGAGTCTCTATAAGGTTATCATGGAAGCTCTGCTCATGATGAATTGAATAATATACAGTTAAAGTTCACAGAAATAACATCTTAAGCCAATAAAGTAGATGTTTATGTGTAAACTAGGGATGCTCCGATCACCATTTTTGAGTGCCGATCCGATCAGCGATCACAGGATTCACATATCTGCTGATCACCGATACCGATCACTAATACCAATCACAGAATGAATGAAAGAATTATCAATCATACTACATGTCCTGTATTTACAGTCTAGCCTTGTGCACCACTTTAAGTGGCAAAACTATTTGTGCTAAAACAAATAAATACAATAAACAAGTAGAATTACATGCCCTGTCAAGTGCAATAGATGACAATGAAATTAAAATAAATAAAATTTACTTGCCTTACTCTCCAAGTAAGGTGAAAAAAGGCTTCAAAATCATTTTAAACAAAAAGAGGCAGTTTTATATTCAGTTGTTAATAAATAATAATGAAAATAGATGAATGAAATTAATAAATAAATCAAACATTATTACATTATTATGCTGGGCATAAAACTAAAATCTGCTGTCAAGTGTAATCTGTTTACGCCGCCACAGCTCCCCGGTGAGCCTGCCCCCACTGCTGAAAAAAAACCTCGAGCAAACACTGTTCTGTTTCAGGATAAAGTTTAAGAATGTGGATGTGACGTTATAATTAGAGGAGAATTAATAGTTTTCATGATTAGGGTAAGGAGTGCAGTGTGTAGAGAAAGGATAGAGTTTTTTTTGCTTATTTTGTTGACTTAGCAGAGTAACATTGCAAACTATTTTAAAACTATAAAGACTGGTCACTTGACAGCTTATTCCTTTTTTATTGGGCTAAAACTTAATACATCGACAATACTGCTTAAATTTTGATTTATTAGCAATATATTGCTGATTTATTCAGCAATATATCTTAACCAGCTTTTTATGCTCTCTCTTCAAAAGACTGGACTGCATTTAACCCATTTATGCCCAAATTTTTTTCTGAGTTGTAAGGCATATAATTTTATCAGTTGAGTCCCTCTGAATCATGTTATGTATTTCTTTTTTCTATTTTGTACTTTGTTTTGAAGAAAATAGCCTTTTTATGACTGGCAACAATTGTTGCTGGTAGTCACATAGCTTGTACTTAGGTCACTGTGTTAAAGTCCTGCAGCATGGCCTGGACCTCTGTTAAAGAGTACCCAAGGAAAGAACAACATACATAATAAATTTGTTTTTTGACCTGTTATTTTATCAAAATGTGTGTGTGTGTGTGTGTGTGTGTGGGGGGGGGGGGGCATGGCCATTGGCTATGATAAGTACTTTTGTGTCAAGAAAGGTGCAGCTCCAACTGAACATCAACATTTTTTTTACCTCTGTGAAACACAAGCTTATTTATGAAATCCTTAGGAATTTAGGGATCTTATAAAATATAAGGTAAATACTGGGTCTTAATTATGAGAAATAAATCTTAATTATGAGAAAAAGAGTCATATTTTTGCAATCACAAAGTCATAGTTGTGAGATTAAAAGTCAAAGTGATGAGAAAAAAGTCAAAATTGTGAGATTAAAACACATAATTATGAGATAAAGTCATAACTATGAAATAAAAAGTCATAATAATGAGAAAAATAATCAAAATTTTGAGATAACGTCATTATTATGAGAAAAAGAGTCATATCTTTAGAGCACAAAGTCATAATTATGACTTTGTGCTCCTGACGTGTTCCTTTGTTGTTTTCTTTTAATCTGATTTTATTTCTTATCTTAGCTATTTTTTATCTGGAAAGCACTTTGGTCACCTTGAGTGTTGTAAAGTGCTCTATAAATAAATTTTGATTGATTGATTGATAAAAAGGCATATTAATGAGATAAAAGTCATAATTATAAAATAAATAGTAATAATTATGAGAAAAAGTCCAAATTATGTGATAAAAAGTCATAATTATGAGATAAAAGTGATAATTATGGGATGAAAACTCAATATTATGAGAAAAAAGTCAGAATTTTTAGATAAAAACATTATTATCAGAAAAAAAATCAAATTTATGAGAAAACAAAGTCATAATTATAGAAAAGAAAGTCATAATTATGAGAAAGTTGTGTTGCTATAGGATCGGCCATGTATGTGGGGCACAAGCACAAATGGTTTCTCATAATGTCGACTTTTAATCTCATAATTATGACTTAGTATTTATCTATTTATTTTTAGTTCCCTGATTTCCTTTTTTTAAGTTGTGGAAACGGTTTTCCATACTGATGTTGGTTGACAGAGAAGGATTTCTTAGCAAATAGCAAGAAAATGTATGGTAACGTATCAAAATCCTACAGACACAGGTCTCGAATACCTGTGAATGTATTAAGTTTGGAAGAGTATTCTAAGATGACCTAAAAGCACCAGTGTAGGTCATTCTACAATTTGAAATAACTAATTTATGAGAAATCCTGCAGACAGTGTTTTCCTTTAGTTAGTTACAAGCTATGTGCCCACCGGCAACTTTTGTTGCCACTCACAGAAATAAGCCCATAAACAAATAAATATTTATCCCAGGTAAATTTTTTTGGTAGAGGGTTACTCAAGAGACTTGAATGATTAATCAATGGGGGAAAGCATTAGAAATGTATGAAAATGACCTCTTTCCAGGACAATTTGCATCCTCCATTTCTTCCACCGGAAGGACCAGGAAGCAGATGATGTCATGTGACAGGGACTACTTGAAAACTATATTTTATTAACCAAAATCTATTAACACATAAGTGCAAAAAGTTGCATTTCTACTGCTGACATTTTTTGTTGTGACTAGAAAATGACAGTGATACACTTCAGCAACAATTGTTGCCGGTGGGGCACATACTGAGGCAAAGCAGCAGCCTCCGTATGTGCTGCTCGGGACTAATGGCGCGGACCGATCTCACAAGTGCCAAGACTCATGAAGTTTCGTCCTCACTGGACAACTGACCGTCATCCTCAGAGAGTAAATATTCCTCATATTCAGAGTCAGCCAGTACTTGACAAAGTACTCTCAGCATTGTTAGTACTCTTACTCTGTCTCTGTCACTCTCTCTGCTCTGCTCTACAGCCACACTCGCGTCCCTCGGTCCAGTGTGTGCGTTTCATAATAAATATACGCCCAAACTTTGAATAGAAACCTGCCACCTGTCCACTATCTGCTGGTGAAAAGTAGCAACACTACTCAGCACTATTTGAACAGCTATGACCTTTTTTACACCCGACTTAATGCAGGACTCGGCTGTGGAGGCGGCGACATGGTGCTGCGGTGGTGTATTTCTAGTAAAAAAAAAAAAAAAAAAATTTTTGAAGGAGCGGTGGGTAGGATTTAGGAGTGGCGGGTATTTCCTCAATGGGTGTAGAAGAAACACTGCTTGTCTTTAAAACGATAGGTATCGCTGCCACCTCACTTGGCAGGAGTTGCCTCCTGCTCTTTATGTGGGTGGTTGGCATAGAAGTCGCCCCCCTCTGACGTCGTTCAACTGAGGGCAGAGCTATATGTTTCAGATCTTCAGACTTCACCGGGTTTTCAAGTGGGCACCCCGTTTCACTGGTGTTTCGTCAACGAGCCCACGACACCTCTGCGGGGCTTGACAGCCCTCTGCCCTTCAGGTCTTCACCATACAGCTCTGACCCCCCTCTTCTCTGCCAGCCTGGGTTAGCCATTGTTCGCTCCTCTTTAGCCAGAGCCACTTGGATGCCGTCTCTGCCTGCTGCGAGATGTCTTTCACCAGGTTCTTGCGGGTTGCACCTCTGACCCCAAGCATCCCCAGTGCCCTCCAGAGTGACTGACCAGGAAAGCCCCTGCACCCGACCTCCACTGGTAGGTTCCAGGCTCTCCACCCCTTCTGCTGGCCTTCAAAAATGAGGGACTGATATTATTTGAGACTCCTCGACCCGTTCCTCCCAAGGGACCGTCAGCTCCATTAGGGCAACCTGCTTTGTTGCCTGTGATCAGAGCACAATATCTGGTCGGAGGCTGGTGATGGCAATCTCCTCGGGTAACTTGAATTGCCTTCTGAGGTCGACTCTCATTTCCCAGTCCTTTGCCGAACCAAGGATCCCTGCACATCTGTCCTGCTTGCCTGCCTTCTCCCCAGGCCTGAGAAAGCCGATGAAGCGGGGACCTGTGTCTTGGGCCTTAGATCCTTTCTGCTTCCTCTCCTTCTCCAGTCCATCAGCGAGTTGCGCCAGCACTTTGTCATGGTGCCACCTGAACCTCCCCTCAGTCAGGCTCACTCGACAGGACGACAGAATGTGTTCCAGATTAGCTGGTCTCTTGCACTGCGCAAAGAAGGGATCCTCTGTCAGTCTCCATCTCTGGAGGTTTGTTGGCGTTGGAAGTACATCATAAACACAACTGAGGAGGAACTTTATCCTGAAACACATCATGTCGCCGCCTCCACAGCAGAGTCCTGCATTAAGTCGTGTGTAAAAAAGGTCATAGCTGTTCAAATAGTGCTGAGTAGTGTTGCTACTTTTCACCAGCAGATAGTGGGCAGGTGGCAGGTTTCTATTCAAAGTTTGGGCGTATATTTATTTTGAAACACACACACTGAGGGACGCGAGTGTGGCTGTAGAGCAGAGCAGAGAGAGAGACAGAGTGACAGAGACAGAGTAAGAGTACTAACAATGCTGAGAGTACTTTGTCAAGTACTGGCTGACTCTGAATATGAGGAATATTTACTCTCCGAGGATGACGGTCAGTTGTCCAGTGAAGACGAAACTAGTGGCGGGTGTGGGCGCAGTGGGAGCGGGTCCGCGCGCCATTACAGTCCCCAAGCAGCACATACTGAGGCCGATGCTTTGCCTCTCCGGGGCCGGTGAGTGTCGAGTAGGGGACTGGTCTGGGATGCAAGGAAGCTCAAAACACCCCGAAAAGTGACAGTGCTAGCGGAGCTGTGGGCAGACAAGGGAGAAGCCAGGGGTAAAAAGCACAGTGAAGGCAGCAGAGGCGTTCATGCTCTGCCCTTAAATTACAGTAAAGATGATGGCAGGGAAAACTAACCACTTTGAAACTACAGCTTAAATCTTGATAGCAAAATGGAATATTTTCCTGAAAAAAACTCTGGTGCCTAAAGGGTTAATAATCCACTTTTAAATGCAGTCCAGTCTTTTGAAGAGAGAGCATAAACAGCTGGTTAAGATATATTGCTGAATAAATCAGCAATATATTGCTAATAAGTCAAAATTTAAGCAATATTGTCAATATGTTAAGTATTGGCCAAATAAAAAAGGAATAAGCTGTCAAGTGACCAGTCTTTATAGTTTTAAAAAAGTTTGCAATGTTACTCTGCTAAGTCAACAAAATAAGCAAAAAAAAACTCTATCCTTTCTCTACACACTGCACTCCTTACCCTAATCATGAAAACTATTAATTATCCTCTAATTATAACGTCACATCCACATTCTTAAACTTTATCCTGAAACAGAACAGTGTTTCCTCTAGGATTTTTTTCAGCAGCGGGGGCAGGCTCACCGGGGAGCTGTGGCGGCGTAAACAGATACAAAACTACAAAACTACGATACTAAGTTTTCCAAAATTTGTTTGTTGTCACACATCAAAAACTACCACTACATAACTAGAAAGAGAAACATTACCTCGTCGCTTTGCATCCTGTAAGTTGTTGAAAAAAGAAGTTGTAAAGCAATGCAGAGTTCTGAGGAAGGTCCAAGCTGCATTCATTAGCATCATAACAAATATACGCTTTGGATAGCACACGTCTTGTGGTGCGTTCCAGTTGTAGTCAGAAGTAGGAATTTTGAGTTCCGAGTAGGAAACTGCAAATGAAACGTCCTCCAAAGTCTGAATTTCCTACTGGGAACACGGTGAAACCTCGCCACCCCCGAGTTGACAATCGAAGATGGATGCCCCCAGTGTGAACAGTTATTTAGCCCCTGTAATAATCAATTTATTTGCACTTCTGACTGGGGTGTGTCGCTCTAGATCAGCTGTATACATAGTATTGTTAGACTTATATTTAAAAAAATGCTGCCATAGTGATAATCACATTCTTCATGTGATATTTGTGAACAACAACGCAGGCATGCTAACAACAGCTAACAATAGCCTGGTAGATCGGCATGCTTTTTTCCGACTTCAACTGGAATGCCGATAAGTCGGAGATGATGTCACTCCCAGTTCCGAGGTTACTGGAACGCAGCATTACGACAGTCGCCGCGTGTGCTCATGGGTAGCAGAGTCTTTTACGTTGCTGGTAATAGATTCTCCTCACACTCCCTTTAAAATAAAGTCAAATCATCATGTAACTCAGAAATATGTATTTCTTAACAAAAATAAGATCTGAAAACATTTATTGTCCATCATTGTAGGTCCAGCCTTAAAAAAGATCATTTCTACGACAGCCATTTTGGATTTTGGCCTCCAAAAAAAAATCCCCCGCCATTTTAAAAAAATACACCCTGGCTAAATATGTTTTTTAGCCCTCCTAGATCACAAATCCATTGAGAAACGGACCTTTGCTCACCGCGGTCACGTTTGGCTCCAAAATGACCCTACTATAGTGTCACACTCTCTGCACTCTCTGAAAGCCTCTGAACTCTCTGTCAGACTGAAGAATGTGATGCAGTCAGCTCTGAGTGACAAGTGGAGTGATTATGGCTATGAGGGGTTTTTAATTTGTTTTAACATAGACTAACTGACCTCCTCCATGATGTAGAGCGCAGAGCAGAGAGGGTTTACTTTATGTGTGCATCTTCGTCATGGGATCGTCCCTCTTTTTCCAGACCTTTATAATGACAGACAGCCTCAAAGTCTTTCTGCTTGTCATCAAAAACTTCAGTCAGTGATGGAAATTATTCAGTTAATGTGACCTCTGTTTTCCACCATGACCACAGCCTCCCATTCGTAACATTGTGCCCTTTGTTGCACCTGCTTTTCAAATGTACTAAATTAAGACCCAAAATCACAGCGACCACTTGCAGGTTTGATAAATCACACTGCAGGTGCTAAATGATTAAATATGCATCTCCTCATTTTGCTCATCTGACAGACGCAATTTTCAGTGCACTCCATTAGTAGATCAGCTTTGAACATATGCAAACTTGATAGCATGTTCAAATACACGCAAACCTTTAGTATTTCAGGCCCTTTGTGTACCGGGCCATACGCTTTTCTGTGACATTGCCTTTACCTCTCAACCCCCACAGAAGGAGCTTGTGTTTTTAACTGTGTTTTTCTTTTTGTTTGTTGGTTAAAAAACAACAAGATTTGTTGTAATATTCAGGTGAAGTCCAAAAGTAGATGTCTAATGGTCCAATGAAAAAATGATGACATTTTGGTGGTGATCCAGATACCTGCCCTGAGGAAACGATCATTTCCACTCAAAAGCTGTTCAACTGATTATAATATTAGCATAATTCCAAGTGCTGGGAGAAGGTCTTAAGAGTCAAAGATTATTATTATTACTTTTATTTTTTATCCTCATTATTATAGTAATAATTATGCTTCATAGTTTTATATCAAAGCAGAGAGAATAACTCAAAATTAGTCAATTTTAATTCAAAAACAAAATGTCAAAAATGCAGTCAGTATCTGTGTTGTTTGATCAAATGTGCTCCACCAGTGAATTACACTTGTTACCCTGATCATTACTCTCACTCCATGTAAATGAAACAGGATCATCACAGTGAACAATACATGGAAGAATCCAAAGAGGACACAAGAAGTTGTTCTTCATCAAGATGTTTAATTTGCTTTTAAATCAATTTGGCCTTATCCTAGTGGTAAAAATCAGCTGCCATGAAAAAATGTTTTAATGCCACAACAACAACAACACTGTCTTTAACATCAGTTATTGAATCATTTCTGCCTCTTCTTCTCCGGGCTGGCATGTTGGCGTTTTCACCATTTGCATTCCACTCCAACGGTCACACCAAAACCACGACCAGTACCACCACCAAGGGTTGGATTACAGGGGCGACGATTATCCACAAATGGCTCCTGTGTGGAGACAAAAGATGATAACAACAACCTGAACTCAAGTACATTCATTCAGTCACTACGTCTACTATTGTAGTCAAGCATCATAGCTTTATATTCAAAATACAGCAGATGTTCAGTTCTTAATAAATTACTCTGGAAGTTAAGTTGAATTATACATACCTTCAATCTGTCAATTAGAGTAGGCTCTTTAAATGGTGGCAGATTAATTACAGGCTGACTTGGACTGTTGACTGGTGGATCGAATGGCCTTGGATTGTAGACTAGTGGATCGAATGGCTTTGGATTGCTGAATGGTGGACTGTATGGACTGCCAAAGTTTGGTATAGAAGGTTGGTAGCTATAGCTGCCTGGCTGCCCAAAATTAAACTGCAAAGACAAACCATCTTTAGCATCTCTGTTTAAAAAGACAATGAAATGAAAATAATACAAAGTGAAATAATAACTCTCTTACCTGAGGAGCTGGAGCAGCAGAGCTCTCTTTGCAGGTAACTGCAAGCACCACAGCCACAATAGCTGCAACAATGAAGGTCTTCATCTTTGAGGTGAATGTGGATGGACTCTTTTCACCTTCTTCAGCTTACTCTGTCTGATGGTTTGGGTGGTATTATGAGCAGATATTTATACCACAGAGCAGTATTTGCTGTCAGGAGTAAATCATTACTTTCTGGAGATTCTAGGAAAGGGGGAAGGGGAAATTCCAGATGAGTGGACGACCAGACCTGATTTCTGTTTGTCTGTTTTATCTATAAATTATGACTACTTTATCCGTCAGTATTTGCTTTGTTTTAACTGATTTTGGTGTTTTGGACTGTTTACTTGTTCCAATTTTTTTTTCCCCTCAGTACATCAAAGAACCCAGGGTAACACTGCCTTTGCAGCGTGTCTCTGAAGTTAAAGACGTCCATCTGCTGTGTCAGGTTACAGTGATACAGGAGCAGAGCATACATGATCACATTAAGGAAGATAACTAGAGGTATTTTTTTCCACTTTTTTTTTTTGCTCGTTTTTTTATAATCCCATCTATCCCTAATATTTCTATCATCATGCTGCTTTTAGGACCTCTCTCTTTCTGTTCTGTTTACACTGGGACCAAAAAACATGAAGCAGGGGGTCAACATGTGCCGTAAACTCTGATAAAGTCAGGGGAGTTTTGACTTTTGAGTAACTCAAGTCTTTCTGAATCTTTGGTAATGACAAAAAACCCACATCGTATCACTGTGTGTCAAAAATCAGTGACCCTATGGACGTCTGACTGAGTAAACAAGACAACTGTTGTGGATTTATTCACAGGTGAGGCTCTGGGCCTATTTTACTGAGGGGGCAAGGTCCCAACCATGTGGTCAAAAGGGGCATATCCAGTCCAGTAAAAAGCTGTGTTCACACTGGAAAAGATTGGCCAGCTTAAAAAAAAATGATTTTTTTTTCAGAAGTTTTGTGTCAGTAATTTAAGGTTATTTTCATTTTTTTTTGTTTTTTTTTTTAAGCTACTGCTAGTGTTACCACAATGCCAAAGATTAACTTAAACTAAAAAATCAGTTACCAAAACATATTTTTCCATCATCAATATGACTCATCTCAGATATACAGGCTGCCTGATTTAATCTTCTGAATCATAAAATATAAAGTTCATTTATAAGCCACTTTCAGTCCAGAATATTAATGACCAGGGCTATAGAAGAACATCCCATTTTGCAGTGTTTTATTTGACTCACAAGTTGAAAAACCTTATCACCTGGTCAAAGTGTAATAGAGGGTCAAAAAATATTTTTTACTCAAACTTAAAGAAATGAAAATAGCTGTCTGTCTATATACGTCAGCCCTGTAACCAGTCCAAAGTGTGCTTGGCATCTTACCTAGTGACAGCTCATGTAAACTCCATTCCCCAGTGACCCCAAGATGAAGACATAAAAAAATAATATGGATGGATGGATAGATGGATGGAAGGATAGAGGGGTGAATAGATGGATAGTTACCCTTAATAAACAACAACTTTTAAGAGATTTTTTATTGTTTTCAGAGCTCCTAAAATTTGAAATGACCTGCTGGAGGATCTTTAAAATCTTTAAAATGACCCCTTAAAACTTCCTTTTATGGATTTGTTTTTACAAAATGTCATATTTATTCCCTTATTATTTTTTTTTTATTCATTTACGAGATATGTTTTATCTCTTTGCCCTTACTTCTTTAACTAATTTCTTATCTTTCTTACTGTTCACCATATTTTTACAATTTTTGAATTTACTTGATTTTCCATCTCTGATCTATCTCTGCCAGTTTCACCATCCTTGCCTGCCTCCATTGATATGATGTTGTCTCTTTATTTATTGTATATGTACTTGCAACTTTATTCTTGTCAATGTGTTTTATTGGTCGTAGTCTTTATCATGTAACTGCTATTACATCTAAGTGTTTTTTTTAACTGACTAAATCATCCCCTAATTCACTTTATCTGCTTTATCTTTATTTCACCATGCTTGTATTTTGTTTCTTCTATCTATCTATCTATCTATCTATCTTAACCAGGTGATCTCTGAAGATTTCATACCTTTTGTAAATAGAGACCAGCCCGGATTTTATCCTCACCGTAAAAAAAAAAAAAAAAAAAAAACCCTTGAAAGATATTCTGAAAAGTGCCTGTGGGCTTCTTCAAATTGTTTTTATATCATCAATCCTTTTGGTGGACTGTGATTGTTCTTAGATGGTTTTTAATCTCCAGCCTGGACTTAATAGATCCTCCCCTTGACTAGTGACGCTGTGGCTAAATCTAGTTTTAAAATTATACTTTTCCCCTGTACCATGAATCAAGATATTCTCCCAAATCACACTTTTGGAAAGTTTTATCCCCAAAAATTTCATGGCAGCAATATTAGCAGCTCTCTTCTGCCTGACAGGAGCTGACATCTGGAAGAAAAAAACACAAAGAAAGAAATGAGTAAAGTCAAACAATTCTATAATTATATACTGTTTTAATTGATGTTAAAGTAGACAAGACAACTGTTGTTGACTGTTGTCAGTGAAGTCAAATAAAAGGAAGAGACATATTTTTTTTATTTTTATATTCTTCTTTTATAGCTTTTGACCACCAGATGGCAGCACTGCAGGAAAGCAGCACTTTTACCTGATCAAGGAAATCATTCATTTCACCAGCTGGTTGAGAGCAGTGAAAGGCCTCAGGCAGGTAGCAGTCAGTCTTTAGTATTTGAGAGCTACATAGTGAGGATGTTCTGAAAACCCAGATGAAATTAAAGACAGAGAGGGCTGGAGATGTCACTGGCAGGTGTTAAGAATGTTTTATTGTCTGTTTATTTAGTTGCAGAATATTATGAATTGTTTGATTATTCAGATGGGTGCTGAACTTGCTAAAGTGTTGAGCAGTTCACAGGTATATTTTATGATGGCCAATTAGTGACAAAGTGGTCTGCAATGGTAAATTCTGGATAAACTTAGTTCATTTGATCAATTTGGCAATTAAATTTAAGATGTGTATGTGTAGGTGAATAATTTAGTGTATGCACTTTAGACTAAAACGAAAAATATAATAATGAAAATTTAACAATGGGTATAAATAGAAATTAACTTTGTCAATTCTATTTTATTTGTGGACAATAGAGGATAATTACTTCAGTTGAAGAATAATTTTAGATACTTGAGTTTTTAAAAAGAAACCAATCAACATTTGTAATTTTCATGGCTCACAGGGCAACTGAGAATCAATAACAACTCCCTGAAATGACAGACAACATTAACCTTTTTGTCTAACAAGACCCTTATCAGTAACTTCTTTTGTTCCATATGCCTTGTAAATCCATGACGTCACACTCTTATCCAAAATTTCAGCCAAGGCTTTACGGTGTACATTTTAGGACATCCTCAGTCTCAGGAAAACCTCTGTCAGATGATACGGCCTCAGAAAAACCTCCATCAGATAATACGGCCTCAGGCTACAAAAATAAAAGTCATTAGACATAACGGCGTCAAATTGAACAGCCTCAACCAAAATAATGTCAGTTAAAACAGCCTCAAAATGAAAGCCATCAGACAAAACACTGGAAAAATGGACTCCGATTAAACAGCATCAGGTCGTAACAATATCATAATCACCGTAAATTATAAATGTTAAATCGTCTTGAGACAGCATTCAGTTAAAAATCAGCCACCAGCAAACTTCCCATTTTCAAGATAAAAGCATCTTTTATTATCTGCTTTTAGTTCTTTAACACTTTTGTAAATTAGGCTCTTGTTTTGGAGCCGACTGGAAGTTTCTTGGATGGCATAATGGTGCGCAGAATGGAATATCCAAAATGACATTTTTAATCAGTGCGTTTTATAGCTCAAATGACCACATTTTGGAATTGTATGTGGTGACTTTCTTGCCTAAAATGCTCTCTGAACTTTCAGATGCGATGAATCAACAGAGATACTTGCCTGGTGTGCTTTTGATTTTTGTCGTAGGAGATTTGAAATGCATCATGGGAAACCTGGGAGTTCACTACAGTGTGAATGGTTGGCATTCTAATCATACTTATAGTATGTAGTATACAGTATATATACAGGAGTATTGAGTATGTAGTATGTTAGTATGTCATTTTGGACACAGCTTACGCTTATAATGTCAATGGTACTGACTTTTGATGACGTGACGCCCACTTCCGTTCTCTTAAAAATAATGTTTGCTTGTATCAGAGTGCCTGGAGAGAGAAATCTCTCTCCAGGCACTCTAAGTTATATGTTACGACCTGACGCTGTTTTATTTGAGTCCGTTTTTCCAGTGTCGATTTGTCTGATGGCTTTCATTTTGAGGTCGTTTTATCTAAAGTGATTTTGGTTGAGGCAGTTTAATTTGATGCCGTTTTGTCTAATGACTTTTATTTTTAAGCCTAAGGCCATTTTATCTGAATGGGGGTTTTCTGAATATACACTATACAAAGTGTGTGAATATAATATTAAAGAGTTAGAATAGCAAAATTATAATTGCTTTTGATATTTCAAGCTTAAGTAGCTGTACAAGATATACTCATTTAAGTCTTTTTTTGTTGCTGTTTGTTCTGATTGGTTTGTTTGTTTTTTGTTATATTGTAACAGTTGTTTTTAGGATGGGTGGCAGTGCATGTGTCTCACAGCAAGAAGGTTCCCGGTTTGATTCTCGGGTCGGACAGGGGTCTGTCTGTGTGGAGTCTGCATGTTCTTCCCATGCATGTGGGGGTTCTCTCTGGGCACTAGAGTTTATTGGTGACTCTAAATTACCCTTAGGTGTGAGTGTGAATGGTTTTCTGTCTCTCTTTATTTATTTTATTTTTTTTAATAATTGCAAGACAAAACAGAACAGACAATGCAAATGACTGTCTCTCTATGTGGCCCTGTGATTGACTGTTCAGGGTGTATCCCGCCTCTTGCCCAATAACAGCTGGGATAGGCTCTTATAGTTTAATTAAGTGATTATAGTTATCTGCCTTAAGACTTGGATTATTACCTCCGCCAAGGAGGTTATGTTTTCGGGAGAGTTTGTCAGTTTGTCAGTCTGTCCGTCCGTCCGTCCATCCGTCCATCCGTCCATCCATGAACAAAATAACTCAAAAAGTAATGGATGGATTTGGATGAAATTTTCAGGAAATGTTCAGCATAGGAAAAGGAAGAATTGATTCAATTTTGGTGTTGATCGGGATCAGTGTCTGGCCACCATGGCGAAAAATGTGATTTCTGTGAATAACTACTGAACAAAAATGGATATCATTATGAATCCAGTTGCTAATGATATGTTTTCATGGTCAAGGAATCTAAATATTTCGATGGAATAAAGGTAGGAGTAATATTTATGGTCAAAATGACAATACAGCTGAGGACTGTGGCGCTGGCGAAGATCTGTGCTCTCCGAGTGCTTTTCTAGTTACCTTTTCAAGGAGGTTATGTTTTCGGGAGAGTTTGTCTGTCTGTCCATCTGTCCATCTGTCCGCCGTGAACAAAATAATGGGGCAGGGGTGGCTTGGGGCCGGGTGGATGGTGAGGTCCTGTCTGGACTAACTGAGAGAAATGATTGATTCCGTCAGAACATGCTGAGTTGGACACTCTTACACATCTTCACATGTCCTGTGATGCATGCTACTCCATTTCTTATCCATGTGGGCCCACCCCCTTACTATCAAGACCCCACATCCCTGGTGTCCGTGGTTTCTTACAGTCTTTACTTCCTGTTTGGACTTATATCAGCACAGCACTTGAACTGCTATCTCAAATCAATAACACTACCTGTTTGTCCTTCCAGTTGTCTTGTCTTGTCCTGTCTGTCACTATTTCCCCTTCTTTCACACTGTGGTGTGGCACGGCCCTCCCCTTCAGCTCACATCAGGGGTTAAATAAAGTGTGATTTGATGGAGTAGCCTACAGGAAGGGCTGGTGATGGTCACTATAGCAGTGAATCATATTCACATATGTCTGACTGCTAGAAAAAAAAATGCATTGGTCTTTTCAACGCTGTCATTGGACACAGTGCTCAGCGGAAAAGGTATTGCGGGCAAGGGAAAAAAATAAAAAATAGAGCCCATCCCTGTATCGTTCCCCACCTCCCACCCTCGGAATCAACGTACAGCACATGCACTCACTTACACACACACATAGAAGATATGAGGAAGAGATTTTAACAGAAAACATAATAAGAGCACAGAGAAAACGCCATCTTTCATTAAAAATGAGGGAACACTGGAGATAAGTCTAAAATACCAATAAAAAATCCTGGTAAAAAAATAAGTTTGATAAATAAATAAGCAAACTATAAGAAAATAAATAGGTAAATAAAATACAGTCTTAATAATATGGTAAAATGACATAAAATGTACTGAAGTAAGACAGTGGAAAGAAAATCAATGAACAGATAATAAAATTCCAAACAATAAATCTCTGGTGAAATTGAAAAATATAACATATTTAGGGGGTTAAAATGAATATAAAAATAAAATTATATCAAAATAGTACTAATAAATATTATCAGCTAAAAGCTAGAATAAAAAGGTAGGTCTTGAGTTTGCTTTTAAAAATATGAACAGTAGGTGCTGCTTTCAGGTCTTCAGGTAGACTGTTCCACAGACGAGGGCTGTCATAACAAAAAGAGGCTTCACCGTACATTTTAGTTCTAACTTTGGGTTCTATCAAAAGACCACTACCTGAAGACCTGAGGGCTCTACGAGGTTCATAGGGGAAAAGCAGATTGGATAAATAAAAAGGAGCAGGACTATTCAGGGACATAAAAACTTGTGAAAGAACCTTTAAACCTTTGCTATTCTAAAGGATACAGGCAGCCAATGCAGAGACTTTAAAATCGGGGTGATATGGGGTTTTCCTTCTGGTCTTCGTCAGCATGCCTGCAGCTCAGTTTTAGAGCAGCTGAAACTGTGAAATGTTCTTTTTAGCAAGACCAGAGAGGAGAGCACTACAATAGTCAATTCTACAAGTGGTAAAAGCATGGATAAGAGAATTGTAAAATAACAATTGCTTTTGATATGTATATTTCAAGCTAAAGTAGTTTTACAAGATATACTCATTTAGTTTTTGTTGGTTCTTTTTGTTTGTTTTGTTTTTATGTAATAATGTAACAGCTGTCTTAGGACTGGATTAAATGGATAAACCCCCTATGCTGCAATTAATATTTGGTTTGCATATTTCAGGGTTGATGTAGCATCAACAGACTGACTCATTTAAAGTGGACAAATTTACTGATACATTTATGATACATTTATGACATTTACAACAGTTTTTTGGAAATGTGACAATTGGGACAAATGAGTGTGTATAATACAGAACTTTGAAAATTTGTCTGACTTTTAATCTGCAGAAAAAAAGAAATAATAAGGCATAAGGCCAGCATAAAACGACTGATTTTACAGACAAAAAGTACCATGTAACAGAGACTCAAGCAGATGTCATAGATTAACCCCGTCCCTAAATAAGCACAACCTCTGCTTCTCTGATCTTTCACAATTTTTTCATTCTAAAAGTTTTTGATTCAACTTGTGTGAAATACAATTTCTCCAATCAGGAAGTATTTGCAAACAGGAGTGCACACAACAGCTTGCAAAGACCTTATGTTATTGCTATTCTTAATTTTCAACTTGGGCACAATTAAAACATCAAGAATTCTTTGACACAATGACTGTTTCCAAGTCCCATTTATTGACAACTGACAGAAAAGAAGCAGTTAATAGGAAACCAGACTCTGGATTTATAACATGATTGCTTCTCCGTTGACATTTTCAAAAAAAATTCAGAGAAATGTGTCACATTTAAGAAGAAATGACCAGAGACATGTTTTAAATGCTTTAGTTTGTAACTTACAGGCATAAATGTGGTTTAAATGTACAAAGCAGATCTGCCCCTGTCAAAGTTGGGGCCCTGAGGAAGGATTGGTCGGTTTGAGTTGAGAGGTGCAGAGCTTATTTTGTCAGGGTGGTCGCCTGGACAGAAAGAGCTGCTAGGATCAGAAACTGTATGAGCAGCAGACACCACATCCATTGTTGAAGCAGCAAGGCCTGCATTTCAGGTCCCGCTTCAGCCTGCTTTTAATGGGCATCTGTGTGATAAAAGAGACAAGTAAAGAGTTGATTTCTAGCATCCAATGCAGTCTTTACTAAAGGAAATATTGAGGCATTAGGCTTAAAAAAGTCATGAGGCCCTATTTTGATAGCATGAGGTGTGGTGTTTAAAGGGTGTGTGGCAAAACTGGTCTGAGACATGTCAGTTGGCATTTGTTATTTTAATGAAACATCATCCCAGGATGATGCCATGCACACAGACGATGGATTATTTACCATGATTGTACAATAAAATTTTGATGCTGTAACATGATTCACACCGATCAGAGCATCTCTTTTGTTTCCCTTCAAGTCATTTTGCTCTTGCCATCAGATTTCAGTGTTTAGACACTGGTTAGAACATTTAATTCCTCTCCTTGCTTCTTGCAACTGGACACATAAGGCATACAAAGGGGAAGGTGTGACATTTGTTGATGCCCTAAAGTCATACTTCACTGAAGCATTCAGTCAATATCAGAGATGATCAAAAAAAGCACAGAGACAGACTAACACCACAGTCAGAAGCACATTTGATTTTGAAATAACATGAGCATATGGAGCATAATCCAACGGCACCACTGACACCTCAACACGCCAGACAAAAAGTTTAGTATATTTAGGAGAAATTTACAGAGCCATCAGGGATCAAATACTCTTTATTTGTCAGTTGTAGCTGTAGTGCAAGTTTATTTTTAAAAACACAAGGCAATGACAGGCTTGGACAAAATGAGGCCCTCATAAGGGGTTGTTGTAAAATCAATCATTTTTTGGATCAATACATACAAAAATGAGTGTTTTTCTCCTTTTTGCTGTGGGTAAAGGGGTTATCTTGTGCAGCTTTAGAGCTGTTGTGACCCTTCAGACTGGTGTAGAAATCAGATTATCTTTGTGCATCTGAAACCCCCGCGACCGCCTCTGGGGGGCCGAGTGCAGCTCCAGTTCAGAAGCCTGCTGACAACCTGCAACAGTGATAAAAGAAACACAAGATAAGAGTTGACCCTAGTATCCAGTAAACTGTTTATCCTCTGATTAATTGGAGATACTTTGGTGCACTTAGAGGTTTTTTTCTTTCAGCAGGGTTAAGGGCTTGATGGTCTTTTTGATGAAACATCAATAACCAGGAACAGAGCTCAAAGAAGATGGATCATGTGCCATGATTATGCATTGTTGTGTTCTGGACATAACGTGAATTAAACCAATCAGAGTGTCAGTTCTCATTCTACATAAATCAGAGAGCTCTGTGGAGGCTGAAGCATTATTTAAACAGCATTCAGTGTTTGGAACACACACTGGTTTGATTAGTTTTGTCACTGAATCATTCGAACAATATGAAAAATCATCAAAAATAAGTGCAGAGACAGTTGGAGAAAATAAAGACTGCTGTCTCTCACCCTATCAAATACTTCATATAAAGTAGTATAAACAAAGGCTGATATTTTACTGTTGTCCATCCTGTCTGTGAAACAAGCTTAAAAGCAGAAACTGCACTAAAGACTTTAGACCAAGGAGGAGCAACTGAGGTGACCAAGAACGCCACATCAAAATGAACCTGTCAGAGTACCAAACAGCTGGAGAATGACAATGAAAATAACACTAAAAAAAAAAAGTTAAAAAAACTTTACATTTTAAGGAACATTTTTGCCCCAAATTTTTTCTAGCTTTGGGTCCAAACACTTTGGCCTTTGGCCTGACCAGGCTGGACCATACCAGACCTTAAACCAACTGTTTTAAGTTTTTCCAACTTAGGTCTAGTCATGACACCAACATAAAATTAAAAAAAATAATAAAATAAAAAGGAGAGTAGAGGTCTTTGCTTTGATCAAGTTGACAACACAATGATAACATTTTGTTTTGTTGACTGAAAATGTATTTAATGCCAGCAATTTTTAGTTTTTATTATTACTGTAATTTGTAACCTAATAACAGGGTAATTAAGCTTGCAAAAAAGCTTTTCATGAACATTTTTATGTATATTTAAAATCAAATGCAGAAAGTAATATGTCATTTAATTAGTTAAAATACTAAACCCAAGCTGAGCTTCTCTTTGAGGAAAGTTATAAAGCATTTATTGTTTAGTAAAGAATATTCTAAACCTTTTTTCCTATGTTAATAAATATATAAAAGGACGTTTCTGCTCAGTTTCCTAGGGAACGTGTTATTCTCATTGTTGTCATGGATTTCTTTTTGTGCATACATGTTTTTAATATTTTGAACTATTTTGAACTGGCGGGTCACACTGAGGGAACGGGAGAGCCATTTTTTGCCCCCAGAACACCAGTTGCCCACTCCTACTTCAGATTTTGAGGCAGGTTTTTGGTGATTCAGTGTCATTTTCTGCCTCCTTGAGATAGAATCACATCATCCTCGCACATACATACTGCTCATTTAAGACAAACACACTCTACGGCTCAACTGTTTGTTGCATCAGATTTTAATTCTAGAACCCTTGTGCTGGTTGCTCAAAAAATACTCTGTACTATAGAGCACATCCACATTCCTTCTCATTTATGAAAATAATCAAGCATACCTCGTCTTTGGGGATCTCTTGCATTTGGGGAACTGGATCATCACTGGCCACGTTGGTCCCCAGATCTTGAACCTAGTAATATATTTAATGCACAGACAATGATGTGTCAGTGTGACGACATTTGATAATTTACTCTCTTTAAAATGAAACAAGTTCTCACCGGGAGGGCAGAGCTCTTATGAAGGCAAATGAAGACGACCAAAAAGGCCACTGCAACGCTGAACATCTTCATCTTTGACGAGTGGAAGTTCTTTGGGTTGAGGAAGACTTGAAGTGATTCAGTTGTCTGATGGTTCTGTTTAAAGGAGGTTATATTTATACTCAGCTGGATCAGAGTCACCACATTTTATTTTCTTAACCACTGGCAAAACCTGTTTCAAAGTATGAGCCTTAACCATGGATAATGCTGTGAACAAAGCTGAGACTTTTTTTTCCTTTTGACCCAGGGCCATGCTGTTTGGTGTGCAAAGCAGACAACCTCCCATCTCTTAATTTCTCAGGTCCCAGAGTTGGGTCTCAAATGAAAATGCAAATGAAAAAGTTTTAAGTCTCTCGTAAAACACTTAATGTGTGTTAAACTTTTCACAAGAAAAAAATCTTTAATTACAAAAAAGAAGCAAACCATCAAGAAGAAGCAAAATAGGTGAAACCCAGGGCAGATGTTGACACCAATGTTTAAAAGTCACTTCAACCATTTTTGATGTTTTACTATCTACTTGTTTTTGCATGGTTCTCTTTAGATTCAGATTCTATCTTGTTTCATCAAAACAATCAAATAAACACAGTTTATCTTCTGTAAATCAGCAGTTATATATTTGGCAGATGTAAGCTTTAAATTGGTATGACAGAGAAACATCTGTTCTGATCTCTGTTTAACCCACATCCATTGCTGGTATATGTGAAATGGTCTGATAAGGATGTGTAACTGCTGCTGATGTGTATCCCTATCAGGAGCAATGAAATATTGCCTTTATCCTTATGAGATCCTTTCATAAATGTACTAATTTCCCAAAAGCTATTGTAAAGTGTTATTGGATTATTTGCCTTTTTTTAGTCTTTTAAAACGACTTCACCCTGAAATAAATATATCAAATGTAAATTATATTATCGGGCATTTAACCCTTGTCACTGTGTGTGATGAGTTTGCCTTGGTTTTGTTTTATTTTAGTATGAGTTTATCCTGACCTGAGGGTCTGTTTCATCCTTGCATGTTTATATATTAAACTTCATATTAGGACTGTTTCATTATTATTTTGTTCGGGTCCTATGATTTTATATGTATTTTTTTTTGTCAGTGAGTGATTAAAAACAATGACTCTCTCTTGTGGTCCAATGGTATTTTCACACAACTCAACTGTCATATAATGTCAAAATAGTCGAAAAGGTGGAGTTATATATGAGGTCACATTACAGGCCTAAAACTGACCTGAAGTGATCCAGACCTCATGATGTAGACCTCCCAGAGAGCAGTTTGGGCCTCTTCCTTCTGGATTAAGATGGACTCAAAAATAATTAATAAAGCAAATGACCAGAGCAGCACAGAATTGATTTTTGAGTTTTAATAGAAGCTCATGCAGCTACAGCAAGTGTTAAAGATATTATTCATGTTATGAAAGGTTAAGAGGTCGGAATTGTTTCCTACAAAACTAGAGGTGTATGTGACTCAAAAGAGGATATTTACTCAAGTTTTCTCTACCCAACCGGTTTATAAGAAACTAGCAAGGTGGGGCGGCACTGTTGCAAGAATCTCCCTGGTTCAATCTGGACGGACAGGGCGTTCCTGTGTGAAGTTTGCATGTTCTTCCCATGCGTGGGTTCTCTCCAGGCACTCCGGCTTCCTCCCACAGACCAAAAACATCCTTCTTAGGTTAATGGGGACTCTAATTGCCCTTAGGTATGAGTGTGAGAGTTGATGGTTGTCTGTCTCTTTATGTGGCCCTGATCGACTGGCAGCCGGTTTAGGGTGTACCCATCCTCTCGGCCAAACACAGCTCGGATAGGCTTGGCCACCTTTTTCCTTCTCTTCAGATCACATTAAGTAGTTGCGATGTGTTTGTTTGGTGCTTGCTGTCTAGTTGAGAAAACTGGGTTGTTTGTTGTTGAAAGCTTTAGTATATCGTTAAATGATTAACATTTGAAACTGTTTGTACCCTTTGCATTTGCATACCTTTGTTGGGGGTTCTGTAATTTGTGCTTTAAACTTTGTGGATTTGGTACTTGTTTATTTGGAATGGTTGATAGGCATGCCCAGATCCTTTGTCCTGTTGTTTACCTGCTGTGCTAAATTTGTTTGTGCATGCTTAAATAATCCATCTGTCAGGGAATAACTTCAACTGTTTTGTGTGTGACTCTGTATGGATTTGTTCTTACCTTCCTTTGGTTGAGAGAGCTTTGCCTTCGTTTACGCTGTTCAGTTGAGCCGTTGACCACTGGACAGTTGCCTGTGTGTAATTTTGCCTGCCTGTACTGATGTGGTATTTCTAAGCATTGGACTTGCTTTTTTTCCCATATGGATCCATTGAGCAGGAGGGTGGTTACTGTGGCAGTAAAAGTGTCTGAAGCTTTTCTTTGGGGAGCATGTCCATGGTTTCAGGAAGGTTGCTAGCCTACTAGTTGCCCAACTGAGCCATTGGTCACTGGTGCGTAATTAAAATAAAATATGCTGTTGCTTAAGGCATATGAACTTGTACCTGAGGCATATAGACAGCAATATAGAGAATGGGAGAAAAAATCAGGTCAATCTTACATTGAGTTTGCTGGAGACCTGTCCCCTTGCTGTAATTAAAGCTTAACAGCACAAGATCTATTTTTGATGGTCACAGTGACTTGATGATTTTGGAGTAGTTTAGATCTCGTCTCCCTTAACGTGTTGCAGCATATATAATTGAACAAAAAGCATCAACTGCTGAGGTGGCCACGTTTGCTTCTGAGTACATACTGCTCCGTAGGGGTAGTTTCAGAGATCGCCCTGCAGTGTGTGAGGCTGCGAGTTGGCATGGCAGTGCCTCTGCGGCTTTGCCATCAGAGGTGGGTTCAAGGGCGGTAGGATCTTTGAGTATCAGGATCTGTGTTTTGTCAAGTTTCCTAGTCTGTCTTCATGTTTTATGTCTTGTCTTTGTGCTTCTTGTTTTATTGAAATTCACTTTTCCTTTCTTGTCTGCGTAGGTTTTACTTCCTGACCGGCTTGTCACACCTTCTCCCTGATTGTTCCTCTCCCAGCTGTGTCTCGTTAACCCTCATTATCTCTTGTATATAACCCTTGTGTTCTCCCCTGTCTTGTTGCCGGATTGTTAAGTACCTGTACTCTTTCTAGGCGATTTAGTTCATGTCACAGTATCGTTTCAACCTCCTTTGTTCTAGACCTTGCTTTTTGTCTCTCGTTTTTGGATACCTCTGCCCATCTGCCTTTTTGTGTACCAAACCAAGCCTATCTGACTACCTGCCTTGTGTACCATATCCTGACTGTCTGATAGCCCGCTTTGTGTACCGAACCTTGGATTGTGCATTCAACTCTGGTTTTTGAACTCTGATACGGACTTTGTGGTGTTCTTGTCTGGGTGTTCATGACATTGAGATCTGATTTAAAAACTGGGAGTAGCAAGAATAAATGTAATGACTGTAATTAGTGTCATGAAAAAGGCCACTGGAAGGCTGACTGCCCAGTGTTAACAGCTTAAACAAAGGGAACAAAACCAAATGTTAAGGCTGTTGTGTTTGCTGCCCCGTTACTGATGGCTGTGTTTCTGAGCTGCTTGCATCTCACTCTTGTGAGCCTGCCTTTTTGGCAGCTTATGCTCCTTTCAATAGACATGAGTGCATGTCACTTCCGAGTCATTTCTGAAAAGACTTACACTGGTTATAGTATTCTCAGCCGTGAGATGAGTTTGAAGATACTTCCTGTTCCTTCAAATTGTCCTGTCCATTTTAAATGGTGAGCCTGTTTAAGGTGAGATAGCAGTCGGTGTGTGTCCAACTTTGCCATTCGAAAGTGTACATTTTATTTTCGGTAAAGACTTGGCTGGTTGTGTGATCTGGGGTGATTCTCCTTGGTTACTTCCAATCCATCTGTGTCAGATGGGAGTTCAGTGGTGTTGCCTGAGATTCCGTCATCTTGTGTGGTTACACGATCAATGGCTGGAAAAGATTGTCAGTTTGACCCTGACATTGGTGTGGATTTGGTTTTGCAGGCCCCATCTCTGTCTGAGTTGCCATTGTCCTTGTCACATGGTCAGGTTATGCAGGAACAATGATGACCTTCTTTGAAGGAAATATTTGAGCATGTTTTGACTATTAGCTGTGCTGTCTCTGGTTATGTCTTACACAAAAACTTGTTGTTCGGGAAGTGGGTGATTGATAGATAGATAGATAGATAGATAGATAGATAGATAGATAGATAGAAAGATAGATAGATAGATAGATAGATAGATAGATAGATAGATAGATAGATAGATAGATGAACCTTTATTGTCCCAGAAAAGGGAAATTTGTTTCCACAGCTTCCCATATCATGTTGCCAAAGCACACCATCACACAGACCATGAACAGAACAATGGACAATCACAAACAAATTCAGAGCAAGACAGCACTTAGCATTGTCAATGTCTGGCAAGTAGGTTAAGTCAAGAAGGTAGACTGTTCAGTACAACAAGAGCAGATGGAACAAAACTCCTCTTAAAACGGGCCCTTCTGTATTTAAGAGTCCTGTACCTGCGTCCAGAGGGAAGGAGCTGGAAGAAGTGATGGAGAGGATGATCAGTGACAGGATGATTGACTTGGCAAGCCGGGCTATTGCTCTGTCGTTCAGTTCTGAAATATTAGGTGTGGGCAAACGGATGACTTTGGATGCTGTGTGGGTTATTTTGAGGAGCTTATTTCTACTAGAGACTGACAGCATGGTGTAAAAACAGGATGAACAATACAACAGAATGGACTGAATGATACCCTTGTACAACAGCAGCAGAAGATGTGGAGCAACATGGAGAGAACTGAGTGTCTGAAGAACATGAAGGTGAGGATTGTGTAAAGCGGAATGTTTTCCAGTTGGCGGTTTCACAAAAGTTTCATCCAACTTTTGGATGACACCAAAGTGTCGAAAGAGCATGAAACATTTCAACATCCATAAACATTTCCTTTGGCCTCATGTGAAGGCGGATGGTTCAGCTTAAATTAAATGTGTTAGTGTGTCAACTAACTGGAAAACTTAATCAGTCCAGCCACAGACACAGTTTATTTTATAGTTTTCACAGTTCTTAACACACCTTTCTCAAAACACTAACGGATTCCTTCAAATTGTACACACAAAATGCTGAACCTGACACTCCCTTTTCAAGATGACTCTTTGCCATCAAATCTCTGAACTGTTCACAAAATGGAACTCGTGTTTTCATTTGGTACACACAGCCACATTCTCGAATGACACACACATACCAGTCAATTGATACACACAGCTCAGCATTTGCTGCACACTGCCAAGCATTCACAGCACACTGAAGTGCAAAACTGAAAACCCAATTATAGAAATGCTACATACAATGTGAATGGCAGTGACTCATAAGAATGACCCATTTTTCCTTTTGGAAAGTGTCTGTGTAGGCCCACTTCTTCAAACATAAAATATCTCACAAGTATGCAGCAAATCATTGTTTTATTTACAGTGTTTCAGTGCACAGGCATTTCTAAAGAAAATGTAGGTGAAAAAAAAAAAGTCAAAAGGTCCTCTTACTCTTACCCCTCTCCTTCTCTGGTTGTCGTTGCCCATTGTTCAATGCTCACCAAACAAAGCAGAGGCTCAAGGCCCTTTTATGCTGCAGTTCTTCTGATTGAAAATTGCTCACCAGACCTGGGTGTTTAGAGGTTTGCTTACAGTTTTTCACGGTTCTTACAGTTTTTCTCAAATGCTAAAACACATTTCACAAACGTTTCCTCTATGTTCCCCAATGTCTAAACACAACACCCTTTTCTAAAGCTACATAAACACAACCACACCTTCTCACTTCAAAACTCAAACTTTCACACCAAAAGAGCAGCTTGAAGCTTTCAAAAATGTAAACACTATACACATCGTTACACACTACAGCAAAACAATTGAAAACACAATGCTCAATTTGCGAGAAGGTTCTTTGTTTCATAACTGCCATTGCATATTTTTAGAAACTTTACAGTAACGGATCTTCTTAGATCTCTGTAGAGGATTAGGCATTTAGATTTGTGAGTTTCATATGAAGAGTATAAATCTATAGAAAATACTGCATGTACACTACTGTAACACAACTCTTTGCAAAATCAGAATCTATTGCACACAACAGTACTCTTGAAAACATGTTCAGGGTGTGAAGTTTTTTATTTACTTTATTCACACCACACACACACCACAATCACTGTGCGGCATCATGTCGCTGAGCTGCATCGGGCCACATCACCTCATCCACATCGCAGGCTATATTCAGGCACCGCGGGAAAAAAACCCTGGAATGGCGAATCCATCCTTGGAAGGCCTCCACTGGGATGTCAACACAGGCCAGCTCCATTGCCCTTAGGACAGGGGTGTCAAACTGATCCAGTAAAGGGCCACTGTGGCTGCAGGTTTTCTTTCCAACCAAGCAAAAACACACCTGACGCAAATTATTCAATCAACTGGACTGTCTTTACATGGTTGATTTGTTGGATCAGGTGTGTTCTTGCTTGGTTGGAATGAAAATCTGCAGCCACAGTGACCCTTTACTGGATCAGTTTGACACCTGTGCCTTAGGAGGTTCTCTCTCGTGTATGGGTGTCTGTCATAAACCTTCCATCTCCACGATGAGAAGAACTCCTCTATAGGGTTCAGGAAAGGGGAGTAGGGTGGCAGACAGACGTTTAAAAACTGGTTACTGTTGGTGGTGAACCACTCTCTGATTTGGTTTGTTCTGTGGAAGCGGACATTGTCCCAAATGATCACATAAATGGGATGTGCGGGCCCAGGATGGTGTTGTTGGTGGTCCGGGAGGATGTCTCTTAGCTCCTCTAGGAGGGTGAGGAGACGTTGGGTGTTGTAAGACCCAAGGACAGCATGCCGGTGGACAAGCCCCTCCGAACCCATGGCCACACA
This sequence comes from Scarus forsteni, assembly GCA_036419115.1. Taxonomy (NCBI): domain Eukaryota; kingdom Metazoa; phylum Chordata; class Actinopteri; order Labriformes; family Labridae; genus Scarus; species Scarus forsteni. The sequence goes on along the minus strand of JAZDUH010000040.1, from coordinate 9,671,613 downwards.
AAAAGTAATATTACCCCCCCGTTGGCCAGGAACCTCAGTGATGGCTCTTTGGCCAATGATGTTACGGCCTCTTTGCCTTCGTTTCTGCAAGTTGAAGCCAGCTTCATCCAGGAAGAGGTACTCATGAGGTCTGGCCATCACGTCCAACTGTAATATCCTCTGTGAAAATGTGAAAGTGCACAGGTGTTCAGAACAACAGTCAATCAGGTAGCACAGTATTGTCCAGAAGTAATGTAGGCCACTGAGCAACACAGTATGTCCACTAACTGTACTGTGAACATGGATGTGTACTTACTTGCATATACTCGTCACGTAGGTCTTTGTGTCGTGCAGAGTTGCGCTCAAAGGGAACCCTATAGACCTGTTTCATCCGTATCTTTTGGCGCCGGAGAACTCAGTCTATTGTGGCCAAGCTGACATCATCAATGCTCTCAAAGTTGACATTTTCGGCAATGACTTTGTCTCTGATCTCCCGGAGTCTGATGAGGTTGTTCTCACGAACCATATCCATAATGAGGGTTTCTTGTGCCGCTGTGAATATGGCAACCCTCCCACCTCTATGTGGCATTCTTTCAACTCTAAAGACAGAAACATGTGTTGTCAATTGACATGTTTTACAATAACAACTGATTTGAAACCAATAGACTACTTTCACAGGCTTGTAAAACTGTATTGTGACAAAGAAAGCAATAGAGTACAATACCTGTTGTGTTGTCTGAATGCCCTGATAATGTTGGCCACGATGAACCTACTCAGGTTTGGACGGACTCTTAGTCCTGCTTCAGCCATTGTCATGCCATTGACGATGACATGGTCAATGACTGTTGCTCGCATCTCGTCCATAATGATGGTGAGAGGTTGTATTGCTCTTCCTCCTGGACCTTCTCCCCTCCCTCCTGGGCCTTCTCCTCTTCCTTGCTGGCCTGCTCCTCTTCTTCCATAGCCAGCTCCTCTCCTTCCTCTGACTCGAATTCCTCTTCCCCTGACTCTGCCTTCATTCATTGTGTTTGTTTGGAATCTTCAGCAAACTGTGCACTCTGAACTTGCTTTTTATACATGTGATCACAGCATTAGCAACAGGTGTCTTCAATTTTGAGTCGATGTGTGTAATGAATGACGCCAGGTGTGTTCATTTTGTTCAAGTATTGCTGACTGTGGCAAGCATTTGCATCACATGAGCTTTCATTTGAGAATATGAGCAGAGTTCTTTTGCAACTTGTGTTTTAGCAAGGAAAAATGTGTTTAGATTTATGAGAACGGAGGATTGTGTTTTGTGAATTGTGTCTTCATGTGAAATGTGTTTATGATATTGGCAAATGATGGCTAGATTTAGTAAATGTGTTTAGACAACTAGTCATTTGGTTTAGAGGATTGGCTTTTGTGTTTTAGCATTTGAGAAAAACTGTAACACACAGCAATCGATAATTTGGCACAGTTTGCAAAACCCTCACTTTAAGTACCAATTGCTCGGCCCAATTTACCACATCTAAACACTCCCTTATTTGCATTTGACTCTGACTTTCCTTCTTTACACCCTGATGTCAATTACACATCACCTTGTTGTCAGAGCTGTACACACAATGGTCAGCTGTTGCACACACACCCCAACTGAAATCTCAAAGCATCAACCCACAACACACAAATATGCAAACCTCTAAACACCCAGGTCTGATGAGCAATTTTCAATAAGGAGAACTGCAGCATTAAAGGATCTTGAGCCTCTGCTTTGTTTGGAAAGCACTGAACAATGTACAATGACAACCAGAGAAAGAGAGGGGGAAGAAGGACCTTTTGACTTTTTTTTTTCTTTTTGGTTTATGTACATTTTCTTTAGAAATGCCTGTGCACTGAAACACTGTAAACTAGAAAAGCACTCAGAGAGCACAGACCTCCGCCAGCGCCACAGTCCTCTCCCATATTGTGATTTGCAACATAAATATTAGTCCTACCTTTATTTCATGTAAATATTTAGATTCCTTGACCATGAAAACATACCATTAGTAATTGGATTCATAATGATATATATTTGAGTTCAGTTAATATTCACAGAAATCACATTTTTTGTCATGGCGGCCAGACGCTGATCCGGATCAACACCAAAACGGAATCAGTTCCTCCTTTTCCCATGCTAAACATTTCCTTAAATTTTCATCAAAATCTATCCATTACTTTTTGAGTTATTTTGTTCACAGACAGAGGGACGGATGGACAGACAAACAAACTCTCCTGAAAACATAACCTCCTTGGCGGAGGTAATAAAACAATGATTTGCTGCATACTTGTGTGATATTTTATGTTTGAAGAAGTGGGCCTACACAAACAGTTTCCAAAAGGAAAATGGGTCATTCTCATGAGTCATTGCCATTCACATTGTGTGTTGCATTTCTATAATTGGGTTTTCAGTTTTGCACTTCAGTGTGCTGTGAATGCTTGGCAGTGTGCAGCAAATGCTGAGCTGTGTGTATCAATTGACTGGTATGTGTGTGTCATTGGAGAAAGTGGCTGTGTGTACCAAATGAAAACAAGAGTTCCATTTTGTGAACAGTTCAGAGATTTGATGGCAAAGAGTCATCTTGAAAAGGGAGTGTCAGGTTCAGCATTTTGTGTGTGAGGTTTTCAGGTTTGTGTGTACAATTTGAAGGAATCCATTAGTGTTTTGAGAAACATGTGTTAAGAACTGTGAAAAACTGTAACTGTGTGTTGTGTGTTGATGCTTTGAGATTTCATTTGGGGGGAGTGTGCAACAACTGACCACTGTGTGTACAGCTTTGACAACAAGGTGATGTGTAATTGACATCAGAGTGTAAAGAAGGAAAGTCAGAGTCTAATGCAGATAAGGGAGTGTTCAGATGTGGCAAATTGGGCCAAGCAATTGGTACTTGAAGTGAGAGTTTTGCAAACTGTGCCAAATTATCGATTGTTGTGTGTTAAGAACTGTGAAAGACTATAATATTTGGTATACCAGGGGTCTAATTTCTTATCTCACATGTTTGGTCAGGTATTACATTTGTTGCATATAATGGAGAATCAGTCATCTGTCTACCATGCACAAAGCTTTGGAGAAATTCCATCAGACTCTCAAGTCTCTTCTTCGGGCATACTGTACAGAAATTGATAGGGATTCGATAGTGGGACTGCCATGACTGCTGTTAGCTGCAAGGGAGGCTGCACAGGAAAGTAAGGGTTTCAGCCCATATGACAAGGCTCTTGTCACACCTGTTGTAAGTTCACCATTTGAAGCACAGTATTCTGGTCCGTACACTGTCATAGAAAAACAATAAGATTTGAATAATGTGTCAACACCAGGTCCCAAGAAGACTTTACATCTGTGTCATGTGAATCTCCTGAAACCATATTATCAGCATGTGATTCAGAGAGACAGTGAGGTGAGGTGAGGTGAGGTGAGGTGGAGTTAGGTGAGGTGAGGTTAGATGTGGTGAGGTGAGGTGAGGTGAGGTGAGGTGAGGTTAGGTGAGGTGAGGTCAGGATGTGAGTGGTGGTTTTCACTCGGCCCTAGCTGTGTCACCAGGGACTCTAGCATAGGAGGAAGATGGGGTGCCTGAGTCTGACGACAGTCTTTTGTATGGGCATTTGAAAAACTCGGAAATCCTTTGCTCTTTGGGTAAATTGTTTGTTCATCTGCCTGAGTCGGATCATGCTTGACGTGCTATCGTCCATTATTAGTGCCAATTAGAAGTTCAGTGGGGCCTGATTTTCAGACTTGGGCCATGAGCTGGGCCGGACATTTTTGGAAGACAGTGAGCAAAGTTAACCACATAAAAGAAACACAATTAGATAAACAAACAGGATGTTTATTAATTTATTGCCACATCCAAAAGGGCAGAAACTCAATAAAGAGCAGTACTTCAACTAAACTTTGGCTGGAATACAGTTCTTCAAACTTTACACTTCAAACAGATAACTTCAGCATGCTTGACAGGTAAATACAAACACATATTAAGGTGCGTATGAACATAATCAAGTGCAGATTAAAAGCACCATATTTTGGTCACATTTTAAAGTGCATTCAAAGTAACTGGCTTAATAGCAACCTTTGAACTTCTTCTACACAAAACAGTTTGTCCCTGTTAATATCTGTTCCCTTTGAGACAGCCATATCTCCAGTGAATATATTCAAAATAAAAAAAGAAAATCAGTGAACCGTTTCCTTGAAACAAAGATGGCAGTAAGCCAAGCAGTTCCTCTTTGAATACTTTCCAGTCAAAAAAATGGACATACATGCAAAGCTGAGCAGTGTCATTTCTACCTGTGGACTCGTCTACTGCTACAGCCATAGTATTGGCTTCCCTGAGATCTTTCAGCTGCATCTCGAAGACATTTTCGGTGAGAATGTCAACTCTGCAAATGTTTTATTGTCAGACAGGGGTTCCTGTTTTATAGAAGATGTCACACTCATCTTAACTGTCATCAGTTAATACTTCGTCCACAACAGCCAACATGCAGTCTTTCACAGTTTCTGAATCTGTGAACGTTTTTTTTTTTTTTTCTTTGCCAATATCCATGAAATACGAAGGGAAGCTGCTGAGGCCCTCTCCTGAGCAGTGCAAGTCCGCTTCATTGCAGTACAGCTCCAGTTGTAAGACGCAATCAAACTCTGAATTTTAGCCGCCCTCTCATGAGATCCCTCAGGAAAGTTTGTCTGAAACACAGCGTGCTTTTCAATGTGGTGTCTTCTGACACTGTAATCCTCTAGCACTGCAACACACTCGTTGCAGAGTAAACACATTGGTTTTGCGTTCCGACTTTGTGGTAAAATAAATACTTGTCAGTCCATGCAGCATTAAACCGACGGTTTTCCACGTCAATTTTTCTTTTAAGTGTAGAAAGGGACATGCTGCCTTCACCCATACAGATCTGCTCATGCTAACTTTCCAAACGTGCATCCTCAACAACATAATGCATTGTGGGTCAATTTCAAGGTTACGATACATGTTGCATTCAATGTCCGTAAAAATGTTGGAATTTTCGCAAGGCCTTTTCAGTGTTTGTAAAAGTTCTTCTCTATTTTTCTTGCCAGACTTTAGTCCCAATCACGTTGATTTCGGGCCACTCGAGGGTCGCTTCTGGCCACATGTGGCTCACGGGCTGCTGATTGTATATGGCTGACTTACAGACTTACTACACAGTCTTATTGTTCTGTTGTACCTGTTCTGTCTCTGCTATATCCAACTTCTTAAGTTGCTTTGGTCAAAGGAAGAGGACATTACATTTTGGTGCTGATCCAATCCAGTCACAACTTCTGCTGACAAAACAGCTATGGCCTGGTGGATCGGCATGTTTTTACTGACTTTGTAACTAAAATGCTGATAACACAGCAGTCACCAAATGGACAGACACGAGTGAAAAAGCCACTGCTGTAACAGAGCAGAACCTTTTTTGGTCTTAGTTTGTTTATTTTAAAGTTTATGTTAAGCTTTACTTTCACCACTGGCCACAATTTTTGTTGCTTTATTAGTTATATTTGCTTTTGTTCTTGACAGTTTTTTCATTGTCAGGTCATTGTCCGGCCCTGGCACTTCAATGAGAAAGCAAACAAAATGGCAAACATGAGTAGAATCAATATGTGCACTTTTGAAGTCAGGGAGTTTTAATTTTTTAGTAACAGGGTTCTCTTCAAATATCTTATGCAATGATCAAAATCCCCTCTTCATATCACTCTGTGACAACAAATAGTGACCTGATGGACACATGCTGAAGAAAAACTGCCAGTGATGATCATGTAAGACTGTAAACCACATTGTTATTGTAAGTCAGTTATTGCCAAGACTGTTGATGTTCTTCATTGAATTGTTAATTACCAAAATATTACAGAACAGACCTGTGTACATCATTGACTTTTGACTTTTTCTTTAAGTTAGTTTGGGGTTTTAAATTTGCACCATCTTCAAACGTCTGGTTGTAACTTACACTGCAGACCAGAATAAATATTGGCACATAACAGCTCCTTTAATTCCAACTGTGAAAAACAACAAAAACAATGTGGTCGGGGGTAAAAAGAAAAGCAGCATCTACATAGGAAGATAATGCTCTAATGGTGCCCTTAACATGAATTTCAGTTTGACTTGTGAATTGAAAGTGGATGGAAAGATGCAAAATTTTTGACTGAATTGTTGCAAGACCGATGCAAATTGTCATGCATGTACATTTTGTAAATTCAGGATTTTTTATGTACAACCAAACAAATGAATAATTATTTAACCATGAAAAATATCTCTGCAAGCACAAAAATGGATTGTATTTTCTTTTATCTTGTCTTTATTCTATCACATATAGTGGTTAACATCAAACTCACAACAACAAAGAGGCAAACATAAATTCACTCCAAACTATTTACTAATTTTTTTTTCCTATCAGTCAAGAACCAAGGAAAAGATTTAAGTTTAAAGCGATATTCCGGGATGGAACAAGTTGGGTCCTATCACAAGGTATAGGGCAGAAATTACCCCTACAGCAGTGTTTCCGTGCAGCAGAAGCCCAGGGTGCCCGCACCACACCCCCCCTCCCTGGCCTGCTCCGGGCCTGTTCGTTTGCCGATTTCCTCTGCACTCCGACAGGGCCATATTTTAGTTGACCAAAAACACAAATAAACAGTCTCTCACCGAAAAAATATGATATCGGTCTGCATTCACGCTTTATTTAGAGAATTTTCAGTGCGTTACTTTCACACTAAAACACCGCTAAATAAGGCTCTAGTTCTCATCGTGTCGTAAAACGGCACTACCTCCGCTGCAGAGCCACAGCTGGCTACGAGGCGCTCGCCGCTTCGTGTATCAGCCAGATATAAACAAACGCAGGTAGTCTGCCAGGACGAATTCTGCAATAACAACGTAAAGATGAGTGATTATGAGAGCGAGGACGACATGCCGTTCACTTTGCAAGCAAGTGGATACCTCTATGTACCGGAGTACACCGAAAAGGAAATTTTACTAAAAGAAACTGAACGTGCAGAAAGAGAGAAACTGGCAACTGAAACAACGCACCGAGAAGAACGAGTCCAGTCTACCTGGTGGTGCAGATGCAACAACTGCAAGACAATGCAAACCGAGCCGGAGAGCTACTGCTGTTACGAGTGGAATCTGGTCGCAAATCAACTAGCAGAAATGACTGAGTCACAGAATTACCCTGACTCGGGATGCATTACCAGCCATCCAGAATACAGTGCCTTACTTAATGCAGGTGTTTTATGAATCTTTTTCATGGTTCCCAAGATAAATTGGAGACAACGTCCCAGACCAGAGGGTTCAGATGGCGAGTTACCTCCAAGGTAAGTGTTAAGACGTGTCATTGCCTTTTATGTAGCTTGCACTGATAGGGCTTAAACGTTATCTGACTACCTCTATGTGAAATAATATATTTTTTTAAAAGATTCATGTATTGCTTTGTAAGTATTAGTTGTCTCAAACAAGTGAAGACGATCATGTGATTTTATACACGGTTATTATAAAGCATTTTGTACTAATGACTTTACAAATGATTTACTAAGTTCCTCTTATTTAGATTGGCTGACATATACATTTCAGATAAAAAGATATGCCAGTCCTGAACAAATGTAAGATTATTATTGCGTGTAATCATTTAACACTTGTGTCACATGAAGACATACAGGTACTATAATATTTATGCTATAAGTGAGAGGGTGAAGTGTAACACACTGTAACTAAAACACTGGAAGTCATGATGCAGATTGGTGGAAATAATAACCCACGGTGCCATGACTGATCAAAATCTCTGTTTTTGTTGTCTTACAGTCAATTCAGACTGGTTGCTTATCGCATCATTCTGGAGCGGGCACTGCGGGGAGAACGGCTTGGTAAAGGCAACAGAAGTCCATTACCATCCTGTGTCGTGGAAACTATTCGAAATGCATACCCTTCAACAGATGGACAGTTCAGTGGCTTCAAGGAATTCAGGGACGCGCTGTATCTTTTTTAACTTTCTTTTATCCAGCCACACAAGAACAATCTGCACCAAAATTAGGCTACTGTGTTGTGCTCCACCATAAATGCCAACCTTGAATAAAAACATGTTTCACAAAGAAATAAAGTTATGTCTTTATTGACAAAATGTTTTCTTTCCTTATAAAGAAATTTTCACTATTTAAAAAATACACAGCCCACTTCAAGGGGCAGTTACATGAGATTAAACATAAAATATAGCCAAACACACATCACTCTCATGGATCAAGTGTAATCCTGTAATTAAAATTGCAGTCACAATAGAACTCAGAATCGTGCCCTATGTTTTTTACCCAAGGAGATTTTGTCTGGTTTTGGTGTGCGGGCTATGTTGGCTGCTATGGCTGCTGGTGGTTGGAGGCGAAGCTGTGGGTCATCCATGCTTAGCCTAGATTCCCGTCTGTGCTGAATCACATGCTCAAAAAGGTCTCCCCAGAAGCTTTGGCTGGTTGGCTCATATATCCTTCTCACCACCCACTGATTGGAGATCTTCGAGTGGTAGGCATTGTATCTCTCCTCACCTGGGGTTACAAGAAAAATTGTAAACCAGTGCACATTTATTACAGATAAATCTTACATCCTTTTATTGAATAAATACTTCCATTTAGAATTTAGAATCTCACCCTCAGCTGTAACAGCATGTTTCCGGCCAACATTGTAGTTATGGTCCATCACACTGAGTTGAACCCTGGCTTGCATGGCGGGGTACCTGAAGTGCCTCCTCTTCTCCGCATACTTCAGCATAGCACTATGGTAAACCTCCAGTTGGCCTGGAACAAAAGAAGCTACTATCAGAATCTTTAATCATTGTGTTAGATATTTTTGGTCCAATGCAGGTCATAATGGGTCTGAATGCCCCCAGGTGAATTTCTGTTCTGTTTCCCTATTGTATAGCTAAATGTCTTGATGTCCCTAAAAGATTATAATATCATAATTCAGCAGGTACCAGTGTGCTTGAACAGGGTCATATGACTTAGGTCCTTCAGGAGGGTCTTGTCCATAACAATGGCTTGTAGAGCTTTGAAAGGAGCGCTTCCATTCACCAACCACTTTTTCCTTCTCTGCTCATCCTCTGTGAGGTCACCATGGCAACACCTGTATTCCTGCCCCTCGTGCTCCCAGCGGTGGACACCAGTGATGTGGTGCAGCAAAGAGGTCCATGTCCGTGTCAATTCCTGTAATATCATACAAATATAATAAATTATCTAATAAGAATCCCAATTTACCAAATGAAATATGTTTTAGAATTTTAGAGAACTATACTAAAGCACTGCCTTGCCAAAGCATTGCTGGGATAAAAACAAAAGCCTTACCGCTTCATCGCCACCACAAGTCTGACAGGCAAACCACATGTGATTTGAAATAGACTTCACCCATGGTAGCAGATCTTGACACGCCTTTTTTTTTCCTGCTGCCATACCTTTTTCTTGATACCTATAACAGACCAGTGTAAATAATAATTGGGCCTATGTGGAAATGTTCATGATTGACAACATCAACTTCAATTTCTTTTTAAAAACACAAGTAAAAGTCAGATAAATGATTTTGACTGCTAGTGTTAGATGGTAATAAGCATCAAACTTATTCTGTGTCCATTGGTTGTACGTGTGTAGTATTCTGCAATGACAAAAATCACTAACCTTTTGCTACATGCCAGGGATCATATTGTTGTCTCAGGTCTGGGTAGGATTCCCTCATGATCTTTCGAATCGAAGGATGACGGTCAGTAGTCACCACGTCAACAGCCACACCAGAGCCTCGCAATCGATCCAACCCCCTTCGGAAGCCCACTGGCTCCATCATATATGAGCTTGTGGTCTCGGACACCAGGCATATGAAACAATGACAATTTCAAAACACAAGAACATAACAAAAAATTTCACAGTCAAAAAACAAAGATCACCTGAATCAGATCTGACATTATTATTTTCTTTGTGGCGTCCTCCATAAAGGTGTAGGTGGAGTACTTTGCAGAGAATCCAGGGGAATCTGATCTGTTAGTACACAGATAAAAAAAAATTGTGTTACATAGCAGACTCTTTCCTACAAAAAGTTGTACATCACAGTCTTATAAAACACACACATTGAACAAGTAACAACATAAAACATATTACTAACCTGGCATCCCCACAGATATCAAATGTTGCTCCGACACTTGACATTTCCCTCATGTCAGTAGCTCGTCCTGCATTTCTGTGTAGGCCTCCTGAACGACTGGAATGAGGTATGCCGACTGTACAGCATAGTATTGTGACTTCTTTGGCAACTGTAAATTTAAGATTTTGGCCCAATCTGAAATTTCGGTCTCTGTTGTGCCTGTGAACAGAATACTAGCTGAAGATATGAGATTGTTTTCAGGCAGTCCATTGACACTGGGACAGGATTCCCACACCCCTTTGTCGCCTTTTTCACAGCTCCACTGTATCCTTATCTTCGAGCCCATAGTAGAAATTTTCTTCTCATCTATGGCTTGCCCAAAATGAGAACGTGGACACGTGCAAACTAGTTCCAGAAGACAGGTCTCATTCACTGTCCACCTCCTGCAGCTGAAGTTACTGCCATTTCTTGAGAATATTGAGTCCAAATCAGAGATGGATGATTTGGTGGACTCAGACTGGCTGCTTGGTAGGAGAAACAAGCTTCCTTCATCATCTTGGCCAGGTGCCTCATCTGAACTGCTGATATTCTCCAAGCCTATGGATGACATGCTTACTTCCAGCTGTTCCATGACATCAGATGAGGGCTGCAGTGGCAGAAAAGATTTTTTAAAAAATGGGGGGGGGTATAGTGGATGTCACATTTATCAAAGTAAAACTACCACTATCTATCAAACTCAATGTCTATTTAAAAATATAAATGTGTGTCCACTTTTATGTTCGCTACCTATGTGCATACTTGTATACAATATAATTTTTCTGGCCACAAAAGTGCAGACAGCATTTTCATTGCTTCTTACCCCAGGTACAGAAAGAATCTCAGAAATGTCTCCAACCGCTTCAGAGGGAGAGTGTCTCTCAGTGGTTTGAGGTAGGGTCTGTAAATTGAATTAGAAAATTTTTTTTTACACAGATTAGGGTCAATTGTTTCATAATAAACTAAAGTACAAATACTGCCCCTCCTCAATCCCCCGCTGGCCTGCGCTCACTTACCCCCACCTACCCTATTGCTCCTCACCCCACTGTGCCGAAGCACACTTGGGGATGGGGTGCAATAGGGTACAATGCAGATGCTAATGTACCCCTCCCCCGACCAATTATCCAGACTTTGTGGGTCAAACCAGGTAAAATTTGCAGACAGTTCAGATTGCTCGCTTACAGCTACTGGTGTAAGCACACACACACACACTCACACACACACACACACACACACGCACACACACAACCCCTCACTTAGAGTCTCACACTATCAACTCACCTTTGAAACAGTCCTAACAGCAGGAAAGGCAAGGTAGGTTCCGGAGGTGGACGGTGTCACTCTGGGGTGGGGGACAGGCTGATGAGGGCTTCTCAGGACTATTTGAAAATGAGCTGATAAATTCCGTTTTTGAATGGGGGTTAGAAAGAGCCTCTTCTCAGTGGTTTTAGTGGGTGTGGATGTGGATGTTGTTTCTACAGAACTTAGTGGCGATGTACATGGCTGTGGAACAGAGTAATAATCAGATTCTGCTTACTTGGTGAGAGTTTGCACATGGAAAATGACTGCTCTAATTACTTTCAATGTAGCATACTCAAATCATTTTGCTAAAGCCAATTCTTTCACATTAGACATAATAATGTCCTTATTTTTATAACCCAGTACTTACCCTTGGCCTAGGTACGGCATTCCGCTTTAGCATGTGCCCATCCTTCTTGTTTGGAGGAGGGGGTCGATAATCCTCTTGAGAAAAATGTTGACTGCAAACGCGAAGAACTGACAACATTTGTGTTGGAGTGTCCATACTCAGAACTATGAGCCACAGTTGTTGTAAATCCCGGTTTATCAGTGGTATACGGTGAAACTTGTATGGTGTCCAGGAGGTTTGTTTGTTTTCGCATCCCGGGTAAGCACAAAAACGCACCATTATCTCCAACAGAGTACTCTTCGTCCTGGCAGACTACCTGGGTTTGTTTATATCTGGCACGCCGCGCGCGGACTGATACACTAAGCGGCGAGCGCCTCGTAGCCAGCTGTGGCTCTGCAGCGGAGGTAGCGCCGTTTTATGACACGATGAGAACTAGAGCCTTATTTAGCGATGTTTTTGTGTGAAAGTAACGCGCTGAAAATTCTCTAAATAAAGCGTGAATGCAGACCGATATCAGATTTTTTCAGTGGGAGTCTGTTTATTTGTGTTTTTGGTCAAGTAAAATATGGCCCTGTCGGAGTGCAGAGGAAATCGGCAAACGAACAGGCCCGGAGCAGGCCAGGGAGGGGGGGTTTGGTGCGGGCACCCTGGGCTTCTGCTGCACAGAAACACTGCTGTAGGGATAATTTCTGCCCTATACCTTGTGATAGGACCCAACTTGTTCCATCCCGGAATATCACTTTCAACTTAAATCTTTTCCTTGGTTCTTGACTGACAGGAAAAAAATTTAGTAAACAGTTTGGAGTGAATTTATGTTTGCCTCTTTGTTGTTGTGAGTTTGATGTTAACCACTATATGTGATAGAATACAGACAAGATAAAAGAAAATACAATCCATTTTTGTGCTTGCAGAGATATTTTTCATGGTTAAATAATTATTCATTTGTTTGGTTGTACATAAAAAATCCTGAATTTACAAAATGTACATGCATGACAATTTGCATCGGTCTTGCAACAATTCAGTCAAAAATTTTGCATCTTTCCATCCACTTTCAATTCACATGTCAAACTGAAATTCATGTTAAGGGTGAGTTCAGTTTGGTGTGGACAGCCCCCTAAAGACCTTTCCCTCTCCCCCTCTCTGTAGTGGCAGCAGCTGCCTGAAAACTTGTCAGTTCAAGTCAGCTTGCTCCTGGTGTCAAGCCCAGTGGAGAGCAAAAAAGGTTGAATGAATGCAGAGTTGTTGACACTGTGGCACAGAGCAGAACTGAACTGACCAATCAGAGCAGACTGGGTCTTCATAGGGAGTCTGGACAGTTCAGGAGCTCCAATGGAGCGACATTAGTGACTGTGACTGTACTCTCCTAAAAGAAATAAAGAGCTATGAAACTAATTTTATTTGTGTTGGATATTAGCATCCTGGAATACAAATTGTCAGCACAGAACTTAGTTGGATCAACCCTGACTTCAAACCAAAATCCAGAAGGTTCATTTCAAGAGAAAATTTATAAATACACGTTTGAAGTTGTAGACAAGATGCGGTCACATAATATTATGTTTAAAAAAAACCTTTAAAAGTGTATGCAGATCCTCCACAGGCAAGCATTCATAAATTCTGCTCTATAGTGATATTTTCACGGTCATTTTAACACATGTTAAGTAATATTAAACTGAAAGGGTTCATACTTCTAATCTGCTGCAATCTAACTGCAAAAATATCTTACTTCTGATGTCTCATGACTTCTGATTATCTTCCTACATCAGTCTTTTTAATGTAAACTTCATTGGTGCAGTATACAAATCTTTTGATGTGTGCTTATATGCTCTATGTGTGGCGTAAAAGTGAGGCATAAGTGACATCAGAAAAATGTCTATTCTTGCAGTTTTTTCATCTCAACTCCTGAGGCTAATTACTATGATAAAAGAAGATGTTCACACGTCTTCAGTTTAATAATATTTATTGTCATAATCAGCTGTGTGGATGTTGCAGTGACATCACTAATTCCGTGGAAAACAGAGACCTGGACTGCAGCATCTGCAGCAGTTCACACAAGTGGAGCGCTTCAGTCTGCTGGAAGTCATCTGTAAAAGACCAGAGACGAGAACAAGAATTTTATTGCAACATGAAATTATTTAGAGAAGCTTTCTCACTTCAGCACCAAACACACCAGATTCTGTCTTTTTTTTAATCATTAATCTGCCGCTGTTGTATTTTACAATCAGATCTCTTCTTTCCCACAGTCAACCTGTTGTTTCAGTTTGATCTTGGCAGCCCTCCTCCACCCAAGTCACCTCCAGTTTTCTCAGTGGCGTCCAGGTCAAAGCTCTCAGAGGCCTCATCCTCATCTATTCCCATATCCCCCATCATCACCACCAATACTGTCCAGGCTCATTTTGGGAATGTTCAGTCCTGCTGTAGGCTTCACTACACATTTAAGTGAATAGGGAATCCACAGTGAACTCAAAAACAACATACTGATCACAGAAAATATACAATTATAGCTCATAACATGTATGACCTGCATTTCATGCTGGTCAGCAGCTAGGTTCTCATCAGCCACTGGCTCCTGGAGACCCTGTAAATTCATTTACAATATTAAAGAAAAAAATCTGATAAATACAGCTTCAGAGCAAATAAAGTATAAAAGTCAAGTTCTTTTATTCTTTATTTGCTCTGATGAGCAATTTGCTTTGCTCTGATTCCAGTGCTGGAATCAGCAAAGCTCTCCTGAAGGCAAAGGAAAGCAAGAATAATGGCCACCGCAACAATTGAAGTCTTCATCTTAGAAAAGCTTGAGGGATGCAAAGGTAAGAGGAAAGTTTGTAGGAGTTTTAGCTAAAAGTTGTTTAGCTGTCCTCTGCAAATTCAGTCTGTCTGATGCTGGCTGTGAAAACTTGCAGATATTTATACTGAACAGAGCCATGTTGGCTCATAACAGGCAGCAGTCACTTTCAGTAAAAGGCTTTGACCCTGATACTGCTAACCTGATACTACCAACCGTTCAGACAATATTTGATCAAGGACATGGCATACAGCCAGAGTGAACATGTATCATTTCTCCATATTTCAAGAAGAAGTAGCTTTATTGGAAGTATAGGTTTGAATGAGGTTTCACAAAGAAGGACACCAATGTTAAACTAATCAGGGAAAGCTGAAACAAAAGCACAGATATCCAAACAGGCTGAAATACTGATGCAAAAATATTTCTAACTCATTTTTGCAAGCTCATGTTGAGTAATTGTAGCACAATTCGATAATAGACACCTTCTCTGACATTTTGTTAACTTAAATGTTTTACAGACATGAAATAATTGCCAATTCAAGCCTGCCCAATCAAACCTACATGACAACATTTTTAACAAGGTGCTTCTATCAACTAGAAGGTCGAGGGTTCAAGTCATGCTCCAGCCGCCACATGTTGATGTGTTCATGGCGAAGACAAACACTATATTTCAGTATATTTGAAGTTAATCTATAACTTACTTTCAGACGTAGAAACATTAGCCACAGTTATTTTGATCAGCTCTGCCCCTGTATAAACAGCTCTACCATAAGACTTGGGCTACTCATTGTTTCAGATGTGGCCAGTTAATTTTATCAACCAAAAAATATTGGGTTAACTGTTCACTGTACTAAACCCATTCGCAATGCTTTGTTTTCTTCCAGCAAGCTCCTTTGGTACCTTTACCAAGGAGGGTATGTTTTCTCGTGTCTTTCCATTTGTCAGTTTGTGAAAAGAGGAACTCAAAAACTTGTAAATTAAGTAGAATCTTTCATAAAAAGGATTTTGCCACTGTTCTTATTTTTTTAAGGATATGTAAACATTTCGAGGTATGGCAAAGGTCTACATTTCTCAAATAACTCAGTAATTACTCAACACATTTGTAAGACATTTTACAGGGAATGTGAGTCATGCCACAAGAAAGACATGACACAGTTTTTATGGTGATCTGAATCTGGTATCAGATCCAGGAGTTTTTTCAATGATTTTTCAACAGTGCAAAATCAGCACTGATAATGTTGCCCCTATGCCTGGAGTAGAGCAGGCACAGGGACACATTTGCTCTTCCAGTACTTCTTAAATATTGTGGTGAGGCACACTGGTGTGCAGCACTGTAGCTCAGTCCATTAGACTTTGGGCTGGAAACTGGTGGAAGGCCTGCTCAAGTCCCAACCACAACACATTTAGAAGTTGGTTTGGTAATCAGGGAATTGCAAGCTTACTTTCTGGGGCACTGCTATCAGCTGTGGTAGTTGGTAAAGCAGCTGAAGAGCTTGATGTCCCTTGCCTAAGGCACATAGAGTTTATTGCTTTTGCCCTTTAACTTGACTGCACATAAACACCAACAAGAGATGTAGAGTGAACATTGCTCATGGTGCAGACAAGTTGTCAGGAATGATGAGTTGTGAAGACCCATCCTGACTGACCTGACCTGCTCACTGTGTGCTATGGAACAAATCTATGAGGGTCTATGGAATTTGTACAGTTATCTTTTTCTCGAACTACACAGCACCTGATGATAATATTTGTAATTTACTTTATCAGTTCTTTTTATGTTCTGAGAGCTGTGTAATATTGCAAATTAAGTAACTTCAAAGCATTTTGCAGACCCTATTTGACATTTTTAAAAAGTTGAAAAATCCAAAAGTGTTCAACCTCATCAAAACTCAAAGATTATCAAGCTCTGGGAGAACACTTTGATTTCTGTTTGTTAAAGCCGCTAAAAGACGTAAAAGAGCTACCCTACGAACATGTTAAAGATACCAAAACGTTTTTTCCTTTTACATTTATGAATGAAAGCAGCTCCGAACAGTCTTCTTCTCTTCTCTTCTTCTTCTATGGAAAACACGACCGCATTGCATTGTGGCATATGGGAGTACAATATAGATTACATCGTATGTACACTCTCATTTGCTGTGCATTGTGGGTTTTTTGTGGTTCACCTCCAATGAATGAAATTAACAGCTGAGAATTTGAACAACACTACAAAATGGCAAACACACTATATAGTGCACTAGATCCATGATAGGGAATGATTTTGAACACAGCTATTGACTCACCCTGCGCTCGCAGGCTCACATCATCCCATGCACATGCATCCTTCCATCCCGTCCCCTTTCTTCTTTTCTATCAGCACAGCAGCAACATCTTGCAGCGTGGCTCCTTTCCTACTGTTATAGCCCATCTCATGAGTTTCCCAATGGCTTATTGCAGATGAACCAGTGCAGCTATTCTCAATCTTTTCCATTTCCAACTAATCTATCCTATCAACCCTCCCTTCCCCTCCCTTCCCCATCACCCAAATACATTTCTTTTGTCTTTGTCAATCTCTTCTCTACTGCTCCTTCTGCCGGGAATCAGGTCGTATTGCATTCACTCCTCAACTCACCCTGCGCTCACAGGCTCACATCATCCCGTGCACATGCATCCTTCCATCCCGTCCCCTTTCTTCTTTTCTGTCAGCACAGCAGCCACACCTTGCATCGTGGCTCCTTTCCTTCTGTCATAGCCAATCTCATGAGTTTCCCAATGGCTTATTGCAGATGAACCAGTGCAGCTATTCTCAATCTTTTCCATTTCCAACTAATCTATCCTGTCACCCCTCCCTTCCCCCTCCCCACCCCCTCCCTTCCCCATCACCCAACTGCATTTCTTTTGTCTTCGTCAGTCTCTTCAACCACTACAGTGGCTTCAACCACAGCAGCCATCACTGCGGCTACAACCATAGCATTACGACTGTAGCGGCTCCAACCACTACAACAGCTCAGTTCCAGCTTCAGCTGCTCCTGCACCTCTAGCAGCTCCAGATCAAGCATCACTCCAGCTGCTCCAGCACAGCTCCAGCAGCCCCAGCTTGGCTCCATCAGTTCCATCTTGGCTTCTACAGCCCCAGGTCAGCTCCAGCAGCTCCAGGACCTCTAGCAGCTCCAGCTCCAGCACAGCTCCATCAGCTCCAGCACGTCTCCATCAGCTCCAGCACGGCTCCATCAGCTCCAGCACGGCTCAAGCTCCAGCTGCTCCAACAGCCCCAGCACGGCAACAGCACAGCTCCAGCACGGCTTCAGCTGCTCCAGCTCGGCCCCAAGAAGCACCAGCACGGCACCAGCACAGCTTCAACAACTTCAGCATGGCCACAGCAGCTCCAGCACAGCTCCAGCTACTCCAACAGCCCCAGCCCAGCTACAGCACAGCTCCAGCTGCTCCAACAGCCCCAGCACGGCTACAGCAAAGCTCCAGCAGTTCCAGCTGCTCCAACAGCCCCAACACGGCTACAGCACAGCTCCAGCACGGCTCCAGCTGCTCCAGCTTGGCTCCAGCAGCACCAGCATGGCTCCAGCAGCACCAGCATGGCTCCAGCACAGCTTCAACAGCCCCAGCACAGCTCCAGCTGCTCCAACAGCCCCAGCACGGCTACAGAACAGCTCCAGCACGGCTCCAGCTGCTCCAATAGCCCCAGCACGGCTCCAGCACAGCTACAGCACAGCCACAGCAGCTCCAGCTTGGCTCCAGCAGCTCCAGCACAGCCACAGCAGTTCCAGCACAGCTCTATCAGCCCTAGCAGCTCCAGCACAGCTCTTGGAGCTCCAGCACAGCTACAGCACAGCTCTAGCAGCTACAGCACAGCTACAGCTAATCCAGCAGCCTCAGCACGGCTCCAATAGCTCCAGCACAGCTCTAGCCGCTCCAGCAACCTCAGCATTGCTCCATCAGCCCCAGCTCGGCTCCATCAGCCCCAGCTTGGCTCCAGCAGCCCTAGCACAGCTCCAGCCGCTCCAGGACAGATCCAACTATGTGTGACGCTGATCGATGCAGTCGCTGTTTTCCACATTAAGCAGAAGCCGTCCAGCTGCAATCCTCGCTGACCTCCCCAAATCAGCAACAGATGATTTCAAACAAAGCAGTGTTTCACATATTCGTAGTGACTAAGTTGTCCTATATACTAGCTGCTACTGACTGCAAATTGGTCTGAGAGAAAGTTGATGCATACTCACAAAAACCATTGTCCAGGCTCCATTCAGAGCTAAACTCATACAATCAATAACAGCGAGTCCCTCAACATTGCACTTTACAAATGTCATCTACCATTAGCATTCAACTAAACTCAAACCTTGGGTTAAACGATGCACTTCACTTAGCTCCAGGCTAAGTTAGGATATTGATCAATTGATTGAGTTTCAGTTTCCACCATCTGCCCAGACTCATTCACGATAACATCCACCATCTTTTGGGGGCCAAAATGGTCAAGGAGTCCAACATCTCAGAAGTCGAGGAGATTCCTTGCAGAGGGCCTACACTTCCTTGACCATCACAAACCAATATCGAGTGAGCTCCACAGCTGCGGACCTTAGTTTACCTCCAGGAAGTAATCCTCCACAATCTCACTCCACATCCGACTGACAATCGAGTTCCTATCAGTCGCTCCACTCCACTATAGCATAGGGCTGGACAATTAATTGGATTTTGATCGTGATTCAATTTTGCCATCTGACAATCATTAAAACGTTACAATCAAAGAAAAATGATTAATATGCCACACAGTGTGGATTGCCGTGTATGCAAGTTCCTGTGCTTCATAGCGCTTCTGTGTTCCATGTGCAGCCACAGCGAGTGTGTGTATCTTATGTGGATCAATAATACCGTATATGTCGCTCGCTGGCTCTTTAAAGTTGTGTTTAAATCAATACTGAAGATTTAAATAAATGAATAATCGAGTATATTAATTGTAAATATCATTTAAATTAATCCGGATTCTTATTTTTACCATAAACGTCCAGCCGTACCGTACCATCTACTTCCATCCATGTTACTGAGAGTAAAGCGACAGTTCATGGCTTCTTCCGATTCCCAATCATGGGACATCTCAGCTCATCACATTCATTAGAACAACTTATTATCCGTGTCTGTCCATTCTCAGCTGATCTCCATTCAACATTACTCTTTTGGGGGTCAAAATCAGCTCGGGCAGAACACGATGAGACGGTACCCCCACACTGAGTCTGGCTCTGCCGGGCTAACGTAGTCCTTCCTGACGGCTTATCTCTCAACATATCTCATGTCACATGTTCATCACTGTCATTCCTCATATTCCCAAATCTTCAGAAAACCTTCAAACGCATACATTTGTGGTGTGGTCCTTGCTAGTGAACACACACACATAGAAGATATGAGGAAGAGATTTGAACAGAAAACATAATAAGAGGACTGAAGAAATGTCATCTTTCATTAAAAATGAGGGAACACTGGAGATAAGTCTAAAATACCAATAGAAAATCCTGGTAAAAAAAAAAAAAACTTTGATAAATAAATAAGCAAACTATAAGAAAATAAATAGGTAAATAAAATACAGTCTAAATAATATGGTAAAATGATAAATGTACTGAGTAAGACAGTGGAAAGAAAGTCAGTGAACAGATAATAAAATTTCAAACAATAAATCTCTGGTGAAACTGAAAAATAAAACACATTAAGGTGGTTAATAAATATAAAAATAAGATTATATAAAAATAATACTAATAAATATTATCAGCTAAAAGATAGACTAAAAAGGTAGGTCTTGAGTTTGCTTTTAAAAATATGAACAGTAGGTGCTGCTCTCAGGTCCTCAGGTAGACTGTTCCACAGACGAGGGCTGTAATAACAAAAAGAGGCTTCACCGTACATTTTAGTTCTGACTTTGGGTTCTATCAAAAGGCCGCTACCTGAAGACCTGAGGGCACTACAAGGTTCATAGGGGAAAAGCAGATTGGATAAATAAAAAGGAGCAGGACTATTCAGGGACATAAAAACTTGTGAAAGAACCTTTAAACCTTTGCTATTCTAAAGGATACAGGCAGCCAATGCAGAGACTTTAAAATCGGGGTGATATGGGGTTTTCCTTCTGGTCTTCGTCAGCATGCCTGCAGCTCAGTTTTAGAGCAGCTGAAACTGTGAAATGTTCTTTTTAGCAAGACCAGAGAGGAGAGCACTGCAATAGTCAATTCTACAAGTGGTAAAAGCATGGATAAGAGAATTTTAAAATAGCAATTGCTTTTGATATGTATATTTCAAGCTAAAATAGTTTTACAAGATAAACTCATTTAGTTTTTTTTTCTTTTTGTTTGTTTTGTTTTTATGTAATAATGTAACAGCTGTCTTAGGACTGGATTAAATGGATAAACCCCCTATGCTGCAACTAATATTTGGTTTGCATATTTCAGGGTTGATGTAGCATCAACAGACTGACTCATTTAAAGTGGACAAATTTACTGATACATTTATGATACATTTATGACATTTACAACAGTTTTTGGAAATGTGACAATTGGGACAAATGAGTGTGTATAATACAGAACTTTGAAAATTTGTCTGTGACTTTTAATCTGCAGAAAAAAAGAAATCATCAGGCATAAGGCCAGCATAAAACGACTGATTTTACAGACAAAAAGTACCATGTAACAGAGACTCAAGCAGATGTCATAAATTAACCCCGTCCCTTAATAAGCACAACCTCTGCTTCTCTGATCTTTCACAATTTTTTCATTCTAAAAGTTTTTGCTTCAACTTGTGTGAAATACAATTTCTCCAATCAGGAAGTAGTTGCAAACAGGAGTGCACACAATAGCTTGCAGAGACCTTATGTTATTGCTATTCTTAATTTTCAACTCTGGCACAATTTAAACATCAAGAATTCTTAGACACAATGACTGTTTCCAAGTCCCATTTATTGACAACTGACAGAAAAGAAGCAGTTAATAAGAACCAGACTCTGGATTTATAACATGCTTGCTTCTCCGTTCACATTTTCAGAAAAATTCAGAGGAATGTGTCACATTTAAGAAGAAATGACCAGTGACATCATGTTTTAAATGCTTTAGTTTGTAACTTACAGGCATAAATGTGGTTTAAATGTACAACGCAGATCTGCACCTGTCAAAGTTTGGGCCCTGAGGAAGGATTTGTTGGTTTGAGTTGAGAGGTGCAGAGCTTATTTTGTCAGGGTGGTCGTCTGGACAGAAAGAGCTGCTAGGATCAGAAACTGTATGAGCAGCAGACACCACATCCATTGTTGAAGCAGCAAGGCTTGCATTTCAGGTCCCGCTTCAGCCTGCTGTTAATCGGCATCTGTGTGATAAAAGAGAGAAGTCCAGAGTTGATTTCTAGTGCCCAATGCAGACTTTACTAAAGGAAATATTGAGGCATTAGGCTTAAAAAAAGTCATGAGGCCCTATTTTGATAGCATGAGGTGTGGTGTTTAAAGGGTGTGTGGCAAAACTGGTCAGAGACACGTCAGTTGGCATTTGTTATTTTAATGAAACACATTCCCAGGATGATGCCATGCACACTGATGAAGGATTATTTACCATGATTGTACAATAAAATTTTGATGCTGTAACATGAATCACACCGATCAGAGCATCTCCTCTCTTTCCCTATAAGTCATTTTGCTCTTGCCATCAGATTTCAGTGTTTGGACACTGGAGAGAACATTTAATTCCTCTCCTTGCTTCTTGCAACTGGACACATAAGGCATACAAAGGGGAAGGTGTGAAATTTGTTGATGCCCTAAAGTTATACTTCACTGAAGCATTCAGTTAATATCAGAGATGATCAAAAAAAAAAGGCACAGAGACAGACTAACACAACAGTCAGAAGCACATTTGCTTTTGAAATAACAGGAGCACATGGAGTTAAAATGGCATCTGTGTTATGTGGAAATCATGACAGACTTCTCAACCACATGCTAAAACACAAACTTTTTTTTTAACAAAAATTTGATTGGGACAATCCCAATCTCTTGGTTTTTCGTAACATACCTGCATCTCTTGATTTTCAGTGACTGGATCATCACCAGCCACTGGAGTCTCCAAATCTTGAACCTACAATGGATATGATGCAAAGAAAACATGTCAGCGTTTTGACAAAACACTAATCACGCTCTTTGTAATCAGCTGATATTTTGTAAAACAAATTCTCACAGTCATTGGAAGGGCAGAGCTCCTCTGAAGACAAATGAAGACGACCATGAAGGCCACTGCAACGCTGAACATCTTCATCTTTGTAGATTGGTTTGGTTTGACAAACACTTGAAGTGATTCTGTCTGTCTCATTGTCTGGTTTAAAAGAGGTTGTATTTATACTCAGCTGGATCAGTGTTACCACATCACTGGCAAAGCTTTACCTGTTTCATGATATGGACTTTAACCATAACAGATGCTGTGAACAAATCTGGGATTTTTTACATCTTGGGCCATCCAGGGTCATGTCATCTGCTCTACCAACAGTGTACACATTTGGTACATGCTCAGGGTTCAAAGTCTGGTGTCAAATCTCATTTGCAAAAGCATGAAGTCTGAGGGAAACTGCTGTTGTGATAATTTGTTTGGTCTTATTTTGCTATGACTGTAGAAATTAATTATTGATTTATTCAATAAACACTCGAACGGGGCACCATCCTATTTATACAAAATAGGCAAAATTTTACTCCTTGATTAATTTATTGATCAGGTTAAGTTTAATTTTAGTGTACTGGAGTGAGTAATTCACACTCTATTCTCATCGACCTTAAATCTGAAGGGAAGAGCTTTCGTTACAGGGATGTCTGACTTTCAAAACACACTCCCAAAACAGTACTTTAAATCTATGAAGAATTTATTTGAAACGAAATGAAATAATAAACAGAACAATACACTCCCAAGGGAGAAAAAGGCATTAAAAGTACATTTGCATGATATGAAACTTAGGTGAGAAAATAACACTTCTTTGGTGAGGATTAGAATAACGTATAACTGTATTCGACCTGGTTATATTGAGTGATGAATTGAGGTAGGAATTTGATGGACTATTTCGTAAGCGTTTTAAGGGGAAAAAGGGGTTTTATCTGATTGAGCGAGCAAGACTTTTTACACCAACCCGTCTGGTGCTCTCGTCTGTTCAGCTGAGTACACGGCGTCGGCAGAAGTCTCGTCTCGTTCAGAAGTTTACTTTTATTAATTCAAAAAGAAATGTTCGCTGGCCACACGAAATTACTTCTTAAATTAAATAAAGTGATAAAGTGTTCATTAAAAGGGAAGGGAACACTTTAAGAAAAATTGAATCAAGGCTAGAAAACGGCAAAAATTTCTGACTTTGCAAAATAGTGAAAAAGTCTTGTCAGCGGAAAAATCTTGTCAGCGGAAAAATCTTGTCAGCGGGCGTCACAGGGATGGAGAGGAAGATCGGGAATCAAGCGTTGGGAAACGGAAGGAAGAGGAGAGCGGAAGTTTTAAAGTACAGAGAAGAAGAAGTAGAAGAAGAAACTCTAGGCTCCGCGCTCAGCTTTTTAAACTCTAGAAGTGAGTGTGGTTTTGACCACGCTGGGGCGGATATCTGTCTAAGCTTTCACAAACTTGATAAGCTTAAGTTTTACCAATAGGGAGTTATAATTTGGCAATCACTCAATATAACCGACACCAACATTAAGATAATCACATCCTGAATATTTTGATACCAAACACTTACTATCAAAATAAAAGGAAGATTCAAAGGTTATATATTTATATATGTATACTAATGTAACAACACTACTAATAACTAGACTATTCAAGCTATATTGCCTAGACTTCCCTGATACTGATTATTTTGTCAGGAAGCTTCTAACATACAAACTCTACACAAGCATTGTAAAAAAACAGTTCATTACATTTAAGTAACTTCAGTTACTTTTGCGAATGTTCGTTGCCAGTGCTTCCACAGGGTGGCACTGTTGGTCCATTGTAGTCTTCCTGCTGTGGGAAGATGGAATTTAGATTTGAAGGAAGTGATTCCAGTTTGGCTTATCTTGGGCCTAGAATCACCGGGATTGGACTCAGATAGCATACATTTCACAACACACCAGGTTATCATATTGTTCAGACATGTATACAAGGTTTTAGAGGAGTTTGGGGATGCTTGTAGAGAGCTGGCTGAAGGAATGTCTTTAAGAAGGCAAATGTCCCAGGCTGATAAAGGGGCTAATAGGTCACCTCTGGCCGGTTTGGTTAAAGTCATTAAACAGAGGGGGATCTTGTCCTCCATCCTGTGAGTGTCCTTCTCCCCCGCTTTCAGACAAAAGGGAATAGTCTTTTATGGGCCTCTTTACGATTGTGAATCGCAGATCCTTCTGGTGAATGTCTTGTATTAAGCCCTATGTTTGACGTGTCCATCCTGTGCCCGGCACCAAATGGGTTTTTGATTGCGAATGTTGTAAACAGTGCGGGTGAAGGCTGAGATCGTGTTGACCCCAGACCCAAGGTGGCATTTCCTGGGAGAACTGTGTCTTGAGTTCACCAAGGATCATCTCACAACATATCCCCCCTTCGTCCTGATGGCATCGTTGGAGGGCATCAGGGCGATGAAAAGAGATGATCCAACAGCAGCAGCAGTTAGACAGGGTTGGTGTACTTGGTTCTAAGTGGCGTAACTGGGGATCTTATTTTGTGGACCCTATGGTTGCTGCAAGTTATTTATTTCCTATGGAATTACAAGTCTAGCACGTTTTCATCAATCTCCCGACTGGAGCCAATTTTGTCTAACTGACGCTTCAGTTCTGGGGCTCTATTTCTTTAAGCACATTATCAATTGAGGACAGATTTATGGTTTGGGTACACTCATACTGTAGTTGCGTTAGTGCCAAAGGGTCTAGTTATGTTGTGTGTTTGTTGAAAAATTCAAGCAGTTTTAATTCGACTTTGAATTGCTCGGGGCTATAGTGGTAGAGAGCAATGTTGTCTATGCGTAGATTAGTTTGCCTACTTGTCCTTTTTACTTAATTATTATCAACTTGAGTTTTGACTATGGGGGACCAAGTGGACACAGTCGTTACGTATAACAGAAAGAGATAACTGATTTTATTGAACGGTGGTCAATGGCAATGACTGATGGTAAACAAACAGTCATTACCTGCTACCAATCGGTGTTGTTTGGATCTTACGATCTGACTGGAACATTGAAGTTCCCAACTTGTCCCATGGGATTATGGTGTGGTTTCATTTGGTCACAACTTTCATACCCCCCTTTGTTGTAGAATTTGGGGTTTCTTGAATGGAACCCAAGCCGATTCGGAGGGGGTCGCCCCACATTAGACCAGTGTTGACGCTGTGGATCAGGGTCAGAGGGTTGAGGAATGAAGGGTTTCGACACCCTGGTTGAAGTTTGGTTAAGGTCTGAAGGAGTATCATTTGAAACATCTTCAGGTTCAATGTGTAAAGATCTGGTTTCCAAAGCCAACAAGGAATTTGATTCGGCTCTCTTGTCGTGAGTTTGTTTATGTTTGGCAAAGCCTTTCAGGGCTAGCTCACGAAGCTGGGTGCTATTAAGAGTCTTAGGACAAGCCGCAACTCCAAGGTGGTGGCTAGTCGAAGGATGGAGATTCTGAACAAAAAGTGTCTTGAAATTCTCATCCTCCTCCATCTCTGGTTCGTTACGCGAACCAAAGTAGGCCTGACGTAGGCGGGTGTAATACAGTTGGGGAGATTCAGATCTCTCTTGCTTCACGATCAGAGCTGCAGAGAGACCAGTGGGGGTTAGTGAGTCTGTAAACTCACAGATTAAAGCGCGACACAAGGCATCATAGTTACTTCTGACCTGGGCCGGCTGGCGCCCAATGAAGTCGACTTGAAGTGGCTTTGATAAGGTAGATCTTATCATCAACCGTGGCACCAGGGAACCTTCTCAAATAATAGTCGATGTCTTCCAGATAGCTTCTGGTGTTCTGAGTACCTTTATGGTCGGGCATAAAGCGATCTATGTTTCGGGCGATTTTGTCAAGATCCCTGTCAGAGGGGCCCGGAAGGAAAGGATTGGGTTGAGAAGGACCCAGTGGAAGACCCGGTGAAGATTTGATGGGGTCAGGAAAAGTCAGGTCACGCTGACGTGATGGAAGATCCAAAGTTGGTGTGAGCAGAGGTGAAGACACCTGCTCCGCGGGATGAGGACCTGGCTTTTCTTCCAGGTAGGTTTGTTCGAGTCGAGCTCTTCGGTCTCGATCGAGCTGGAGAGAACATTGTAACTCCATTTGAGTTTTGGCCAGTTTGACCTCGGCCTCTTGCTGTTGTTCTTGACAGAGTGCTGTCTGTCTTCGGGTTTCTCTGAGCTTATGGTACAGCGTTGAGGATTGTTTTTCTTCAGCTTCGAGAGCAGCTGATTGTACTTTACTTTACTCTACCTGTACCTTTAAATGCTCTAGTTCCCCTGCTGAGCGGTCCAGCAGGGATTCTGCTCGCTCCAATTTATTTTTAGTGGTATCAAGCTCTTGATATGTTTCCACTATCTCCTTTTCTTTCTCCTCAAGTTTTTCATTGAGATTTTCAATCTCCTCCTCGAGGACAAGCTTCTCTTCAAGAGAAGGTGCGGATGCTTTCATTTCAGCAACTTGGGTTTCTACCCTAAGGATTTTTTTAGGCTGCTAATTTCTTCTCTTTGTGTTTTCATCTTTTCTGCGGCGCGTTCTAACAAGTTATCTTTATGTTTCAGTTGCGCAGACATCACCAGGGACATGCGTGCCAACATCTGGGCCAGCTCCTTGCCTTTGAGTGATGTCGTAAGGGCTGTAGCGGTCAACTCAGCCATAATATTTTCAAGCTCAGCCGGGGCGGCGGCCTCAATCGAGACTGCATAGTCTGGAATGAGCTGGTTAGTTAGTTCACTTAACACTGTGCCAGTGTCCTCCTGGGAGTCTCCATGGCTAGACTCTCTGGTATCTGCCATGGTTAGTTTGGTCTGTTAAAGAGTGAAGTGTCACTTGAGCTGGTTGGGATTGATTATGCAGCAAGGTTAGATTAAAATAAAAGGGAAACAATTAAGAAAATATTTAAGAAAGCCTTGATCAAAAGTGGGTAACCTTTAAAGTAAACAATCGCTTTTGTTTGAAATAATCGGTTTTGGGCTTAACTGAAAACAGTTGGTGTCTACTGAGTGATATCTAAGTGAAGTATATCAAATGAATCAAAGAGAAAAGAAAAATAAGACAAAAAAAATTCAAAATTGAGTAAGAGTTTTAATTTTTTTTTTTTTTTTTTCAAAATTGAATAATAATACTAAATTAATAAAATTAAAATTAATAATCAGTTAACAAAACAAGAGGTAAACAGAAATGGTTAAAAATGGATTTAAAATGGCATAGGATTAATTAATAAGTTGATGCTAATGATTTAAAAGTAAGATCTAGATATAAGGTTGTTAATCTGAAAAGAAGAGTGATAACTGTGTTATAATCTAGATTGATGATTGAAATTAATCTGCAATTCACAATGGATTAGTGATCATCAATTTAAAATTGTCGTGGTAAGGTACAATCATTAAGGGTGATCAAGGGATCCTAGAGTCAGGATTATGAAAAAGTTTATTTATTTATTAATCTAATTAAATGTTATATTGGATGTAAGTATTGGACAATTGCCAGGGTTAGGATGTTATCCTTGGAATATAAAACAAGAAAGATTATTTAAGAGAAAAATAATTCGTTATCAAATTTTGTTGAAATGAGCAGGAATTAAAAGTAGATAAAGTACTGGGAAAGTAGGCTTACTGACTAAAATAAATGCCGTATTAGGAGAACTCTGGAAATTATGCTCACTTGTTTGAAAATTAATGACTACAGATCGTGATAAAGGTAGAAGGGTCGAATCTTGATTAATGAACCGAGCTAAGATTAGTTCCTATAAAGACTTTAATAAGATAAGCACTGTATCATTCAACTTAATGCTTTATCACATTTCAAGTGTAGCATGCACAGTTTTTATTTTACACGAATCTGTATACAGAATATACAGAAGAAGTGAATAACGATATCAAGGCTAGCAGTATGAGTAGAATTTAAAACAATTGGAGATAATTGTTAAAACTTAGGTAAAGACAGTCAATTTACAAGATGCACACTCTTAAACTCTTAACAGATTTGTGTTCAGAGACAATAAGGCAATGTGGGTGTATGACCAAAACCAACCAAAAAAAGCCCTTGTTACAAAAAGGGCTCGCAACCACGAGCCTCCACCAGAGGGCACAGCAGGCACAAGGAGGGGTTACTTAGCAACCGAAGCGGCTAAGCAGTCAGTCTCGCCGCCAGGGGCGATAGAGAGCAAAATCAATAGGTCAGCCACAGAAGAAGCCGGTCGCTTACCAACCAGCGGCGTCTGCACTGATTAGCACCAGATAGCTTGGTGCAATGAGAAGCACAAACGGCTAACAGATAGCCACAGGGAGTGACTATTCACTTCAAAACAGGACGTGGATTTTGACTCCACCTCTTTGACTGGCTTCGTGTGTCAGAGACAACACGGTTCACTTATTCCATGACCACCAAGGATCATCTCACAACACTGCCTCTAATAACCATTAAAGGAACAAGAGTGAGAAAGGAGGTAATGGACCAAAAAGAAGTCAGTATTAAGCATGGTAAACACTTATTGCTAAAAACACTGAATAATGACTCCTTTTCTGCCTGCTTTTTCACCTGATGACTACCTTTCTACATCCTTTTTGTGAGATTGTGATTTTTTTTTCAATAATGTTTTCATCAAAATTATCAAATGTCTCTAATTTTTATTAATTACCAGTATCTGGCACTTTCTTTTTACCATAACGTACTCATGTAAGGCATTACAACAAAAAACAGACTAATCTTATACTCGGAACAAATGCCAGTCCTGCAAGTTCCAATGCATTTTTAATTAACCCAAAATGAGCCTAAAGCTACAGTACCTCTACCACAGTTTACCATAATTTAACCTTTTGTCTGTTCTTGCTATGATCATGTCTTGTATTGTGCCATGAGCATCAATGTGGCTATTATATTCTCCTGTTTTTAGCCTTAAGCTGAACTCAGTCAGATAGCCACCACATAATGAGCTTTTTGAGCATCATGAGCTACATTTAGAATGACAAATCCAAATTTCCTGTTATTTTGACAAGAGTAACTTTAAGGTAATGCAATAATAGTGTAATGCCTTACATTTCAAATACAGTAATATAATAATGGAACTGATTACTTTGAAATGACAGTAACAAGGAATAAATAGTGCACTACTTTTTTGAAGTAACTTGCCCAACACTGTTGTCTTCTGATAGGTCATAGCTAAGGCCCTGTGCACACAACAAAAAAATAAAACCGAGAGTTTTCATATTGTTTTTCGCCACCTGTTTACACACTTGGAGTGCCTGAATCCACCAACTTTGAAAAAAAAACTTTGGAAACCAGGGTTCAGAGTGAAAAGTTTTGAAAAAGGTTTGTTTTGGTGTCCATGAAGACAAGAGTCAGCCTCCAGAGAAAATGCATTCACATGCAGCGGATGCACATTACTCTTTCACATGAAGGCTGTGTACACATCCCAGGAACAACAACAAAAGCAGCTTCGTCCCTCTACCAAGCAACATTTGTGCTGCTTACTGTGCTTGGTTTGTTATCCAGACAAACATCCAGACACGTGTTTTCCAGACAAGAAACTCCTGCATCGTGTTGTGTTCACTCAGCATAGGTGTTTATCAAAAGTTTGTTTTCTCTTGAAAGCATGTGTGTTCTAACACCGCTGTTTAACTACAAACCTACATCGCCACCTACTGGCCTGGCATGCATGCTACAGCGTTTTCAGTTGTTCTTGCATCTCCTTGTGAACGTGGATAAATTTGGAAAGAATGAAAAAGCATCTCTGTGTCTTCTGACAATGTTGTTATGTAAAAGGGACCCAAGTGTAGTTTATGAATGAGTAACTAACTTTAAAGCTACATCTTTAAAGTTACTGATCAAAGCATGTCCCTTTTTATAATTGAATTGGAAAGGGATACTATTCACCTCAAACTGCTGAACCAAATACTGTGTGAAGTGAACTAATCTAACCTAACATCTTGTGAAGTGGCCTAATTCTCTGAAAAATACAGTACAGTGGTGTTTTAATGATGTATAGAATACGTTACTAATGTGTAACGGCATAAAGATTTGTTTGTGAAAAGACATAGGATTCATATTTATAAGCTGGTCACAATCTGATCAAAAAAAGTGCTGGAATTCTCATTTCATCTACAGAGGTAGGCATGAATCGAAATAAAAAACAACAAAAATGAGCTTGCTTTCGGGCTTCCTGGTTCAAACAGCTTAGAGGATTTGGGGATTTTTTTGAATCGATAAGCACCATATGTGATGAACACAAGCATCTAATAATACATCCTTTCATTCAAATAATAAAAATAAATCAAATGTACACTTCTTGAATTTTAAAGCTTTGTTGTGTGTTTTAAAGGATGGTTGACATATTGTGAATACGGACTTAAAAACTGGCTGATGCAAGAATTTCTAGTTGATATTTCTCATTTCATTATCAATAATACACACACCATTGTCACAACCATAAGAAGAAATTTAACCAGCTTACTTGATTAAGAACTTTCTATACATGAGGTCATGACATGACGTTATCTGTTTGCAATATTGTAATTGATTTTAAGTTTAAACTCTGTTTCACTTCCATATTACCTCAGTGACGGCTTTTCCTTACCATTTGCGTCTAAGTATAAAATACTAATGAAAGATGGATTTGTTCATGAAAATGATCACATTTAACTTTTTTTGTTGAAGATGGGGGTGGAGTGGACTGTGACAGCCTTTGGTCACTGTGTAGATAATAGCAAACATGAGTAGAGTCAACATGAGCACTTTTGATAAAGCCAGGGAACTTTGTGTTTGAGTGACAGGATTCTTTTCAAGTCTCTCACGCAATGATCAAAATCCCCTCTTCATATCGCTCTGTGACAACAAACTGAGACCTGATGGACACGTGGAGGAGATACAAATGTAAACTAGAGGTTTTAAGCACTTGAAGCATAGCTTCTCTGCACAGATTAAAAGGTAAATGGACTTGAGCTTATAAAGCACTTTCCTAATCTTTGGCTACTCAAAGCTGTTTTACTCTAAAGGTCACACCCATTGGTATGAGGGGCCGACAGGGACATTATTCAGGATTACTATTCACACGCACATATGAAACTAAACATGTTCACACATTATAGTAAAAACCTCACATGCTTACAACTGAAATGCTCTCACACACACTATTGAAATGTTGTGCTCTTATACACACTAGTGAAACACTCTCACTCACAATAGTGAAACGCTCTCACACACACTACTGAAATGCTCTCATACACAGTACTGAAATGTTATGCTCTCATACACACTACTGAAATGCTCTCACACACAGTACTGAAATGCTCTCATATACACTACTAAAATGTTATGCTCTCATACACAGTACTGAAATGCTCTCATACACACTACTGAAATGCTCTCACACACACTACTGAAATGCTCTCATACACACTACTGAAATGTTATGCTCTCATACACACTACTGAAATGCTCTCACACACAGTACTGAAATGCTCTCATATACACTACTAAAATGTTACGCTCTCATACACACTACTGAAATGCTCTCATATACACTAGTGAAACGCTCTCATGCACACTAGTGAAACGCTCTCATACACAGTACTGACATGCTCTCATACACACGACTGAAATGCTCTCATATATACTAGTGAAATGCTCTCATGCACACTAGTGAAACGCTCTCATACACAGTACTGACATGCTCTCATACACACGACTGAAATGCTCTCATATATACTAGTGAAATGCTCTCATGCACACTAGTGAAACGCTCTCATACACAGTACTGTAATGCTCTCATACACACGACTGAAATGCTCTCATATACACTAGTGAAATGCTCTCATACACACTAGTGAAACGCTCTCACACACACTACTGAAATGCTCTCATATACACTAGTGAAACGCTCTTACATACACTACTGAGATTTCAGTGTAACGGGAAGTTGTTGAAGTGGAACAGGAAGCTGTCTCCGCTGATGCCAAAATGTTGCTTAACAACGTAGCAGCTTCTGTTAGCAGACCCGAGAGCTCCTGCAGTGACATTTGCGCTCCAAAGCTACCACTTCCTCTTATGGGCCGCCTTCCTGTTACACTGAAACGCCTTCCTGTTACACTGAAACGCCTTCCTGTTACACTGAAACGCCTTCCTGTTACACTGAAATGCCTTCCTGTTACACTGAAATGCCTTCCTGTTACACTGAAATCTCAGTATGTATGAGAGCATTTCACTAGTGTGTATGAGAGCATTTCAGTAGTGTGTGTGAGAGCGTTTCACTACTGTATATGAGAACATTTCAGTAGTGTATATGAGAGCATTTCAGTAGTGTATATGAGAGCATTTCAGTAGTGTGTGTGAGACAATTCACTAGTGTGCATGAGAGCGTTTCACTAGTGTATATTAGAGCATTTCAGTAGTGTGTGTGAGAGCATTTCAGTACTGTGTATGAGAGCATTACAGTGTGTGAGAGCATTATCATAGTGTATATTAGAGCATTTCAGTAGTGTGTGTGAGAGCATTTCAGTACTGTGTATGAGAGCATTACATTTTAGTAGTGTAAATGAGAGCATTTCAGTACTGTGTGTGAGAGCATTTCAGTACTGTGTGTGAGAGCATTTCAGTAGTGTGTATGAGAGCATTTCACTAGTGTATATGAGAGCCTTTCAGTACTGTGTATGAGAGCATAACATTTCAGTACTGTGTATGAGAGCATAACATTTCAGTAGTGTTTGTGAGAGCATTTCAGTATTATGAGTGAGAGTGTTTCACTAGTGTGTATAAGAGCACAACATTTCAATAGTGTGTGTGAGAGCATTTCAGTTGTAAGCATGTGAGGTTTTTACTATAATGTGTGAACATGTTTAGTTTCATATGTGCGTGTGAATAGTAATCCTGAATAATGGCCCCTCATACATTGGCTCCAACATTCACTCACTGATTTTTCAGAGTGTTAATGTTACTTATCCATCAGTATCATTTAACATTCACACCCTTTCATGCCCATCTACACCCAACTGATGCAGCAATGGGAGCAACTTGGGGGACATATCACCATGTGTTGCTAGAAGCTGAGCTCAAACCTGTAACCTCCTGACTACTGACCAAGCGCACTATCCAACGGCACCACTGACACCTCAACAAACCAGACAAAAAGTTTAGTGTATTTAAGAGAAATTTACAGAGCCATCAGGGATCAAATGTTCTTTATTTGTCAGTTTTAAGTGGAGCTGTAGTGCAAGTACATTTAAAAAACACAAGGCAATGACAGGCTTGGACAAAATGAGGCCCTCATGAGGGGTTGTTGTAAAATCAGTGATGTCATTTTTAGGATCAATTCATACAAAAATTAGTGTTTTTATGCTGTTTGCAGTGGGTAAGGGGGTTATCTTGGGCATCTTTGGATGTACAGAGCTGTTGTGACCCTTCAGACTGGTGTAGAAATCAGAATCACTCTATGCATCTCAAAGCCCCGTGATGTCTAGCGGGGCCTAGGCCAGATCCGGTAACGACCCAACCTGCCAACATCCTGCAACAGTGATAAAAGAAACACAAGATAAGAGTTGACCCCTTGTATTCAGTAAACTGTTTATCCTCTGATTAACTGGAGATACATTGATGCACTTAGAGGTACGTTTTCTTTAAGCAGGGTTAAGGGCTTGATGGTCTTTTTGAAGAAGCATTAATAACCTTGAAGAAAGCTCAAAGCGGATGGATCATGTGCCTCGATTACGCATTGTTGTGTTCTGGACATAATGTGAATTGAACCCATCAGAGTGTCAGTTCTCATTCTACATAACTCAGAGAGCTCTGTGGAGGCTGAAACATTATTTAAACAGCATTTAGTGTTTGGATCACACACTGGTTTGAACTTCTTACTCTCAGATTAAAGTTATGTCACTGAATCATTCAAACAATATGAAAAATCATCAAAAATAAGTGCAGAGATGGTTGGAGACAATAAAGACTGCTCCCTCTCACCCTATCAAATACTTCATATAAAGTAGTATAAACAAAGGCTGATATTTTACTGTTGTCCATCCTGTTTGTGGAACAAGCTTAAAAGCAGAAACTGCACTAAAGACTTTAGACCAAGGAGGAGCAACTGAGGTGACCAAGAACGCCACATCAAAATGAACCTGTCAGAGTACCAAACAACTAGAGAATGACAATGGAAATAACACTGAAAAAAGGGTTCAGAAAACTTTACATTTTAAAGAACATTTTTGCCCAGATTTTTGCTAGTTTTGGGTCTAAACGCTTTGGCCTTTGGCCTGACCAGGCTGGACCATACCAGACCTTAAACCAACTGTTTTAATTTTTTCCAACTTAGGTCTAGTCATGACACCAACATAAAATAAAAAAAAAAAAAAAACTTAAAAAGGAGAGTAGATCTTTGCTTTGATCAAGTTGACAACACAATGATAACATTTTGTTTTGTTGACTAAAAAATGTATTTAATGCCAGTAGTTTTTAGTTTTTATTATTACTGTAATTTGTAACCAAATAACAGGGTAATTAAGCTTGCAAAAAAGCCTTTCATCAACATTTTTATGTATATTTAAAATCAAATGCAGAGAGCAATATGTCATATAATTAGTTAAAATATTAAACCCAAGCTGAACTTCTCTTTGAGGAAAGTTATAAAGCATATATTGTTTTGTAAAGAATATTCTAAACCTGTTTTTTTCTATGTTAATAAATATATAAATAAAGTTTCAGCGCAATTTACATTTTATTTTCATTGTTGTCATGGATTTCTTTTTGTGCATACATCTTTTTAATATTTTGAACTATTTTGAACTGGCGGGTCACACTGAGGGAGCGGGAGAGCCATGTTTTGCCCCCAGAACACCAGTTGCCCACCCCTACTTCAGATTTTGAGGCAGGTTTTTGGTGATTCAGTGTCATTTTCTGCCTCCTTGAGATAGAATCACATCATCCTCGCACATACATACTGCTCATTTTAGACAAACACACCCCTGGGAGCAAATGTTTGTTGCCTCAGGTTTTAATTCTGGGTCACCTGTGCTAGTCGCTCAAAAAATACTTTGTGCTGGGCGTACTATAGAGCACATCCACATTCCTTCTCATTTATGAAAATAATCAAGCATACCTTGTTTCTGGTGTTGGGGATCTCTTGCATTTGGGGAACTGGATCATCACTGGCCACGGTGGTCCCCAGATCTTCAGCCTAGTAATACATTTAATGCACAGACAATGATGTGTCAGTGTGATGACATTTGATAATTTACTCTCTTGAAAATGAAACAAGTTCTCACCGGGAGGGCAGAGCTCTTGTGAAGGCAAATGAAGACGACCAAAAAGGCCACTGCAACGCTGAACATCTTCATCTTTGACGAGTGGAAGTTCTTTGGGTTGAGGAAGACTTGAAGTGATTCAGTTGTCTGATGGTTCTGTTTAAAGGAGGTTATATTTATACTCAGCTGGATCAGAGTCACCACATTCTATTTTCTTAACCTTAATTTAACCAGGAAATGAAACTCATTGAGATTAATAATCTGTTTTTTCTTTTTTTTAATCTCAATGAGTTTCTTCATCACTGACAGAACCTGTTTCAAAGTATGAGCTTTAACCATTGCTAATGCTGTGAACAAAGCTGAGACTTTTTTTTCCTTTTGACCCAGGGCCATGCTGTTGTGTGTGCAAAGCAGACAACCTCCCATCTCTTAATTTCTCAGGTCCCAGAGTTGGGTCTCAAATGAAAATGCAAATGAAAAGTTTTAAGTCTCTAGTAAAACACTTAATGTGTGTTAAACTTTTCACAAGAAAAAAATCTTTAATTATAAAAAAGAAGCAAACCATCAAGAAGAAGCAAAATAGGTGAAACCCAGGGCAGATGTTGACACCAATGTTTAAAAGCCACTTCAACCATTTTTGATGTTTTACTATCTACTTGTTTTTGCATGGTTCTCTTTAGATTCAGATTCTATCTTGTTTCATCAAAACAATCAAATAAACACAGTTTATCTTCTGTAAATCAGCAGTTATATATTTGGCAGATGTAAGCTTTAAATTGGTATGACAGAGAAACATCTGTTCTGATCTCTGTTTAACCCACATCCATTGCTGGTATATGTGAAATGGTCTAAGGATGTCTAACTGCTGCTGATATGTATCTCTATCAGGAGCAAGGAAATATCGCCTTTATCCTTATGAGATCCTTTAATAAATGTACTAATTTCCCAAAAGCTATTGACAAATATTTTTGCATTATTTGACTTTTTTCAGTCTTTTAAAACGACTTCACCCTGAAAGAAATATATCAAATCTAAATTATATTATCGGAGTGTTTAACCCTTATAACGTCACTGTGTGTGATGAGTTTGCCTTGGTTCTGTTTTATTTTAGTATGAGTTTATCCTGACCTGTGGGTCTGTTTCATCCTTGCGTATTTATTCATTAAACTTCATATTAGGACTATTTCATAATTATTTTGATTAGGTCGTATGATTTTATACTTTTCTTGTCAGTGAGTGATTAAAAACAATAGCTCTCTCTCGTGGTCCTATGGTATTTACGCACAACTTGGCTGTCATATATTGTCAAAATAGTCTAAAAGGTGGAGTTATATATGCGGTCATATTACAGGCCAAAAACTGACCTGATGCTGATCGGCCGATAACTACGCACGCCGTCAGTCACACACTCTCCTCCTTCGGTGTGTTTTCTTTGCGCGGCACAAGCAGCGCTAACGTCTTTGCAGCAGGAGCGTTGCTCACAACCGGCACCCGACCTCATAATGGCAAGTCAGAGAAAGGTGGACACTGAATATGCCGATTTAATGACGAATGGACCGCCAAATATATGTTTATCTTACCTCCTTCGAGCGCAAAGTCAATGTGTCTTTTGTGCGAAAGTACTGTTACTCTGATAAAAAGTGAAAATATTTAACGCCATTATGAGAAGCGCCACCGCGATTTTGATAGAGATTAGGCTACACACCAAACTCTTTGATGAATGTGCCATAGTTTTTTTTCCACCTTAATGACTGAGGTTTTGACAGTTGTTTACCAGAGAACAGTATAAGGGTTTAGCTTTGTTATTTTAGCTAAAAGGAAAGGGGCACTTTGTTTTACTTTTGAGATGTGTGTGAACATTTGAATTCTCAAGACACTTGTTTCACCTTTAGTGAACATTGTTATTTATTTTTATTTTATTGAGTAATACTAAGTAAGAAAGAATATCAGTGTGATTCTGAAAATAAATGTTTTTGTGCCTTCCAATAACCCCTGATTATTAATGTACAGTACACCCAGCCTAAAACTACAAAAAAACCCATTAAAAAATAGTAAAATAATAATAATAATTTTTAAAAAAGGCCAATATTTTGACGGCACGCACGGCTGTGGACCCTTGACCTCCTCAAAATTTATTTTCCAGACCTTTTACGTTTCTAATTGAGAACCCCTGGTCTAGACCTTGCTTTTTGTCTCTCGTTTTTGGACACCTCTGCCCATCTGCCTTGTTGTGTACTGAACCAAGTCTGTCTGACTACCTGCCTTGTGTACCATATCCTGACTGTCTGATAGCCCGCTTTGTGTACCGAACCTTGGATTGTGCATTCAACTCCGGTTTTTGAACTCTGATACGGACTTTGTGGTGTTCTTGTCTGGGTGTTCATGACATTGTGATCTGATTTAAAAACTGGAAGGAGCAAGAATAAATGTAACGTCTGTAATTATTGTCATGAAAAAGGCCACTGGAAGGCTGACTGCCCAGTGTTAACAGCTTAAACAAAGGGAACAAAACCAAATGTTAAGGCTGTTGTGTTTGCTGCCCCAGTACTGATGGCTGTGTTTCTGAGCTGCTTGCATCTCACTCTTGTAAGCCTGCTGTTTTGGCAGCTTATGCTCCTTTCATTAGACATGAGTGAGTTTCACTTCAGAGTCATAATCAGCAGGTCCCAAACTAGATCCTTTAGGATACAAGGGCTAATGACTCTTTCATTGTTAAGTCTGTTTTTCACCCTTCTGAAAAGACTTACACTGGTGATAGTATTCTCAGCTGTGACAAGAGGTTGAAGATACTTCCTGTTTCTTCGATTTGTCCTGTCCATTTTAAATCATTAGCCTGTTCAAGGTGAGGTAGCAGTTGGTGTGTGTCCAACTTTGCCGTTTGAAGGTGTACATTTTATTTTTCGGTAAATACTTGGCTGGTTGTGTGGTATGGGTTGATGCTCCTCGCTAGCCAGTGGTTACTTCCTATCTGTGTCAGATGGGAGTTCAATGGTGTTGCCTGAGATTCTGTCATCTTGTGTGGTTACACGATCAATGGCTGGAAAAGATTGTCAGTTTGACCCTGACATTGGTATAGATTTGGTTTTGCAGGCCCCATCTCTGTCTGAGTTGCCATTGTCCCTGTCACATGGTCAGGTTATGCAGGAACAGTGATGACCTTCTTTGAAGGAAATATTTGAGCATGTTTTGACTATTAGCTGTGCTGTCTCTGGTTACTGCTTTCACAAAGACTTATTGTTCGGGAAGTGGGTGATTGTCGGTGAGGGTTGTGTAAAGCGGAATGTTTTCCAGTTGGTGGTTTCACAAAAGTTTCATCCAACTA
The DNA here is from genome assembly GCA_036419115.1 of Scarus forsteni. Taxonomy (NCBI): domain Eukaryota; kingdom Metazoa; phylum Chordata; class Actinopteri; order Labriformes; family Labridae; genus Scarus; species Scarus forsteni. The sequence continues at coordinate 9,632,398 of JAZDUH010000040.1, read as the reverse complement.
TTGGATGACACCAAAAAGTCAAAAGAGGATGAAACATTTCAACATCCTTAAACATTTCCTTTGGCCTCATGTCAAGAAGGATGGTTCAGCTTAAATTAAATGTGCTAGTGTGTCAACTAACTGGAAAACCTAATCAGTCCAGCCACAGACACAGTTTAGTTTAATATTTGGTATACCAGGGGTCTAATTTCCTATCTCACATGTTTGGTCAGGTATTAAATTTGTTGCATATAATGCAGAATCAGTCATCTGTCTACCATGCACAAAACTTTGGAGAAATTCCATCAGACCCTCAAGTCTCTTCTTCGGGCATACTGTACAGAAGTTGATAGGGATTCGATAGTGGGACTGCCATGACTGCTGTTAGCTGCAAGGGAGGCTGCACAGGAAAGTAAGGGTTTCAGCCAAAATGACAAGGCTCTTGTCACACCTGTTGTAAGTTCACCATTTGAAGCAAAGTATTCTGGTCCATACACTGTCATAGAAAAACAATAAGATTTGAATAATGTGTCAACACCAGGTCCCCATTAGACTTTACATCTGCGTCATGTGAATCTCCTGAAACCATATCATCAGCATGTGATTCAGAGAGACAGTGAGGTGAGGTGAGGTGAGGTGAGGTGGAGTTAGGTTAGGTGAGGTTAGATGTGGTGAGGTGAGGTGAGGTGAGGTGGAGTTAGGTCAGGTGAGGTTAGATGTGGTGAGGTGAGGTGAGGTCAGGATGTGCGTGGTGGTTTTCACTCGGCCCTAGCTGTGTCACCAGGGACTCTAGCATAGGAGGAAGATGGGGTGCCTGAGTCTGACGACAGTCTTTTGTATGGGCATTTGAAAAACTCGGAAATCCTTTGCTCTTTGGGTAAATTGTTTGTTCATCTGCCTGAGTCGGATCATGCTTGACGTGCTATCGTCCATTATTAGTGCCAATTAGAAGTTCAGTGGGGCCTGATTTTCAGACTTGGGCCATGAGCTGGGCTGAACATTTTTGGAAGACAGTGAGCAAAGTTAACCACATAAAAGAAACACAATTAGATAAACAAACAGGATGTTTATTAATTTATTGCCACATCCAAAAGGGCATAAACTCAATAAAGAGCAGTACTTCAACTAAACTTTGGCTGGAATACAGTTCTTCAAACTTTACACTTCAAACAGATAACTTCAGCATGCTTGACAGGTAAATACAAACACATATTAAGGTGCGTATGAACATAATCAAGTGCAGATTAAAAGCACCATATTTTGGTCACATTTTAAAGTGCATTCAAAGTAACTGGCTTAATAGCAACCTTTGAACTTCTTCTACACAAAACAGTTTGTCCCTGTTAATATCTGTTCCCTTTGAGACAGCCATATCTCCAGTGAATATATTCAAAATAAAAAAAGAAAATCAGTGAACCGTTTCCTTGAAACAAAGATGGCAATAAGCCAAGCAGTTCCTCTTTGAATACTTTCCAGTCAAAAAAAAATGGACATACATGCAAAGCTGAGCAGTGTCATTTCTACCTGTGGACTCGTCTACTGCTACAGCCATAGTATTGGCTTCCCTGAGATCTTTCAGCTGCATCTCGAAGACATTTTTGGTGAGAATGTCAACTCTGGAAATGTTTGATTGTCAGACAGGGGTTCCTGTTTTATAGAAGATGTCACACTCATCTTAACTGTCGTCAGTTAATACTTCGTCCACAACAGCCAACATGCAGTCTTTCACAGTTTCTGAATCTGTGAACGTTTTTTTTTTTTTTTTCTTTGCCAATATCCATGAAATACGAAGGGAAGCTGCTGAGGCCCTCTCCTGAGCAGTGCAAGTCCGCTTCATTGCAGTACAGCTCCAGTTGTAAGACGCAATCAAACTCTGAATTTTAGCCGCCCTCTCATGAGATCCCTCTGGAAACTTCGTCTGAAACACGGCGTACTTTTCAAAGTGGTGTCTTCTGACATTGTCCTTAAGCACTGCAACACACTCGTTGTAGAGTAAACACATTGGTTTCACTTTCGGACTTTGTGGTAAAATAAATACTTGTCAGTCCATGCTGCATTAGACCGACGTTTTTCCACGTCAATTTTTCTTTTCAGTGAAGAAAGGGACATGCTGCCTTCACCCATACAGATCTGCTCATGCTAACTTTCCAAACGTGCATCCTCAACAACACAATGCATTGTGGGTCAATTTCAAGGTTACGATACATGTTGCATTCAATGTCCGTAAAAATGTTGGAATTTTCGCAAGGCCTTTTCAGTGTTTGTAAAAGTTCTTCTCTATTTTTCTTGCCAGACTTTAGTCCCAATCACGTTGATTTCGGGCCACTCGAGGGTCGCTTCTGGCCACATGTGGCTCACGGGCTGCTGATTGTATATGGCTGACTTACAGACTTACTACACAGTCTTATTGTTCTGTTGTACCTGTTCTGTCTCTGCTATATCCAACTTCTTAAGTTGCTTTGGTCAAAGGAAGAGGACATTACATTTTGGTGCTGATCCAATCCAGTCACAACTTCTGCTGACAAAACAGCTAGCAATGGCCTGGTGGATCGGCATGTTTTTACTGACTTTGTAACTAAAATGCTGATAACACAGCAGTCACCAAATGGACAGACACGAGTGAAAAAGCCACTGCTGTAACAGAGCAGAACCTTTTTTGGTCTTAGTTTGTTTATTTTAAAGTTTATGTTAAGCTTTACTTTCACCACTGGCCACAATTTTTGTTGCTTTATTAGTTACATTTGCTTTTGTTCTTGACAGTTTTTTCATTGTCAGGTCATTGTCCGGCCCTGGCACTTCAATGAGAAAGCAAACAAAATGGCAAACATGAGTAGAATCAATATGTGCACTTTTGAAGTCAGGGAGTTTTAATTTTTTAGTAACAGGGTTCTCTTCAAATATCTTATGCAATGATCAAAATCCCCTCTTCATATCGCTCTGTGACAACAAATAGTGACCTGATGGACACATGCTGTAGAAAAACTGCCAGTGATGATCATGTAAGACTGTAAACCAAAGTGTTATTGTAAGTCAGTTATTGCCAAGACTGTTGATGTTCTTCATTCATTTGTTAATTACCAAAATATTACAGAACAGATCTGTGTACTTCATTGACTTTTGACTTTTTCTTTAAGTTAGTTTGGGGTTTTAAATTTGCACCATCTTCAAACGTCTGGTTGTAACTTACACTGCAGACCAGAATAAATATTGGCACATAACAGCTCCTTTAATTCCAACTGTGAAAAACAACAAAAACAATGTGGTCGGGGGTAAAAAGAAAAGCAGCATCTACATTAGAAGATAATGCTCTAATGGTGCCCTTAACATGAATTTCAGTTTGACTTGTGAATTAAAAGTGGATGGAAAGATGCAAAATTTGTGGCTGAATTGTTGCAAGACCGATGCAAATTGTCATGCATGTACATTTTGTAAATTCAGGATTTTGTATGTACAACCAAACAAATGAATAATTATTCAACCATGAAGAATATCTCTGCAAGCACAAAAATGGATTGTATTTTCTTTTATCTTGTCTTTATTCTATCACATATAGTGGTTAACATCAAACTCCACACCAACAAAGAGGCAAACATAAATTCACTCCAAACAGTTTACTAAATTTTTTCCTGTCAGTCAAGAACCAAGGAAAAGATTTAAGTTTAAAGTCAAAATTTAGTTTTTTTTTTTCCAATTTAAAGTGGCCTTTACTTTCTGTCATTCCACACTTTCTCACCAACTTTCAACTCTGCTCCTGTCCTGTCACATAAATAAGAACATTAAAAGTAAAAAAAAAATGAATAAATGAGTGGAATTAGGATTGAGACATCGCCCTCTTCTGAGCCCCCTCAATAACATTACAATAGGATAAATAAGGATCATTCCATTTTAGGTGGAGCAGCTTTACACTTTCAAACAGTTCTCAAACAGAAGAAGCTTATTGGATGAGAAACAAAACCTCTTCTCAAAACTTTACACAGTCCAGTTGCCTCGATTTTGAATCTTCACGATCATAGTTTCTTAAGTTACCTGTTTTGTTGTACACAAAATAACACCCAGTGCTTTGCACATTCAAAAATGTGCATTTTTTGGCACCTGAAAGCTTTTTCCATTTGAACAACCACCTGAGTTCAGTTTGGTGTGGGCAGCCCCCCTAAAGACCTTTCCCTCTCCCCCTCTCTGCAGTGGCAGCAGCTGCCTGAAAACTTGTCAGTTCAAGTCAGCTTGCTCCTGGTGTCAAGCCCAGTGGAGAGCAAAAAAGGTTGAATGAATGCATAGTTGTTGACACTGTGGCACAGAGCAGAACTAAACTGACCAATCAGAGCAGACTGGGTCTTCATGGAGTAGGGGGTCTGGACAGTTCAGGAGCTCCGATAGAGCGTCATTAGTGACTGTGACTGTGCTCTCCTAAAAGAAATAAAGAGCTATGAAACTAATTTTATTTGTGTTGGATATTAGCATCCTGGAATACAAATTGTCAGCACAGAACTTAGTTGGATCAACCCTGACTTCAAACCAAAATCCAGAAGGTTCATTTCAAGAGAAAATTTATCAATAAATGTTTGAAGTTGTAGACAGGATGCGGTCACATAATATCATTTTTAAAAAAACCTTTAAAAGTGTATGCACATTCTTCAGAGGAGAGTGTTTATTAATTCTGCTCTATAGTGATGTTTTCACAGTCATTTTAACACATGATAAGTAATATTAAACTGAAAGGGTTCATATTTCTTCTAATCTGCTGGAGTTTTAAACCAATACAACTGCAAAAATATCAAACTTCTGATGTCTCAAGACTTTTGATTATCTTCCTACATCAGTCTTAAAATGTAAACTTCATTGGTGCAGTATACAAATCTTTTGATGTGTGCTTATATGCTTTATGTGTGGCGTAAAAGTGTCTATACTTGCAGTTTTTCACCTTAGCTCTTGAGGCTAATTACTATGATCAAAATATCAAAAGAAGATGTTCACACATGTTTTAAGTTTAATAACGTTTATTGTCATAATCAGCCATAATGGCATTGCAGTGACATCACTAATTCCGTGGAAAACAGAGACCTGGACTGCAGCATCTGCAGCAGTTCACACAAGTGGAGCGCTTCAGTCTGCTGGAAGTCATCTGTAAAAGACCAGAGATGAGAACAAGAATTTTATTGCAACATGAAATTATTTAGAGAACCTTTCTCACTTCAGCACCAAGCACACCAGATTCTGTCTTTTTTTAATCATTAATCTGCCGCTGTTGTATTTTACAATCAGATCTCTTCTTTCCCACAGTCAACCTGTTGTTTCAGGTTGATCTTGGCAGCCCTCCTCCACCCAAGTCACCTCCAGTTATCTCAACAGCGTCCAGGTCAAAGCTCTCAGAAGTCTCATCCTCATCTATTCCCATATCCCCCATCATCACCACCAATACTGTCCAGGCTCATTTTGGGAATGTTCAGTCCGGCTGAAGAATTCACTACACATTTAAGTGAATAGGGAATCCACAGTGAACTCAAAAACAACATTCTGATCACAGAAAACATACAATTATAGCTCATAACATGTAAAACAACTGCTCACTCTTATTTAAGTCTTTCTTGATTTAACTGCTTTAGTCTATGTGAGAAAAAACATATCATGCATCGCGGAAAACACAACAAAATGTTAATATCATCTTGTTTTTGAATGAATTCAGTTGATTTATTGTACCTCCCACACATGTTCTGGCATTTCATGCTGGTCAGCAGCTAGGTTCTCGTCAGCCACTGTCTCCTGGAGACCCTGTAAATTAATTTACAATATTAAAGTAAGAAAAACATCTGATAAATACAGCTTCAGAGCAAATAAAGAATAAAAGTCAAGTGCTTACTCCAGTGCTGGAATCAGCAAAGCTCTCCTGAAGGCAAAGGAAAGCAAGAATAATGGCCACCGCAACAATTGAAGTCTTCATCTTAGAAGAGCTTGAGGGATGCAAAGGTAAGAGGAAAGTTTGTAGGAGTTTTAGCTAATAGTTGTTTAGCTGTCTGCAAATTCAGTCTGTCTGATGCTGGCTGTGAAAACTTGCAGATATTTATACTGAACAGAGCCATGTTGGCTCATAACAGGCAGCAGTCACTTTCAGTAAGAGGCTTTGACCCTGATACTGCTAACCTGATACTACCAACCGTTCAAACAATATTTGATCAAGGACATGGCATACAGCCAGAGTGAACATGTATCATTTCTCCATATTTCAAGAAGGAGTAGCTTTATTGGAAGTATAGGTTTGAATGAGGTTTCACAAAGAAGGACACCAATGTTAAACTAATCAGGGAAAGCTGAAACAAAAGCACAGATATCCAAACAGGCTGAAATACTGAAGCAAAATATTTCAAATGCATTTTTGCGAGCTCATTTTGAGTAATTGTAGCACAATTCGATAATATACACCTTCTCTGACATTTTGTTAATTTAAATGTTTTACAGACATGAAATCATTGTCAATTCAAGCCTGCCCAATCAAACTGACATGACAATATTTTTAACAAGGTGCTTTTGTCAACTAGAAGGTTGAGGGTTCAAGTCATGCTCTAGCTGCCACATGTTGATGTGTACATGGCGAAGACACAAACACTATATTTCAGTATATTTGAAGTTAATGTATAACTTACTTTCAGAGGTAGAAACATTAGCCACAGTTATTTTGATCAGCTCTGCCCCTGTATAAACAGCTCTACCATAAGACTTGGGCTACTCATTGTTTCAGATGTGGCCAGTTAATTTTATCAACCAAAAAATATTGGGTTAACTGTTCACTGTACTAAACCCATTCGCAATGCTTTGTTTTCTGCCAGCAAGCTCCTTTGGTACCTTTGCCAAATAGGGTATGTTTCCTTGTGTCTTTCCATTTGTCAGTTTGTGAAAAGGGTAATATTGCAAATTTAGTAACTTCAAAGCATTTTGCAGACCCTATTTGACATTTTTAAAAAGTTGAAAAATCCAAAAGTGTTTAACCTCATCAAAACTCAAGATTATCAAGCTCCAAGTTCATCAGTGTGAAGCACTAAATTAAACCAAAATGCCATTGCTTTTGACTGTCTGGGAGAACACTTAGATTTCTGTTTGTTAAAGCCGCTGAAAGACATAAAAGAGCTACCCTACGAACATGTTAAAGATACCAAAACGTTTTTTCCTTTTACATTTATGAATGAAAGCAGCTCCGAACAGTCTTCTTCTCTTCTCTTCTTCCTCTATGGAAAACACGACCACATTGCATTGTGGTATATGGGAGTACAATATAGGTTACATCGTATGTACACTCTCATTTGCTGTGTATTGTGGGTTTTTTGTAGTTCACTGTATAATGAATGAAATTAACAGCTGAGAATTTGAACAACACTACAAAATGGCAAACACACTATATAGTGCACTAGATCCATGATAGGGAACGATTTCGAACACAGCTATTGACTCACCCTGCGCTCGCAGGCTCCCATCATTCCATGCACATGCATCCTTCCATCCCGTCCCCTTTCTTCTTTTCTATCAGCACAGCAGCCACATCTTGCAGCATGGCTCCTTTGCTACTGTTATAGCCCATCTCATGAGTTTCCCAGTAGCTCATTGCAGATGAACCAGTCCGGCTATTCTCAATCTTCTTCATTTCCAACTAATCTATCCTATCAACCCTCCCGTCCCCTCCCTTCCCCATCACCCAAATACATTTCTTTTGTCTTTGTCAATCTCTGCTCTACAGCTCCCTCTGTCAGGAATCGGGTCGTATTGCATTCACTCCTCAACTCCCCCTGCGCTCACCGGCTCACATCATCCCGTGAACATGCATCCTTCCATCCCATCCCCTTTCTTCTGTTCTGTCAACACAGCAGCCACACCTTGCATCGTGGCTCCTTTCCTTCTGTCATAGCCAATCTCATGAGTTTCCCAATGGCTTATTGCAGATGAACCAGTGCAGCTATTCTCAATCTTCTCCATTTCCAACTAATCTATCCTGTCACCCCTCCCTTCCCCTCCCCACCCCCTCTCTTCCCCATCACCCAACTGCATTTCTTTTGTCTTCGTCAATCTCTTCAACCACTACAGTGGCTTCAACCACAGCAGCCATCACTGCGGCCAGTGGCGGCTGCTGGTCAGTCAGGGAGGGGAAGCTCATTTTTTTTCTGGCCTACATCATAAATTTATTTATTTATGTAAATGATCTGTGACCCTGTTGTACCAACTAGGTGTCTTTTCCTGGGATTTTATTCCCCAAAACCCACTTTTGACCAGACAACACATTTTATTTGTGACAGCACTTACAGTGAGCCAGCTCACCTTGTCATACCAGGAATGCTGAAAAGACCTGATACTTTTCCTCACCTTTTGCACTAAATCAATCTTAGGAGTTGATCTGCCCTGCTGTTTGACTCTAATTTTCTCTTCGTAAGGAAGACTATCAAATGGCCTCGCCAATCTGGTTGACAACACTCATACTATCTGCCATGACGTGCAGCTTGCTAGCAGCTGGAGCTGCTACGTGAGACCACTGTTTGACAGGCTGTGAGTGTGAGTGAGAGGGAGAGAAGCTCCCCAGCCACAGCTGCTCGTTGGTGAAAAGAAAAGGTGGCAGGAGAGAATCTTCAAACCAATGCTAGTCGTTTTTAAGAAAGATAAAGTCGCTGGTGACCGATAAATCCTCCGAATCAGTCCAGAACAACTGAATGTAAAACTTAGAAGATACCCCGGTGAAGGGTGAGCCTTCAAGATCGCTGATTGGCTCATTTCACTGTCAATCAAAAAAGGATTCGGCCTCAGACAGATCATCCAATCATCATGCAGAAGTCCGACTCCGTCTGTAGCACTGAGACGCTGCGGGGATGAATGAGAAAGAAGTCCCGCCAGTTACCTGTGATAAGTAGCTGATTCTGAACAAAAGATGAAGGTATTCTAGCGCATATTTAGTCAATGAAATGTACACACAGCAGTACATATCACCACTTTTTTGGGGGACATTTTAGGGGAAGCTGAGCTTCCCTTGCAGTCTAAGAGCAATCGCCACTGACTGCGGCTACAACCATAGCATTACGAGTATGGCGACTCCAACCACAACCCCAACCACTACAACAGCTCAGTTCCAGCTTCAGCAGCTCCTGCACCTCTAGCAGCTCCGGCTCAAGCATAGCTCCAGCTGCTCCAGCACGGCTCCAGCACAGCTCCAGCAGCCCCAGCTCGGCTCCATCAGCTCCAACTTGGCTTCTACAGCCCCAGCTCGGCTCCAGCTGCTCCAGGACCTCTAGCAGCTCCAGCTCCAGCACAGCTCCATCAGCTCCAGCACGGCTCCATTAGCTCCAGCATGGCTCCAGCTTAGCTCCAGCAGCCCCAGCTCGGCTTCAACTGCTTCAGCAAAGCTCCAGCTGCTCCAACAGCCCCAGCACGACAACAGCACAGCTCCAGCACGGCTTCAGCTGCTCCAGCTCGACCCCAAGAAGCACCAGCACGGCTCCAGCACAGCTTCAACAACTGCAGCACAGCCACAGCAGTTCCAGCACAGCTCTATCAGCCCTAGCAGCTCCAGCACAGCTCTGGCAGCTCCAGCACAGCTACAGCTAATCCAGCAGCCTCAGCACGGCTCCAATAGCTCCAGCACAGCTCTAGCTGCTCCAGCAACCTCAGCATTGCTCCATCAGCCCCAGCTCGCCTCCATCGGCCCCAGCTGGGCTCCAGCAGCCCTAGCACAGCTCCAGCCGCTCCAGGACAGATCCAACTAGGGCTATGTGTGACGCTGATCGATGCAGTCGCTGTTTTCCACATTAAGCAGAAGCCGTCCAGCGGCAATCCTCGCTGACCTCCCCAATTCAGCAACATATGATTTCAAACAAAGCAGTGTTTCACATAATCGTGACTAAGTTGTCCAATATACTCACTGCTACTGACTGCAAATTGGTCTGAGAGAAAGTTGATGCATACTCACAAAAACCATTGTCCAGGCTCCATTCAGAGCTAAACTCATACAATCAATAACAGCGAGTCCCTCAACGTAGCACTTTACAAATGTCATCTACCATTAGCTTTCAACTAAACTCAAACATTGGGTTAAACGATGCACTTCACTTAGCTCCAGGCTAAGTTAGGATATTGATCAATTGATTGAGTTTCAGTTTCCACCATCTGCCCAGACTCATTCATGATAACATCCACCATCTTTTGGGGGCCAAAATGGTCAAGGAGTCCAACATCTCAGAAGTCGAGGAGATTCCTTGCAAAGGGCCTACACTTCCTTGACCATCACAAACCAATATCGAGTGAGCTCCACAGCTACAGACCTTAGTTTACCTCCAGGAAGTAATCCTCCACAATCTCACTCCACATCAGACCAACAATCGAGTTCCTATCAGTCGCTCCACTCCACCATAGCATAGGGCTGGACAATTAATCGGATTTTGATCGTGATTCAATTTTGCCATCTGACAATCATTAAAACATTATAATCAAAGAAAAATGATTAATATGCCACACAGTGTGGATTGCCGTGTATGCAAGTTCCTGTGCTTCATAGCGCTTCTGTGTTCCATGTGCAGCCACAGCGAGTGTGTGTATCTTATGTGGATCAATAATACCGTATATGTTGCTCGCTGGCTCTTTAAAGTTGTGTTTAAATCAATACTGAAGATTTAAATAAATGAATAATCGAGTATATTAATTGTAAATATCATTTAAATTAATCCGGATTCTTATTTTTACCATAAACGTCCAGCCGTACCGTACCATCTACTTCCATCCATGTTACTGAGAGTAAAGCGACAGTTCATGGCTTCTTCCGATTCCCAATCATGGGACATCTCAGCTCATCACATTCATTAGAACAACTTATCTGGGTCTGTCCATTCTAAGCTGATCTCCATTCAACATTACTCTTTTGGGGGTCAAAATCAGCTCGGGCAGAACACGATGAGACGGAGCCCCCACTACGGTGTACATTTTAGGACATCCTCAGTCACAGGAAAACCTCTGTCATTTCTCAGACCAAACGGCATCAGACAAACGGCATCAGACCAAACGGACTCAGACCAAACGGCCTCAGACCAAACGACATCAGAGCAAACGGCATCAGACCAAACGGACTCAGACCAAACGGACTCAGACCAAACGGCATCAGACCAAACGGACTCAGACCAAACGGCCTCAGACCAAACGGCATCAGACCAAACGGCATCAGACCAAATGGACTCAGGCTTCAAAACAAAAGTCATCAGACAAAACGGCGTCAATTTAAACGGCCTCAACCAAAACGACGTCAGATAAAACGGCCTCAGAAAGAAAGCCATCAGACCAAACGGACTCAGACCAAACAGCCTCAAACCAAACGGCATCAGACCAAACGGACTCAGACCAAACGGACTCAGGCTTCAAAATAAAAGTCATCAGACAAAACGGCGTCAATTTAAACGGCCTCAACCAAAACGACGTCAGATAAAACGGCCTCAGAAAGAAAACCATCAGACAAAATACTGGAAAAACGGACTCAAATAAATATACTTTATACCACATATAAGTATGATTAGAGTGCTAACGTTGACACTGTAGCACACTGCTAAGTTTCCCATGATGCATTTCAAACCTCAGACTACAAAAACCAGATGCGCACCAGACTATCAAATATCGCTGTTGATTCGCCACATTTGAAAGTTCAAAGAGCATTTTAGGTGAGAAAGTCACCACGTTGGATACCAAAATGTAGTTATTTGAGCCAGAAAACGCACAGATACAAATTCCATTTCGATATTTCGGACATTCCATTATGCGCAACATTATGCTATCGAAGAAACTTCCGGTCGGCTCCAAAACAAGAGCCCAATTTACAAAAGTGTTAAAGAACTAAAAGGAGACAATCAACAAAGCTTTTATTTTGAAAACGGAAAGTTTGCTAGTGGCCGACTTTTAGCTGAATGCTGTTTAAGAGAATTAAAAAATTTTGACATTATTATTATCATGATATTGCTACGACCTGACGCTTTTTTTTTTATTTGAGTCCGTTTTTCCAGTATTTAGTCTGACGGTTTTCTTTCTGAGGCTGTTTTATCTGATGTCGTTTTGGTTGAGGCAGTTTAAATTGACGCCATTTTGTCTGATGACTTTTATTTTGAAGCCCGAGGCCATATTATCTGAGAGGTTCTTCTGATGCCGTTTGGTCTGATGCCGTTTGGTCTGAGGGAGGAAGTTCTGATGCCGTTTGGTCTGAGTCCGTTTGGTCTGATGCCGTTTGGTCTGAGGGAGGAAGTTCTGATGCCGTTTGGTCTGAGGCCATTTGGTCTGAGAAATGACAGAGGTTTTCCTGAGACTGAGGATGTCCTAAAATGTACACCATACCCCACACTGAGTCTGGCTCTGCCGGGCTAACGTAGTCCTTCCTGACGGCTAATCTCTCAACATATCTCATGTCACATGTTCATCACTGTCATTCCTCATATTCCCAAATCTTCAGAAAACCTTCAAACGCATACATTTGTGGTGTGGTCCTTGCTAGTGAACACACACACATAGAAGATATGAGGAAGAGATTTGAACAGAAAACATAATAAGAGGACAGAAGAAATGTAATCTTTCATTAAAAATGAGGGAACACTGGAGATAAGTCTAAAATACCAATAGAAAATCCTGGTAAGAAAAAAGTTTAATAAATAAATAAGCAAACAATAAGAAAATAAATAGGTAAATAAAATACAGTCTTAATAATATGGTAAAATGATAAATGTACTGAGTAAGACAGTGGAAAGAAAGTCAGTGAACAGATAATAAAATTTCAAACAATAAATCTCTGGTGAAATTGAAAAATAAAACATATTAAGGTGGTTAATATGAATATAAAAATAAGATTATATAAAAATAATACTAATAAATATTATCAGCTAAAAGCTAGGCTAAAAAGGTAGGTCTTGAGTTTGCTTTTAAAAATATGAACAGTAGGTGCTGCTTTCAGGTCCTCAGGTAGACTGTTCCACAGACGAGGGCCGTAATAACAAAAAGAGGCTTCACCGTACATTTTAGTTCTAACTTTGGGTTCTATCAAAAGGCCGCTACCTGAAGACCTGAGGGCTCTACGAGGTTCACAGGGTAAAAGCAGACTGGATAAATAAAAAGGAGCAGGACTACTCAGGGATATAAAAACAAGTAAAAGAACCTTAAAATCTATTCTAAAAGATACAGACAGCCAATGCAGAGACTTTAAAATCGGGGTGATATGGGGTTTTCCTTCTGGTCTTCGTCAGCATGCATGCAGCTCAGTTTTAGAGCAGCTGAAACTGTGAAATGTTCTTTTTAGCAAGACCAGAGAGGAGAGCACTACAATAGCCAATTTAACAAGTGGTAAAGTATAGATAAGAGAGTTGTAAAATAATAATTGTTTTTGATATTTATATTTCAAGCCAAAGTAGTTTTACAAGATAAACTCGTTTAGTTTAGTTTTTTTTTCTTTTTGTTTGTTTTATTTTTATGTAATAATGTAACAGCTGTCTTAGGACTGGATTAAATGGATAAACCCCCTATGCTGCAACGAATATTAAGTTTGCATATTTCAGGGTTGATGTAGCATCAACAGACTGACTCATTTAAAGTGGACAAATTTACTGATACATTTATGATACATTTATGACATTTACAACAGTTTTTGGAAATGTGACAATTGGGACAAATGAGTGTGTATAATACAGAACTTTGAAAATTTGTCTGTGACTTTTAATCTGCAGAAAAAAAGAAATCATCAGGCATAAGGCCAGCATAAAACAACTGATTTTACAGACAAAAAGTACCATGTAACAGAGACTCAAGCAGATGTCATAAATTAACCCCGTCCCTTAATAAGCACAACCTCTGCATCTCTGATCTTTCACAATTTTTTCATTCTAAAAGTTTTTGCTTCAACTTGTGTGAAATACAATTTCTCCAATCAGGAAGTATTTGCAAACAGGAGTGCACACAATTGCTTGCAGAGACCTTATGTTATTGCTATTCTTAATTTTCAACTTGGGCACAATTTAAACATTAAGAATTCTTAGACACAATGACTGTTTCCAAGTCCCATTTATTGACAACTGACAGAAAAGAAGCAGTTAATAAGAAACCAGACTCTGAATTTATAACGTGCTTGCTCCTCCGTTCACATTTTCAAAAACAATTCAGAGGAATGTGTCACATTTAAGAAGAAATGACCAGAGACATGTTTTAATGCTGTAGTTTGTAACTTACAGGCATAAATGTGGTTTAAATGTACAAAGCAGATCTGCACCTGTCAAAGTTGGGGCCCTGAGGAAGGATTGGTTGGTTTGAGTTGAGAGGTGCAGAGCTTATTTTGTCAGGGTGGTCGCCTGGACAGAAAGAGCTGCTAGGATCAGAAACTGTATGAGCAGCAGACACCACATCCATTGTTGAAGCAGCAAGGCTTGCATTTCAGGTCCCGCTTCAGTCTGCTGTTAATCGGCATCTGTGTGATAAAAGAGAAAAGTCCAGAGTTGATTTCTAGCATCCAATGCAGTCTTTACTAAAGGAAATATTGAGGCATTAGGCTTAACAAAAGTCATGAGGCCCTATTTTGATAGCATGAGGTGTGGTGCTTAAAGGGTGTGTGGCAAAACTGGTCTGAGACACGTCAGTTGGCATTTGTTATTTTAATGAACCACATTCCCAGGATGATGCCATGCACACTGACGATGGATTATTTACCATGATTGTACAATAAAATTTTGATGCTGGAACATGAATCAAACCAATCAGAGCATCTCCTTTGTTTCCCTTTAAGTCATTTTGCTCTCTACACAGGGGAAGGTGTGAAATTTGTTGATGCCCTAAAGTTATACTTCACTGAAGCATTCTGTCAACAGATGATCAAAAAAGGCACAGAGACAAACTAACACCCCTGGGCACAGTCAGAAGCACATTTGCTTTGGAAATAACATGAGCACATGGAGTTAAAATGGCATCTGTGTTATGTTGAAATCATGACAGACTTCTCAACCACATGCTAAAACAAAAACTTTTTCAACAAAAATTTGATTGGGACAATCCCAATCTCTTGGTTTTTCGTAACATACCTGCATCTCTTGATTTTCAGTGACTGGATCATCACCAGCCACTGGAGTCTCCAAATCTTGAACCTACAATGGATATGATGCAAAGAAAACATGTCAGCATTTTGACAAAACACTTCCATCACGCTCTTTGTAATCAACTGATATTTTGTAAAACAAATTCTCACAGTCATTGGAAGGGCAGAGCTCCTCTGAAGGCAAATGAAGACGACCATGAAGGCCACTGCAACGCTGAACATCTTCATCTTTGTAGATTGGTTTGATTTGACAAACACTTGGAAGTGATTCTGTCCGTCTCATGGTCTGGTTTAAAACAGGCTGTATATACATCAGCTGGATCAGTGTTACCAAATCACTGGCAAAGCTTTACCTGTTTCATGATCTGGACTTTATCCATAACAGATGCCGTGAACAAATCTGGGATTTTTTACATCTTGGGCCATCCAGGGTCATGTCATCTGCTCTACCAACAGTATACACATTTGGTACATGCTCAGGGTTCAAAGTCTGGTGTCAAATTCCATGTGCAAAAGCATAAACTCTTAGGGTATCTGCCCAAATGCTAATAACCATTAGAAGGTCGAGAGTGAGAAAGGAGGAAATTGACCAGAAAGAAGTCAGAATTAATCATGGTAAACACTTATTGCTAAAAACACTGAATACTGACTCCTTTTCTGCCTGCTTTTCATCTGATGACTGCCTTTCTACATTCTTTTTGTGAGATTGTGATTTTTTTTTAAGAATAATGTTTTCATCGAAATTATCAAATGCCTCTAATTTTTATTAATTACCAGTATCTGGCACTTTCTTTTTACCATAATGTAGTCATGTAAGGCATTACAACAAAAAACAGACTAATCTTATACTCGGAGCAAATGCCAGTCCTGCAAGTTCCAATGTATTTTTAATTCAACCCAAAATGAGCCTAAAGCTACAGTACCTCTACCACAGTTTACCAGAATTTAACCTTTTGTCTGTTCTTGCTATGATCATGTCTTGTATTGTGCCATGAGCAACATTGTGGCTATTATATTCTACTGTTTTTAGCCTTAAGCTGAACTCAGTCAGATAGCCACCACATCACCTTCCAGTAGATGTGTAATGAGCTTTTTGAGCATAAAGAGCTACATTTAGAATGACAAATCTATATTTCCTGTTATTTTGACGAGTGTAACTTTAAGGTAATGCAATAACAGTGTCATGCCTTACATTTCAAATACAGTGATATTATAATGGAACTGATTACTTTGAAATGACAGTAACAAGGAATAAATAGTGCACTACTTTTTTGAAGTAACTTGCCCAACACTGTTGTCTTCTGATAGGTCATAGCTAAGGCCCTGTGCACACAACAAAAAAATAAAACAGAGAGTTTTCATATTGTTTTTCACCACCTGTTTACACACTTGGAGTGCCTGAATCCACAAACTTTCGAAACCATAGTTCAGAGTGAAAAGTTTTGAAAAAGGTTTTGTTTTGGTGTCCATGAAGACAAGAGTCAGCATACAGAGACAATGCAGACATGCAGCGAATGCACATTACTCTTTCACATGAAGGCTGTGTGCACATCCCAGGAACAACAACAAAAGCAGCTTCAGCCCTCTACCAAGCAACATTTGTGCTGCTTACTGTGCTTGGTTTGTTATCCAGACAAACATCCAGACACGTGTTTTCCAGACAAGAAACTCCTGCATCGTGTTGTGTTCACTCAGCATAGGTGTTTATCAAAAGTTTGTTTTCTCTTGAAAGCATGTGTGTTCTAACACCGCTGTTTAACTACAAACCTACATCGCCATCTTCTGGCCTGGCATGCATGCTACAGCGTTTTCAGTCGTTCTTGCATCTCCTTGTGAACGTGGAGCACTTTTAGAAAGAATGAAAAAGCATCTCTGTCTCTTGTGACAATGTTGTTGTGTAAAAGGGACCCAAGTGTAGTTCATTAATGAGTAGAGTCTTTAAGCTACATCTTTAAAGTTATTGATCAAAGCATGTCCCTTTTTATGATTGAATTGGAAAGGGATACTATTCACCTTACACTGCTGAACCAAATACTGTGTGAAGTGAACTAATCTAACCTAACATCTTGTGAAGTAGCCTAATTCTCTGAAAAATACAGTACAGTGGTGTTTTAATGATGTATAGAATAGGTAACTAATGTGTAACCGCATAAAGAGCTGTTTGTGAAAAGACAGAGGATTCATATCTATAAGCTGGTCAAAATCTGATCAAAAAAAGTTCTGGAATTCTCATTTCATCCATAGAGGTAGGCATGAATCGAAATAAAAAACAACAAAAATGAGCTTGATTAAGGGCTTCCTGGTTCAAACAGCTTAGAGTATTTGGGGATTTTTTTGAATCGATCAGCACCATATGTGATGAACTCAAGCATACAATAATACATCCTTTCATTCAAATAATAGAAATAAATCAAATGTACACTTCTTCAAATTTAAGGCTTTGTTGTGTGTTTTAAAGGATGGTTGCCAACATATTGTGAATACGGACTTCAAAACTGGCTGATGCAAGAATTTTTAGTTGATATTTCTCATTTCATTATCAATAATACACACACCATTGTCACAACCATAAGAACATATTTAACCGGCTTACTTGATTAAGAACTTTCTATACATGAGGTCATGACATGACGTTATCTGTTTGCAATATTGTAATTGATTTTAAGTTTAAACTCTGTTTCACCTCCATATTACCTCAGTGACGGCTTTTCCTTACCATTTGCGTCTAAGTATAAAATACTAATGAAAGATGGATTTGTTCATGAAGATGATCACATTTAACTTTTTTTTATTGAAGGTGGGGGGTGGAGTGGACTGTGACAGCCTTTGGTCACTGTGTAGACTATAGCAAACATGAGTAGAGTCAACATGAGCACTTTTGATAAAGCCAGGGAACTTTGTGTTTGAGTAACAGGATTCTTTTCAAGTCTCTCACGCAATGATCAAAATCCCCTCTTCATATCACTCTGTGACAACAAACTGAGACCTGATGGACACGTGGAGGAGATACAAATGTAAACTAGAGGTTTTAAGCACTTGAAGCATAGCTTCTCTGCACAGATTAAAAGGTAAATGGACTTGAGCTTATATAGCACTTTTCTAATCTTTGGCTACTCAAAGCTGCTTTACTCTAAAGGTCCCACCGATCCATTCACACCCATTGGCTCCCACATTCACTCACTGATTTTTCAGAGTGTTAATGTTACTTATCCATCAGTATCACTTCCCATATTCACACCCTTTCATGCCCATTTACACCCAACTGATGCAGCAGTGGGAGCACATGGGGTCAAGTGTCCAAGGACACATCCAAGGTGTTGCCAGGAGCTGAGCTCAAACCTGTAACCTCCTGATTACCGACCAAGTGCACTATCCAACGGCACCACTGACATCTCAACACAGCAGAGAAAAAGTTTAGTTTATTTAAGAGAAATTTACAGAGCCATCAGGGATCAAATACTCTTTATTTGTCAGTTATAAGTGTAGCTGTAGTGCA
Organism: Scarus forsteni; assembly: GCA_036419115.1. Taxonomy (NCBI): domain Eukaryota; kingdom Metazoa; phylum Chordata; class Actinopteri; order Labriformes; family Labridae; genus Scarus; species Scarus forsteni. The sequence goes on along the minus strand of JAZDUH010000040.1, from coordinate 9,613,865 downwards.
AGTTTCATGACAAAATCAATGACACCATTTACAGGATAAATACATACAAAACTGAGTGTTTTTCTCCTTTTTGTAGTGGTAGTTAATGTGAGAGGGTTGTCTTGTGCATGTTTAGATGGACAGAGCTGCCGTAACCCTTCAGACTGGTGTAGAAATCAGAATTTAATTAATTTGGCAGGTGATACCACATCCGCCTCCAGAGCAGGAAAAAGTGCAGATCCCTCGACGATTCAGCCTGTTGAAATCCTACAACAGCGATAAAAGAGACACAAGACAAGAGTTGCCCCTAGTACCCAGGTCAACTGGAGAAAAAATGGTGCACTAAGAGGTGCATTTTCTTTAAGCAGGGTTAAGGGCTTGATGGTCTTTTTGAAGAAACATCAATAACCTTGAAGAGAGCTCAAAGAGGATGGATCATGTGCCTCGTTTATGCATTGTTATGTTCTGGACATAACGTGAATTGAACCAATCAGAGATTCAGTTCTCATTCTCCATAAATCAGAGAGCTCTGTGGAGGCTGAAACATTATTTAAACAACATTCAGTGTTTGGAACACACACTGGTTTGAACTTCTTCCTCTCAGATTAAAGTTTTGACACTGAATCATTCAAACAATATGAGGGACCATCAAAAATAAGTGCAGAGACGGTTGGAGACAATAAAGACTGCTGTCTCTCACCCCATCAGATACTTCATATAAAGTAGTATAAACAAATGCTGATATTTTAGTGTTTTTTAAGCTTTGGGTCTAAACGCTTTGGCCTTTGGTCTGACCGGGCTGGACCATGCCTGATCTTAAACCAAGTGTTTTAAGTTTGTTCTACTTCGGTTACTCATTACACCAACATAAAATTAAAAAACAAAAACTTAATATGAAGAGTAGAGGTCTTTTCTTTGATCAAATTAAAAATACAATGAATAACATTTTGTTTCGTTGACTGAAAATGTATTTAATGCCAGTAGTTTTGAGTTTTTTATTATTACAGTAAATAATAATAAGTAATAATAAATAAGCTTGCAAAAAAGCTTTTCATCACATTTTCATGTCTATTTAAAATCAAATGCAGAAAGGAATATGTCATATAATTAGTTAAAATACTAAACCCAAGCTGAGCTTCTCTTTGAGGAAAGTTAAAAAGCATTTATTGTTTCATAAAGAATATTCTAAACCTTTTCTAATTCTTTATTAACAAATATATAAAATGAAGTTTCACAGAAACTATTGCAGCTCTGTTTCTTGGAAAACATGTTATCTTCAATGTTGCAAAGGCAGACTTTGACAGGATTTCTTTTTGTGCATACATGTTTTTAGTATTTTGAACTATTTTGAACTGGCGGGTCACACTGAGGGAGAGAGCCATGTTTTGCCCCCAGGCCACCAGTTGCCCACCCCTACTTTATACTTCGAGGGAGGTTTTTGGTGATTCAGTGTCATTTTCTGCCTCCTTGAGATAGAATCACATCATCTTCACACATACACACTGCTCATTTAAGACAAACACACTCCAGGGCTCAACCGTTTGTTGCCTCAGGTTTTAATTCCGGAATCCCTGTGCTGGTCGCTCAAAAAAAAGACTTTGTGCTGGGCGTACTATAGAGCACATCCACAATTCCTTCTTATTTATGAAAATAATCAAGTATACCTCGTCTGTGTCTGTGGGGATCTCTTGCATTTGGATAACTGGATCATCACTGGCCACGGTGGTCCCCAGATCTTGAACCTAGTAACACATTTGATGCACATACAATGATGTGTCAGCATTTTTGATTCTTGATGTTACACTCTTTCTCATCAACTCTGTGAAACACATTCTCACCGTGACTGGGAGGGCAGAGCTCTTGTGGAGGCAAATGAAGACGACCATAAAGGCCACTGCAGCGCTGAACAACTTAATCTTTGACGAGTGGAAGTTCTTTGGGTTGAGGAAGACTTCAAGTGATTTCGTTGTCTGATGGTTCGGTTTGAAAAAGGTTGCCTTTATAGTCAGCTGGATCAGTGTTACCACATCACTGGCAGAACTGGCCAATAGAAGTTTCAAGCACTGTGAACAAAGCTTAGAATTTTCTACTTTTGACCCAGGGCCATGCTGTTTGGTGTGCGTAGTAGAATATCCTCTCATCTCTGAAGTTCTCAGGTCTCAAATTGCAAATATAAAAGTTTCAATTCCCAGGTAAACATAGAATGTATGTTAAACTTTGTCTCACGTCTCACGTCTTCTCCCGCTTATCCGTGGTCGGGTCGCGGGGGCAGCAGCCTAAGCAGGGAAGCCCAGACTTCCCTCTCCCCAGCCACCTCGTCCAGCTCTTCCCGGGGGATCCCGAGGCGTTCCCAGGCCAGCCGAGAGACATAGTCTCTCCAGCGTGTCCTGGGTCTACCCCGGGGCCGCCTTCCGGTGGGACGTGCCCGGAACACCTCACCAGGGAGGCGTCCAGGAGGCATCCGGACCAGATGCCCGAGCCACCTCATCTGGCTCCTCTCAGCAGCGTGGGAGCAGAGGCTCTACTCCGAGTTCCTCACGAATGACCGAGCTTCTCACCCTATCTCTAAGGGAGAGCCCAGCCACCCCTGCGAAGAAGCCCATTTCAGCGCTTGTACTTTCGTGATCTCGTTTTCTCGGTCCACGACCCAGAGCTCGTGACCATATATGAGGATAGGGGTGAAGATCGACCCGGTAAATCGAGAGCTTGGCCTTACGGCTCAGTTCCTTTTACCACGACAGACCGGTGCAGAGCCCGCATTACTGCTGGCCGCCGCACCGATCCGCCTATCGATCTCGATCCACCCTTCCTCCGCTCGTGAACAAGACCCGAGATACTTAAACTCCTCCACTTGGGGCAGAATCTCTTCCCCAACTCGGAGGAGCACTCCACCCTCTTCGGGTGAGGACCATGGACTCGGATTTGGAGGTGCTGATTCTCATCCCAGCAGCTTCACACTCAGCTGCGAACCGATCCAGTGAGAGCTGGAGGTCACGGTTCGTCGAAGCCAACAGGACCACATCATCTGCAAAAAGCAGTGACCCGATCCTGAGGTCACCAAATCGTAACCCCTCAACACCCTGACTGCGCCTAGAAATTCTGTCCATAAAAGTAATGAACAGAATCGGTGACAAAGAGCAGCCCTGGCGAGTCCAACCCCCACGGAAGCTTGACTCAGATGTACTGCCGGCAATGCGAACCAGACTCTGACACCGGTCATACAGAGAACTGACAGCCCGTAACAGGGAGCCCGCTACCCCATACTCTCGGAGCACCCCCCACAAGATCCCACGAGGAACACGGTCGAATGCCTTCTCCAAGTCCACAAAGCACATGTGGACTGGTTGGGCAAACTCCCAAGCACCCTCGAGCACCCTATGGAGGGTATAGAGTTGGTCCACAGTTCCACGACCAGGACGAAAACCACACTGCAACAACAATCCGACGGACCCTCCTCTCCAGTACCCCTGAATAAACCTTCCCAGGGAGGCTGAGGAGTGTGATCCCCCTGTAGTTGGAACACACCCTCTGGTCCCCCTTCTTGAAAAGAGGAACCACCACCCCGGTCTGCCAATCCAGTGGCACTGTCCCCGATGTCCACGCGATGTTGCAAAGACGTGTCAACCAAGACAGCCCTACAACATCCAGGGCCTTGAGGAACTCCGGGCGGATCTCATCCACCCCCTGAGCCTTGCCACCGAGGAGCTTCTTGACCACCTCGGCAACCTCAACTCCAGAGATAGAAGAGCCCACCACAGAGTCCCCCAGGTCTGCTTCCGCACTGGAAGACGTGCTGGTGGGATTGAGGAGGTCTTGATATTCTTTCCACTGATCCAAAACATCCCGAGTCGAGGTCAGCAGCGCACCATCCCCACCATAAACAGTGTTGACGGTACACTGCTTCCCCCTCCTGAGACGCCGGATGGTGGTCCAGAATCTCTTCGAAGCCGTATGGAAGTCGTTCTCCATGGCCTCTCCGAACTCCTCCCATGCCCGGGTTTTTGCTTTAGCGACAACCGAAGCTGCATTCCGCTTGGCCAGCGGTACCCGTCAGCTGCCTCCGAGTCCCACGGACCAAAAGGGCCCGATAGGACTCCTTCTTCAGCAGCGGCATCCCTCACCTCTGGTGTCCACCAGCAGGTTGGTGTTGCCGCCACGACTGGCACCAACCACCTTACGGCCACAGCTCCGATTAGCCGCCTCCACAATAGAGGCCGGAACAAGGCCCACTCGGACTCAATGTCCCCTGCCTCCCCCGCCACATGGTGAACTTAGCCCGGAGATGGGAGTTGAAACTCTTTCTGACAGGGGACTCTGCCAGGCGTTCCCAGCAGACCCGCACAACACGCTTGGGTCTACCAGGTCTGACTGGCATCCTCCCCCACCATCGAGCCAACTCACCACCAGGTGGTGATCAGTTGACAACTCCGCCCTCTCTTCACTTTCGAGTGTCCAAAACATGCGGCCGCAAGTCCGATGATCGACTACAAAGTCGATCATCGAACTGCGGCGTAAAGTGTCCTGGTGCCAGGTGCACATATGAACACCCTTATGCTTGAACATGGTGTTTGTTATGGACAATCTGTGACGAGCACAGAAGTCCAATAACAGAACACCGCTCGGGTTCAGATCGGAGGGGCTGTTCCTCCCAATCACACCCCTCCAAGTCACACTGTCATTGCCGATGTGAGCGTTAAAGTCCCCCAGTAGAACGAAGGAATCCCCAGAAGGGGCACCCTCCAGCACCCCCTCCAGGGAATCCAAGAAGGGTGGAAACTCTGAACTGTTGTTTGGTGCATAAGCACAAACAACAGTCAGGTTCCGCCCCCCCACCCGAAGGCGGAGGGAGGCTACCCTCTCATCTACCGGGGTAAACCCCAACGTACAGGCCTCGAGCCTGGGGGAGACAAGAACTGCCACCCCAGCCCGACGCCTCTCACCACCCGCAACTCCAGAGAAGAAGAGAGTCCAACCCCTCTCAAGAGGACTGGTTCCAGAGCCCACGCTATGCGTCGAGGTGAGTCCGACTATATCTAGTCGGAACCGCTCGACCTCGCGCACCAGCTCCGGCTTCTTCCCCGATAGCGAGGTGACGTTCCACGTCCCTACTGCTAGACGCTGCAGCCGAGGATCGGACCCCCAAGGTCCCCGCCTTCGGCTGCCACCCAGCTCGCACTGCACCCGACCATTACGGCCCCTCCCATGGGTGGTGGGTCCATGTGAGGGGGGTCCCACGTCTCTCTTTCGGCCCGGCCACCAGGCGCTCGCCTGCGAGCCCCACCCCCAGGCCTGGCTCGAGGGGGAGGCCCCGGTGACTCACGTCCGGGCAAGGGAAACCTGGATCCAATATTCTTGCTCATCATAATGGTCTTCTGAGCCACGCTTTGTCTGGCCCCTCCCCCAGGACCTGTTTGCCTTGGGTGACCCTACCAGGGGCATTAAGCCCCCGACAACATAGCTCCTGGAGTCATTGGGGCACGCAAACCCTCCCACCACGATAAGGTGGTGGCTCAGGGGAGGGGTTAAACTTTGTACAATTTAACTTTAATAAAAGCTGGATTAAAAAACTAGCAAGAAGAAACAGAATAGATGAAAACCAGGGCTGATGTTGACAATGATATTTAAAATCAACTTTAGCCAATTCTGATGTTTTCTTTATCTGCTTCTTTGGCGTGATTCTCTTGTCTTTTGCAAAACTAGCCCCATACAGGGAAGTATTATACCAGGAACAAAGGGTATTTTCTGCGCCTACAAGAAGTCCCATAAAAAAATAATACCACAGTTTAAGAGTACGCAGCACCCAGTATGCATGTTTTTACGTGCATTAACTTTTCAGATATCTAAAGTTTATCTGGACCTAACCAACTCACGCCATGTATTTCCCTGTGCAGCGCTGCTGCAAGCTGCTTAATCACCCTGCCTCCCAAATATTTCTGAGATGGGGTTTTTGTGATGCTTCCCTTGATGGAGAAACAGATGCCATAAAAAACACTAAACTTCTACCTAATGACAAAAAATGTCAAATTGAAAATGACATTTTGATCCCACATTATCTTTACATAAACTAATGCATGTCAACTATGTGAGGATTTTATGTTACCATACCTTGAACTGTGCGATTTTTATTTTCAGTCCATTAGATGGTGTATTTCTTCCCGTTCAGAGTATTCTGAAAATGTCACACATTTTACTGTTTTCTGCAAGGGTGCCTGTCTCAAAATTAAAATGCATCAAAATCAATATAACTGCCATTTATTGACCCATCTTAGAGCATAATAATAAGAATAAGAATAAGAATTACAGAATTAATGGAAATAATTCCCATTACAGAGAACAGGGTAGGGAAACAAAGTAGAATTGTGTGAACTTACTGGCCTTTAAAGGGTTAGAATTCAATCAATCAAACTTTTTTTGTAAAGCATTTTCATACAAAATTTTGTAGCACAAACTGCTTCACACAGAATCAAGAAAGAAAATCAATTAAAATTCTCAGAAGAAGAAAAAATTGATTACATTGAAAAATACAGTCCACCTCATAGGATTTGCCCATGGCCTCCCCCCAGAGGGGAGGCTGGGTTCCGGGGGATTTAGGTCCTGGGTGGCTTGGGGCCTCTGACCTGCCGTGGAGGGGGGGTGGGGGTGGCTGAGTGCTGGGGGCAGGGGTGGTTGGGGCCGGGTGGATGGTGAGGTCCTGTCTAGACTAACTGAGAGACATGATTGATTCCGTCAGAACATGCTTAGTTGGACACTCTTACACATCTTCTCATGTCCTGTGATGCATGCTACTCCATTTCTTATCCATGTGGGCCCACCCCCCATACTGTCAAGACCCCACATCCCTGGTGTCCCTGGTTTCTTACAGTCTTTACTTCCTGTTTGGACTTATATCAGCACAGCACTTGAACTGCTATCTCAAATCAATAACAGTACCTGTTTGTCCTCCTCCCAGTTGTCTTGTCTTGTCCTGTCTGTCACTATTTCCCCTTCTTTCACACTGTGGCTCACATCAGGGGTTAAATAAAGTGTGATTTGATGGAGTAGTCTACAGGAAGGGCTGGTGATGGTCACTATAGCAGTGAATCATATTCACATATGTCTGACTGCTAGAAAAAAAAATGCATTGGTCCTTTTAATGCTGTCATTGGACACAGTGCTCAGCGGAAAAGGTTTTGCTGACAAGGGGAAAAAAAACAAAAAATACAGCCCATCCCAGTATCATTCCCCACCCCTCACCCTCGCAATCTACATACAGCACATGCACTCAGACACACACACAGAAGATATGAGGAAGAGATTTTAACAGAAAACATAATAAGAGCAGCGAGGAAACGCCATCTTTCATTTAAAATGAGGGAACACTGGAGATAAGTCTAAAATAGCAATAAAAAATCCTGGAAAGAAATAAGTTTGATAAATAAATAAGCAAACTCTAAGAAAATAAATAGGTAAACAATCTTAAATCTTAAATGATAATATGGTAAAATTGAAAAATAAAACATATTAAAGGGGTTAAATGAATATAAAATTAAGATGAAATAAAAATAATCACAATAAATATAATCAGCTAAAACCTTGACTAAAAAGGTAGGTCTTGAGTTTGATTTAAAAAAAAATTACAAATTAAAAATTAAAAAATATGAACAGTAGGTACTGCTTTCAGGTCTTCAGGTAGACTGTTCCACAGACAGGGCCGTAATAACAAAAGAGCTTCACTGTAAGTTTTTGTTCTAACTTTGGGTTCCATCAAAAGGCCACTACCTGAAGACCTGAGGGCACTACGAGGTTCATAGGGGAAAAGCAGATTGGATAAATAAAAAGGAGCAGGACTACTCAGGGATATAAAAACAAGTAAAAGAACCTTAAAAACTATTCTAAAGGATACAGGCAGCCAATGCAGAGACTTTAAAATCGGGGTGATATGGGGTTTTCCTTCTGGTCTTCGTCAGCATGAGTGCAGCTCAGTTTTACAGCAGCTGAAACTGTGAAATGTTCTTTTTAGCAAGACCAGCGAGGAGAGCACTACGATAGTCAATTCTACAAGTGGTAAAGTATAGATAAGAGAGTTGTAAAATAACAATTGTTTTTTATATTTATATTTCAAGCCAAAGTAGTTTTACAAGATAAACTCGTTTAGTTTAGTTTTTTTTTCTTTTTGTTTGTTTTGTTTTTTATGTAATATTATACAGCTGTTTCAGACTCTGGACTAAAATCTGGACATAAACCCCCTATGCTGCATTAAGTTTGCATATTTCAGGGCTGATGTAGCATCAACAGACTGATTCATTTAAAGTGGACAAATTTACTGATACATTTATGATACATTTATGACATTTACAGCAGTTTTTTGGAAATGTGACAGTTGGGACAAATGAGTTTGTATAATACAGAACTTTGAAAATTTGTCTGTGACTTTTAATCTGCAGAAAAAAAAGAAATCATCAGGCATAAGGCCAGCATAAAACGACTGATTTTACAGACAAAAAGTACCATGTAACAGAGACTCAAGCAGATGTCATAAATTAACCCTGTCCCTTAATAAGCACAACCTCTGCTTCTCTGATCGTTCACAATTTTTTCATTCTAAAAGTTTTTGATTCAACTGGTGTGAAATACAATTTCTCCAATCAGGAAGTATTTGCAAACAGAAGTGCACTCAGTAGCTTTCAGAACACATTATGCTAATTCTATTATTTAGAATTAGCATAATTCTAAATAATAGAATAATATTTAATTTTATTAAATATTATTCAAGAAGTCTTAGACACAATGTTTATTTACAAGTCACATTTTATTGACAACTGACAGAAAAGAAGCAGTTAATAAGAAAACAGACTCTGGAATTTTGACATGTTTGCTTATTTTGTCAGGGTGGTCGTCTGGAAAGAAAGAGCTGAATCAGAAATGGGCTGAGCAGCACATGCTACATTTATCGCCGGAGCAGCAAAGCTCACATGTCAGGTACCGCTTCAGCCTAATCGGCATCTGTGTGATAAAAGAGACAAGTCCAGGGTTGATTTCTAGCATCCAATGCATTCTTCATTAAAGGAAATACTGAGGCATTAGGCTTAAAAAAAAGTCATGAGGCCCTATTAAAGTGTGAAATTAGTTTATGCCCTAAAGTTATACTTTACTGAAGCATTCAGTCAATATCAGAGATGATCCAAAAAAAGGCAAAGAGACAGACTAACACCACAGTCAGAAGCACATTTGCTTTTGAAATAACAGGAGCACATAGAGTTAAAATGTCAACTGTGTTATGTGGAAATAATGACAGACTTCTCAACCACATGCTAAAACAAACACTTTTTCAACAAAAATTTGATTGGGACAATCCCAATCTCTCTGTTTTTCATCAGTCAGTGAACATACCTGCATCTCTTGATTTTCAGTGACTGGATCATCACCGGCCACTGGAGTCTCCAAATCTTGAACCTATAATGGATATGATACAAAGAAAACATGTCAGCATTTTGACAAAACACTTCCATCACGCTCTTTGTAATCAGCTGATATTTTGTAAAACAAATTCTCACAGTCACTGGAAGGGCAGAGCTCCTCTGAAGGCAAATGAAGACGACCATGAAGGCCACTGCAACGCTGAACATCTTCATCTTTGTAGATTGGTTTGATTTGACAAACACTTGGAAGTGATTCTGTCCGTCTCATGGTCTGGTTTAAAACAGGCTGTATATATACTCAGCTGGATCAGTGTTACCAAATCACTGGCAAAGCTTTACCTGTTTCATGATCTGGACTTTAACCATAACAGACGCTGTGAACAAATGTGGGATTTTTACATGTTGGGCCATCCAGGGTCATGTCATCTGCTCTACCAACAGTGGACATATTTGGTACATGCTCAGGGTTCAAAGTCTGGTGTCACTTCTCATTTGCAAAAGCATAAACCCTTAGGGAAACTGCCTCTAATAACCATTAGAGGAACAAGAGTGAGAAAGAAGGTCATGGATCAAAAGGGAAGATGGTAAACACTAATTGTTACAACACTGCATATTGACTCCTTTTCTGCCTGCTTTTCATCCGATGACTACCTTTCTTAATCCTTTTTGTGAGATTAGAATTTTTGAATTAATGTTTTCATCAAAATAATCCAGTGTCTCTAATTTTCTGGTGAGCCTTAAAAACAGTATCTGTAGCTTTCTTTTCCTCTGATAGGTCATTAATATGGCTCTGTTCCCACAACAACAAATACAGCCAAAACCGAGAATTTTCATATCCTTCTTGCCACCTGCTGACACGCCTGGAGTGCCTAAATCCACAAACTTTCGAAACTAGGGTTCAGAGTGAAAAGTTTTGAAAACATTTTTGTTTCCAGCAAAAATGCTGACATGCGGTGCAAGCGCATTACCTTTTCACATCAAGGCTGCATGCACATCCCAACAACAACAACAAAAAATCTGTTGTCCAGATAAGAAACTCCTGCCTCTTTGTGTGCCAATTCGCCATTTCAAAAAGGTCATTCTCAAATACTCGAGATGGCACAAAACAGTGAGGTTAGAAGGCTACATACAGTGGCGGCTGGTGAAAAATATTCTTGGTGGGGCAGTACTGTGCAACACTCAGTTTTTAACAACCATCCCACTACGATTCGACGCAAACTACAGGCTCATCCATAGCCAAATGAGTCATATAGTTTTATACATTGGTAAATAACAAATATGTATATTACACCATTTTAGACCTGGATAAATTGGAACTGATAAAAAAAAAAGCTCAAAGACATGCTGTTAATTTACTCTGACAAACCAAAAGAGTTTTTTTGTGTTAAAAGTACCAACTGTTTGTACCAGGTGCTTCTCTTCAACAGAGGCAGGGTGAATGATCAGGGCTTTCTGAATTTAGGGCCTCATGACAAGAATTATTTACTGTTTCCCAGAAACAGGGGCTGGGTCAACTTACTCACTGTCTCAGTTTACCCCACTCTCCCCTACTCTGACATTAATTCTGACATTCACTCAGTGAACAATCCTACCTGCCCACTCTGCACCTGTGATGGGCTCATGGCTGCTGCTTGGTGCTGCTGCATCTCTTCTGAGGGGCTACAAGACAAAGTGGCGTCATCATCACACGGTGCAAGTGTCATTTTATTCAACACCTTCCCTTACCAGTTTCATCGTCATCCTCTGTCGTTTCAGACCACGAGCTCGTTTTGTTAAAAAAGTCGCTATTTTGCACATTTTGCTGCATCATTTTCAAACGCTTTCCTCTTTTTAATTCTTCTCTTTTCCGCGCCACCCTTGCGCTTATTGTGCATCTTGTCGGCAGTCCAGCACCGCGGCTACTATCTGGCTCATCTCACAGACTCTGACCGGCGGAGCTAATTGTTTTTAGCCTGCGCGGACATGTTGTTACGTCAGGATGCCTCTGAAAAAAAAAAGCTGCTGAGGGAGACGGCCCACAGGGACAGCGGTAACAGCATGGAGGTAATACTCACTCAGTGCCATGAATGAACACCAAACCAAAAAATTATAATAATATAAAAAAATGTATATTAACACTGGCCCTCACGGCCCAAACGTCAGGCCGGCCCACCGGAAATTGTCCCGGTCCTGCTCCCGATTAGTCACTCCGGGCATGGCCGACACAAGCCGAATAAACCCGAGGGGCGAAATAAGAATTGCCCTTCGGAGATTATTTTCAACGACTCTGATTGGCCAAATTCACGTTGATAGGCGCTTATCTTGCCCTAGTAACATTCCCTTATTGGCTAGTCGTCACTGTCTCAGGGGCGCTATTTTCAGCGCCCCTGAGACACAGAGACAGAGACGAGAAGGCTTACTTTTGTTCTACATTAATGAAAATTAATTACTTTATATCTTAATGGATATATATGTTATATTTATATTATATTACATATTTAGATAAGTAATTTTTGGTAATATTCATTTTTTCAAAATAAAGTAAATGCATTTAATATCACACTCTCCACTGGGGGGGGCGGCGCCCTAGCGCCCTCTATTGGCCAGCCGCCACTGGCTACATACATTCTTCCCTGTCCCACTGTTGGTCTTCATGTCACCTTCCCCTACAGAGGGAACAGAATGTGAAAATAGATAAATTACATTAAAAAAGATCTTGGGTCTTGTCATGGGTTATGGGTAGACCAGACACAAGATGGGTACAGATAGAACCAGGCTATGTTGATCCTCTACCTTTAAATTCCCTCATATTCATAAACCAATTTCATAGGATAAAAAAACTAAACCAACACTTTACTATAATGAACACTCTATCTGCATGGAAGGACTGCTCAAGAAAATATGGTGTCAGTAAAAACATTTCCGTCTATTCACCCATTTATGATAATCCAGATTTGAAGAAATACTTATCGTTGATTGATGTAAATAGGTGGAGATTCTTGGGGATAACCCATCTTAAAGACTTGTTTCATCAAAATATGCAATTCAAATCATTTTATAAGTTAAGAACACAATTCAAAATTCCTAGTAAAGACTTTTTAAAATACATGCACGTTCACTCATTAAAGAACATAAGCTGAACTTCGAACTGACCGAACTTGAAAAGACATTAGTCAACTCAACCACAATGAAAGGACTAATTAGTAACACCTATAGCATTTTAGCCAAAGAATGTCAAGCAGTTTTCCAAACTCTATCAAAGAGTTGGGAGACAGATTTGAAAATGAAGTTAGATGAAAATACCTGGAAGAACATTTCAGATAGAATATACTTTCCTTTTCAAGTACTAAAATTCAAGAAACTAATTTCAAGCTTATTCACAGGTTTTAACTTACTCCAGTAAAAATGCAGAAAATCTCTAAAGAAAATTCTCCAAATTGTCCAAGGTGCAAAACCAAAGAAGGAACCTTTAAGCACATGTTTTGGCAATGTCATCAACTTAAACATTTCTGGAAAAAGATCCACTTATTCACGAAATCAGTCTTAAAACTTGAATTTGAGCTATCTCCCAGTGTATATTTATTAAATGACATAATTAATCGTCACTTGGACTCAAAAAAATGTAGACAGTTGATTATGATAACATACTTGGCCAAAAAATGCATACTCCTCCTTTAGAAAAATGAATCACCACCAACATTCAGCATGTTCCTGACTCAAATTTCTCAATTTCTTCCTCTAGAAAAAATTACACTTGAGAAATATAACCGGGGACACCTATTCAATGACCCTTGGCATTCCTTGTATTCCCAAGTGGAAAAACAAGATTTGTAAACAGCTACATTTAATTTGTCACTGTTTATGTATTGATGTTCATAAACTTAGGTTTATATGAGTACATGTAATTTGATTTTTTTGATTTATTATTTATTTTTATTTTTTTTTCTTTTGGGGAGATTTCTTGATCACATTTGCATATTTTTGCTTATGTCTTGTATTTGTTTTCTGTTTAATTCATTATGTACATATATATGTATATCTATATATATATATATATATATATATATATATATATATATATATATATATATATATATATATATATATATATATATATATATATATATATATATATATGAATATATGTTCCATGTGCAAACAGACAGGAGAGAAGACTGTGGAGCATAATCGAACATGTGTAAATGAACTTTATTGGAAATACTGTATATGAGAATATATATATGAAACTAAATGAAAATAAAGAGAAAAAAAAGATCTTGGACATCCCACCTCTTAAACTTTTATAATAAATACAAAATTATATTATATTTGAAGGGGCATCTCAGGTCACCCAAGGCTATCTAACAGAGAATAAAGGCATGCAGGGAAAAAGTATTTATGAACAAATGGTTTTCCATATGGTAGTGCACAGCATGCTTTGCACCCTTGTAATGACAAAATGGACAGCGGAAAGTGTCGTTTTCGCTATTTGGTGTTGGCTTTTCATTGTCCAATAAAACTGTTATGTGTCTCTGTATAAAAAGACAGAAATAATACATGTGAAAAGACATGGCAATTAGAAACTGAAAGGGCGAAAACAGTTTATATCTACCCCCCCCCCAAAAAGAAAAAAAAGTTTGACCAACAATGGAAGACACAAAATAGCTGAACGTTACAAACATCATGAGAAGAGGAGACAGTCAACATCGTGCTAATTAGCCGCAAACTAACAAGCTCCATGTAAAACTTGAACTACGTAAATATTAGAACGGCAGAAAAAGCATGATACATTTGAAAATACAAATAACACCCTCATCTGTAAGGCGAAAATGTGGTTGAAAAATGAGCAATAATCACAATTCAGGTTTTATTGTCATTAATTGCCTGTTTTTTGGTTCCTCCATTTTGCAAAGATCGATGTGTTGCTTGCAGGCCTTAGTTATATGGTCTCCAGCTCAACTTGTAGAATGCAAAGAAGAAGACGGCAATTGCTTTGACGAAGAAGAATCACATACAGTGGGCAAAGCACAACGTGTTTAGCCCTGCCCATGTTGTGGCACAGCTCAGTCTGCACACTGCAGCCAGGGGTAGTTGAGTACATGAGCATTACGTGGCTGCATACTGCTGTACATCTACTGCTGAATGACGCATGTGCACCCGCGCATATGGAAGACCCTTAAGCTGCCCCAAAAGTACCTGTGTGAGCATTGCTTCTTTCAACAACTAATAACTATTAAAATATTACATATGCTTTTGGACAGGAACTATTAAATTTCAACAGATAAACAGCAATATTCTCTACAAAAAAGCAAAAATAAACATGGAAGTGGGGGGTGTCTGTGTCCATACACATGCTTAACATTCTCATGGGTCCCACACATCTAAGTATAAAATATTAATGACAAATGAATTCATTCATCAAAATGATCACCATTAACTATTTTATTGAAGGTGGGGGATTGTCGACTGTGACAGCCCAAGTCATTGTGAACATTGGGTATTATATTCCTCAAACAACAAAAATCAGACCAGATAATCTTTTAGACCATCAGATAATTTGGCCTTTGCTGACATTGCACATAAAGGGGTATGTGGACCCAAGTCTTGTCTGTTGTATTAAAGTGTATGTGAAGCTTTACCTTCACCGCTGACCACAGTTCTTGTTGCTTTATCAGTTGTATTCACTTCTGTTTTTGACAGTTTTTCATTGTCAGGTCATCGTCTGGCCTTGGCACTTCAATGAGAAAGCAAATGAAATAGAAAACATGAGTCATGTCAACATGTGCACCTTTGATAAAGCCAGGGAACTTTGTGTTTGAGCAACAGGATTCTTTTATCTCATGCAATGATCAAAATCCCCTCTTCATGTCACTCTGTGACAACAAACTGAGACCTGATGGACACATGGAGGAGCTACAAATGTAAACTAGAGGTTTTAAGCACTTGAAGCCTAGCTTCTCTACACAAACTAAAAGGTACATGGACTTGAGCTTATAAAGCACTTTTCTAATCTTTGGCTACTCAAGGCTGCTTTACTCTAAAGGTCACACCCACCCATTCACACCCATTGGCTCCCACATTCACTCACTGATTTTTAAGTGTCAATGTTACTTATCCATCAGTATCACTTAACAAATTCACACCCTTTTTTGCCCATTTACATGCCACTGATGCAGCAGTGGGAGCAACTTGGGGTCAAGTGTCCAAGGACACATCACCATGTGTTGCCAAGATGGGCTCAAACCTGTAACCTCCTGACTACTGACCAAGCGCACCATCCAACGGCACCACTGACACCTCAACACGCCAGACAAAAAGTTTTGTATATTTAAAAGAAGTTTACAGAGCCATCAGGGATCAAATACTCTTTATTTGTCAGTTTTAAGTGTAGCTGTGGTGCAAGGACATTTAAAACCACAAGGCAGTGACAGGCTTGGACAAAATGAGGCCCTCATGAGGGGTTGTTGTAAAATCAGTGACGTTATTTTTAGGATCAATACATACAAAAAGTAGTGTTTTTCTCCTTTTTGCAGTGGGTAAGGGGGTTATCGTGTGCAGCTTTAGATGTACAGAGCTGTTGTGACCCTTCAGACTGGTGTAGAAATCAGTATCTCTTTGTGCATCTGAAAGCCCAGCAAAATCTAGAGAACCAAGTGCAGCTCCAGCTATGTCTCAGCTTGCTGAAAACCTGCAACAGTGATAAAAGAGACACAAGATAAGAGTTGACCCCTAGTATCCAGTAAACTGTTTACCTTCTGATTAACTGGAGATACATTGGTGCACTTAGAGGTTTTTTTTCTTTGAGCAGGGCTAAGGGCTTGATGGTCTTTTTGAAGAAACATCAATAACCAGGAACAGAGCTCAAAGAGGATGGATCATGTGCCTTGATTATGCATTATTTTGTTCTGGACGTAACGTGGATCACACACTGGTTTGAACTTCTTACTCTCAGATTAGTTTTGTCACTAAATCATTCAAACAATATGAAAAATCATCAAAAATAAGTGCAGAGACAGTTGGAGACAATAAAGACTGCTGTCTCTCACCCTATCAAATACTTCATATAAAGTAGTATAAACAAATGCAAATATTGTTGTCCATCCTGTCTGTGAAACAAGCTTAAAAGCAGAAACTGCACTAAAGACTTTAGACCAAGGAGGAGCAACTGTGGTGACCAAGAACACCACATCAAAAATAACCTGTCAGAGTACCAAACAGCTGGAGAATGACAATGGAAATAACACTGAAAAAAAAGGTTAAAAAAACTTTACATTTTAAGGAACATTTTTGCTCCAATTTTTTTCTAGCTTAGGGTCCAAACGCTTTGGCCTTTGGCTAGACCAGGCTGGACCATACCAGACCTTAAACCAACTGTTTTAAGTTTTTCCAACTTAGGTTACTCATTACACCAACATAAAATTAAAAAAATAAAAATAAAAAGGAGAGTAGAGGTCTTTGCTTTGATCAAATTAACAACACAATGATAACATTTTGTTTTGTTGACTAAAAAATGTATTTAATGCCAGTAGTTTTTAGTTTTTATTGTTACAGTAATTTGTAACCTAACAACAGGGTAATTAAGCTTGTAAAAAAGCCATTCATCAACGTTTTGATGTGTATTTAAAATCAAATGCAGAGAGCAATATGTTATATAATTAGTTAAAATACTAAACCCTAGCTGAGCTTCTCTTTGAGGAAAGTTATAAAGCATATATTGTTTAGTAAAGAATATTCTAAACATTTTTTTTCTATGTTAATAAATATATAAAAGGACGTTTCAGCTCAGTTTCTTGGGAAATGTGTTATTTTCATTGTTGTCATGGATTTCTTTATGTGCATACATGTTTTTAATATTTTGAACTATTTTGAACTGGCAGGTCACACTGAGGGAGTAGGAGAGCCATGTTTTGCCCCCAGGCCACCAGTTGCCCACCCCTACTTCAGATTTTGAGGCAGGTTTTTGGTGATTCAGGGCCCTAATTTCGTGGCGCAGCGCAGGGGGCACAAGCCTGGCACACCCGACGCTGTGTTAATTTCATTCGGCGCACCGCTGTGCGCTGCCAATTTGACAATTTGGTAGACCGTCTGCGCAGAGATGGGTATGACGGCGCACAAGGGGGAGGTGTCGGCAGATTCATGTTGGCGCAGTGACAATTTCGTGCCAAAAACAGTGCAGATAGTGCGCTGAAAGCTTGCCAGCTCCAACCTGGTCTATTCTTGGCGCAAGCGGAGCGCACCGTCCTCAGCTGTAATTTGGTGACAGGCGCACATATGCGCACACATCAACAAAGCCTCAGAGGCAGGTTTCCAGAGTGTCAGGCACATTTTAATACATTTTAAAATAATCATACCTTGTCTATGGGGATGTCTTGCATTTGGGTAACTGGATCATCACTGGCCACGGTGGTCCCCAGATCTTGAACCTAGTAGTATATTTAATGTACAGACAATGATGTGTCAGTGTTATTACATTTGATAATTTACTCTCTTTAAAATGAAACAAGTTCTCACCGTGACCGGAAGGGCAGAGCTCTTATGAAGGCAAATGAAGACGACCAAAAAGGCCACTGCAGCACTGAACATCCTCATCTTTGACGAGTGTAATTATTGTCATGAAAAAGGACACTGGAAGGCTGACTGCCCAGTGTTAACAGCCACTCTTGTAAGCCTGCTGTTTTGGCAGCTTATGCTCCTTTCATTAGACATAGGTGCATGTCACTTCCGAGTCATTTCTGAAAAGACTTACACTGGTGATAGTATTCTCAGCCGTGAGATGAGGTTGAAGATACCTCCTGTTTCTTCGAATTGTCCTGTCCATTTTAAATCATTAGCCTGTTTAAGGTGAGATAGCAGTTGGTGTGTGTCCAACTTTGCCATCTGAAGGTGTACATTTTATTTTCAGTAAAGACTTGGCTGGTTGTGTGGTTTGGGTTGATGCTCCTCGCTAGCCAGTGGTTACTTCCAATCTATCTGTGTCAGATGGGAGTTCAATGGTGTTGCCTGAGATTCTTTCGTATTGTGTGGTTACACGATCAATGGCTGGAAAAGATTATCAGTTTGACCCTGACATTGGTGTAGATTTGGTTTTGCAGTCCCCATCTCTGTCTGAGTTGCCATTGTCCCTGTCACATGGTCAGGTTATGCAGGAACAACGTGATGATCATTCTTTGAAGGAAATATTTGAGCATGTTTTGACTATTAGCTGTGCTGTCTCTTGTTACTTCTTGCACAAAGACTTATTGTTCAGGAAGTAGGTAATTGTAGGTGAGGGTTGTGTAAAGCGGAATGTTTTTGAGTTGGTAGTTTCGCAAAAGTTTCATCCAACTTTTGGATGACACCAAAGTGTCAAAAGAGGATGAAACATTTCAACATCCTTAAACATCTCCTTTTTCCTCATGTCAAGAAGGGTGGTTCAG
Organism: Scarus forsteni; assembly: GCA_036419115.1. Taxonomy (NCBI): domain Eukaryota; kingdom Metazoa; phylum Chordata; class Actinopteri; order Labriformes; family Labridae; genus Scarus; species Scarus forsteni. The sequence continues at coordinate 9,595,093 of JAZDUH010000040.1, read as the reverse complement.
CTTAAGTTAAATGGGTCATCTGTGTCAGCTAACTAGAAAACCTAATCAGTCCAGCCACAGACACAGTTTAGTTTAATATTTGGTATACCAGGGGTCTAATTTCTTATCTCACATGTTTGGTCAGGTATCAAATTTGTTGCATATAATGCAGAATCAGTCATCTGTCTACCATGCACAAAGCTTTAGAGAAATTCCATCAGACTCTCAAGTCTCTTCTTCAGGCATACTGTACAGAAATTGATTGGGATTGGAGAGTGGGACTACCATGCAGACGTTGCGCTAGATGTTTTACTTGTCCGTCCTTTTGACAGACAGGGTCGTAACATTTCCGTCATGATGAATAAAGTTCAGTCAGTCAAAAAAAAAAACGATAATGAGACTTATTAATTATTCATATTATATTTAATCATGTCATCGCAAAAGGGACCCCATCACAACTTGTAACATTAATTATGCATTGCAATTTATTGTTTACTGGACAGAAAGAGAAAATAATAGACAATTATTAGAAAATACCCTGCTGTCAATAGCTTTGCGAGCAAAAGAAATATGCACCCACAGCAAGTAGGACACGCTTTTTTCTTAACTATTAAACTTAAAAACAGAGAACTATTTTCAAGATAAACCTGAACTTTTTGTTTATTTGCTTTTGTTTAAAGGTTTGTCTAAACTTAAACTTTTCTCCTGGGCCGCATAGACTTAAAGTGGGAACTCGTTTTTGCGTAATCAAGGTCATCAAAGGAGAGAGCGGCAGAGGAGATCAGCATGAGGTTATGCGTCTTTGCCTCAGACAGCCTACTTCTCGCGGCGGTTTTAATTTTGTTCTGGAGGCTGAAGCCCCTTTCTGCTGCTACACTAGAGACTGGAATGACCAGTGCTACTTCAGCGAGCGTTTTAAAGTCCAGAAACATTCCCCCCAGCGAAGTAATGAGCAGTCGGCACGACTCTTTAAAAGACGGGTTTCCTGATACTGCCAGAACCCGTTTCACCGGGGAAATCCTGGAGCAGACGGTCCCGATGTACGAGAGAGGCGGCTTGACCCCAGTGTGAGTCATAGTGGTCACAGATGCGCCCCAATGCATCAAGTCCATAGCTCTTGAGCGAGCTGTCAGCAACGGGATAGCGAGAGGCATTGAGTCCAGTGTCGATGTCTGTGATAATTTCAAGGTGGTCAGAGGGAAATCTCTTTTCCAGAGATGTACCTGCGATGTACTCAGAGCGCAAAATGGAAAAGGTCTGCGCGTCAGGCTGTGTGAGCGTGATGCCACAGAACTTGCCATCCTGCAAGGCTTCGTTGAATTTCTTCTCTGCCTCACCTGCAGGTGTGGAGAAAAACTTTATTCAGAGCCATTACTTAAATAATAATGCACAAACTTCAGTTCTTTATCCATCCAAAAAAATATTAGGTGCTGTAATATTTTGATATTTTATTGTGTAATAATATTCACCTCTGTCCAGGTGGTGGCTACAGACACGAGTACATCACATTTCACAAACTATCGTACTGTACTTGTAATGACTGGTTAACAGAAAATGAATTTATGACTACATTTTTTTAAACAAATATCTAAGAAACGTATCATTTTTAACGGAGCAATTTTCCTCCATTATTTATCTGTAAGATGTTTATGACTCAAGTGTCATATAATTTCTTTCATTTATTTATTTCTGTGAGAAATAAGTCCAGTAAAGCATGTTAAATATAAGACAACCTGCAGTAATTCTATCCGAGACTAGTTACCTGGTTCATTCGTCAAGTCGTGCAGACCAACAAGAGTCATGTTTAGGACAGGCTGGCTGGAGGAAATGTCGACGTCTTCTTTTTGGAAAGTTAAGTTCATTCGGTTAAAGCTGTGGTCTACGATTTGAAACCGCAGCCTGCCCCCCCTTCCCTCACCTCTCCCCCCCCGTGTTCCAAGATCCCGCCCCCAGTTCGTGTCGCCTCGCCTCTTATCAAGCCCCCTCGGACAGAGCTACCTGCGACCAGCACAACATATCAGCACCAAACTCCAGCAAGAACAGCTCCACTCAACTGAAAGTATCAAACACCACAGACATCCCCTTGTAACACACAGCAGTAGCCATTTCAATTGGACCGGCGGCAATGCGGGTCTGGCGCCGCCAGAGTGGAGCCGAGTGTGGGGGAGGATTTATCTTTCTCAGCCTGTCCTCCCCAGCTCAGCTTACAGTGCAAACGATTAGCGGCTAACAGGCTAACCCGCTCCCCTGCAAGTTATTAGCCCGTGCAGGCACAAACTAACCAGAGTTATTCAGCAGACATCTCCCACTGTAGTAAACAAAGCCATTACCTGATCAACCAGGGGCGAAACGGTCGATGCTGAAGGTCTGACGGCTGGCTGAGGCTATTCGTTAGCCGTTAGCCGTTAGCCGTTAGCCCGCTAACAGGCCTCAACCCGCGGGCAGAGCTCCGTTGGGCCCCGCGGGAGAGGGAGGCGGCTTCGGTCTGGGCGCTAGGCTTTTCTGGCTCCGTGATAGTTCAGTAGCTAACGCTGCTAGCTGCTCACCGGAGGTAGAGGGGAGGAGACGGGACCATGACGCACTACGCATCGCATGACGATGCGTAGTGAGAGAGACAGGGGATTGGATGGACTCACGGACCAACTCACGGACCAATTAATAGTTGCAGGTTCTTAGGCTTGATTGGTCAGCTAGTATGCAGCTTTTCAGCGGATATACTGAATGGATTATTTTCATTCTTTTTGGTCTTTATACTGTGTAGATAGGACCATAGGACCATAACAGCCTTATAAACGGTGTTATTAATCTGTACAAAGCTTCCAAATCGTAGACCATAGCTTTAACCAAAGCCAAGACGTCAGCAAGCAGATTAGTTAAGGCAGGGAACATGTATGTTTGGACATTCTTCCTCAAACCCTTGGCAACTGTGCAGCGTTTTGAAGCTTCCTCCTCCTCCAGCTCCAGCACCAGAGTGACCCAGTTGGCACGCACACCCTTAACTGCCCTCTCCAGCAACAGCCAGCGCGTAGCAGATGGTTGCTTCAGGCTCAGCAGGTCATGTTCATCTATTTCTTTTTGGATTTCTTTTAGTCTGTGTGTTCGAACAGGCAAATTTTTGTAGTATGTGTAAATGTTGTTGATAGTGGTCACATACGCACTAATTTCACGCACTGCTCCAGAGGCATCGCGGGCAGCCAGTGCTGTTCTATGGGCACCACAGTAAATATTTACGAGGAAGGGACAGTCATTTTGGCGTAACTGCTGTGCAACTCCAGCCTTTCGACCCACCATCACATTGGCTCCATCGCTTCCCAGTCCAACAACCTGACTCATGGCCACACCGCGGCTCGATAGCACATCCTTTATTTTTTTTGTGATGCATTCAGCAGTGCCACTTGGTACCATATGGTTGCAGATGAATACAGTCTCAGACCGCCCATTCTGCTGAAGAGTCAGGTATATTATCAGCATCTTCTCCACTGTGATATTAGTAGTTTCGTCTAATATTATACCCAGGAACCTGCTGTTGGCGATGCGGTCGTTGATGGCGTCGGTTACTGTCATTGCTATGGCTGTTTCCATCTGGCTGACAGTGTCATGATGGCTGTATGTGTGTGCAGCGTTTGGGTTGGGGCTCCCGACCGACTGCAAGAGGTTTATTAAGTTTGGGTACAGGTGGCTCGGAGTATTAGTATTAGCCATGTGCAGCACAACTTTAAGTTGGGTTTTTAATGCTTCATTACATCCAACCTGCGAGTTTTGTACATGTTTTTCCATTTCAGTACTATGGCTGACAAATCTGGAAGCTTCCATGTGGTTAAGGCTGGTTTTGTGATCATTTAGCGCCGATTTCTGCATAGTCTTGCACCCTCGCGTAAATCAGTTAGTCATTTTATCTTTTCTGCATATATCACAGAACATTTTTCCACCTTTCCGCCTCAGCCACAAGAATTCCTCCTCTCACTGGACACGGTATTCCCTCTTTACCGCCCCCCGGGAGCTGCTCGCTTGTCCCGTTACTGTTGTAGAGGGCTGATTATCATCATCCTCTGCATCAGTCCCTCGTTTTTTGCCACGTCTCTCGCCATCATTTCACAAGCCGGTAGCGGGGCCGATCGATGCAGACGTTCAGAGGGATAAGGCAAGCCAACATATCAGAGAACGTGAGTTCATAAACAAGACAACACTATACCTAATTAATTATGCACGCTCGCCACCAACTGGACAGGGGGTGTACTCACATATAGCTATGTGAGTGATGAATGGATGTGTGATGCGATGTGATGTGATGTGACAATAACTGGATCGCTCGCCGGTTTCTAATCTGTCAAAATGACAGATGACATCAGGATTTTTCCGTCATTGCTAAAAAAATATCCGTCGAAGACGGAGAATAATCAGTTAACGCGACCTCTGCTGCCATGACTGCTGTTAGCTGCAAGGGTTTCAGCCCAAATGACAAGGCTCTTGCACTCACACCTGTTTTGAAGCAAAGTATTCTGGTCCGTACAATGTCATAGAAAAACAATCAGATTTGAATAATGTGTCAACACCAGGTCCCAAGAAGACTTTACATCTGTGTCATGTGAATCTCCTGAAACCATATTATCAGCATGTGATTCAGAGAGACAGTGAGATGAGGTGAGGTGAGGTGGAGTTAGGTTAGGTGAGGTGAGGTGAGGTGAGGTGAGGTCAGGATGTGAGTGGTGGTTTTCACTCGGCCCTAGCTGTGTCACCAGGGACTCTAACATAGGAGGAAGATGGGGTGCCTGAGTCTGATGACAGTCTTTTGTATGGGCATTTGAAAAACTCTGAAACCCTTTGCTCTTTGGGTAAATTGTTTGTTCATCTGCCTGAGTCGGATCATGCTTGACGTGCTATTGTCCATTATTAGTGCCATGACTTACAGCAGGGCTATTCAATTAGAAGTTCAGTGGGGCCAGATTTTCAGACTTAGGCCATGAGCTGGGCCGGACATTTTTGGAAGACAGTGAGCACAGTGAACCATATCAAAGAAACACAAACACAAACACACTGGATGTTTATTAATTTATTGCCACATCCAAAAGGGCATAAACTCAATAAAGAGTAGTACTTCGACTAAACTTCGGCTGGAATACAGTTTCTTCAAACTTTACACTTCAAACAGATAACTTCAACATGTTTGACAGGTAAATACAAGCACGTATTAAGGTGCGTATGAACATAATAAAGTGCACATTAAAAGCACCATATTTTGGTCACATTTTAAAGAGACTGTGACGAGTTTTTAAGTAATTACAAAAAAGTCTCACTTTTAGATGTATGCCTGATCGAAATACACACTTATCGATGAGTTTTATAGCATCTAAATAGGTTATCTATAAATGCTATTCTTTAGCCTCCTGGTCGGGTCGTACAGGGCTGGACTGGCCTGGATACTCAACTTCAGGAACAAGACAATTAAAACTAGAGCAAATTTATATTATTTTATTGTTTATATTACACGTCTGAGAGCGCCGGGCTGTAAGTAGCGATATATAGCCGTCTACAACTACGATAATAACTTTTCCCCGCATTGCTTGTCGTCACACATCAAAAACTACCGCTACGTAACTAGAAAGAGATACATTACCTCGTCGCTTTGCATCCTGTAAGTTGTTGAAAAAGAAGTTGTAAAGCAATGCAGAGTTCCGACAAAGATCCATGCTGCATTTACCACAACAAACAAACACATTTGGCTTCACGTCTCCGGTGCGTTCAAGTTGTAGTCAGAAGTAGGAATTTTGAGCTCCGAGTGGGAAACTAAAACTGGAACGTCCCCCGAAGTCTGAATTTCCTACTGGGAACTCGGTGAAACCTCGCCACCCCGAGGTGTCAATCGAAGATGGATGCCCCCAGTGTGAACAGTTATTTAGCTCCTTTAATAATCAATTTATTTGCACTTCTGACTGGGGTGTGTCGCTCTAGATCAGCTGTATACATAGTATTGTTAGATTTATATTTACAAAAATGCTGCCATAGTGATAATCACATTCTTCATACAACAACGCAGGGCGTGCTAATAACAGCTAACAATAGCCTGGTAGTTAGGCATGTTTTTTTCTGACTTCAACTGGAACGCTGATAAGTCGGAGATGATGTCACTCCCATTTCCGAGGTTACAGGAACGCAGCATTACGCCGGCGATAAATTCTCCTCATAGCACCTTTAACTGATTTTAGTAGACGGCATCACATCACTCCAGTTTTAGCCTCCCTCCACTGGCTTCCTGTCAGTTTTAGAACTGATTTTAAGATTTTATTGATTACTTTAAATCACTCATGGGCTTGGCCCCCAGCTACATTTCAGAGCTTTTAACTCCTTATCAGCCAGCCCGCAGCCTTAGATCCTCTGGCAAGGGCCCCCTGGTCGTTCCAAAGTCGAGGCTCAAAACTAAAGGTGATCGAGCTTTCTCCATCAGAGCTCCTCGACTTTGGAACGACCTGCCAGAGGAGATAAGGCGTGCGGAGTCTGTTGCTTCTTTTAAGGTCTTCTAATCTTTTATTTTAGTCTCATTTTAGTCCTTTTAGTCTCTTTTTAGTCTTTTATTTTCCTTCTTTCCCTGTTTTAGTTGTTTGTCCTTTTATTTGTGTCTCAGTCTTTTTTATCCTTTTATCTGATGATACTTTTCTTATCATTTTAGCTACATTTTTTTATTGACTTCTTATTTGTCATTTTAACAGACTAGTGTCTTTATTTACTTTTAATTCAGATTGTTTTATTTATTATGTCATACTTTTAATTTCTTTATAGAAATCTTTTAAGGTCACTGTGTTATTGTTCTATCTCTTTTTTCATCTCTACTATTTTATATTGGCTTTTTATATTGCTTTGTTTTTTATTTGGTCCTCATGGTCTCATTTTAGCAGCAGTGTTCCTGTATTGTCTGGGTTCCTATGACACATGGAGGGGGCCTTTGAATCATGGGGCTGGAGCCACTGGACATGGCACCTATGATGTCAGTTGGCATCGTCAGGATGCAGTTTACACCTGAGTGTAAACTGCATCCTGATGTGTGTTGCTGTATCCTGGTGTGTTGTGTCTCCGGCCCCATGGGGTCAGGGCCTCCTCTGTGTCTGTGTTCTTTTGGGGTTAACTGATTTTTGTGATATGTTGTGGAACTCTCTCAGCTTAATTTTGCTATTTGTGTATGTCCTAACTGTTCTTTGATTTATTGAACCTTTTTCGGTTGTTCTTTTTTTCCTTGTGTTTAAACTCTTGTGCTTTGTTATCTCATGTTCCTGACTGCTGTCAAAGCACTTTGTAAACCAATGTTTTTAAAGGTGCTATACAAATAAAGTTTATTATTATTATTATTATTATTAACTGTCGTCAGTTACAACTTTCGTCCAGAACAGCCAACATGCAGTCTTTCCCAGTTTTTGAATCTGTGAACGCTTTTTTTTCTTTGCCAATATCCATGAAATACGAAGGGAAGCTGCTGAGGCCCTCTCCTGAGCAGTGCAAGTCCGCTTCATTGCAGTACAGCTCCGGTTGTAAGACGCAATCAAACTCTGAATTTTAGCCGCCCTCTCATGAGATCCTTCGGGAAAGTTTGTCTGAAACACAGCGTGCTTTTCAATGTGGTGTCTTCTGACACTGTAGTCCTTCAGCACTGCAACACACTCGTTGCAGAGTAAACACATTGGTTTTGCGTTCCGACTTTGTGGTTAAATAAATAAATACTTGTCAGTCTATGCAAGATTGAACCAACGGTTTTCCATGTCAATTTTTCTTTTAAGTGTAGAAAGGGACATGCTGCCTTCACTCATACAGATCTGCTCATGCTAACTTTCCAAACGCGCATCCTCAACAACACAATTCATTGTGGGTCAGTTGCAAGGTCATGTTGATTTCAGGCCACTCGAGGTTTGCTGTCTGGCTGCATGTGGCTCACAGGCTGCTGATTGTATATGGCTGACTTACAGACTTACTACACAATCCTATTGTTCTGTTGTACCTGTTCTGTCTCTGCTATATCTTCTTAAGTTGCTTTGGGTGTGGTTTGGTCAAAGGAAGAAGCCATTACATTTTGGGGCTGATCCAATCCAGTCACAAAAACACTGACGTTTTTTAAGTCTGTCACAACATTTCACAACTGCCCTTGTAATGCCAGCGGGGGACTTCTGCTAACAAAACAGCGAGCTATAGCCTGGTGGATCGGCATGTTTTTACTGACTTTGTAACTAAAATGCTGATAACACAGCAGTCTCCACATAGACAGACATGAGTGAAAAAGCCACTGCTGTAACAGACACACGCAATTCCACATTTTTTACTTACCTAATTGAACACATTCCAATTTTGCAGTTTGATAATAAATTTATTTCATAATAAATAACATAATTTACCATATACCTAGGGGTTCTTCCCAAATTTGTCATGGCATTGTGCCAGGTTGTGATAATGTTGACAGGACCCCAGTAGGATTGAGATAATCTATGCAAAAGTATTGAAGTATCAGTACTTTTAGTCATAGTTGTTAGGTATTGAATATTCAACAAAAAAGTAAATACCACATAAGTACTCCAACTAGTGGTTAGTTTGTGATTTGCTGATTATGTTATATATATATATATATATATATATATATATATATATATATATATATATATATATATATATATATATATATATATATATATATATATATATATATATATATATATATATATATATATATATATATATATATAGGGCTATATATATATATAAATAGATATATATATATAAATATTTATATATATTTATATATATATATATATATCTATATAGATAGATAGATAGATAGATAGATAGATATAGATATATATATATATAGATATATATATATAGATAGATAGATATATATATACATATAGATAGATAGATAGATAGATAGATAGATAGATAGATAGATAGATAGATAGATAGATAGATAGATTTGGACTTAATTTTACATTTGGATATTTATGCCAGATATCTAGATATCGATATCAGTACAATACAATATGATATTGTTATCAATACGATACGATAGGATAGGATATGACTACTATGGTTGCCACAAACTAGTCACATCATGCATGAACTGCAGCGTACCGCACCGGCCTGCAGCCAGCGTAGTTGAGTTTGTGCCACATGTGTGAGTGTGCAACAACTTCCAGCCACACTCAAGTCATGCTTTGTAGTGGTTAGCTGGGTGATAATCATGTGAGATTTACACACATAGAAGAGCAAGCCCAAGGTTACGTTTAATGAGTGGACTTTGCAGTAACTATTGTCTTAGACTGCACTCAACCTGCTCCCTCATGCTTTCTGCTTACTATACGGCTGTGTTGATAAACTTTGTTTTAGTAGACACACAGTGGTAAACTTACTGAATTCAGGCACATTTTTGGGGGCAGCTTAAACCGGGGACATCTAAAACAAGGACTGTCTCCTGAAATCAGGGACTGCTGGGATAGGCTCCAGCCTCCCCCAACCCCAGGGACGGCTGACCCTGATTACCACTACTGCGCATGTGCGTCGAGCCATGCATTTAAGGGCAATCGTAAAAATGACTTTTAATGTGACTTCTAGAGCTGTACATGCAGGGGGAGCGTGGGGAACATCTACATCATTTATATAGTTGCTTTTTCAATATTAATATCTTGAATGTCCGTATCTCGACATAGATACAATAGTGATATAAATTTCAGCCATACATACATATACATATACATGTGCTCCTCCTCTTACTTTTAAAAATCTTTCTGTCTTTGTGCAAATTTTTTTTGCATAAAAGTCCTATGCTAAAGTCACTGAAGCTTGCTTGCCCACAGATATTCTTTTGAAAACACATGGTATTGCTTATCACCAGATTCCAGGTTATATCTTATCAAACTCTTCATGGAGAATATTGTGACTATCAACCAAAAATATCTTGTTTCCAAAAATTCTGAATTTCAAGAAAATAAAAAACCTGCTTCTCCCCAGAATGAATATAAAAAATACACTGAAAAAGTATGTATATGGTTTAAACTTTATACATTAAAAAAAAAAACTTCCTTTATGAATCCCAACTCATAGTTTACTGTGACAGCCCCCAGACTCTGTGTAGATTAAATTTCTCTCAGCGCAGAAAAATTAAACAATATAAACTTTTTAGACCATCAGATAACTGGGCCTTTGCTGACTTTGCAGGTCAGGGAGTGTGGACCCATGTCTGGTCTGTTATTTAAAAGTTTATGTTAAGCTTTACTTTCACCACTGACCACATTATTTGTTGCTTCATTAGTTACATTTGCTTTTGTTCTTGACGGTTTTTTCATTGTCAGGTCATTGTCCGGCCCTGGCACTTCAATGAGAAAGCAAACAAAATGGCAAAAACAAGTAGAATCAATATGTGCACTTTTGAAGTCAGGGAGTTTTTATCTTTTAGTCACAGGATTCTCTTCAAATATCGCAATGATCAAAATCCCCTCTTCTTATCGCTCTGTGACAACAAATAGTGACCTGATGGGCACATGCTGAAGAAAAACTGCCAGTAATAAACATGTAAGACTGCAAACCAAGGTGTTACTGTAAGTCAGTTATTGCCAAGACTGTTGATGTTCTTCATTCAATTGTTGATCACCAAAATATTACAGAACAGATCTGTGTACTTCATTGACTTTTGATTTCCACAAGTTAGTTTGGGGTTTTAAGTTGGCACCATCTCCAAATGTCTGGTTGTAACTTACCCTTCAGGCCAGAATAAATATGGCAAATAACAGCTCCTTTAATTCCAACTGTGAAAAACAACAAAAACAATGTGGTCGGGGGTAAAAAGAAAAGCAGCATCTACATAGGAAGATAATGCTCTAATGGTGCCCTTAACATGAATTTCAGTTTGACATGTGAATTGAAAGTGGATGGAAAGATGCAAAATTTTTGGCTGAATTGTTGCAAGACAGATGCAAATTGTCATGCATGTAAACTTTACCTCTTTTTCTAAATATGAAAAGATATATAATTTTTAAGACAAATGTATGTATGTTCAAGTATAAAAGTAGAAATGAGGTGAGCTTTGCTCCTCACCACTGCCCATCACCTTGGAAGTAACAAAATGGGAAAATTCAAGTTTTTTGTAAAACCAAACACATGAATAATTATTTTACCACGAAGAATCTCTCTGCAAGCACAAAATTGAAATGTATTTTCTTTTATCTTGGCTTTGTTATATCACATATGGTGATTGATATTAAACTCCACACAAACAAAGAGGCGAACATTAATTCACTATAAATGGTTTACTTACTTTCTTTCCTGTCTGTCAAGAACCAAGGAAAAGATTAAAGTTTAAAGTCACAATTTAAAGATTTTTTTTAAACTTAAATACAATACAATACAATACAACTTTATTTGTATAGCACATTTAAAAAGAACCACGGGGGTAGCCAAAGTGCTGCACAGTGAAAACATATAGATAAACCATTTGCAAACAAAGCAAAGCAAGCAATCAAACATACAAATTAAAAAAACAGACAAGCTCACGGCAAGTGCCTTGATACAAGCCCACTGACTTGATAAATTGCACGATATTAAAGGCCACGGAGTAAAGGTGTGTTTTTAAGAGGGATTTGAAAACAGGACGTGAGGAGGCCTGTCTGACCTTTAAAGGCAGCTTGTTCCAGAGCTGATCTAAGGGATCGAAGCGGACAGTAAGGCTGAAGCAAGTCAGAAAGATAAGAAGGGGCAAGGTCGTTCAGGCAACTTTGCTCCTCCTTCTGGTATATTGCACTGGGAGCCAGTGTAGAGACGCCAAGATGGGACTGATGTGCTCACGCCTACGGGTCTGGGTTAGCAGACGTGCAGCGGAATTCTTCATGAGTTGGAGGCAGGCAAGGGAAGCCTGGCTAATTCCTATGTACAAGGAGTTGCAATTATCAAGGCGTGATGTAATAAAAGCGTGGATTAATTTCTCTAAGTCGGGTTTAGAAAGAATAGGTCTCACCTTAGCTATTTGGCGTAGCTGATAAAAGCTTTTTTGCACTACACTGCTGATCTTTTTCTCAAATTTAAAATCGGGATCAAATTTGACCCCCAGATTAGTGACACAGTCCTTAAGATATGGTGATAGCGAGCCAAGGTCAGTGTTGGGGAGAGAACAGCAACTTGGTCCAAACAACATTACTTCAGTCTTAATCTCATTTAGACTCAGGAAGTTAAGTGAAAGCCACGCTTTAACATCATTGAGACAATCAATGAGTGGCTGGACTAAGTGGACAGCATTATGTGCCAATGGAACATAGATTTGGCAGTTGTCGGCATAAAAGTGAAATGAAACACAGTGCTTCCTAAAAACAGAACCAAGGGGGGGTAGGTACAGTGCAAATAAGAGAGGGACGAGGATTGAACCCTGAGGCACCCCATATGGAAGAGGGGCTGTTTGAGACACAAACTTTAAGTGGCCTGTAGCCGCCTTTACTTTATGTCATTCCACACTCTCCCCAACTTTCAACTCTGCTCACTGTCCTGTCACATAAATAAGGGCATTAAAAGGAAATAAATAAACTAGTGGAATTAGGACTGAGACATCCCCCTCTTTTGAGCCCCCTCCATAACATTACAAAAGGACAAATAAGGATCATTCCACTTTAGGTGGAGCAGCTTTACACTTTCAAACAGTTCTCAAACAGAAGAAGCTTATTGGATGAGAAGCAAAACTTTTTCTCAAAACTTAACACAGTCCACTTGCCTCGATTTTGAATCTTCAAGATCATCGCTTCTTAAGCTGTCTGTTTTGCTGTACACAAAATAACACCCAGTGCTTTCATATCTATACAATCAGTGACCCATTTTCAAAAATGTGCATTTTGTGGCACCTGAAAAGCCTTTTCCATTTGAACAACCACCTGAGTTCAGTTTGGTGTGGACAGCCCCCTAAAGACCTTTCCCTCTCCCCCTCTCTGCAGTGGCAGCAGCTGCCTGAAAACTTGTCAGTTCAAGTCAGCTTGCTCCTGGTATCAAGCCCAGTGGAGAGCAAAAAAGGTTGAATGAATGCAGAGTTGTTGACACTGTGGCACAGAGCAGAACTGAACTGACCAATCAGAGCAGACTGGGTCTTCATGGAGTAGGGGGTCTGGACAGTTCAGGAGCTCCGATGGAGCGACATTAGTGACTGTGACTGTACTCTCCTAAAAGAAATAAAGAGCTATGAAACTAATTTTATTTGTGTTGGATATTAGCATCCTGGAATACAAATTGTCTGCACAGAACTTAGTTGGATCAACCCTGACTTCAAACCAAAATCCAGAAGGTTCATTTCAAGAGAAAATTTATCAATAAATGTTTGAAGTTGTAGACAGGGTGCAGTCACATGATATTATATTTATAAACATTTAAAGTGTATGCAGATCCTTCATTGGCAAACATTCATTAATTCTGCTCTATAGTGATGTTTTCACAGTCCTTTTAACACATGATAAGTAATATTAAACCGAGAGGGTTCATATTTCTTCTAATCTGCTGGAGTTGTAAACCAATACAACTGCAAAAATATCAAACTTCTGATGTCTCATGACTACTGATTATCTTCCTACATCAGTCTTTTTAATGTAAACTTCATTGGTGCAGTATACAAATCTATTGGATGTGTTCATATATGCTCTATGTGTGGCGTAAAAGTGTAGCATAGTGACATCAGAAAAATGTCTAAACTTGCAGTTTTTCACCTTAGCTCTTGAGGCTAATTACTATGATAAAAATATCAAAAGAAGATGTTCACACATGTCTTTAGTTTAATAACGTTTATTGTCATAATCAGCCATAATGGCATTGCAGTGACTTCACTAATTCCGTGGAAAACAGAGACCTGGACTGCAGCATCTGCAGCAGTTCACACAACTGGAGCGCTTCAGTCTGCTGGAAGTCATCTGTAAAAGACCAGAGACGAGAACAAGAATTTTATTGCAACAAGAAATTTTTATGGAGCTTTTTAGTGCAAGTCCAAGCAGGAAGATTGATTGTGATCTGATTAATTCATTTTTCTACTCTCTCTGTCCTCCTGGTCTGGTGATCAGATATTAAGAGAAGCTTTCTCACTTCAGCACCAAACACACCAGATTCTGTCTTTTTTTAATCATTAATCTGTCGCTGTTGTATTTTACAATCAGATCTCTTCTTTCCCACAGTCAACCTGTTGTTTCAGTTTGATCTTGGCAGCCCTCCTCCATCCAAGTCACCTCCAGTTATCTCAATAGCATCCAGGTCAAAGCTCTCAGATCATCCTCATCTATATCCCCCATCATCACCACCAATACTGTCCAGGCTCATTTTGGGAATGTTCAGTCCTGCTGTAGGCTTCACTACACATTTAAGTGAATAGGGAATCCACAGTGAACTCAAATACAACATACTGATCACAGAAAACATACAATTATAGCTCATAACATGTAAAACAACTGCTCAATCTTATTTCAGTCTTTCTTGATTTAACTGCTTTAGTCTAAGTGAGAAAAAGCATATCATGCATCGCTGAAAACACAACAAAATGTTAATATCATCTTGTTTTTTGAATGAATTCAGTTGATTTATTGTACCTCCCACACATGTTCTGGCATTTCATGCTGGTCAGCAGCTAGGTTCTCGTCAGCCACTGTCTCCTGGAGACCCTGTAAATTAATTTACAATATTAAAGTAAGAAAAACATCTGATAAATACAGCTTCAGAGCAAATAAAGAATAAAAGTCAAGTTCTTACTCCAGTGCTGGAATCAGCAAAGCTCTCCTGAAGGCAAAGGAAAGCAAGAATAATGGCCACCGCAACAATTGAAGTCTTCATCTTAGAAAAGCTTGAGGGATGCAAAGGTAAGAGGAAAGTTTGAAGGAGTTTTAGCTAATAGTTGTTTAGCTGTCTGCAAATTCAGTCTGTCTGATGCTGGCTGTGAAAACTTGCAGATATTTATACTGAACAGAGCCATGTTGGCTCATAACAGGCAGCAGTCACTTTCAGTAAAAGGCTTTGACCCTGACACTACTAACCGTTCAAACAATATTTGATCAGGGACATGGCATACAGGCAGGGTGAACATGTATCATTTCTCCATATTTCAAGAAGGAGTAGCTTTATTGGAAGTATAGATTTGAATGAGGTTTCACAAAGAAGGACACCAATGTTAAACTAATCAGGGAAAGCTGAAACAAAAGCACAGACATCCAAACAGGCTGAAATACTGAAGCAAAATATTTCAAATGCATTTTTGCGAGCTCATTTTGAGTAATTGTAGCACAATTCGATAATATACACCTTCTCTGACATTTTTTTTAACTTAAATGTACTACAGGCGTGAAATAATTGCCAATTAAAGCCTGCCCAATCAAACTGACATGACAACATTTTTAACAAGGTGCTTCTATCAACTAGAAGGTTGAGGGTTCAAGTCATGCTCTAGCCCCCATGTGTTCATGGCAAAGACACAAACACTATATTTCAGTATATTTCAAGTTGATTGTATAATGTTACTTTCAGACGTTAAAGCATTAGCCACAGTTATTTTGATCAGCTCTGCCCCTGTATAAACAGCTCTACCATAAGACTTGGGCTACTCATTGTTTCAGATGTGGCCAGTTAATTTTATCAGCCAAAAAAATATTGGGGAAACTGTTCACTGTACTAAACACATTGACAATGCTTTGTTTTCTGCCAGCAAGCTCCTTTGTTACCTTTACCAAGGAGGGTATGTTTTCTCGTGTCTTTCCATTTGTCAGTTTGTGAAAAGGGGAACTCAAAAACTTATACATTAAGTCAAATCTTTTTGTAAAATGATTTTTTAGGGATATGTAAACATTTCGAGGAATGGAAAATGTCTAAATTTCTCAAAGTACTCAGTAACTACTCAACACATTTGTAAGACATTTTACAGGGAATGTGAGTCAAGCCCCAAGAAAGACATGACACCGTTTTTATGGTGATCTGAATCTGGTATCAGATCCAGGAGTTTTTTCAATGATTTTTCAACAGTGCAAAATCAGCACTGATAATGTTGCCCCTATGCCTGGAGTAGAGCAGGCACAGGGACACATTTGCTCTTCCAGTACTTCTTAAATATTGTGGTGAGACACACTGGTGTGCAGCACTGTAGCTCAGTCCATTAGACTTTGGGCTGGAAACTGGTGGAAGGCCCGCTCAAGTCCCAACCATAACACATTTAGAAGTTGGTTTGGTAATCAGGGAATTGCAAGCTTACTTTCTGGGGCACTGCTATCAGCTGTGGTAGTTGGTAAAGCAGCTGAAGAGCTTGATGTCCCTTGCCTAAGGCACATAGAGTTTATTGCTTTTGCCCTTTAACTTGACTGCACATAAACACCAACAAGAGATGTAGAGTGAACATTGCTCATGGTGCAGACAAGTTGTCAGGAATGATGAGTTGTGAAGACCCATCCTGACTGACCTGACCTGCACACTGTGTGCTATGGAACAAATCTATGAGGGTCTATGGAGTTTGTACAGTTATCTTTTTCTCGAACTACACAGCACCTGATGATATTCTTAATTCACTTAATCAGGTCTTTTTATGCTTAAGAGCTGTGTAATATTGTAAATTTAGCTACTTCAAAGCATTTTGCAGGCTCTATTTAACATTTTGAAAGTTGAAAAATCCAAAAATGTTCAACCTAATCAAAACTCAAAGATTATCAAGCTCTGAGTTCATCAGCATTAAGCATTAAATTGAACCAAAATGCCATTGTTTTTGACTGTAGACTGGGAGAACACTTTGATTCATGTTTGTTAAAATCTTTATACTGTGTTGAAATCTGTGTTGAAATTAATTAGAAATTAGTTTTCTAACCTGACATGTTGTTGCAATATGCGTTTGTCAGCTCAGAAAAAAATACTTTAGGGCACTTTGAATAGACATTGTAAGGTATTCAGATGAAATGTTAATGGCAAGAAAATCAGTTTTTCTGGAGAAAAACATTTAGATTTCTATATAGTTCACAAACAATACCATCACTTGTCAATTTGTTCTACAAATGGATGAATATAACATTTCAAATGTTTTAATAAAGTGTCTGATCAAGCTAATGCTGCTATTTAATAGATCTATTTTCATAACCCATCCTTGTATAAAAATCATAGCTTGTAAGTTCCTTTATTGGCACTCATATTTAGTGCCATGAGCCTCCAGCAACTCCATTTAAAAAACTGAACTTTAAAAAAAAAAAAAAACTGAACTAAGAGCCATCTAAACACAGTCCTAAACTAATATTTGCTTGCAACATAATTTATGGGAAGGATGAACCCATTATTTGCTTATCAGGCTGGACTTTTTGGCAGAGTTCCCATATTTGGCCCAGTCCTCTCCTCATTCCCTCCTACTCCATGCCTGGTCATGTAGTCCACCAACCAAGAACAGAGGGGGGTTTAAGACACAATGCTGGGATCTCTGCCAAGGCATGTGTAACACAGAAAATCCAAAGGCAGACTGTTGTAATTAGTCCAATAAATGTTTTCACTTGGATGTATTTGCAACAAAGTGAGGCTTATAACAGCATGCATGGGTTTAATAGTGAGAGCTTGTAAGTGGATGTCTCCTGTATATTGTCAGAGGCCACTGCTTTTCTGTGGTAATGAAACAGAGCCTTTGCACTGACAAAACCTGTACCTGCCTTTTTAGATGTTAAATAAAATCTCCAGTCATTACTCAGTTTCCTAAAGTGAGAAACTGACACATAGACAAGAGGGAATCTTCTCTTTTAACTGGTGCGTAAGGTGGATGCCATTGACAATGACTTTAAATATTAGGAAATCGAACAAAGGACTTCGTGCTTTTGGCACATTTCCAGTTCATTTTTTTCTGCTTTCACTCAAGAGAGTACAATTTTATCAAAGTAACTATTTTACTTGAGTAGCATCTTGACAGAGCAGTTTATTTGTAAACTGTGTGAGCTAAGTTACTAAAAAATATCAGCTTTACTGATCAGCTTTACTACACTCCCCTTCAGCATCTGAAATGAACAAGCTATAGTTTTGAATAGATACAGTGGGGTCACAGTTCATAGCTGTTAATTGGTGACATATTTTACAGTAAAGATGACCACAGAATATTTACTGTACTGTCTGATAAAATTGTTTGGCAGGGTTCATATTTTAAGTCTAGTACTCCCACCCTTTCTTTTTAGTCCATCCCCAGTCGTACGATTTCCAGTCATGAGCATTTCAACACAAACCAGGAGACTCTGTCAGGTCATGTCAACACAGGAAGAACAACAAACATTGACTTTTGTCTCCATGCACCCGCTTTTGTACCCGTATGATGATAATGCAAATATTTTAAATGTAAATAATAATTAATGATAATTTCTCCAAAACCTTCCACATCTAAATTCTTGTCTTGGTTTAAAATACACTTTGAAATGGAGCAAAACAATAGAAAATGAAAACAAATATTTTTTCCCCTTCTTTTTTAATCTCATATGGAAATATTGGCTTGTCTGTATGGGTAACTGGATAACAGATGGGTGACCGATACATTTAATTTTTAAGAATCAATAACTTACTAATGGTTGACCAACGGCATTATTTTAATGAAAGAAATTAAAAAGCAAAAAAGAAAATCATGAATGAAAGTACTGTTCAAGTTTTTTGCTGAGTCATGCACACAGCTCTTAACTCGTGCCCTATGTAAGATACCTCTTATGCCTTGGGGAGGGTATACAGATACTAAACCACACACTTTGATTACACCATAATTAAAGCTATGGTCTACGATTTGGAAGCTTTGTACATCTTAATAACACCGTTTATAAGGCTGTTATGGTCCTATGGTCCTATCTTCACAGTATACAGACCAAAAAGAACGAAAAAAAATCCATTCAGTATATCCGCTGCAAAGCTGCACACTAGCTGACCGATCAAGCCTTGAAGGCAGTAAGGTTCAATTGGTCCGTGAGTTGGTCCGTGAGTCCATCCAATCCCCCGTCTCCCTCACTACGCAGCATCATGCCCATGGTCCCGACTCCTCCCCTCTACCTCCGGTGAGCAGCTAGCAGCGTTAGCTACTGAACTATCATGGAGCTGGAAAAGCCTAGCGCCGAAACCGGGAAGCCGCTTCCCTCTCCCGCGAGGCCCAATGGAGCTCTGCCCGCGGGTTGAGGCCTGTTAGCGGGCTAACGGCTAACGAATGGCCTCAGCCGCCCGTCAGACCTTCAGCATCGGCCGTTTCGCCCCTGGTTGATCAGGTAATGGCTTTGTTTACTACAGTGTGAGATGTCTGCTGAATAACTCTGGTTAGTCTGTGCCTGTCCTGGCTATGACTTGTAGCAGAGCGGGTTAGCCTGTTAGCCGCTAATCGTTAGCATTGTAAGCTGAGCTGTGGAGGACAGGCCGAGAAAGATAAATCCTCCCCCACAATCGGCTCCGCCCTGGCGGCGCCAGACCCGCATTGCCGCCGGTCCAATTGAAATGGCTACTGCTGTGTGTTACAAGGGGGATGACTGTCATGTTTGAAACTTTCAGTTGAGCTGAGCTGTTTTTGATTGAGTTTGCTGCTGATATATTATGCTAGTCGCTCGTATCTCTGCCGGAGGGGGCTTGTTTTTATATGAGGCGGCATGAGCTGGGGGCGGGATCTTCGAACACGGAGGGGAGAGGTGAGGGAAGGGGGGGCAGGCTGCGGTTTCAAATCGTAGACCACTGCTTTAAATTATTTATTGGGCTCAATTGGGGTTCAGCGATATGGCTGAAATTCTGTCACAAAGTGTCTCACATTGTTTTTTTCCCTCTTTATTTGAAGATTCAGTCAATTGTGTTGACATTGCCAGATTTGTTTAACAGTGTATTATTTTCAGTTTGCAGTCCTTAAGCCTGTTACCTTAGTTTGTCAGTCCATTAGTCCATTGGTTAGGCGAAAAACCTTTAAAATAGGAAAACAGATATTACATTTACATGACAAAAGGAAAACATGATCAATTTTAATTATCTCTCAAAGCAAGTGGCACTAAAATATAGATAATTATTAAAAGTAAGGATTTATGAGACATTTTGTGGTTTATTTTATGAATCCAAATTTGCCTGAAACTATTGTTTTTCTTAAACAAGATTTAAATGTATCTGCTTTATAATGGACATTTCCCCAGTTTTTTTTTCATTTAATTTTTATTAATCTTTAAAGCACTTATATAAGCCTCTCTGCCAATCTTTTTATCTTTTATTTGTTATTTAATCAAAAATGTTCTGTTTTATTACATATGCAAGACCAGGGATTCTCATATTGTGGGTCGTGACCAAAAATTGGGTTGTAGAGCCTTTTTAATTGGATTACAATCCTTTGCTTGCGCAAAAAAAGTGCTAGGAAAAAACCCTATGCTTTTATTTTAGTTTCATTTAAAGGGTATTTTTTATGCAGTGAAGTGCCTTAGTACCCTGTAATGCTAATTGACACATTTTTTAATACAAAAGTGTTTGCTAAATATTCCAGAACTCAGCAAAAGCTACATGTCCTCTAGATTTTTGAAAACAACTTCCCAGTTGCTGAACCTTTTGTCATGTTGTTGCATCAAAGCTGTTGAGTCTGTTGAAATGAAATGCTGAAGTTACTAAAGTGTTTTGTGTGATGTGGCAGCCTCATAGTAAATGGCTCATTTAGTGTCTCTGAGTGAATACTGTCAATAAAGGGCTGTTCAGTATTTACCCCCCTTGAACCCCTACTTTTAGATACTACTTTTTGGTTACAAGGCAGCTAATTTAATGTAAAAGTTAATATTTACCTTTCTAACATTACCATTTAAGGTCAAAATGGTTTCACAACAAAAAATGTGTTGGCATACTGTGATAATCAGCAATATCTCAGGTCCAAAGTGCAGCATCCATTTAAGATGAACATTGTTCTTGATTTAGGTCACAGATTATCATTAAGGGATGATGTTGGGTCTGGATGCAAGATTAGTTGAGAACCACTGTGCTTCACCATATCAAGAGTTTGACTTAACAGCTATTGAAGTACATCCAATATTAAAGTGCTATTAAAGTGATTCTCACTGAAATGTTTCAAATTCAACAAATTTTAATCTTGACCTTTTAGCAAGCCCATCTAAAGTGTGAACTCGCCCAACTATGTTGATTCATAATTAATATTATTTTAAACAGAGAACTTAACATCATTCATTTGATTTTATCACCTTTTAACCAAGTCAACATTTTTTGACCCTGTGTGCCTCAATTTTAGATAAAAAACAAAACGCTGAGAGTCAAACTTTAATGACCTCAGACTAAGGTCTGTAAAGGTCCCTGTGATAGATGTGGCTTTCCAAAGGGTGTTGTTTGAGGTATGGGGGATGAAGGGGGCAGAGGGGGACAGGCTAACTCACCACTGCTGCCACATGAACAAAGTTAAAATGAAGGAATTAAGGGGGTGAGTTATGAAGCATGCTTAGTGATCCTGATCGACAAACAGGTAAACAGAGAGTTTGCACATGTGCTGTGGGCTGAAACAGCAGAATTAGGTACTGATGAGTGATGTAATAAGAGGCCTTTTGCATTGTGGTTGCCTTGTTCTAAAGCCTACAAAGCATCCCGTCAAAGAGCCTCCACTGGCCTCTAATCTACTTTGACTGTGTCCTGTGTTGGTTAATTAAGCCACAAGATGGCCGCTGAGGCCCCACAGTTCCTCTTTTTGCTCTGCTTCCGGGGAGGTGATATATTTAGAGTTCTGGTGTGGCGCTGCGCAGTGGTTGTTTTGAGGTGACTGAGCTGTCTGTTGCGGCCTCACTGGGTTACAGCCTGTAAAAATGTTTGTGAAGTGAATAATCCAGGAAAAGTGTGGGCTTGTGCCAAAAAGGGTCTTCAGTCACTTTCGGTGGTAATGACAGAGCAGCACATAGGTTACAGTCAGGGACGCTGTAGGTACCAGATGTGCTCAGAGTCCTGCGCCTAACGCATTGTGATAGACTTGACATTACTGTGATGATACAGCATGTTGTGGCTGGATGTATCTCGGGGAGTTTACAGGGTTAGTTTGTTTTTTTTAAGTAAGGCTGCTAGAGACCAATGGCTGAACATATGAGTGCTGATAAAGGAATTTTCAAGTTTGGAGATATCCAGGGGCAATGTAACCACCAGTTTGCAGTACATGATGCCACCAAAAGCCCTGCAAATAATCCACTTACAGGTTAAAACTCAAAACATAGCTCTTTTGTTTAAAACTTTAGTATGTTTGGACTCAGGGATTTTTTCCAGTTTCTTTGAAATATACTCCGAATTGATAGGTAAGAAGGTGACGATAAGCAAATAACTTTTTTGAAATTAAATCACAACACACCACAAAATGTTTTAGAAGTATCCCAACATTTCTGCTGTTTCCAGAGAAGCAGGTGATAAATATCTGCTTAGTTCTTGAATACAGAAGTTAGGTTCATTGTTTCCTGTGATAATTAGCTTTGAAGTGTGAAGTGAATAATTCAATTTCCCAATAAGCAGTTGATAGTTAGCTTTTCGTTATTTAATTTCACCAAGTTCTTTAGTACCACGTTTGTTGATATGCATAATTGAGATCACAAGCAAAATATTATTATTGTAAAGAAGTTTTTTGCTTATTTCACCAAATTCTCATGAAATTTTGGGGGTAATTTCAAATAATCAAGAAAAACACTTTGTCTAATTATTACCTAAATGCGATGAAATTTGCGGACCTCTAAAGTAAAGTGTTACCAAATCAACAGCAATGTTACTATCATAATGAACAATAATGACAACAACACACTTGATTTCATCATTTTGTGTTTTGTGGTACTGTGCAAATAGGGCCAATGGTGTTAAGATGTCTTCGGTTTTTACACAATTACAAAACCACTGTTGGGGCAGCACAATGGCGCAGCTGGGAGTCTACGTCCGTCATAGCAAAACGGTTGCTGGTTCGATTCCCATGTCTGTGTGGAGTTTCATATCTGAATGTAAACAGCTATGGCGATGATGTGGGCGAACTTTAGGGATGGGATGAAATATCGTTTGGCAATATATCGTGATACAGTACGTGTCGAAATGCATCGAGTTTGAAAAAAATGTATCGAGAAATAAAGACGTCAGGTCCGGTAATAGCGCATGTGACCAGAAGTGGCGACAACAAACATTAGCACCGACTACCTTGCCTCCAAGAAGCCGAATGATGGAGTCGAATGAGATCGAAATTGAGGACGCTCCGCTTGGATACAAGTCATCTGTCTGGCAGTATTTTGGCTTTCTCATTAAGAAAGACCAAGACAGCGAAAACGAGCCTACTGCTCGTTAGCATACACTCTCTCTAACCTCTCTAGGGTTAGAGAGAGTGTTATTGTTTGTGTTTGGCCTGTTAGGCCTTGTGTTTTCCTGTGTGCAACTCAAACAAAAAAAAAGTTGTAATTACACAGTAATATTTTTTCTTTTTTACTTTTTTGATATTGTATCGTAATGTATCGTATCGTGAGTTTAAGTGTATCGTCCCACCCCTAGAGAACTCTGCACACAATACAGTCTTAAGGCCTTTGCACACAAACGACAGTGTGAAAAAATCCCCAAAAGTTGGGAATAATTCAAGGCAAATTTGATGCGCCTTTCTTTCCACATCAGCAGCGATGTGTTTTAATACATACGTTTAAATGTACTTTTTACAGTGTATCCTCTTTCCTCAGACATATGGCTGATCATCCCCTTCATCAGACCAAAGAGAGTTGGTGAGTATAAGTGGTCTTATAATGCTCTCTGATGCATCAGGACTGACTTGCAGCCTTGCATAATATCTTTGGACAAATTTGTTATGTCTTGGGAGACTCACTAAACAATAAAGTAGGGGTGGACGATATGGCAAAAATATCATATCACGATTTTTTAAAAATAAAACAAATAAAAAATCAGGATTTTACCACGTTTCTTTTTTACTTTAATTTTTCTAGACTGATTTGCATGTTTGACCATTATTTCCCTATGTTTAACATATAAAACATGTAAAACCCTAAAAGAAAAAAAGACAATTAAAGCCAAAGAATCTTTCTGAGCAGGTTTTTAATTTAAATAGTGCAGTTTTTATAAAAAATTTTGTAGTTTTGGGTAAATCCTTATTTTGCGTGCCAGCCTTTGCTGCCTCTTGTTTTTGTACCCTATTTCTTGTTGTTAATATCTCGGCTCTTTAGTTTGTTAATTGTATATACGTTTTTGCCTTTGGCTTGAAAACCAAAAATCAATTAACAAACTAAAGAGCTGAGATATTAACAACAAGAAATAGGGTACAAAAACAAAAGGGCAGCAAAGGCTGGCACGCAAAATAAGGATTTACCCAAAACTACAACAATTATCTGTTAGTACAAACAATCAAACTAGCAAATACAAAGGTTACAACAATCACAATAAAGGGTTTGGAGGCTGAAAGGGGTTCAAAGCTGCTGTCAGGAGAACGCCGACTTCCAGCTGCTCCCTGCAGCTTTTAATCCGTGGCCAGGGCTCCTTCTCCCTCAGACGATTCAGCTTCCTCCACCAAGCGCGCGGCCAGGGCTCCTTCTCCCTCAGACGATTCAGCTTCCTCCACCAAGCACGCGGCCAGGGCTCCTTCTCCCTCAGTCGATTCAGCTTCCTCCACCAATCGCGCCGGGGCACCTGAGAGCTGCTGCACCAGAGATCCGCTCTGCAGCAAGAGCACTCACTCACACAGGCACACATACACAAACACACCAGTGTGTTTGTGTACGTGTGCCTGTGTGAGTTTGTGCACAGAGAGCACAGCTCCACAAATAACAATAACAGGTCTGCTGTAGCAGAGCGCACCATTGACCCTGGCCATTACAGAGGTCAACTGGAGCGGAGCACAGCATTGATGCACATTATCTTTACATATTTTTGTCTTATTAAGACATTGCTCTTAATTTGACAAAAATGTGAAAAGATAATGTTTTTAGGAAACTTGTTTATTGGCCAAGTTTCACTAACTGGTAGTTGCACTTGTTAGTGCAACTGACATGGTATTAAAAGTGTTACAAATATATGTCAGTGCATGAAAAAAGTTTTATTTCTCTCTATAGTGTGAATTTTATGATTAACATGTCGGAAAATGTTTTTATTCTGAATTTGACAGCTTATGAGAGGCACTTTTATATGTGTTTATCTTTATTTTATGTCGTCTTTCCTACCTTTAAGGTTAGACTTAAAACATTCCCCTTTGATAAAGCTTTCAGTTAGGGACCAGCTTGTAGTTTATAAATTAGTTCATAAATTAGACTCATAGTTTGGATGCAATAGGCTTAGACTGCCGGGGAGGATCTGGCACATGGGGCTCTATTTCTCCACATCTGCTTTTGCCCCTTTTGTTTGCTCCTGTACTCGTCTCTGGTTCTTGTCTTGTAGGTGGCCCGGGATCCTGGTGGAGACTTCCTGCTGCTGTGGAGTCACGAAGCCTCAAAACTACAATTATAAACATGACACATAGTTGGCCATTTTATTAGGAACACTCCATTCCCATGATTATTATAGCTGTTAATACAAATACTAGCATGATCTCCATATCCATGATCGATACATCTACAGTGTCTATTTTTTTACTACCACATAGGCATGAGGTCCCTCTGAAAATGGGATGTCACATCTCAAGAGGCCTTGAACACATTTATATTTAATGGAGACAAATATGGTTGGGATGCACTTGTGGTCTGGGCACCCATAAGTTCGTCACTACCATAAATTCTTATTTTTAGTAAGAATATCTAAGATTATACTTCTATAAAATGATCACCACAACCATTCAGACATGAGGACCCTCCTGAAAATGAGATGTAGCATCTCAAGACGCTAACCTCTAATAAATCAGACGACAGGTTGATGGTACATGAACCTGTCCCTAACTATAGTTCTTATTCTAGTCCACTTGTCTCCTCTTACCTCCCTTCCTTTGCCCTCACACCCATCACAGCATCGTGTGGATTTGCTGTTCATCATGAGACTGGGATCCACATTCAAGATTTCCTGCTGCTTAACAGAAGTTTTTCTTGCCGCCATGATGGAGGGATTCATGATTGGCCATATGGATTCATGTTGGCTGTTGGATGTATATATTTGTACATATATGTATATGTGTATTTTATATGTATATATGTGTATCCATAAAATGAAGAGCTTTATGCTCTATTGTACAGTGTCTTGAGATAACACTTGTTATGAATTGGTGCTATACAAATAAAGATTGATTGATTGATTGATTGAGATTGACAACAGAAGTTCAGGTGAATATATATTTAATAAATCAGCTTGTTACAAACTCAAACCTTCGCCCTCACAAACCTGTAAAACAAATGGACACAAATAAGTCAGCTGTTCCTGATAACTTGGACCCCTTTTTTATCAAACTGGCAGTTGACTATATTGCAGAGCCATTGGCTTACATTTTTAACTTGAGTTTTAAAACCAGTGAAGTGCCCAAAGTTTGGAAATCGGCAATTGTACTTCCTTTTTTAAAGTGTGGCGATCCCTCAGAGGTCAACAATTACAGACAGATTTCTAAACTTTGTGTACTGGCAAAAAAATTTGAAAAAATTGTCAGTGAACAATTAAATCTACTTTTAGATACTAATGGTGCTTTAACAAAATTTCAATCCGGTTTTATAAAACAGCACAGTACTGTCACTGCTGCACTGAAAGTTTTAAATGATTTTATTCAGATTTTAGATTCTAAAAAATATTGTGTTGCACTTTTTATTGATTTATCCAAGGCATTTGACACAGTTGATCATAAAGTTTTAATTGATACGCTGCTCAGGATTGGGATGTCAAGCCAAGCTTCCACTTGGTTTGCAGATTACCTATCAAATAGAACATAGTTTGTCCAAATGGCTGACTCCCCCTCTGGTTTCCTGGACATCTCAAAAGGAGTACCTCAAGGGTCAGTCCTGGGACCAATTTTATTTACTATTTATATAAATAATCTTTGCATCAACCTGTCAAATGCATTTTATCATTTCTACGCTGATGATACAGTTATTTATACCTGCTCTGCCTCACTTTCACAGGCTTTAGAGTTTTTACAGACTGCTTTTAATACAGTTCAGGCTCGTCTTCAATCTCTGAAACTGGTTTTAAATGCAGAGAAAACTAAAGTCATGGTATTTTCTCACAAACATGAATTAATTGAGCCTATTAATGCCATTACAACATTAAACAGCATGCAGATAGAGCAGGGGCCTCATGTACAAAGGGTGCGTACGCACGAAAAAGTGGCGTACGCTCTTTTTCACGGCAAAGTACAGATGTATCAAGAGTGAAATGACCGTGGAAATGTGCGGTGCCTCACGCCAGCTTCATGGCTGGCGACGACGCTTTACTGCTGTTGCTCTTTTGGCGACACTTAGAGGTGATGCCGGGAAAGTGTTAAATGGGCTAAATAAATGTGAAAACAAGTAGTTCTCAGAGACACAACAACAATTAACAATTATGAACAATTAACACACCCACGTGTCTGCAGTCACATGAGTAAAAGTGGTGGAAAAAATACAGTTAAACGCAACAGCTGATTTAGCAGTGTGAGAAGACGTAAATGTTACAATGCGAAGAGAGCATGTGTTCGGAGATTGAGAGGATTTACAGAAAAATGATGATGATCATCAGCGGGATCATCAGCCGTTTTTAGTTCCAGAGGGCAGTCCTCCTGAAACCGTGCGCAAAGCCGCAGTCGGCATTTAACATTAAAGTACAATTTGCAGTGAAAGATGGCTTCCCCAATGTGATCAGAGCTGTCTGCTGCACACACATTATTATAAAAGAGCCATCACATGATGAATTTGTGTATGGCAACAGGAAACAATTTATTAGATCAATGTAAAGGTCATATGTGAGGTGCAAAAGCCGTTAACCAACATTGTGGCGAGGTGGCCTTTTTTTTTTTTAATACCAAAAGAAAAAAATCAGAACATAAACAAACTACACACTGGCACTGTGCATGATGGGAACTTCTTGGTCAGTAAATTTATCACAGTAGTTGTCTTAAAATAATCCCCATTATGTGCTATGAGAATGTGCGCCCCCAATTCCACCCTGTCTTTACAGCATCATTACTAATCAGTGGTTGAAGTTTGTGACCTGTTTTTTGCTGATTAAACTACATCTTAAGATCTTTATATTTAGCCCCTGATTGTCTCTGTGTGTTGTGTAGTCATCTTAATAACCCCGTGCGTAAAAGTGTGAAATGATCAGCCTCGCCTTTTCTCCGACGCACTTCTGCGCTGATTTGCAACGACAGGGTTTGATCCATGTTAGTAGTTTATAAAATTAATGAACAAAAACTGTAAATCAAGTTTACTGTGATATCCTGTTTGATATGGTGGCATGTTTAAATTTAAATTTAGAAGATTTCAAACCAAATAACACCATACAGCGTTTACGCATGAACCTCTATCCGTGTGGTCGGCAAGTTTGGCCAAGGGCCATATTTTTTCTTTAGAGTCACTTCATGTCGGCCAGAACATAATCAGAGGTTAATATATACGGATGATTATTATTGTTAATTAATGCATAAACAAGGGAGTGACGAGAGAAAGTGGGAGCTCACTTGGATGATCGACTGAAACCGTATTACGCACAGATAGAGAAAAAAAACAAATCACACCTCTTTACGCTGTTTGTATTATAATATCTGTTGTTTTATTTATTAATAATGTACCAAAATCTTTATTGGGATTTATTAGGCAGAAATAACAGTTTCCAGGACAGGGAATGCCAGATGTTTTTATTAATTAATTGGGATATTCAAGCTGAAATCAACTTTTAACGACTCTTCTTAAAAACCTGACAAATAATTCACAGTCAGCGTTCATACAGACGTGTTTTTGAGCTTTTCTTGTTAACAGTTCACTGTTGACCTGCAGCTGCCATCCGTCATTAGGACAGAGCGGCCGCTTTTCGGTTCAAAAGAAAAAAAAGGGGGACGCTATTTGCCGACCTCTGCTCTGTCTTATGTGGTTGTGTATGAACAAATAATGTGAGTTACACAAATACACAGGTATTTACCTTGGGGAATCGCCCACATGTGCTCCAACCACCCCTGAGAGAGCAGAGTCTGTTCAAACGGGGTGGCTTCTTCTCCTGCACCAGCCCCCCGACCCCCATCCCCCGTTCCGACCACATGGGTCTCAGCTTCACCCTGATTTTGGACCAATTCCTTCATCTCTACTTGTGTGCCCTCTGACAGCCTCACATACACTCCCACTTACTCGTCTTGTATTTGTTGCTTATAATTATATCATATTATTCCGATCTATTATGCTAGGACATTGTGCCAAAGAGGACTATTTGCACACCTCCACTTCAGTGAGTAGTGCCTCAAAAGCACTTTCCATGAAATTCTTTTTTAAGACCATCTTACTATTTTTTTTTTTTTAATTTTCTGATCATCCAGAGAGGGAAATCTTAAGCGCAGGGCTCATTTAAATGTGATTTGTGTATGTATTTGGAGGCGTGGACGGGGAGGAGTCGGGTACTCAAACATGTGCGCTCAGTTCTACGCCGATTGAGATGTGCAAAGGATATGCGCTTGGATTCATGCGTGCGCACAGATTCATACATCTGGATATTTTTGTGCGTACGACATTTTCCTGATTTGATCGTACGCCATGTTCTAGTATGAAATCCACGCAAGTCTTTGTACATGAGGCCCCTGGTCTCCACCTATAAGTATCTAGGGTTTCTGCTTGACCAGGAGCTCTCATTGCTAACCTGGTCCGTAAACTGAAGGCAAAACTTGGATTTTTCTATCGGAACAAATCCTGTTTTTCCCTCAGAGCACGAAAATAAATTGTCTCTGCAACCTTTCTATCGTTGATTGACTATGGTGATGGTTGAGGCACTCATGTATAGAAATACATGAGTGCCTCAACCAAATGTCTCCAGACTCTAGACACTGTATACCATTGTGCATTGCATTTTGTTACTGGCTGCGGACGTCTCACTCATTATTGTGACCTTTATGCTAAAGCTGAGTGGCCCTCCTTGAGCTCCCGGAGGTATACCCACTGGATGCTGCTGATCTATAAATCTCTTTTGGGATTATTACCATCCTATCTGTGCTCACTGCTGCAGAAGTCGAGGAGCACCTATGCCTTACGCTCTTGTGCAGTCTATCATTTACACGTGCCCAGAGTCCGAACTGACTTTGGAAAAAGAGCTTTTTCTTATGCTGCCCCAACAGCCTGGAACACGATACAGACTGAACTGAAAATGACTGAACTGGTGTCACTCAGAGATTTTCGTTCCATCCTGCTCACCAGACAGCGAGAATCCTATGAACAATGCCTGTGTTTTTAATCGTAGCTGTCCTGAAAAATTACTGCTAACCCATTGCCAAGTTGTTGTTTCTGATTTATTTATTGGATGTAATTTATTGCCTGAACCTATTTTATTTTTCATTTTATTGATATCTGGTGTGTGCTGCTGACCTCTTGGCCAGGTTGCCCTTGTAAATGAGATCCTGATCTCAAGGGATTTATCTGGTTAAATAAAGGTTAAATAAAAGAATAAAAAAATCATCAATACCTCTTATCCCTGTTGGGGATGCGGGGGCTTGAAACTATCCCAGCTGTACACCCTAAACTAGCCAATCACAGGGCTACATAGAGAGATGTAAAACCACTCACACTCAAATCTCAGGGCAATTTGGAGTCACCAGCCTAATGAGCATGTGCTGCACCAATTTTTAAACATCTAGCTCTTAAATTCCCAAACATACCATCTAAATAAAAAAAAGTTTCTAAAATATATCATTTAAAATTATTTATGATATTTGTCTCTTTAATCTGAGCCTGAAATTTAACCAGTGGTGGACAAAGTATTCAACTCCATTACTTGAGTGAAAGCATAGATACCCCTGGTCAAATATTACTTAAAATGCTTTTGAAAATACTCAAAGGTGCTGTGAGGAGAATCTATCTCCAGTGACATAAAGACTCTGCTACCCATGAGCACGCGCGGCGACTGTCGTAATGCTGCGTTCCAGTAACCTCGGAACTGGGAGTGATGTCATCTCCGACTTATCGGCGTTCCAGTTGAAGTCAGAAAAAAACATGCCGATCTACCAGGCTATTGCTAGCTGTTGTCAGCACACCCTGCGTTGTTATTCACAAATATCACATGAAGAATGTGATTATCACTATGGCAGCATTTTTGTAAATATAAGTCTAACAATACTATGTATACAGCTGATCTAGAGCGACACACCCCAGTCAGAAGTGCAAATAAATTGATTATTACAGGAGCTAAACAACTGTTCTAAATAACTGGCACACCAAAAGACGTGACCCAAGCCAAAGCGTGCATTTGTTGTGATGCTAATGAATGCAGCTCAGACCTTCCTCAGAACTCTGCATTGCTTTACAACTTCTTTTTTTCAACAACTTGCAGGATGCAAAGCGACAAGGTAATGTATCTCTTTCTAGTTACGTAGCGGTAGTTTTTGATGTGTGACAACAAGCAATTTTTGGAAAACTTATAGTGTGTCCCAAATCGCAAATACTCAAATACATAGTGTATAGTGTTTTAAAGGGTGCATAATAACCAGTGCTGTGTGTAACGCGTTAGAAAGTAACGCGTTACAGTAACGAAACTACTTTTCGGGTAAAAAGTGAAGTAACGCGCTACTGTTGAAAAGTTGGTAACGAAACGTAGTTCCTTTTTTAATGCAGCGCGACGTTACATTTCCCTCGGACAGATCTGACACTGAAGCTGCCTTCTCAGCTGCTCACACAGACACAAGCAGCGTTGCCAAGTCCGCTCGTTATAAGCGTCTAAAGGCTGGAAATCTCGTGAGTCACGGCCGCAGGTTGTGTTTTTTTGGGCTTGTTTCTAGACGTGAAGTTGCTTCTTGGGGCTCTTAGGTCTGTGTGTATCCCCCTGATTATCTTCCAGCTCCTACCATAAAGGAAAACACGACTGCGGTAGGTAGTTTGTCCACTTCCTTGTTTCCTGGCTATATGCACGCCCCCAAACACACTCACGCACATGGCGCATGCTCCAGAGCCAAAGTTGCCAGGTCTGCTTGTGATAAGCGACGGTCTTTTCTTGAATAGATACTTAGTGCTGTGATATTGAAATGTAATGTAGACGAAAATTAACACACTTTGTGTAGACTTCTCTTTTTAAAAAGTAGTATATCACATTAGGAAAGGAAATAGCTGGAGGTTGCTTATTTTGGGCTTATTTTTATTGACCAGGTTGCTTATTTCAAAAACAAAATGTGGAAACACTGGGCAGGAGCTCTCATTCCACAGGGTATGTGACATTTTGTAAAATAAAGAGCACAAAAAACTGTTATGTTCTCTGTAGTAGAACTTTTTGTAGGCCTTCACATTTAGGAACAGATATTGGGTTCTGTCCATGATCAAGCAATGTAAAAGTAACGGAAAAGTAACTTGAGAAGTTACTCTTCATAGAGGGTAACTAAGTAAAGTAAAGAGTTACTTTTTTCAGATGTAACGAGTAACAAGCAAACACTACTTTTTAAAAGTAACTTCCCCAACACTGATAATAACATAATAATAAACAACATAGAGAAGAAAAGCAAAAATAAAATACAAACCATAAAGAAGCAGGTGAAACTGAATGGTAAAGACAATGGCCTGTGCTTAAAGATGGGTTTTCTCTGATTTAATGTTAAGCTTCAGTAAACATTAAGCCCTCATTCAACATCTGTGCAACATGAACACATAAGATCTGATTCACCTTGTTCAGGTTTGATTCTGAAAGCACCAAGGAAAGTGTGGAAGTTAATCTAATTTGACAGAAAGATAATTAAAAAAAAAAAAATCAGTGTTTTTGATTTACGTCTCTGTCCCTCTCTCATCAGCCCAAACCAATGTCCAAGTCATCACCCATCACATGCAGAGATACACTGTCTGGTTTTTGGGATCAATGTTAGCTTCAACTCTGAGTATTTCAACCTGCAACTACACTATTCAATCAGTATAAGCTAATTTTACACTGTGAAATGGAGATAATATCCTCATTAAAATCAACGGTAGCACTTTACTTTAGAGGTTCGCAAATTTCATTGCACTTAGGTAATAATTAGACAAAGTTTTTTCCTTTTTCTTTGAAATTTCATGAGAATTTGGTGAAAATTAGCACATAACTTCTCTAAAATAATGTCCAAATTCATTGTCACAAGTCACAACTGGTAGGTTCCTGTTTTTTCCGGTTTCTTTGAAATATACTCTGAATTGAAGGTAAGAAGGTGACGATAAGCAAATAACTTATTTGAAATTAAATCACAACCCACCACAAAATGTTTTAGAAGTATCCCAACATTTCTGCTATTTCCAGAGAAGCAGGTGTAAATATCTGCTTAGTTCTTGAATACAGAAGTTAGGTTCATTGTTTCCTGTGATAATTAGCTTTGAAGTGTGAAGTGAATAATTCAATTTCTCAATAAGCAGTTGATAGTTAGCTATTTGTTATTTAATTTCACCAAGTTCTTTAGTGCCACATTTGTTGATATGCATAATTGAGATCACATGCAAAATATTATTATTGTAAAGAAGTTTTTTGCTAATTTTCTCCAAATTCTCATGAAATTTTGGGGGTAATTTCAAAGAAATAAGAAAAAACTTTGTCTAATTATTACCTAAGTGCGATGAAATTTGCAGACCTGTAAAGTAAAGTGTAACCTTTTTATGCAACAAATTAAGTAAGAATCTGTGAAGTACACCCATTTACATCATAATACAGCGTTAAAGAAACATCAAGCAAATCAAATTATCCATGTTGGGTGCAGGACCTCCACCACATCTGACACCCCAAGCGCATATGGTACCTACAGTGACTCTGCTGTAAAGTACTTTGCTGAACCACTTTGCTTTAACAAAAAAAAAAAAAAAAAACTTTTTTCATCTACTCTGTTTGTGTTGTACCCATCTCCTGCTTTCATCTTCTTCATCTAAATTAAACTACAATAACATGGAACCTGTATAAGTCTGGAAAACGTAGTTAATCTTCACAGCTTTCAAGTCAGACACATAAATAGTTACACTCATGTGGCTGTAATGTGTTGGTGAAGCCATTTGCAATGGAAATGCTTTGCCACCCAGGAATATTTAGTAAGCAAAATGGGCTTTTCAACACCAAATCCTGTCGCCTTTTTACTCCCTAACACCAACCACTTATTCCTTGCAGGCCGTAAAAATGAGGCACTCTGGAAATCACTCCTGATGGTTCTAGATTGCTCAACACCCAGCTTTTGTAACGTAACGTGGCAAGCATTACACAATAAGGGACTAATGATATATTTTCTCAGCTGGAACATGGGAAATGCACCGCCGACCTAACACAGTGCAGCGTCTCAGTAAATTAGCGGA
This sequence comes from Scarus forsteni, assembly GCA_036419115.1. NCBI lineage: Eukaryota > Metazoa > Chordata > Actinopteri > Labriformes > Labridae > Scarus > Scarus forsteni. Next base: position 9,560,804 of record JAZDUH010000040.1, on the reverse strand, counting down.
TACCACTGAACAAAGAAAAAAAACCCCAGCTTGCTCAGAGTCATGCAGACCTGAGTGTGAAGACTAACCGTTTTTACCGCACAGTGGGAGGGAGAGCCACCAGAGATATTAAACCTGCATGGAGAAGACGCCCTCTGTCAGCAAGACACCCAGAAACCCAGACTTCACCCTCTGACAGTTCGGAAATATCCGTTTTAATGAGAAAAGAGAACTTGGCCAGACATCAGCGTTCCTCCCATGGAAACTCATCCGTCCTGGTGTGAGGCGACACCCTCTGTGACTTCTAACCAAAGGGTAAGAGAGCAGACTGCTGTAGACCACCAGGACCACACAATTTATCTGAAATTCACTCCTCTGGCTTTTCCAAAATAAGAAAAAAGGAAGACTTCAGACCATGTCGTGTGAGATTCACTGGCCTTCTAATGTTCTTTTCATAAGTCAGAGCACATTCATTAATAATTTGAACTCATTTTTACCGTATTGTTGTACTTTTGCATCCAAGGAGGTAAACAGTTTGGTTATTTTACATTTCAAAGGTAGAGCTGTGTCTTATGGCCCTTTTCCATTAGCCCTACTCTACTCTACTCGACTCTACCCGGCTCTACTCTATTCGCCTTGTGCTGCTTTTCCATTAGCCCCAGTCACCTGCCCAACGGGGTGCAGTGTCACTGTAAACAGCTGAGCGGCACTGTGGTGACATCATTTTGAGCGCAACACAACAATCTGTGGCTTTTTGTCACAAACCAAGTAAAAAAGGAAGCAGAAGAAGGCTGCAGGTGGCAGGAAGAAATACCCCTTGAGAAGCACAGGAGTGTTTTGGAAGCAACAGAATGAAGCCGAGGAGCAATCGAGCAATCGAGCTGCAAAGAAAAGACGTATGAGGGTAAGCTAATGGTAGCTACCGCTAGAATGCTAGGTCGTCACACTCATGACACATCGATGACAACATTGTCTGACCAATCAGTAGCCGGCAGTCGGTGAAGTCATCTTTTAGTATTGACTCAGCTTGCTTGGAACCAGAGCGGAGTAGGTACTAAAACTAGCTTGTTTTAGGAGGTACCGGGCTAGTGGAAACATGCTGCAAATCGGGTAGAGCCGGTAGAATAGGGCCAAGGCATGCTAGTGGAAAAGGGCCATTAGGTATATCTGTTCTTTCTTTAAATTTCTCTATGTACAATTTTAATCTGTAAAAGCCTCCCATGGACTGGTGTTGAAAATTAGCCCTGACTCAGACGGAGATGCTCGAAACGAATGAAACCGCTGTAGTGTGCATGCCAGTCCAGTAGATGGCAATGTAGGTTTGCAGAGAAACAGCGCTGCTACAATACTAAAAAAGAAAAACTTTTCACAAACAACAATGGCGAGTGGATGTACGAAGATGCAGGAGTTTCTTGTTTGGACAACAAATCTGTTCAACCAACAAATCGTCTGGATAGTTTTGTCTAGGTAACAAACTGAGCACTGTAAGCGGCGCACTCGTTAATCGGTCAAAAATGTTGTTGTTCCTGGTATGCACGTGCAGCCTTCATGTGAAAGAGGACTGTGCATGTGGTGACGTCAGTGTTTTACCATGAAACTTTTTGAAAACTCTCCACCCTGGACCCTGGTTTCAAAAGTTTGCAGATTCAAGCACTCCAGGTTGTTCCCATGTAAATAGGAGGCTGAAACGCAATGAAAACTTATCAGATTTGACCGTATTGGGCCTTGTGTAAACAGGCCCTTAATTACCCTGATGTGTGAATGTCTGTGAAAGATGGCCTGTCACAACATGCAGGCCATGAACTCTGCTGGTGACCAGTCCAGAATAGGGTCAAGCGAATGGGCAGAACCTTCCAAAATTATACCTGGCAGGTAATTGGATGATCATTCTGTCAGTCACATTCATCACAGGCCAATCAAATAATCTAATAGACAGGCGCTAATACTATGGAGTAAAGGACAGAATGTGAGCCACTTCATAGAACAAAAACAAGTAAGGCAAAAATAGCCTTCTTTTGAGAAGTTTTCTGTGCTGTTATTTATCATATGATAAAGAAGTGTGGTCAAGATCTGACAAAACTGTTCAAACAGAGATTAGCATAGATGCTAACAGCTTCAGAGCCAGAGACTGTCCCTGTACCTCACACTTCATACTGCTGCAACGGACATTGATTGGGCTGTGCTGCATGGATCAATCTGATTACAGACATTACAGTATATCAGGCAGATTCAACTGCACCTCAAGGCTACAACCCAACCAACTATTTGCCAATTTCCCATGGTCAATTTTAACATGGCCCGAACCACGTACATTAGACCACTGATCTGTTGATGTAGGGTCAGTGTATTAACATACTGTACATCACCTTTTTACTGAGGGCAGTACTCAGCATTTACTGACATACAGATAGATAGATTGATAGATAGATAGATAGATAGATAGATAGATAGATTAGCAGAAGAAGGATAATGGAATTTGAAATAAAAAAGTGTGATATATTTATTTCTTAAAGAGCAAACTACATAAAGTTAAGTTTTATACACATTAAATTTCAATATAACTGTGATAGTTTTTTCTTGTTAGATGCTTTATTTATAATTCACCCTTTTATTGGAGGTGAAAGTCTGTTTTTTACATGTGGAACCACTAACTTGAATTCAGGACAAAAGCCCCCATATTTTTAAATCAGATGAACTGTTTTTATTTGAAACTCTGTGTCATCCCAGTTTAAACTTGATTTTGTAAACAAATAGACATATTCATTTTTTGTCAGTTTTATTTTGATGCTCAACAGCAGTTTCATTATGAAAACATTATCATCAAATCATTCAAATGTATATTAGAAATCAAATCAATCTGGCTATAAAGGTTAGTTTTTGGTGAAGACATTATCTTTTCCCCCAGTTTTTCTGGAAAAAAATATTTATTTGTTAGCAATGTTGAAGAAAATAATTTGTGTAACTTCCCAGTTGTTAGGGGAGCATGCATAAGGCCTCTCGTGGGTTCGGGAGCTGGACAAGCCCAGATAAGCATTTGTACTATTCCAACAAGCCTATAAAAATGCAACCTGCAAATATATACTAGAAACATCTCAAAATTAGAAGCCCAAAGTTGCTTAATGCAAACCTGTGAACTATGTTACGTGCATTTTGTTAATTTTCACCCACATTTTTAAATAAATGTCTTTTTTTGTTCCTGTACCAGCAAGTTTCTTGGCAGGTATACCCAGTGCAGGACTCTGATACAGCTTGATTTCTTAGTGGTCATGCATTATCTGACAAAAAAGCCAGACAAAAATATTTGTAAAAGGGCAGGTTATTACATTTCCTTGAGTTCTTTCAATAAAACAACGCACTCGATCCAAGTATTGGTTAATGGTTCCTTAACCTTTTTCCTCAAAAGATTCATTCAATTACGAGCTTCAAAAAGCTCTCAAGTGCTTGAACTCTACATCAGTTAGCTTATATTTAAATGTTTAAACGAGCCACATTACCTTTTTTATGATTTTGATTATAATGGGGTCTTATTTAAAACACATGGATGCAGTAATATTCAGCAGCTGTGTGGCTCTGCCTCAGGGGTATTCTTTGTTCAGAGAAGAGGAAGGAGGGAAAAGGAAAAGCAAAAACTTCCACATGCTATCATTTACACAGTGATTTCTTTTAATTGCACTCTAGTTTTTAATTATCCCTGGACTAATGCTTTAAAAAGCAGGACTGGAGGTATTTTATTGAAGTCATGCCTTGTGCCGGACCACGTTATTTTTCCTCTGATTGCTGTGGCCTCATAGCCTGGCTCTTTCCTACCTGACAAAATGGGTTATTGCTTTCATTCCCTATGTCAAACATGCCACACTGCATTAAGACTTGAAGAGGCAAAGGGAACACTCTGACTGGGTGAGCTTCCTCCAGGTCCCCTCTTCAAAGGATTACGATAAATGAAAGTTCCTTGTATCGGGTGAGCGGCAGAGTCAGAAAGAATCATGTTTACAGGAGATTGAACTAGAAATACAGATGGCTTAATAGATGTGTCGCTTTTTTACAGGAAAGAGTGTGATCTGAGAGTGATTTTAATCTGTAAAGCCAGCAGGAAGGCGTAATATTTTGTTAAACACTTCCAGTCATGATAAAAATCTGTCAAAACACTGAAATACAGCGCACCTTCCAGATCTGCTTATAATTTGGGAGTTTCATGACATCCTGGGTCCTCTGATATTGTTACAAGAGAACATGTCTCACAAAAAAACACACATGTGCTGTCTGACATTTGATCCAATTATTTAAAAGATTGAAGTCTTGATTGGACCACAGGCTGTAGTACCGTCAGGCAAGGGTGAGCAATAGCCTGGAGCTCTGTGCTCCCGGAGGCCTCAAAATAGTCATTTTAGATGAGTATCAGATATGATTAGGCATTTTTAAGGCTATTGAATCAAAGATGTGACAGACTGTAGTCTTAAAAACCCAAATTCAATGATGTTGGGAAATTGTGCAAAGGAAAAAAAAAAGATGTTTTTCAAATCCTTTAAACCTACATTCAATGGAACAAACCACAAAGACAGATTTTAATGTTCAAACTCATAAACTTCATAGTTTTTTCTTATGTACTCTATTTTTAAATGTGATTCTTGCAACAGGTTCCACTAAAAACAGCTGGGACGAGGGCAACAAGAGGCTACTGGAACATGCCACAGGGGAACAGATTTATTGGAAACAAGTGAATGTCAAGATTGCGTATAAAAAGAGCATTTTCAAAAGGCTCAGTCATGCACAATGGAGTGGGGTGAGATCCACCATATTGTGAATAACAAAAGCGCATAGTCCAACTGTTTAAAAACAACATTTCTCAGTTAACAATTGTAAGGAATTTGGGAATATTATCACTTGCAACCCAAAATATAATTAAAAGGCTTAGGGAATCAGCAGGTAATCTGCAATGAGTGCCTAAAGCATGGGTACCTTGCACTTCTGTGCAGGCACCATCAGTGTTTAAAAAGGAACATGCAGGTTTTTGAGCAGCATATGCTGCCATCAGGCGTGCCTGGCGGCCGCAGCGCGGTGGTTTGTGTTCGTCCGTCTGAAAGTGCGGGTGTGTGCCTCCTAAAATCAGTCATTATGCTCCCCTGCCCCTCTGCTCCAAGCGCGCTCTGCAGCACTCAGCTGCGCGCTGCTCAACGGCGCGCTCCGTAACTGCCCGCTCCTCGGCTGCTGCGGGTGAATGGAGTTTGTGAAATCAGCAGCGTGTGCCGAGTTCTAGAGACAATAGATGCCGAGTGTCAGTCGTTTGGCAGGCGAGGAGCGAAGCAGAGGACGCAAAAGTTTGGAAGCGCATGGAAAGAGGACGTTTCAAAAAATAAGAAGCCATCCCTCTGGTTTCTCTGCTGAAAAGGGAACTTTTGTGTTGGATTTCTGGCATTGGGTTTTGTGATCTCAATGTGTTTTTTTTAGAAGATTAAAGTTTGGTTTCTTCTGAGTTAATGTTCAAGCTAGGCAAGAATCACTATAGCAACGTCTGCACTAACAAACTATCGCGAGACCTCAAAGAGGGTGCGGTATTACAACCTCCGGAGGCAGAGAAGCGCTGTGCCTCATCGATGCCCACGTTAATCAGCGTGAGACCTTAGTACGCATGCGCGAACCTGCAAAACGTTGTGATTTCAAGTAAACGGTCAAAGAGGCAGACCTGGGCTCTGCCTCCGACGCACATTACACGCATGAAGCCAGCGCGAAACGCTGTCCGTCCCCTCTGTTAGCCTCCCTCTTATTGACAAATCAGCAATTTCCTTTTTTTATTCTTTAATTATGACAAATTGTATACGAACAACTGAAAAAAAATATTTTTAGAAAAACATATATTCTATTTTTTTTTCTTGTTAGCCTAGGGGAGGCACTGCCTCCCCTGCCTCCCCTGACCGCACACCACTGCAGATAGATTTGTTGTCCAAACAGGTCTGCTGTCAAGACAAGAAACTATAGACCTCATGATTGTTTTTTACAGTGATTATAGCACAAATGTCATCTAATCTTGCAGGGTTGCCTAGGATTGCAGCTGGAACTTCATGACTCTCTGTCCCAAAGTGGAGCTGCTGTGTGTTGATGGGTGGTAGGATGATTACACACTGGAACTATGATAGTGCAATGTGATGGACATGGACCAAGGGGAGGTCCAGGGTGATTAGTCATCACAGTCGCATTACATGAAGAGGGAAGCTGTCTCGACATGGATGAAGAGAAGAAGACTGAAAAAGGAGAAGAGCAAAGATAAACATTTTGTGTTATCATTTAGTATTCATTTTTACTCGCAGAACTAGATATCAGAAGATTCCTTGTTAAAGTATCAGTATGTTGATAGAGCAGTATCAATACTACCATCCTTACTGAGGACTTGAATATTAATAAAACCACTCTGGGTAGAACAACCTGTAAATCCTTACAAAGACCCTTGCCCTGATGAGAAAAACAACAGCTACATTTTTCTCCTCATATTTACGATTATGAGTCTCCAGTTTATTTGACCTTATATTTCTCCTGTCAGACTCTGCATTACAGCATCTACTGCCAGGAAGAGCCTGGCTGAGCCCAGATCTGCAGTAAAATAAAGTTTATGTCTGGACAGCTTCATACTCTAGTGTTAGGTACCATCATAAAGACACAAACAGATTAATCAGAGAAATGAGATAAAAAATCAAAGTTAAGATGGTGGTATGACCCGGGAGCTTAAATCTGACTCTACCCTGTTAACTGCTATATAAATAAAAACGACCTTTAGTGTTGCTGTCCCACAAATAATGAAGACCATGATTTTGTTGTACCTCTTCCAGGTTTTTTGTTTCTGTGTGGCTATTTTGACTCTTTTTCTGTTTCATTTAACAGCTTCAGAGGTGGCAGCCTGTGAAACCTGCGATTAAATCTGACCTCACTCAGCCAAAAAGTAATTATCCTTAATATTTTCCTGCAATTAAACGTCTATTTCTTCTGCCAGTTTTTAAAAGTGTGATTCAGCCCTCACTATTCTGCTGATAGGGCTCTCCTGAGAAAGGTTAAATAGTTTGCTTTCCAGGATTAGCAAAACTGGAAAAGTAGACAACCACCATCGTGAACTGAAGGCAGAAGATGTAGTTTTTTTTTTTACAATGGTTCCTTTGTAAAGAAGCCTTTTAGTGAGCCATTGTGTCATGCAGTGACACGGCTGACTTTTGTGACAGGCTGTACAGTTGTACCAAAGCGATGACACTGAAGAAGGGGCAACACTGTAGACAGTAATCAAACATACTGTATTTACTCTATACTTGCTTTTGTCTTTCCAAATGTTATGTTGAATGTTGTGCTGAATGACATGCTTGATCCTTAATGCTATCAGTTACTTGCCAAGGTGCAAAAGTACCCCCGTTATTTGTAAGCAACAATTCTCTTTTCTCAGTCTGTGGCCATCTTGGCTCATTTCTGTCCACAGACGTTAGTTATGATGGCAGCAGGTGTTTGCCACTGCTTCACAGGTGCTGTACTCTCATCTTCTCTTTACTATTCAAGGAGGCAACACCTTTTTTAACAAGATTAAAGGAAACATGTCTTCCTGGCTACTGGATTTAGCCATCATCTAGGCCCTGCATGTTTTGTTTGTAACCATCCTGCCTCTGAGTGGAAACAGCGCTGCTTGCCTTCAACTATCTTGCAGTGATGAGATGTTGGGTGGGTTTTAAAGGACTGGTCGTCTGGTCTGGACTGGACGTTTGGTAGGGCCTTTCGTTGTGGAGTATTAGTCCCATGCATGTGTGGGCTCTCTCCGGGCCCTCCGCCTTCCTCCCATATAACAACATGCTCATTAGGTTGATTGGTGACTCCAAAATGCTCTTAAATATGAGCGTGAGAGTGAATGGTTGTCTCTTTTCTCTCTCTCTCTCTCTATGTCCCTGCTGTCAGCTGGAGACTGGTTCAGGGTGTACGTAACCTGCCCTATTTTTTGTTTTTGTTTGTTTTAAAGGTGTAGTCAGCGAAGTGGGAGAAAACGAGTGGGGAGGTTGTTTATAAACGAATTTAGACCTGCCTCTCCCTCATACCTCACCCCTGGCTCCACCCCCGAAAGCTGATGGATGTGCATCATCATGGAAACGGCCGTAGAAACTGCGTAGCTGACCAACGTAGCTAAGGTAACCCCGACTCGTCAGACAACTCGACTTCCATTATTGATAACATCACAACAACAGCACATTTTGGCAGATTAAACAATAAGATGAATGCCTGACGGCTGTTACTGTTATGTGAAGCACCACAAAGCTAATGTTGCTTACCTATCCAGCAGACAGATGGCGACATACGCGTCTGTTTTCAGGTCTTTCAATTGGCGGAGTTCCCTCCACTGTCGGAAAGCAACACCAATGTTGACCCGGGTCTTCGCTCTTTCATGGTCATAGCCCTTCTTTTTCACTTTTCACTCCTCTGACCTTTTTCTTTTGGGCTGTTTTTCAGCCATTGCTACTGCACATATTGTATCTCTCTCTTACGCTAACTGCACACGCTACACAACCTACTACTCCCCCTCCCCCCTCTGTCTGATCTGGGCATGAGTATGATCGCCCCCTGAATGTGGTGTGTACCCTGTTGTGAGCCACAGCATTTACCTGCTGAAATTCAGAGCCAAGGCTGTGTATTGGAACCAGACTTTTATTTCAACATGCTGTCAGTAGGGACATCTTGTGGATGGAGAGGAGAAATACGGTGAATTTGACAAAAACTGCATTAGATTAGAAGATTAGAAGATCGCTGACTACACATTTAAGTCAGATTTGTATAAAAATACAGTAACAGCATCTGGTTTTGTCTGGTTGGCATAGCACCAAATACAACAAAGGCTGTCTCAAGGCACTTTGCAAAAGAGCAGGTTGAATGATACTCTGATATCCATCAATTGTCTAGTCCACTTATCCTTTCCGGGGTTGCTGGTGGGTGGAGCCTATCCCAGCTGACACTGTGCGAGCGGCGGGGTTCAACCTGAACAGGTTGCTAGGTGATCATAGGGCTACAGAGAGAGACTGACAACCATTTACGCTCACATTCACACCAAGGGACAATTTGGAGTCACCAACCAACCTAATGAGAATGTTTCTGGCTTTTCAGAGGGTCACCAATTTCAGGCTAAGGCAACAGGCTGAAAATGAGAAAGAAGGGAACAGATATTGAAATATGATAGAAGCAAGAAGATTAGTCAAATAAGGCAGTGGCAGCATTTGGGTGGCATAGAGTGGACATGGAAGACAACAAGGTGAACAAAATGAATGAATGCAATTTCAATGAATGTGTGAACCCACAAGTCTCCCTGCTTTATCTTACACTGTATGGCTCTTTAGGAAGTTTATGTTTGATTAAAATCTTTCCAAGTCTCTTTTCTTTGACACAGATGACCTCCAACAGACTGAAACACTTCAGTTTTGTGAACCACTGCAAATACTGCAGACCAGGTCTCTGTGGTTAACGCTGTGTGCTCCAGGAGGCCTCTGGGTCCATCACACTAAGATCTTTAACAGTAATATAATGTAAATATGGCAATAAATTTTCATCTGATGGCATGAGGAAACATCTTTTGAAATGTTTGTCACATTAATTGGTCTCAGATGTAGAGGTAAAAATCTGTTAAAACAACTTAGTCCAATGTATCTTGTACTTGTACTGAGCCTGATGTTGAAAGCAAATCAGAGGACAGGTATCCAGCACTAGGAAAAAGATGATTCGTGAAAAGATAAGCATGTGAATGAAAACAGACTACCATGACTTGCGGATGTTTTTGATTTATATTCAATTGAATACACTGCAAATATAAGAAATTAATCTTCTAGTTTATTTTTTTGTATTCACTTACGTTGAATTTGATTCCTGCAAAACATATAATAAATAACTGGGACACATTTTCATCTTTCATGTTTGTAGTGATATCTATGGTCATTTTAAAACAGAATTATCTGGTTATTTTATGAAATGTTGTTGTAGCAATTTAACATTTCCTTAAATATTATCAAAGATGAGGATTTCTTAATTTTCAACCGAACACAGACCAGATAATGGGGAATGTCTGTTTATTGTTACCACAAAAACTAAAAGGCTTTGTTCCCTGTGTATGAGTTATCTCTATCTGCATTTTTAGATTGCCACCTTTCACCTCTTCTTTAAATTGGTACTGTTGTACCTTTAACCAGCTGAAAAGTGGCTAATTTTTAAGGTAACAGTTTAAGATTTAATGTACTATCATTTGATTTAAAAAACACACAAAAAACTCAAGTATGTTGAACAGTCTGTAAATTAAATAATTACTATTTCCAGACCAAGAACATGATTCAAAAGTGATGACAGGCTCTGTAGGGAGTCTGTAACTTTTGTTCATTAAAGAATGAGTCAAAACAACATTTTACACTTTCATCTTTGTATTTAGGTCCTTAGATGGCACAACATCATCTCATCAAAGAAGGGCATGTGATGTCTTTACTCTTTACATCCTCGCCTGGATTTTAAGCGGATGTGAAAAGTGCTCAGTCTTCAGACACGTTCTGGTGGAGCAGTTTCCTTTCTGATGAATCCGCTCTTTTGAATAAACATGAATGCTTCATTAGAGGGCAAATGGAAAAGTGGGTGTTTATGATCCCAATTACCACCTTTGCTGTAGTGCCGGCTCTAATCATAACCATATTCTGCTTCTCTCAGAACATTACAGAGCCTCCCACTGCAACACCACACACATGCAGACACAAGCTGGACTCATCACATCGCAGTTTCATGTCTCTTTGGGGTACTCAATTCAAATGGTGAGTCACTTGCCCTCTGGCCTTTTTGCCAAATATCATGAGTTCATCTTCAATTCTTCGAGGACATCTGTGCAAAGTTGACAGAAGCCTCTAATACAATTCTTGACAAGTCATGTTTGCTTCAAGGTATGATCATGAGGCTCGAGGGTACGGACTTTTGGTGAATTCCAAGTTCTGAGTGGGAAATATCAACTGGAACGCCACTGAGATCGGTATTTCCTACTGGGAAGTGAGGGGGTCCTCACCATCCCTGAGTTGACAATCTAAGATGGCTGCCCTCAGTGAAAACAGTGATTAAGCTCCTGTAACAATATGTTTATTAGCACCTCTGACTCATATTTGTCACCCTAAATAAGCCATATACATAGTATTGTTCAACTTAAATTTAAGGAAATGCTGGGATAGTGTTATTTACATTTTCTATGTGGTATGTGTGAGCTACAATGCAGGGTATTCTTACAACGACTAACACAATGGCTAACAATAGCCTTTAGATCTGAATGTTTTTGCCAACTTGGTAACTGGAGCTCTGATAACTTTGTGACAACCTCATTCCCTCTCACTTTTTTTCCAGTTCCAATGTTAATGGAATGCAGCATTTGTCCCTCCAAAATCTTTTCAGTTTGTTCTTGAGGTAAAGTTGACATTTGAATGATATTAAAACAAATATTTTAGATGAATATTTACATTTTTTCAGTATTAAGAATCACAATACTCCCTACCTGATGATGCATCTTTGGAACTGTTTTACTGTTCATAATGATGTGAACTGTGGAGTGAAGTTTAATATTTGTCTAGTTGAATGCCTCAAAGGCATCAGGTTACAATCAAGTCTGGTCTCAGTCTATTTCATCTGTGTGTCCCCTGCCTCTAAGAAGTCTGTACGTATGTGTCAGAGTTTTCTTTTAGATGTTCTGATTTATAAAGCATTTACTTGGCAAGTAAATTGGCATGCCCAGGTTTAGGCTCCATTTTGAGCAACTGTCACATTTAGAAATGAGGCCCTGGGGAATCTGCATTTACAAAATTGCAGACAATGGGTAAGCATGAGGTTCTATGACTTTGGCTTTGACCTCCATAATGTATAAGTTCATCTTTGAGACTGAGTGGAGAATTGTACTAAGTGTTACAAATCTCTGTGTGGCATTCTTGAGATATCTAGTTTACAAGGGAAGAATCACCAAGGGATCCCCTGATCTCAAATTTTTGTTTTCTTTTTTTAAAGATAATTTGTTGGAGGTCATTTTTGTTTTATGCTTTTATTGACAGGAGAGAGAGACACTGGATAGACTTGTGAAAGGGGGCAAGAGTGAGGAGGGGATGGACACTCTGCAAACTGGCCACAGGCTGGATTCGCAGAAGCTGGCAGAAGCATGTATATGTATGATGCCTGATTGCTTACCACTCCACCAAGCCAGCACCCTGAACTATAACTTGAATAATGAATAAATTAAGTCTATGTTTACATGAGCTAAAAGATTAAAAATGAAATTCCTTGGAGACTTTCTGAGATAACACGTTCACAAGGCCTTTGCCTGTACAGATAGTCTGTCGATACTGCAAAGACAGAATAAAATAAAATTTCCCTTCCTTTTCACATGTCTTTCAGCATTATGCAGTATCTGAAAACTTTGGTGCACTTGCTGAGACTTTCTGTCCTGAACATTACCTATTTGTCCAACTGAACAGAAAGTAATTGTATTTCTCGAAAGCAAATGACCTTATCTCTCAGTAGATTGGATGTTGCCACATGCGTGTATTACTGCTCATTTACTATAATTGTTTTAAAGCCTTTCCTCTTTATGCCTTTCATTTGTAGGCTGGTTCTTACAGTCAAATAACCTGTGGCACAAAACCTTTCACCATGATGATCATCATTACAGTTAATCACCGATCATTTCCAGTTTCACATGAGGCCACAAGATCAAAAACAGAGTATTCCAAGCATTTTCCTACGGCATGGTCTGCAACAACAGTTAGGCGTAATTGAACCAATATGCAGCGAATCAACACTCATAGTTACTGAACCATCAGCACAGTTTGCAGATATGAGGATAATGGTATGAGGATAATGGTGTGAGCCCATTTGTTCTGTGTTACTGCACTCTGCTCGCTTATATGATACAGCAGCAACACCATCTTGTGGATGCCATGGGTAAAGTCATCCATGGGCACAGTTCAAAAGCTGCACTGAAATGATGAAATGGCAGATGTGTTGGTGAAAGGGAAGCTGTTGGTTCTAAAACATGAGCAAACCAGGTGTTAGGCTGAATGACAGAGTCAGAGAACAAAGTGATATCCCTGCAAAACACTTTTAAAGTTAAAAAAGGGGGAAATATATTTTCATTACTCAAACACAAAAACAATCACTGTCTAGGCTTCTTTTCTGAGTGCTGAAAGACCTTATGATTCAAGGTGACAGTTCTGTTAGACGTCATTGAGATTTCAATATAGTATGACTCAAGATTTGAGGCATTAATTTATGGGCTGAAGCTTTCGAAAAAGAGCCTTGGCATGTCTGTGTTTTCAGACAAAAAAATACCATGTATCAGAAAAGGCCTCATTAAACACAGAGGTTACACTACCCCTCCAAAGCTGCATTCATTTTATCATATGCCACTCAAACAAAAAATACACATTGATTTTGGTCAAGGAAATCATCTGTATTGTGGACCAAAAAATATGCTAAAGGTTTTTTGTTTTTGAATGACAGTTAAATCATTAAAAATCTCTTCATTGTTGAAGCTGTACACATGGGATAACAAATAACAGTTATATTTTAAATATAGATAAAAAGCTTTTTTGGACGGCAAAAAATGGATTACACAAAAATTGTGCTTATGATGGTCTTGTTAAAATAAATTTAAAGAAACAAACGTATTTATTTCTTTAAATTTATAAACATAAACTCATTTTTTATTTGTCTAAAATATTTATTGCCGCGGAACGTCATGTGAGTTTGGTGCCAAAACTTCAACCCCATTACACCATGGAGATTTCTGTCACATGCAGCATTTGAGGATTGATGAGATAGTGGCCTTTATTTAATTTTACCCTTTACAAATGCCCTTTACAAAATGCAGAGTAAGCAACATAAAAATGATGAAGTCAGAAATTTGAAATAAAAAGGATTATTGTCAGGTGTGTGTGTAACTAATGATTCTATACAGGTGATATATAAGTTATGCTCATATTGAAACACAGTCTTTAACTGAAACAGAAGCAAATGTGCAGCAAGCATAAATCTGCATGCATCCAAACTCTGCTACCAGAGTAAGGTTGTGGAAGATGGCTTCATGCCACAAGTCATAAACCATGGCAAGACTGAGCACAGCAATGAGACAGGGGTCAGATAAACTACATCAGTAAGGTCTCTCTTTGACAAAGATTCTAAAAGAGGTTGAGGTTTCAAGAAACAAGGACAAGCAAGTCAGCCATGCTCAAAAAGAGGAACTGAGGCTTAGAGAGATATCAGCAAGTGTTCTGCACTGAAGAGTCAAAACTTTAAATATTTGTCAGAAGTTGATTTGATGGAGAGATGGAAAAGTGAAGGTCCCTTGAGAGTTTGGAACGGATTTAAATTTAGTTAAAATTTAGTGTGCACAATCTATACAAGTTGTACCTAGTCGTAAGGCAACCAATCAGGCTCTCGGACATTATACAATACAATACCAATAGGTATTATCCAAAGGGAGACATAATCAACTAAATTGATGTTTTCAGACTTCCTTTCATGAGTATACAGTATATTTAGCATAAAGACGAAAGAGGAGTCCTAGCAGTAAAGCCAGGATCTCAGTATCTTAAGTGTCTGTGATAACATGAAGCGACAAATTAATTTGAGCCTTAAAAAAATCACACAAGATCTGTGGTCAGTTCTCTTAGATGGTTGGAACAGCTAACCTGCAGAGTTCTCTTAAAAGGTATGCAAGTGTACCTGGAAGAACCAATGCTGTTTTTAAGGCAAAGGGGGATCACATCATTTGATTTATCTGAGATTTCCCTTCTGTTCATTGACTTTGTATTTGTAAACTGGTTACAATAAACTATTAACACTTTGTTTTTTTCTATGGTGTTGATTGTAACACATTGGCTGACTTTCAATAGACACTGAATATTTGTTCATTTAAAACCTTAACACAGCAGATCATGAAGCTCAAACTGGGTTCAACCTACCTTATGGAAAGCTGTGTTTTAACCAATATTACCACAGAGCTGTTAATAGAAGTGAACGAGCACTCCAGTACATTCTGATCATCTGCTTGCTGTGTTCTGACTCGTAGGTCACATCAAATCAAACATCAGGAAAAAGGACTCCACTTTTACTTGATTTGTACTCAAACCTGAACCGTTAAGTCACTTGAAACCTCCACAATACCCGGAGACAATCCCCTTTCTATGTCCAACTTTTGATTTGTGGTCTTTGTCTCTGAGGCAGTGCTCCCTGGTTTCAAAACATCCTCAGACTTTAGCATGTTTCTTATTTCAATCTTATTTCCTCTAAATGTTGTGCAAGGCCAAAAAGGCCTGCAGTGGTATATGGCGAGATGTGACAGTTCAAACACTCTGAGGCTCATTAAAGACATCCTGCTGGCTTCACAAAGGATAAAGATCCCATAACAGCCTGCCGCTGCTCTGGTTTGCCCTCTAAACCCACATCGGCCAGACCACAACTGGAAATCACAGAACGAGCGTGGTCAGCAGTACACATAGTACTCTTTCTATTTGTCATATCCTGCTCCCTGTTCAGTAGCTGGTACAGGTTCAAAGGTCGCTCCAGGATGCCTGGAAGCCTCCTCTGATGTTTTATGTCACGTTTGTAGTGGCAGATCTGTCACAGAGCCCTTGTGAATTAAACCTTGTCCTTACTGAATTTAACACAATGCAGAATCTTTATTTAATGAGACAGATTATGTTCAAAGTGAAGGTAATGAGAGGTTACAGCTGCCGTCTGTAACTAATGGTGTTCAGGCAGAGGAAACATGCATCTCAGTGTTGGAGGGAGAGTTTTGGTTTCAGTACGTCATGTTGTAACGAGCTGGAAGAGTCACCACCTTAGCTGACTCAGAGGAAGAAAGCTGATAGTTGAGGTTGGATGAGAAATTGGCGGGTTGAGGACGAAAACACGAAGGAAAGAAGAGGCTGCTGTCATTGTGAATTGTTCAGTTGATTTCTGTGTGGAAGGTTCAGTGGTCATATTCACTAAAGTAAAAAGGTGATGGAAATTCATGTTTGTATGTGGTCATTTTTATGGTTGTACTACTTGCACCTGTTTTATGACACACTCAAAAATTAGTTACATTTAAGTAAGCCTGTCACAATAACAAACTTTGCTGAATGATGACTATCCAAAAAATTATTGCCTATAAACAATATTATTGTCAATATTATTTTGAAACATCATTTTTCATTAATGTAATTATAATATATCTCATGATAAAATGAGTACGCTGTATCAAAAGCAATAAACTTTAATTTCTTAAGAGTATTTAACTGTAATTGGAAGGTCAAAAGCTTTTAATGAAATAAATTAAACAAACTAACAAACAATAAAAGAAATCAAACAAACATACAGACAAAAAGCCTAAAAGACTCTCTTTTGGAAAAAAATTGCATGTAAATGAAAATCATTAAATTAATCAAAGCAATAGGAAAAAATAGATCCTGTCTCTGTAAAGAAAAAAAAACACTCCAACAAAACCACACACAACAATAAAAACAATATATAAAATGTACTTTCTCCCAATCAATTCGTTCTGTCTGTCAAACGTTTGTAACACTGCTGGCTTTTCAACTGTATTGAAGGGCTGCATTCTTTTGCAATGTAGCATATGACACTGTCTGTGAGCGCGCACCATTTTGCTCTGTTTTATTTGTATTTACTTTGCTGACCAAACGCCACAGTAAGCGCTGACTGTCGGGACGAAGGATCCGCTGTTCCTTCCCTTCTTTCAAACAAATACGACATATCGGCTCAGTGGTGCTCATGAGTTCACACCTTGTTCATTCTGTTTAAAACTGTAATATTCTCACACTGGGGCTGTGGCAGCCAGGTTAGGAACTGTCGCTTTAGTGCCATCATCCATATTAGCGTTTGTTTCCTTGTTACTCCTCACAACGCTCACTTCAGCTTTGTGTACACATGAGCGGCCCTGTCTCCCCCCCAAAGATTGAATAGCTGACAGATGCTCACTCCGCTTAATCTGCTATAGAACCAATGTGCCCAGGTGTTGAGAAAGATGGACGGAGTGAACCATCTTCTCTTCCAACCTGTTTGGTAGAGACGAGGAGGAAAACAAACATGCATGCACGCGTCAGCTTATCAAGGCCTGAAAACTTATCAAGGACATTTTTACTTATCGCGCGGTTAATTGATTTATTGATTATCATGACAGGCCTACATTTAAGTCTCTGAAGGCGATTTTCCCTTTAGGTGTCCACTCAACTCAGCTTGACCATGAAGGGTTTAAATACAACCTGCTTCCTCTTCCAGTGTGGTATATACTTGGATTAATCCTGTTTAACAAGGGAAAAGATGTCTCAGCTTGGCTGTGCAAAACAACCATGACATCAGTGAAATGAAAAATGTATTATTCAATATATCCCAAATAGCAGAATTATTTATCCAAACACATTAAAAACACACCAGAATACCTTTGCATTATTTGATTTAAATTGTGGTAGTGGTCTAACTTATTGGCTCAAAGATTATAAGGAATGATATTGTGATGTACTGTAATAGTACAGCAAATGAAAATTTGACCGAAGAATTGACACAGAGTAGTAATTTACTCATAAAGTACGACCATAAACCCTTTTTGCTTGTCTCACTGCTGCTGTTGGTGTTTAGCAATGGTGTCCTCATTCTTGAGCCTTGTTTTATGACAGAAGTATATTAATAGAAATTAATGATTTGCCTTGTTTTGACTTAAACTTTATGTTTTTACACTCAATCTGTTTTATTATTAGTTTGCTGCAAATAGTGTCCAAGTGTTCTGGACTTCTTTTTTCCTATGCATCATGTGCTGTACATTTAATATAGTATTACATTATGTGTATGATACATGTATAAAGTATTTTAAAAGCATCATTTCATGTAAAGTATGGTTTTAGTGATGGTATTGTGATATTTGAGAGACAAAGTCTTGTGCTTGGAAGTACTCAAGGAGACATGTTAAGCAAACTGAGAGGTATATAAAACATGAAAAAGTATACGAGCTCCTTAAACTTGGTATATGTAGGTCAAAATTTTGTCTCTTTTTGTTGTTTTTCTACTCTCATTTTTTACTCAGTCCTAAAAAACACATTTCCAAAAAGCACATATAAAATTTAAAGCATGTATTGAAAAATGAATAAGAAATGTACATGAGCTCAAAAATGTTTGTCGATTGTCAACTTGAGGACATTTAATAGGTTATGTCTCCCAGCTGGCCTGGGAACGCCTCGGGATCCCCTGGGAAGAGCTGGACAAAGTAGCCGGGTAGAGGGAACTCTGGGCTTCCCTGCTCCGGCTGCTGCCCTCGCGATCCAACTGCGGATAAGCGGCAGAAGATGGTAGGGTACGGTATGGCATGTAATAATCCGACTTCTATTAAAATGACATTAATAATGTCCAGGATGCTGTATAAGGGTCCAAAGTTCCTAAAAATAAACTCACATTAATATCTCAATTAGTCTCTTTTCATAGAATTTAAAGTTGTGTATCCTTCTTATTTACTATTCTCTGGAGACCATCCAGACAAAAAATGTAGATGCACAAACAAACAAAAGCCACAAATTCATCATACATTAACATCTTTTTCTGCATTTATCTCTTTTAACACTCTATTATAACTTTCAAATATTAAATTATTCTCAGGATTTTAGACTTCTTAAATGCAAGTTAGAATACATGTTGCTACTTCTTTTGTTAAACACATAAAAAATGAGATTTTTTTCTTCATATAATTAACACCTTCATACACCTTTACCTTCTTTTTGTTGATTATAGCATTAGTTTGACTGTAAAGCAGACATAAACGATATACAGACCTGGAGTGCTGCAGGTTTTTATTTTGTGCTTGCTCTGGCAGATTTTTGGTTTGTGTTTCTCTTCTATGGCTTTTACACATGTTCAAAGCTGTAACCTTACTCAAAAGCAGACAACATGGCCAAAAATCACCAAGCCTCAAACTGTTTCCACTCTGTTTAATATAGCCAGGACTTTAACCTCAGAGTTATTCTTTTATTGCGAGAGCAGAAGAGCGGAATCGGTGCACAAAGTGCACAACTAAAAAAAAAAAAAAATCTCAAAAAAATCTTAATATCCATTAGTTTTTCCATGGATTTCCATTAGAATATTACTTTAACTTGGTGATTGAATACTTGCTTCTGAATGTCCTTTGAATTAGTCAGCTTTAATCATATATATGTATACTTACATACATACATACAAGAAGTGTGAAAGTATAGGAGTAAATAAGCACTTACAGTAACTAATTGTACCATTTTTAATATTTCTGCTTTATAACAATTAAATGTGAACACAGCAAATCTGCATGGAGAAAATAACACTATCAGAGTTAATATTAAAACTTTTTAGGTGTATTTATAGGTCCACGCCACAAATGTTGCTTTCTCTCTTTTTGTAGAAGTAGCACTCGGTGACTTTTAATCAGCACTTCTACTGCATGTAGTGTTGGGACTGCACTGTCGCAAAGTATATTTTTAACTACTAAAGAGGTAACTCTATGTTAACACTTTACAGTGTAAATGCTGCTTTATTTATTTACTGTATATCAGTGGGAAAATTAGCTGGGATATAGAGAACATGTATTACACAAAAATGGCACTGCAGGTTTCATGATGTGGGCTTGTGGCATCTGTTGCTACTTGTCTGATAATGGGGGACGGCAGGATGATTGACCCTCTCTTTACATTCACAGGTCAGACGTCAGAGTGACAAGCTCAGAGTTAAAGTTCCTACAATGACACCAATGGATTTGATTTATTGAAACATCATTCTTACCTCCGCCAAGGAGGTTATGTTATTGCCAGCGTCTGTTTGTTCGTTTGTTCCATTGTTAGCAACATAACTCAGAAACTTAAGGACAGATTTTGATGAAATTTTCAGGAAATGTCTCAATTGGGACAAGGAACAAGTGATTAGATTTTGGGAGTTATCCGGATCAGTGTAAAACCCCATGTCGAAAAATGTGATTTTTGTGAATAACTACTGAACCAAAATAGATATCATTATGAATCTAATTGCTAATGGTATGTTTTCCTGGTCAAGGAATCTAAATATTTAGGTGAAATAAAGGAAGGACTAATATTTCTGGTAAATATCACTATGTGGGTGAGGACTGCAGCACTGGCAGAGGTCTGTGCTCTCCGAGTGCTTTTCTAGTTACACTTGTTTTTGACACCAACCCTTTTCAGCTGAGGGAGAACTTTTAGGTATTTAACTCCAACCAGAGTATCATTATCCCTACACTTTTTTGCAAACAACAACATTTTAATCCTCTCAGTTTGCTGTGTTGTAATTGTCTTCAATTGCTGTTAATTTCCAAACAATGTCACATCTTAATTGTTGAAGCACCCACAACACAAAGTCGAGTCAGTAATAGAAACAGTAGTCTACGAGCAGGGCTGCAGTTAAACGACTTGACTAAGTGTGTGCTCATGCTTGTGTGTGTGAGGGTGGAAATACAGTAGCTGTGTACCCGGGGCTTTCTTCCAAACAGCTGGTGCCCATCTGTTTCTTCCTCTACTGCTGCGGCCTGTGGCTCAGGCAGCGAGGTGCACTGGCATGCGGTGTCTGGGTCTCAACCAATCGTGGAGGGGGACACGCTGCAGGAGTGTGCGTGTGTGGGCGACTGCGGTCTGAGAGCTCTTGTGTATATTTGTGTGTTTTTTGCACTTCACGTGTGTGTTTGTGTGTGGCATATGCTGCATGACATCACATTAAATATCCACTTAAATATTAGTGAAACACAGTCAGGCATTACAGACATTACTTGTTACAAAACACTCTACCACCCTCTCTCTGCCTGCATACACTCTCCCATGATGCACTCTGCTCCAGAGGTAACTCATGACAGAGAAGGGGTCAGTCTTTCTAGTTAATGCTCATGTAAGTCCTATAGACTAATATTAATCTGGTCAAGATGGTGTGTGTGGCACACACTGACCCTCTCTGCTGTGTTTGTTTTACTAATAACAATCCTCTTCAAAAACATACAATCTCTGCTGTGCTACGATCGCCAATCTTTGCTCTGTATCAAACTTTCAGTTGATTCTCTGGTAAAGTTTGATCTTAACGGACAGGGAAATACGCTTCCCCCTCTCTTCTTAAATGTTTTAAAGTCTGCTGATCAGCTTCATCTCAACGCCCCTAAAACCCATTTAAAAACCCGTTTAAAATAAGACTTGATGGTCCAATAGCCTTACCTTTAACCTACTTGTCTTTAATTTTCTTTCTAATCTTCTGAAACAACTCTAATCTTCGCTTCCTCTGGTCCATGTTTAGTGTGGTACAAACCATGTCACCAAACAGCACAGTGACTACTTCTTACCCTATAAATAGGCCAACAGACTGATTACAATTGTTTGCAGACACCTGTGAGGCTAATCAGAGGACACACCTTGTTTGAACGTGTCCCTATGGTCACATTATTGTCAGTCTTTTCTAGGGGTACCATCATTTTTGTCCAGGCCAGTTTCATGAGTTTATTTTTTTAAATAACTCTGTTCAACCACAGTTCAAAAGCAATGCCTGATTTTCATTGGTTATTTTTCCTAGAATTTTTTTTTATTATTACTTTTGTCAGATTCAAATTATTTCTGTGACTATTGTGGGTATTTATTTCATTTACGAGGGGTACCAACAATTTTGTCCATGTGTGTAAATAAAGCGGATTGGATTGGATTCGAGAGAAATATTAAGTTTCCAGATATCCGTCACAGTTCTATGGCTCCATTAGCCTGATCGTGCTCGGAAAATAAACACCTTTCATCACATAAGATCTTCATTTATGTTGCTAAATTTATTTTAGTCTTTATGTTGCAATCGCATTGTTATTCATTTTGCCCAGTAAGCCAGATCTTAAAAGGAGTAATTCCCATAATCTTTGACATGCTGTGAACTCAATGTCACTATGACCAGATTTAAGGCCTGACAGTTTTGCTCCCACTAGATGGTAGTGTTGCTCTTGTAATTATTCTTGCTGCGTTTGCTGGGAGAAGAAAAAGCAAACGTTGCTGTCTATTTAAGTCATTTGTCAATGGAGGGCCCAGCACTGAGTTTCCCCATCCTTACCAAGCTACAAGAGCTGGATCCCCTGTGGGAAAGAGATGTCATCAAACTTCCCTACAACTTTAAACAGGCAGTGCTGCGTTTTGAGAAACACATTTTACAAAGCCTCTTAAAATAAATGAATCCATAAAATAATCAAAGCCATCGATTATGAAAGTCATTCTTACTTGCAGTCCAAAAAAATGTTATTTATCTTTTATTTACAGGTGTGAATCAGATCTCAAAAAGACTAAGAAGGACCAAAAAATTGGAAGAGGAGGTGAGATCTATTTTTAGGGAAAAACTTATTTACATGAAATTCATTAAGCTTTGAATTTATGGGCAAAACATCTTTGTGAACTCTCTCTTCATGCAGATCTACTCTTGTGTAAAGAACAAAATTACAAGTCACGTCCACTTAAAAGCAAATGCCCTTGGATTTGTTAGTAGCAGTTGTGGCTTTTTGATCATTTGATGTCTTGTCCAGTTTTGATGACATGGAAGTCTTTGATAGTTGAGACAGCTTCTTCGATGGTCATGTCTCTTGATACATAGGGGCAATTAATGTCAAACAATCCAGCGTTCCCTTCATGTGATAGCATCTGGTGTTGCACCAAGAATCCGCAGCTCTGGCTGTAGCATAATACCAGCTCATGTACATTTTTCTTTTCAGTATTTTTCCAGAATTAGGGTCTGTCAACCTTCCCTCACGCTCTCTGTACAATTTCTCACATGCAGCCTGTGCCTTTGTTGCCACTTGAATCTTCCTTGCTTCTTCAAGGTTGAAACTCCAAATAACCTCTTCAGTACTGATTGGTATAACGATGTCTGAGGAGAGGGGTCTGGGGATGTTGTTTGCACAGGAACAGGATACAGGCAGGGGTGATATTGGCTTGTTTTATAGTGCAAGCTACAGGAAAAGAAAATTGAAGTCATGACAAGTACAGATAGGAGAATTCACAGTATAACCAATAATAGCACTGGTGTGCTGCGGTCTTAATGTATGCAGTTTTGCCAATTTATAGTAAATCTCTGAATTTTTCTTGTTTCCAAATCAGTCACAAACTGCAGTGTAACAATATTACAAACTATTTCAAGTGTTTCACTGGCTTTAGTTGTGATCAGTTTAAAAACTCTGTGCTCCGTGTTTGCAGTGCCAACTACTGATACAGCTCCCCAAACTTTTGTCCCATTAATATATATATATGGGTTGATTAAGAAATAAATGAAATACCACTACGTCACCAATATTTGCTGGTTCTCATGAAGTTGTGTCAAAGTTAGATTTAAAGACTCTGACTTAAAGATTCTAGATACCTGAACAAAGTGCAGGCACTCTTTTCAGCACGTGGGTTGATTATATTTTTGGTGTGCGTGGGGAACTTCCTGTGTGGCCACACAGACACATCATAATCTCCCAAATGCCTTGTAAATATTAGAAGGACTTTGCAACAAGTCTGGCAATAATATTATTTTTCAGTTCTCTGCTTGCCAGCGTTTTTCCGAAGAGCGGTAAATACTGGACTAAATATGCAGAGACACAAATAGTGAACCCTTAACGCTAATGAGCAGTTTGTTTCTGTTTCTTCTTGTTTTCTTTGTTGGCAGGATCTGAGTGAGACTGAATAAAGACTAAAGCCTGGGCAAAATGACAGACCAAAAGTGAACAGTAACTAGGAGACCCCAGACAATGGAGAGAGACATGCTGTTTGGTCATGGATACACAGGGAGAATCCTACACCTCTGTGGCATTCAAAGATTTAGATTAAGTTTTAAAATTCAGATCAACCTTTTTTTTATTACATTGTACTTTCTTTTCAGAGACACTGCAGATCAATTCAAAGAGCAGATGTGAACCACATCGAAGAAACATGTATGTATGAAGAGGAGGAATGCACTGGCCACAAAGCAAGCCCTGTACATATTTACTACTGTTAGCAAATGATACCTCTTCAACTCAAACTAGACTTTTTTTCCACTGCTGTTAATCAGATCGTGACCCTTGAAAAACACACAGAAAGGAACATCATGGCTGACTGTCATTCATCTCTCAGCACCAGTTACTCCTGTAGCTCCTTAAAGCTGGTCATTGCTTTTTCAAAGCATGAATAGGTTACGTGTAGCCATTTATGAAAATCTTTCAATTGAGATATGTATTTCAAATAAATATACCTGTTATGCACAATGACAGCCATTCTGCATTGGACTTGTATCTAAGGTTTGTTGGTCCAAAGTGACTCCGTTAGCATGCTGTTATGCTGTACTGTAATGGGGTCTGTTTGCTGACTGTGTGATAGCAACCTCGGAGAAAATAGATCCAGAAACACTGATCCACTGACCCACTGTCAAGGTTTACTAATGAACACAGTACAAAGCAAGTAGAATGATATCTTAATGCAATGTTGTGGTTATTTTGAGGTATGCTAGACCTAGCTCAGCTGATTCTACTTCTTTTTGCTTCCTGGTGTAAAGCAGCAATCATATAAAGTATATTACTACCACCCATCAGGCTAAGGTGTGGGCTGAAAACCATGGCCTTTGAAGAAAAAAGTACTATACTAGCAGTACATGCTGATTTTTCCAATAAGTATGTGGAGCGCATGTATGCAAACATATTTAAATCCATAGTACGCCAAAAATACACAGACATCAAAATTAGCATTATGCATTAGTCTAGTCTAACTGACAGTGTTTCCCACAATGTGAAGTAGTGATGGGTGAGAGGACAAAATGACATCCACAGCACATATCCCAGGCAGCAAGCTCCAGGGCTGAAAATGGAGGCCCATGTGGAAGTGCCAATGTGTTGCTGTTGGTAAGACTGCCTTAAGTCCCATCTCAACATGGCCTGACATGCCATGGCTTTACGTAAATGTTGCACATAATGCTACAACTTGGAGTGGTGGTTAGGAGGTAATTGCTACTGCTGGGGCTAAAATGGAATGCTGTGCTGAACACTCAGAAACTATGTGCAGGAAAAGGAAGGTTTTACAGCAAAACAAACAGCTTTGCAGGCTGGTTCAACAAATGGCTTTGGTCAAGATATTCAGTGAATATTAGTGCACTTACAGCAAGCCTGTCTTAATTTTACAAGAACATGGTCGACGGTGCTGTAACACCACACACTGTTGCTATTAGTCAGATGGCCTCACTTCAGATCCTCCTTGTCAGTGGTTGACCCAAAACTAGGTTGAGAAGGTGTATGGAGTATGGCTGCAATCATGGATCCAACTGTGCTTATCAAGCTCCTTTGAAACTCACTCGACTGGCTTTATGTGATTTTGTCTTATTCTTTCTACAGTCAATGGTTGAGACAAAGTCTGAAAAGAAGTCAAATTGATCCTTATATATCACATCCACATGATTGGCTTTAACAGACAAATGAGGGCTGGACAGCCTTAAAACATCTGCCTCTGCTCTTGGCTATAGCTGACCTGGGGCATAAATCTACAGAGTTGATTGTGCAGAATAAATCAGCACTCTCTCTTTGCACTTTGTCATTCAAGGCCATGGGACCAACGCCCTCTCCGGGTCACTGAATGTCTGCTACATGCACTTCAGCATGCTGCACGCATGTCTCTGCGAGGGAAAGTGAGACATTTGTCACTGACACGATAATTGAGTTTTCCCTGAGATGCAGAGGTGAGTGGGTACTCTGACATCATGTCTCAGAGGAGAAAGGCTGGAGGAAGCTTTCAGATCTACTGCCATGAAAAGAGAAAAATGCCTGCATTGACAATACTAAAGACCAAGTACTACTATGAGCTTCATTCAATAAAACTAAGATATTAAAGAGGACATATCATGCTTGTTTCTCCTTTTCATTATGCCAGACTAGGATGCCTGTAAAGCATTTCTGCCCTCAGTACAAGTCATTTAGTTCTTTCATTGCCCCACAATAGCATTCTCAATATCCTCATTTTAGGCCATTATCAAGCTCTCGTTGAAACACTCGGTTTTCAGGCTGACCTACAGTAACCTCGCAACGTCACAGCCCTTTGTGCTCTGATTGGTCAGTTCTATCGGGGGCTGAGCCAGCCTGTCCTTCTTCTTCTACTGTATTTTCCAGCAGGCTCAATGCAGTGACCGCGTATTGAGTCCCCCTACAGGCCAGAGCCGGTAATGAGTGAGTGTGAGCTAGGGATCTATATACTGCTGCTGGTGGATGTGTTCCTTGGTGATGGTTTTGTGGTTAACGGACATCACAGAGGAGGAAGTGTTTTATCAGATTACTCCAATAAAAAGAAAGGTACCTCGTGTCGTCACGACGTTTGAAATCTCGCGGACATCTCGCAATGACCTATTTTCAGAGGCAGCAAATCTCGTTCTAGGATATCAGAAAAAAAATGTAATATCTCATTTTGTGAAAATTAAGGGGGTGTAAGGTCTTGTTTTCAAATTTATTATTTTTATGTAAGTATTAAATCATGCATCAGCATGATATGTCTCCTTTAAAGCCTAATTTAAAATCCTGAAACTAAATAATTGAATTTGTTAACCTTAACTTATAGGCCCATGTCAATGCAAGATGGGCTTTTTCAGTTTTCAAATTATGTTCTTGCACTTTAGAGATATGACAAGACATTAGATTTGTGAATTTACTCTGGGAAGATTTGTAACTGTTAAATAAAATGGTTCCCGATAAAGAGATGACACTTTAAAGTCACATTTTCAGTGTGTCCACTCATGTTAACCTAAACCTTGGATTGCATCATGGCATTATTCTGATTTTCTTGGATGACAATCAAAGTTTTGACTTTACTTTAAGACTTGCTGGTTTGTCTCTTTTTTTGACCTAAAAACAAAAAGCTCTGGCCTTGTAGAGGCTCTTTATCAAAATCTTTCCTTAAACTACAAGTGCTCAGAGAGCCCAAACCACTGCCAAGGTATTTTAAAATGCATAGCCATGTTATCATTATAAATGTAGAAAACTGCCCTGTCACTCAGCAGTGGAAATTCATTAAAAAAATTCCAGTATCAGAATCTATATCAAGTTCAACACCAAAGTGTAATCATTTCTTCTTTGAATCATAACCAACATTACTCAATTTATTATTTTATTTATTCAAGTTTATTATTTATTCAATTTTGTTAAAAAAAAAAAATCCTTCATCCATGTTTGGATAACTGGTGTCTTCCTTGCATCATGACCAACATCCACAAAAACTGTCATCAACATTTGTCAAGACCTGTTTGGATTGATCGTAAAAAGTAGAAAACTGCTGTGTCTTAAAATGTCAACAAATCTTTGGAGTTGGATAAAATAAAATACTCATTAAGAGAAAAGGAACACTTATTCTATTCTATATGGCAACCTTTTATAGATTATTTTAACAAGACAAACCCATGAAGGAGAAAGTGATGGAACGAACTGATACAATATGACTTTTAATTGAATTTAATCATTTTCTTTTGTTTGCTTTTTTTGTCATTGTCATTTTAAGATGTATGAAAAGTATGTATGAAAGCATTGTACATTGCAGATTTGTAAATTTTATGTTGATTTATATATATATTTGTATTTTTCTGTTGTTGTTTTAAAAACACAAAACCCCAATAAAAACAAGTTTGAAAAAAAATATCAACAAATCATTTCAGGAAATTGCTTCTGCATCCAACTGTGATCAACACCAAAATCTGTTCATCTCATTTTGTGCTATGACCAACATCTAATGAAAATTTAAACAAAATCCTTTGGGAACTTTTAAGTTTTCTTGCTCACATTCATAAAAACAAATCTACATCCAACTGAACAGCAAACTAACAAACAACTTCAAAAACAAAATCTCCTTGGAAGAGATGAAAAATTGAGCAACACCAGTTTAGTAGCTGGGACTAAACATTGAACTGGCATTAGCTTTTAGTTGAGTTTTTTTGGTAATGTCTTCTGTAGCTAATACTAGCAAACATAATCAGGGTATTTCAACAGAAGGTACAACTAGGAAACTGTATTACTGTCCATATAACTGATCAGATTTCACTCACAATACTAGACTACCACATTATTTTTAAAGATTGGAATGATTTACCAAAAGGCAGCCAACATGTTCACAAGATCATTTACTCTATAATGAATTTGTATTTTTTCTGACCATGTTATTACCTTGAGCTCGATTGTGATCTCTGTGTGTGTTTGTGTGTGGGTGTGTGTGTTTGAGAGAGAGAGGGGGGTGAAAAATGCCATAGATGTCCAAAATGTGACACTACACTCCAAACTA
The DNA here is from genome assembly GCA_036419115.1 of Scarus forsteni. Lineage (NCBI taxonomy): Eukaryota > Metazoa > Chordata > Actinopteri > Labriformes > Labridae > Scarus > Scarus forsteni. The sequence continues at coordinate 9,532,545 of JAZDUH010000040.1, read as the reverse complement.
GGCTCAATTTGAAGAGGTGGAGAAAGCTCAAAGATGTACTATCAGTGCTTGATAAATGCAACTGAATAATAAAACAATTAGAAGGGAACCTCAATATTAAAGTACATAATTTGCCAAACTCTGAATATCAATAGCAAAAGTGTGTCTGCAGAGTCCCCTCTGTTGTGTATTATACAACAGGAACAAACAAAAAATAGTGGCTCTTTTAAGCAGATTTCTTTAAATCCTTTGGCACCAGTGATCCAGGCAAAGCTAATGGTTCCCAGAGAGGATATTGGAAGAAATGTGGGTTACCTGTAATCCTTTAATCTGTACAACTAAACAGCCTAAACCTCTTTAGATGTTACAATGACCCCTTTTGAGATATTTTGGAACTTTGAACAGAGTTTCAGCATTTTGGATTCATCTTTGACTGTTATGCATACTGCACATAGAGGACATGATTTTGTCGTATACTTAATTCAATCCTATCATACGACTTAACTTCAAAAACCAAGATTCAACAGACAGCCAACATTTTTTCAGTCTTCTTTTGTCCAGTTTTGTGAGTCCATGATTTATAGCCCCAGTTTAGTTTGCTTGACAGCAGTGGCAGCTGGTGCCACCATGTGCATCAAGAGTCACTGTGTTATGTAGGCTATTCATAAATGATCCTCTGCGTACCGTGACCTGTACATAATATTGAACCATTCTATCTATCTATCTATCTATCTATCTATCTATCTATCTATCTATCTATCTATCTATCTATCTATCTATCTATCTATCTATCGATCTATCTATCTATCTATCTATAGAGAGACGGACAGATAGACATAAATGTGTATATAGCTAGAAAGAGAGGTAGAAAGAGAGAGTCAAAATACACAAACTCTTAAAGGGACAGTTCAGTTTTTTTGAAGTGGGGTTGTATGAGCTCCATATAATAATGTGCTTTCAATTCGTCAACAACAGTCTATGAGGCCGCTAGCTAACTACGGCGGAGTGATTTAGCGGAGGGATACATGACACGAGTTAGCTAGGTCCAGATGAACTTTATATTTCCGAAATGTTTATGCACTTAAAAATAGTCATATGTAGCGTACTCTTAAACTGTGGTATTATTTTTGATTTGAGTTCTTGTAGGCGGAGAAAATAGCCTTTGAATTTGGTACAGTACTTTCATGTTAGCGTCTTTTTTTTTTTTTTTGTCTCCGACGGTTACAGACTGTGGCTTACTGAAGGAGAGGAGAGAACTTTCTACTGTATCTAATGTATTTAGTGACCATATGGAGCTCATACAACCCCACTTCAAAAAAACTGAACCGTCCCTTTAAGACTGTGCCACTACTATCCACTAATTTCTGATATGCACTGTTTTTCAATTTCTGGTGACTGTTGCTTCGCACAGCTGACATTTGGTGACAGTCAGTAAGGATGTAAAGCCTCCCATCTCCAATCAGACACTTTTTGGGTAGCCAATCAGCACAGAGCTCATTATTATAGCTTAGTTTAGCCTCTTCTGAGCGTTTTCAAAGGGGATGGAAAAAGAGCTGATCCACTACAGAGATTAAACTGCATTTTTTGTGTTGATCTTAAATCAAATCCTTGCTCAATTGACACCCTAGATATTACGTAAATGGTCACAACAGGACATGAGACCTTCAAAATAAAACAAACAAACTGATGATTTTTCCCTCTTTGACTCAGTCATTCATTATATTATTATGCGGTCATGAGCATTAGGAGTGATCAACACCCTAATTTGATTCAATCAGTATATCTGTCGAAATTGGACACTTTCTCAAAAGCCCTCATACTAACCACATGAGTGCATGTCTCTCTGTCTTGCTTCCACGTTAATGTATCAAACACCTTACATTTAATCCAGGTAAATAACCTAATTAACACTATCACTTCGTAAAAGCTTTAATTTCTTACTGCCTGCAAACACAACCCCGCTCAGCCCGGGACATCCAGGCAAACTAATCGAACAGTGAGTCATGCAGCTTTTCACCGCAGCACAACACCAGAGCTGCTGCTGCTGCTGCTGGAGGAGAAAACACCATAATTACTCTGATCGATGCAGCAGCTCCACGAGGGGACGTCTGCGTGTGCATTTCTGCGTAATTATGAAGGTTAGATTCATGATCTGTCGTTCTGTTAGTGATAGTAAACGGCTGTAGGAGCACACGTCGACCTTTAAATCCAGGTGTCTGCTGGGAGTGATGCTGGGCGACGGGGAGAAGCGGACAGACCGACAGGAGCACCACAGATGACTGCGGATTGTGCACGGCGGCTCGAATCTCCAGCCTCCTCCAGCAGCTGCCCTGCCTACTGTACTAGGAGTGGCTGTCCACACACATGCAGCGAGCTGTCACACGCATGCACAGGCTCTTGGTGGAGTTTATTTGTTTTGGTTGGAGATAACCTGCAGCAAGAGTCGGACTGAAGCGCCGGCACATGTTCATGGCTGTTTGACGGGCTTTTACGCACTGATCCAGAACAACAGCAAGGTAAGGAAGAGTGTATGCCATCAGTGCTGGGTGTGTGTGTGTGTAGTCCAGTGTTGACTTGCTTTCCTGAGTCATGCTGTCATTCATTCATTGTTTGTTAGGGTTTGGTTTGGATTCAGTTTTGCTGCAGGTGCATCAGACCAGTATTTAGGGAATGCAGGTCTCACACCTTAACACTTTGAGGACTTGAATGTCTAGTGGCTGTGTGTGATCTCTGTGATCACTGGATTTCAACTCCAAATTATTATAGTTGATATAAAAGGTATCGCAGTAAATATCTTCTCAAAGTAAAGTGACACCACATTTACTTTACAGTTGTCATCATCACTTATCATCACATACAACAGGGATGGGCAACTTTGTTTGCGAAGAGGGCCATGTTCATTTTGTCCCGATTGCCAGAGGGCTGTATCGTTCCAGTTTGTATTAATCTCAACTTTAAAGTAATTACCTTATTTCTAAAATGGACTATTCAGTACCTCTTAAAAGTAGTTATTATTATGTCAACATTTTTTAAAGTAAAACTGAGATGCAAGTAGGAAAACTTGATTTTCATCAGAGAAACATAGCTGTCCAGCCCAGTTGATGGAGACTGGAATATATGATCATGATTTGATCCAATTTTGATTCTGAAGGGGATGATTGTTCAATTCAATCAATCTATCAATCATTCTTTATTGTATAGCACCAATTCATAACAAGTGTTGTCTCAAGACACTTTACAATAGAGCATAAAGCTCTTAATTTTATGGATAACAATTCATAATTTATTTCAATTCAGACTGATTCCCAGCATGATTCAGATTCAATTTTTGATTCACAGTAACGATGGGAATTGAAACCAATGCCAGTAGAGAATCAATAGCAACTCCCTCTAGGAATCGATTAGTCTTCTTGCTTAACAGTTCCATTATCAGTTCTTTCAACTTTGTTTTGCATGCCTTGTAAATCAAGGATGCCATTTACATCAAAGCTGGTCAGCAGAAATGATAAAGAACCTGAAAAAATAGTTGGCAAAACAGACAAGAGAGAGAAGTGGTCAATGTTGTGGCTTAATTTTGGGGGAAAAGACACTAACTGCAGAGTGTTGATTGGCTGTAAACACCAGCATCTGGAGATGTATTCATCTGCGCTGCATAGCATTGAATATCAGGAGTGACGTGTTTGATCCTGATCCAAAATTCTGCCCATTTTTCTTTTATTGGGGATTTATTGAATATGTTTGGTTTTAGAAATGCAGGGTTGCTATTGGTCAGACGGCCATTAAGTCCTGCCTCATCAAGGCTTCTTTGTTTGTGCGTAGATGGTGCTAAAGTTTGGTTGGGAAGACGTGTGAAGTGTGGCAGTACCCATTTAATATATCAACAGTGTTCCAAAGATTCACCGTTATTCAAATGGCTGATGTCACATGACTTTGTCCACTTATTTCACAGTCCACAAAACTGAAATGTTGGTTCACTGTTTCATACACACATCACTGTTTCTGTTGACCAAAGACCTCAATTAAAGTGACAGTAAACAGTGAGGAACAGTGGGGGTCACTAATCTCCAGTCTTTACTCATCAGCTCTTGTTTGGTCTTGTTGAGGGCCCCCTTGTTTTACATATTTTACTATTGACCAAAATCATTGACACTTTCCCAACATCTAGAGCCGACAAGGAGGCCGGTGGGCTTTAGTAAGCTCTGACATGAGACATCTAGACTTACACAAACATAAGAATGGGAATTAAAATTCAATACCAGCTGAGAGCTGACATGATGAATTAAACTTAACATCATATTAATGGAGTGAAATTACATAATTTATAAATTGAAGCAAATAATAAGAAAGTAAAATAAGTAAGAAAATCATGTTTGTGTTGCTAAATAACAACAACAACTAAACATTTGTGAGCAATACTACTGACACTGTCTAAATTTTCTCTGTTTGGACTGTCAGGTGAAACTGGAGCCCTCATTACTCACCATTTTCCCCTCTGGTCCAAACACTGCTTTGCAGTACCAACCTGTATGTGCTGTTTAGACAGTTTGCAGTACATATAAATTACCCTTCCTAATCATTCAAAGTATCTCAGACATATTCCTTATATTTAATGATAATCTTTGATGACATTACTCTGGTGTTTCTGGCACAAAACCCCACACATAAGAGAGATATTCCATAAAAAGGCAGGTTTACACACTCTTAGAGGGATGACACTAATTTTTACCTGTGACATTATCAGCAGGTGTCAAAGGTAAATAGTGCCAGCGTTTGCTCCAGAAACATAGGCTTTGTTTGTGTGGAAACAAATAGCATAACCACACTGAAATAACCCTGATAGATAATGTTATATCATGTCTTTACAGAGAACCCGGCCCTGTTTTAAGGTGTCATCATGATTCAATGCCAGCTGGATCGCTGAAGTATTTACATGTTAAGTGTGATAGCTTCACAGGGGAGTGGACTTTGAGCTCTGTTCAGCTCTGAAAGCATTGAAGCATGTGTGTGTTGAACCCACTGCTACATAGCACGTCCCTGAATGCAGGACTGTTGGTCAGAAGGTAATATACTATACAACCACATTTTAAACATTAGGTCAGTGATGATGCAGCCGAGTTGAAGCCTGCTCATGAAGTTGAATGTTTTTACAGTCAGTAGGTAAAGTTATTTTTTCATGTGGTGATCGGCAGTGACAGAAGGTGTCACCTCAGAGAGCCTTTCAGGAAACACCCCCTCAGTTTATTACTGACCGTGTTTGCTGATAAAGGGGTCATTATGTCTACTTTTACTTGGACAGTAACCTTTTCAAGGTAGGTTAGGTACCAGCACAGTGTTTGGCCCATGGTTTTAGCACTTATTTACTCAACTTTGAAAGGTTTTTGCTCATATAAACTCAGTGCAGTGTGTGACAATAGCAGGGAATATGATGTTTTTTGTTGCTCTAGTAGCACTTAATATTTCACCTGTTGTGAGATATGTTATTTCGCTCGAACAAAAATGATTTACAATCTGCATTATATGGCTTTTCTGCTCATTACTGGTGAATATGTAACCTAAAGCCAAAGGTCAAAGTCTCAATGTAGGCCTGTAGTGTATACAAATCTCATAATGAGTGACTCTAAATGATATCTTAGCCTCTCACATCCACTATAGGTCAGGAATGTTACCCAGCATCCTTCAGTAAAAGTATCATTTCCTTTAACTAAGGGGGATAATCATTATATAACCTTCTAAATACTTGAACTACTCTGGTGGATCTTTCAACAACCACTGTCCTCTTCCTGTTCTCGAAAAATAAGAGGCTGACTTTGTCAGAACAGTCTGAAATGGAAACACATCCATGTGATGAGCCAAACATCCTTTGGAGCTGTGCAAAGAGAGTTTCATCAGGATCTCCGGGTTATGGTCTCTCTGTTGCCTAATCTGCCGTGCTTCGTGCTTACTTTTTCCTAGTATGGCTTGACCCCCCCCCCCCAGCTTATTCTTTCTCTCATGGGTGCTACAGGAGACCATCTATAAGGTTTTGCATATTTTCTCAGGTTAAAAAAAATATATAAAGTCAGTAAGTAATCCAGAAAAGCACACCAGAAGCCAGCTAGTAGTTGTGTTAACTCATTGTGTTTACTGACTTTGTTCTCAATACAGCCAATAAAAAGGATCAAACAGATATTATCTGGACTTAGAGGATACTCAAATCTCTCCAGTATCCTCCAAATGTCTCCCCTCTGTGGTTTGGCCTCTAAACACTAAAGACTAAAACAACCGTGTAGAGGAGGTCCAATGCCCACGTGCAGAGATGCCTACATCCTTCCCTGTCTAAGATGTCATCCCCATCACTGTTCACTCCTAATGCTGATTTGTGGTCACACCGCAGCTTCAGGGAAATTTGTGTCGGACATTTTCAACTATGGTGAAGTGGTGAAACAGGTGATGTGATCTCAGCTCGAGTCTAACGACCTTCAGTAGGGATCACCAATTCCTTTTGTACAAGGGCCCATTTTGCCAATGTAAGGCACACAGGGAGAACATCCAAACTCCACATGAAAAGGCCTGGGGAGTCAAACGAGCAACCTTTTTGCTGTAAGGCACCAGCACTACCAGCTGCACCAACATGCTGCAAGCACAAGATTATGGAGTAATAATTTTCTTGTTTGACACTTTTTTGTCAAACAGTATTATTTTTTTGTTTTTATGTCCTGAAGTCATATTTGGATTTCATACCCAAACCCTCCCTGACTGCCATCATCACACACTGGGGCGCACACAAAACATAGTATAATGCAATATATATACTTATTCACACACAGCAAACACAAATGGAAAGGTGAAAGTAAAGAGAGAAAACAGGTGTGGCATTTTTCTCTATAACAGACTTTTTAATAAATGAATGCTCAATGAGTTACGTTGAGTAATACCAGTGTGCACATTTATCTGTAAAAAAACAGTCACTGCAGAACAAACCTGCAGCCTGAGATCCACCCAGGGAACACAATGATTCTGCACGCACAGTGATCAGCTCTGCAAGGCTAATAGTAGATATAGGCCTTTTGCATTTGATTATTAGCTATAAAAATGAGAAAACTTGAAGTCTTGGTTTCCATCAGAAATAACAGCTTGCCTTGCTTCAATTCACACCTCACATCCTGCAGTGTGACTATTGCACATGTGCAAATCAAAATCCTATTGAAGAACTTTACATCAAAGAGCTTATATTCCTCTTTTAGATAAATATGTCTTTAATATGTTGTATGTGTTTCCTCAGTTTGATAGGATAGTTCTTCATGAAGAATACAAAAAGACCACCATGTCAGGGCTTTTTAGCCAGTAACTGGCCGAATCTGCTCCCTCTCGAGTCCCTACTGAACTAACCAAGTACCACAGAGGAGACCAGTCAACCAACTGGAGCACACTGGGTCTGTGCGGCAAAGAGAGCCTGAAACTGACAGAAGCTCCAGCAGTAGCCCTGCAGAGCAGACGGACCTGCCTGATTCTCAAATCATGCACCTCCGTCTTGCCAGCCTCCATTGTCCAACGGTTTCACTCGGCTAAATGCTTAATAGCCCGATCAGGGAAGAGAGGCAGGAGCAGCAGGAGCTGCGGGTGTGACGACAACAGGGAGTAACTTGACAGGAGGTGAAGTCACTTCCTGTTGTACAGATAATGGCGGCTAATGTCGTTTAGCATGTGGTCATCATGGTTACCCAGTTATACTTGACAAAATATGCTCTTCTCATAAGTTTACTTCGTGGGGATTGTCTTTGCAAGGTTCAGGTCGCATATAAGTGTTAAATGATAGATCTGTGTGGTATAATTTAATGTGAAAACGATAGTCTTAAGGTTGATAAGCTAGCAGTTAACGGCTGTTAGCCGCTGTTTGCCACTGTTTGCCACTACAGCTAACGGCCATTAGCTGTTGTTTGCCCTTGTAAGCTGTTAGCCGTAGCAAAAAAAAAAAGAAGCTGTTAGCCGTAGCAGCTAAGAGAATATTGGTGGATCATGGGTTCTTATTATGTGAGAGGCAGAAGATTCCTTGAATATTAGTTATTTTTGTCATCATGCAGCTTTGCAAAACTGCAGTGCCCATCAAACTATACATTAATGGAGGAAATCAGAGTTTTAGTAAAGCTTACTGTAATTTTTTACTGCAGGACAATTCGTTTTGTCTTAAGGATGGTTGCAAGCTTCGATAGAAATGTATAGGAGAGTTTCAGAAGTCATCCAACCGTGCAGTGACCACTAGCATGTGGCATTCATGGTGAAGATACTGTCTAGCAATATAGCGTTTGACAGTGTCTAGATGTCACAGCATCTGCTCAGCTTACTTAAAGCTTCATCAAAATGAGACAATGAAAGTACCATGCACAGGTAAAAAACACCTGCATCTATCTGTGGCTTTGTTTCTATATCTATCTACCTTTCTGTCATCGATTTGCACTGAGGTAAGTGAAGTACATATCACATTGGAGGAATTCATCAAAAGTGTCTTGAGTGAGCAACAGCAGCTTTGACATGGGCAGGAGAAGTCCAAAAAACTTTGGCTGTGCAGTTTTAAAGAAGTAAGGTTTAAAGCAATGTCCACAAAAATGCCCCCCAGCACAACTAGTTGTCAGTGGGAAACTGTGACATCTAATTTGTACCTTTACCAAAGAGGTTATGTTTTTGACAGCATTTGTTACTCTGGTTTTTAACAGGATAACTCAAAAAGGGAATTTCCAGCACCTGTTGTTTTTCTTTAAAATACTTTATTAAATGTAGTAAGTGTTTTTAAAGGGTATTACGTAAATGTTAGGAACCTTGGGTTATCATGAGTGTAGACTAAATTGCCAGATGTACTAGGATGTTCTCATATGCCTCTTGGATTTTTTTTTCTTTCCTTGTATGCTCTCAAGCACAACATAATAAATAATAAATGTGTCATGTTAACATCCTTATTTTTGCATGTTAACAGCTACAGGTCCATCATTTGCTGTTATCATGACTGTGAGGCCTCCCTTGGCAGCCATCTCTATGTGCAGCTTGACATAATTAACAAAAGACACTTTGTGTTCAGCCCTGTACTTTGCATTTTATGACACTTGCATGTTCAACATTTTGACTTTTATCATCCTGTATTTATCTCACAGTTTAATATTTAAAAAATGAGTTCACAGCACAGGAGAAAGCCTGCTCACAGTTCCCACAGGGCCTCCAGGAAATTATGGTCCCTCTGGTTTAGAAAAACCCTTGGTTCTTGGTGCTTTACAGATGATCAAATCAGGGGTTTAATGATTAGCTTTATGTGTGACTACTCTTTTTGGCTAGGTGTTGGGTGTGGAATGAACGTTTAAAGTGGTAGACTCCATATAATGAACTGAAGCACCTACAATGAGACGGGTCAATTGTGTGTTCAATGTGTGCATCAGTATCGGCATTAGTACACTTTCTTTAAAACTTAATGAATTAATTAATGAAAGCTTAAATGGTATTGGGTGACTCTACGTAGTTAAAGGATACGCTTTCAGGTGAATTTATTGAAGTTCATCCAAGAATACTAAGCTTTTTATTTCCTGTGTCAGGTAGTTGATGGCGTCCCGTAAAGACAGACGTAGGGATCGACCCCCACCAGAAGAGAGCTATGGAGAGAGAAGCAGCGTCCCCTGTCCTGGAGACACCCTGCCCTGGAACCTGTCCAAACACCAGAGGGTCAAACGCTCCAAGTCGGCCTCAGGGGACGTCCTGGATCCAGCAGAACGGGCTGTGATTCGCATAGCAGGTAGGATGATTACAGAAGCATGGTGCTGCTTTCACACCAACATGTGTTCCTGCTGTAACACCAGCTTAGACCACCTGTGGTAGAAGACTTAACCGTGACGCAGTGAAGCAGAGGTTTACTCAGACTGAGATATCACACCTTAAAATCTGGGCTGATTAAATCATGGCTGAGCAAAACCCAGTTTGTGTTTCACATGAGGCTGGTCCAGCCCAGAGATGCTGTTAATAACTTGCATTTCCTGCATAAACATTAGAGCTTCGTCATAAGAAACCAAGTTGACTGCACTTTCGAACATGTGCTCACACTATTATTTAACAGTGTGTTTTCGGTGAAGACCTGAGGTTGGACCCACTCTTGACCAACTAGTGCCTCAAAAGTTTTTTTTTAATTTTCCTTAAAATTACGTCACTGTTTCTTTAAGTTGCACGTCACAAAATAAGAGTATTAAGCTGATTAAAGACTCACTGTGAGCGTTTAGCCAGGTTAAGAATTGCTGTATGCTGCGTGCGGTCTCCACAAGCCAACAGGACATACTTCTTCAACCTTTTTAGCCAACTCCTTCATGCTTCTAAAAAAGGGTTGGGATCAAATCTGGCAAGTAAATCTTGTGGGTACAGCTTTGTTTGAATGCCAACTCCTTTTGAAGCAAAATATGGGCAATCTGAGCACGGCTGGCCTTCAGCTCTACACATTTGCTCTTGTTCTTCAGAGCATGACCACAAGGTACAGCATGGAGTTCATCTCAGGTTGTACTTTTTCATTCATAACAGAGTTGACAGTGACAGGGACATTTTATAGTGTCCATACAGTCCAGCTAAATTTGTGGACATGCAAGGATCCTGTCATCCTTTGAAAATTAAACACACCCTTCAGTCTAAGTTATTCAAGAAAAGGTAATGAAATTAAATAGTTCAGTTTCTCTACGGTATGTCACAAAATGATCCTTTGCTCTGTGGTTGGGGACCTCTGATATAGACCACTAAACCAGTCTGGATGAGGGCAGCCCAGACTACCTCAATATGTGGTCTGAACTATTAGATATGAGATCACTGTTGGCATGCATTTAAGTCTGACATTAAAGATAATAAGTTTGTTGGTCAATGACACCATTGTTTCTTCTTACCTGTTACAGAAGGAAAAGCCTTAAAGGGACAGATGGGTCATCATGACATCATGTTGGTTTGACACATAAAGGGATAAAGTGAAAGATGGTGTCAGATAGGGCTGCTTGATCATGGCAAAAATCTTCATGGTGTTTATGTTGATTGTTCGGATTGAAATTTTTCAAATCTACAATTCATTGGTTTACAACAGCAGCATCAGGCATTGATTAAATTAATTACTTTTTAAACTATAGCAGTCAGGGAACTCTGGAGAAAATTCAGTCGATGTAAAACTGAAAATTTGATTATTCAAAAATAAAATGTTAAAATGAATCAGAAGAAAACAAACAGACAACAGAACATGTTTTATCGAGTTTAATGACCACAGTTAGCCAGAATTTTCTTGGGATTGAACCCTTATGAATAGAACCCTTTAGCATTTTGTTCATGTTTGAGCAATTCATTTTGTTGCTGGGGTTACTCCCACTTGTCTTGTGCATCCTGTATCACCCAGACCCCAGACCCACATCCCCAGTAGATTGATTTGGGGGAAACACTGAAGGTTTTGTTTTATGCCGTTGTAATGATATCTCGATATCTCCCTTCGAAAACAAGGGTAAAACATAATTCAAACATTTCTTGTCCCCTCATCCACGACTTTACAAGCTGCAACTCTTTGACATTTCTGTAACATGAGTGCCAAAACAGCCAGTCGCATGGCACCAACTCAGTGCATTTAGGTATAAAGACCTGGTCAAGAAGACCTGTTGAAGTTTAACCAAGCAGTAGGGAAGAAAGGGGATTTGAGTGACTTTGTGCATGGCATGGTTGTTGGGGCCTAAGCATTTCAGTAACTGCTGAGTAACTGGGATTTTCACGCACAGCCATGACAAGAGTTCATAAAGAATGGTCAGTAACTACAGAAAAGTATCCAGTAAATAGGAGAACCTGGGCAAAAATACCTTATTACACCTGAGGTACTGTATGCAGAGGACTCTCTCTGAACACAGCAGAAGATCACTCTGGATGCCAGTCTCGTCAGCCAAGAGAGGGCAATCTCATGGTTAGTCTTGATTTCTACTGCAACATTCAGATGAACGGGTCAGAACTTGGCATAAACAACATGAAAGCAGGACCCCATCCTGTCTTGCATATGGTTCAAGCTGGTAGTGATGTGATGGCATGGGGGAAACTGTCTTGGCACATTTTGGACCCCATTAGGACCAGAGTAGCAACATTAAAATGCCACAGCCTACCTGAGTTTTGTTTCTAACCATATCCATACCTTGCCAACCATCTTCTGATGGCTACTTTGAACAGAACAACTCACCATGTCATCAGCATCAGATCTTAAACTGGTTTCTTGATCATGACAGTGAGTTCACCACACTTCAGTGACATCCACTGATGCTGAATTCAGTTTGGTAGAGCACCTGAAGAATGTGGTGAAACAGGAAACTGGCATCATTGATGTGCAGCTCACAAATCTTCAGCAACTGCATGATGCTTCTATGTCAATGAACCAAACTCTTTGAGGAATGTTTCCAGGACTTGTTAAATCTTCCATGAAGATCTAAGAGAGTTCTGAATGCAAACAGGGGCCCAGCCAAGTTCTAGCAATATGTACAAAATTAAGTGGCCAGTAAGTGCATAGTGTCTCATCAGCTTCTAAAATCATTATAAAATGATGATTTATTTGATTATGTAGATTAAATATATTCACTTTTATGTGATAGATTGTTTTAATTTTCTTATTTTTCACCTTACTAAATTGATTTGATGTTGACAGAGTGAGAGGCCCTGAGACTGAGTTGAACTATCTTAAATGCATGATTCAACATTGACCTAAAGAGCATTTTTGCTGCTTTTTCCACCTTAACAATTACAGGATGGGGTCACTAAGGAGCTGTTAACCGCTCCACAGCAAGTGATACTGTCAGCGTAAAGGAAACAAAGCACAACTGTTTTTGTACATACTTTAAGGCACTTATATCCCCTGCAGACTGGAAATGAGTTTCACCAGATGAACAGGATACACTTGCATACAAACACATAAACCATGGGAAGAAGAGTAGAAAGACAGAGATGGTGGTTACAGCGTGTGAGGTGTGGTTCGGTTTACTCAAACAATAGGCTGGGATCCTTTCCAAGGCTGGAAACACATTACTTATTTACACGACGGGTTAGCAGTGCCGCTGCTGCTCTGTGCCGATTGTCCGGGTTCAAGTGTTGGAGATATTCTCTGTGGGTGAAAGCCTCCCACCAAACTGACAGCAGCAGTAAATCAGAAGCAGAGGCTTATTAGAAATGCCAGGTCATCATTCTTGTTAAACAAAGTTATCTGTACCATGTTATCTATATGACATGCCTTATACCAGTCACAGTAATACATTATGACTTAAATGACCCCAGAGTAAAATAAATGAGCAAATGAGTTACACATATCATCTTCCCAGGAGAGCCCTGCTTAACAGCTCTTTATTATCACAATATTGATTTGTAATGCATACATTATAAGTGCGGGTTGGCAGATAATCAAAAAGACACTACATTACATCATACAGTGGACAAATCTGACTTAGGTCCAAATTCCAAAGAAGTTAGGAAACAGTGTAATACATAAATAAAAAGAGAACAAAATGATTTGCAAATCCATTTCAACCTCTATTCAATTGAATGCACTACAAAGAAAAGATTTTTAATGTTAAAATTGATCATCTTTCTTGATTTTTGCAAGAATTTACTCATTTTGACCACCACAAGGCAGGACATCACACTGTGTACCATCTTCAGTAGCTAAAACTTATTGATTAAGGGTGGAAATTCAGGGACATTGTGAAATCTAGCCGTCAACAAAAATTATATATGAATCTCAGTGAGGGCAAGTAGTTGGCCCATGGTCTTTTTTTGAAATCTACAGTTTGCTTGAAGTTCCTTAATAGTCCAATATGAGATGTGGCAGCTTTTATTGTGAAATCCAGCCGAACAAAAATGTTTTAAGATGACTGAGGATTATATTTTAGAATTTACTTCATTTAAAAGTGTCTAAGGAATTTATAATGAAAATCATTTTTTTAAATGTTAAATCTCATCCACAAAAATATTTTCTTGGAAAGATGTTTTTAAATAATTAGACCTTCTAACAAATCCACCTTACTCAAGCTATTCTCAAAAACTTACTTTAAAGATATCAGGGCTTTTTAAAAATAAGGCATCAAAATAGTTTAAAATAAATCAACATTCCTTTATTTATTTATTTATTTATTTATGATCTTCTTGTCTACTTCAGTGAGATTCTTAAAAGAGAACTTGATCATATAAGCTTTTATTCTGAAATCTCCATTTGTCTTAAAAAAATCTTTGGAACATAGAGTATCTGAAAATGGTAGGATTTTTTTATCCAGTGTTTTAAGACAAAAATCTAGCAGATTTGGATTTGGAGGATATGCTGGAGAAATCACTTTGAATTAATTTTTAAATCTTCTTATCATACTTTCAGAAACTTACTTTTAACTTAATGTGTAATAAATTCCCTTTATCTGGTCCTCGTTCAAGATTTGATGTAAGTTAATTTAAAATGGCTTTTATTTTGAAAATTATGCCTACTTTAACCATGGTTTAAATGACTCTGGATTTATTAACCATTACATCATTGAGACTCAATACAAAGAGCTTTAAACATTTATGTTCTCTTTTTATTCTAAATTTATATGCGTTCTTCCTCTTCATGTTTTTCAGTGCTGACTCTCCGTGTGCCACTTTTAGAAAAGTTTGTCTTTGATGCATGTTGTTTTAGAGTACTGTACTCCCGCCAGAATAAGAGGAAGTTTGGATAACTTTAACACCTACAATAGGTCTGCATCCACATCCTGCACCGCTCTTCCTCTCTCCAGCAGAAGGCCAGGTCAGGCTGCGTCAGCACCCATGGGTGAGGTTGAGCTTTTGTTGTGGGCTCTGCTGACTGACAGTCTCTCTGCCTGAGAATCACTGACTGTATAGAGATGTGCATGTTTCAGAGGGGTGTCAGAAGTGGATTATACTGAGCTCATGTCAGCTATGGCCTGATGTTTGCCTCAAGGACTTTGCTGCTTCCTTTAGTCGCTCTTTTTTTGAATCATGTTTGTGATTTATCCAGAATTCTGAATGTCAGTTAAAGAAATGCTGAAATGAAAATCCTTAAAGGAAAGACAGGAATGCTGATTTTGTCTGATTTGCCCTGTTAAAAATGCATGTGATACAGCGCAGTAACTGTGACGTCAAATATTGTTTGTCAAATATTTGTAGTGGAAAAGCAAGTTGTTGTAAATATGTTCAATGCAGTGTGGAATCACCCTACAAACTATTGTGACTTGGGGAGTTCATATTTAGACCTCCTGCTGCCCCTTTGAGACTCTCTCCCATGTGAGCCCTGTCAATGCTCTGCAATAGACTTTCTTCCATGAGTCAGTGGAATTGAGCTGATGATAAAACAATGGTAGGACATCACACTGGTACTGTAGGTCTGTGTGTGTGTTTGTGTGTGTGGATGGTCTGCCCCCCCGTGTATAGGGGGTCAGAGGGACAGGTCTTATGGTGTGTTCCAGTTGATCTTGGAAGTGGAAGTGCTGGGTAGGGATGTATATCGTTATGATTTTATCGACACTGATACCGATACAGATACTGATACTCCTTATCGGTATCGATACTTATCGATACTCTTATCGATACTACAACACGTAATTTTGTGTAAAAAATAAAGACTTTACAAGATATTAAAAGATTCAACCTTTTTTTTCCACATGGTAATATTAAAGCTTCAACAGAATATAAATAATGCATTACAAATGCTTCTCAGAGGCAAAAAGAAAGCTAAGGAGATGGCAAAACCCCTTCATGCCGCCCAACAGACTGCATGTACAGGCAGACCCATTGTGGTGCTAAAATCGATGCTGTAATGATGACTACTAGGGCTCTAACTTTATATTGGATAGTCGTATAACCGTTGAATATGGGGATAAATATCCGTAACTGAATAGTAAATTTTGTAAATTTTGTAGTATAGTAAAACATTTTGCAATGTTTTATTTATATTTACTTCACTGACCAAACACCTTAGTAAGCGCTGACTGTAAGGACAAAGGCTCCGCTGCACCTTCCCTTCCTTGTCACTACTACTTTCAAACAAATGCGACATATCGGCTCGTCTGTGTTCATGTGCTCACACCTTATTCATTCTGTTAAAATCCAAAATATTCCCACACTCGGGCTGTGGCAGCCAGCTTAAGAACCGTAGCTTTCGTACCATCATTCATTTAGTGTTTGTTTCCTTGTTACTCCTCAGGACGCTCACTTCATCTTTCTGTGTATGTACGCGCGAGTGACCCCGCCTCCCCCACAAAGATTGAATGAATGACAAATGCTCACTATGCTATAAATACGCTAAATACACTGTAGAACCAAGGTTTTGAGATAGTTGCACAGAGTGACCCATCTTCTCATTCAGCCTGTTTGGTAGAAAGAGAGGAGGAAAACAAACGTGCATGTATGTGTCAACTTATCGAGGCCAGCAAACTTACCAAGGATGTTTTTATTTATCGTGCGGTTAATTGATATATTGATTATCGTGACAGGCCTAAATATGCTTGTATGAAATTGTGCTGTTGAGTTTGCTCTTTGTTGGTGATAGCTATTCTGTCAACCAAAGCGATTTAGTGCACAGAAACATCCTCTAGCGGAATTTAGGCAGGACTCCCAGACAGGTGTGGGGTTGGGGGGATTTCATGTGGCTGACAATTGGCTAGTAACTGGTTTGAATTTGTCAGGCAGCTGGCTGGGAGGGGAAAATATAAGTGACTGGATGTGTTGGCCTACCCTCGGCTTTACACATCTTAAAATGAGCTTATGAAATGCTGTTGCATGACATGTTTCTTAACTGGTGGAAAAGTAACGTGAAATTTTAGGAAGACTTGGTGTTAGGTGAGGCTTTGGTAAAATAAATACTGTTAATGCAAATTATCTACCGAGAAGTGAAGGCTGAACCATTTACCTATCAAGATGGGATGCCATGTTGAACTCACACGCTCTTTAGGGACAGTTTCACTATCTTAGTCTGTTCAAACAGAAGATGTGTTTGCAGTAGTCAACGACCTGACCAACAAATTGCTTATGAAAACTTTGGATATTTCCTGCTGTCTGCTGCTACAGAAACCATACCTCTTGGGGCTCAGATATTCACAGACCCTCACATGATGAAGACCATTTCCTTCAGTCTGCTGTCAGGGAGGATTTACTGTCCACAGTCTGGCTGTTGGGTCAGCACAGGAGCTCAGAGAAAGGTCAGAGGTCGCCTCTGAAGCTGGTCACAAGAATGCACAGAATCTGTAGCACAAGTATGAAAACCGTACTCGAGGAATGGCGTAATCTAATTCAGGATTATCATTCCTGCTTCCTTGTGTGTTGTCCCCGATTTGTGTTGAATCCTGAGGTCACAATAGTGTGAAGGCCTGATCTGAGCTGCCTTCAGCCATGGGGATAACACAGGATGCAATCCACTGCCATGTATTGTAATACAGAATGATCACTGGAAATAGTGACACCACGAAAGGTACCCAGACCTTGCTAATATGATCAGATAAATTGAGGCCTCACTTCATGGGGAGGAGAGGTTCAATCAAAGCCTTGATAACTGCTCATCATCAGTCATCCTGCTTGGATCAATGCAGTTAAGACAAATCAAAAACTTGAAGAAAACAAGCAGAGCAAATAAGTGTAACCAGTTCCTACTGACAGCCCAGACAGTCATTTTGTGTTTTTGAGTGCTGGCTCTGAGAATCCACACTGTATTTAAACTGCAAACATCCCTGCAGGGTTCTTCTCTATTATTCATTACAGAGCAGCTATGATCTGATACAGAGACTCTGTCTCTCTCTAACAGACACAGAGGAGATTTACTGTGGAAATAATTACAGTAAATGAACAGAGCCTCTTGTGTCTCCGCTCTGCTGCATGGCTCATATATTAACAACTGTATGGAGAATTACGTGAGTCATCTGATTGTCCTTTGTCATGTTATCAGTGTAGCCTGTGACAGGAGCAGGGAAAAGATGCAGATTCAGAAAAATAAATCTTCATAAATCATGATCTCCATAAGTGGAGGTATATTAACTCTGACATTTTCCCTATATAAAGTGATGAGTCATGCCCTCTGGGTACTTGCTGCTTTATTATAGCCTCTGGGTATAATAGTGCAGTAAAAGCCATTTAATGGAGGAATTAGAGCTAAATCCAACAACATCGAGCTGAGCAATTTATTGTTTTTTTACCATATTGTATGTACATATTCTAGCAGATAAAGGGTTTAATAGTTTTGGTGATGAAACTGTCCTTCACCACCAGCACATTATTATTTATTTGTCTGTCCATCTGGCTGTCTATGAAGTTAGACTCATGCCAAAACGTCACAAACACAAAAAACATGTTTAACACGCGCCCAGTGATTCACAGACAAACTGACTGTGGTTTGCAAATATAAAACACAATTCACAAACTAATGTATTTAGTTTTGCAAATAAGAAACATAGCTATCAAACAAATACTTCAAACTTGGAAAACAATTACAGCATGTTTTACACATACAAAGAATCATATTTCTTAGTTGCAAAAACCCCCAAAATACTTCAAATACAAAAAACAATCTAATCTAACAATCACAAAAATATCTTTCGAGTACAACACATAAATTCCACAACAGGGCAAACCTATTTTGGCACAACCTTACCACTGTCACGTGACTTTTGGCATTAACTTTCTGCTTTGCAGATCCGCACACAAATGTTCTCTGGTTCGTACGCAAATGCACTCTGATCCACGAACACATGCCAGTTATGTTTCTTAGAATTCTTCTGCAATTCATACTGTAAAGCAGCTGGTGGCGATTATTCAATTTAAGGCTCTTTGGGTTTAAAATATCAGTTAATACCGTTAACTTTTTACTTTTTAATTGCACTTTAAGTTTCATACGTTGTAGGAAAAGTGCTATATAAATAAACTTGACTTGACTTGAGATGAACAAAAATTGATATTATATTGAATAAAAAAAGTACTATATTAAATTTAGTTAAGTAGCTGTAATTTTGACAAGCTTTGTATGAAAGTGTTGACAATGTTTACATTTTAGACAGTGTGTTGGATTTAGTGTGCTATCATTTAACTTATAAATACAAATCAGTGTCATTATTTGGTGTGTAGAATTTAATTTATGTTTCTGTTTTGTCAGTCCTATATCAACACTTTTTTTGTTTCTTCATGTAATTATTTCAAAGTACGTCATTCTGGTGTGAATGCTTTGAGGTGAGTGCTGCTCTGGGTCAAGTATGAAATGACAAAATGCAGAAACGGTTGCTCTTTAAAGATGGAAGACAGGCGTACAAACTTAATGTGTAATAAATACAAACAGGCTGCCCTGGCAAAGTGAGACAGAGGTTCTTTGGAGCCTGGTTAGTCAAATGAGATATCCCGGCTAAAATAAAGGATTTTTAACAACATGGGAGTGCCTAGGATTTTTCCTGCCACAAAGAATGTTTGTTTCACTAAACCAGGACAGTCATCAGTCCGTTCTTTGAACTGTATTATTCTGGTTTTGGAAAGCCAATTGAGTTTCAGTACAGCAAAATAGAGAGGAGGTAAGATTCAGCTTCATTGAAATATTGAGAAATGCTTTTGAGTCCTATCATAGACATTGCACAGTGTTCATAGCCTCTCCTCACCTGAAGATGGTGCCCCATTTGCCCACTAGATGGCGCTTTTTATCAAAGGGTCAAGAGCCTCAAAAACTGAAAGTATTCCTGGAGAGAAATCATCGCTGTTGGAAAATGTGTCTCATTTCCCACACCAGCTCCAATAGCACTGACAGTGTGTTCTTTGTGCCACCTCTATCATGGAGATTTGCTGCTTTTTCAAATGGCCATAAGTTTTGTAGTTACTAAAAGAGCCCATCAGACAGCTTTATTTCTACTTTATTACATTTAAGACCTGTAGGCCTTTCTCATAACATGCTCCATCAGGGAAAAAAATATCAGACCTCACTATCAGTTTCAGATCCTATAAACGAGCCATAGCAAAATGAACAGTAAAAGACATCCCAGGAAAGAAAGAAGAAAACACACAGTGGCTACTCTCTGCTGTGCTCAAGTGTGTATTATCCAGACAGTGATATCCAGAAGAGGGAGCCCGGCCTGTTCTTATGCTCTCCCTTTGTTATTTTACTGTTGTTACAGTAACATTGCAGTGTTATTGCACCATGCTGGAACAGTATCCGATCTGCCACAGCCCTGGCTAATAGACTGAGAAGTGTGTCAGACCACTAAAAGTTGTGATGATCAGTTGATACTCTGACAAGGAGAGTGCAAGTAAGGAGAGAAGGAGATGATGAGAGGATGCTGTTAAGTTTTTTCATGCAGACACTCTGAACTTGTCAGGGCAGGGGGACATTATCATCAAGTTTGATGAAGCCTATGATGCATTGAATTGACCAGTATAACATAACAAGGCCTGTAGTCATTAACTAAGTGCAGCTGCCACCATCACCCATTAAATGCAACTTGATAAGGCTATATTTTTGGCTGCATCCGTTGTGTATTGCAAGAAGTTACTTCACTTCTCAAAATTTGCTGTAATATGTGTGGTGCATTTTCATCAAGTGACTAAGGCCAGGTTTGATGCAGTGTTATCATCTCTGCCAAAGAGGTTATGTCTTTGCCAGTGTTTGTCTGATTATCTGTTAACAAGACAACCCCAAAATATGAACAGGTTATGACGACATTTTGACAGAAAGTTGTTGGTCATGGCGCAAGAAAGAAGTGAAAATATTTTGTGGGTGATCCAAATCTGGATGCAGTTCAAGGATTTATTTTTCCTAGGATTTTCTGAAAGCTGATGATAGGGCTGTCTTCCACATTTTCAATAATTACACAACAATTTATCAATAGATTTTGATGACATTTTCAGGGAATGTTGGTCATGACAAAAAGAAGAAGCGCTTACATTTTCGTTATGATATGAATCTGGATGTGTATCCAATCATTTTTTCAGTGATTTATTAACAGCGCAAGATCGGAGGTCCTCAACATTTTAACACTGACTCACCCGACAAACTCTTTCAGGGTTATCAAATGTGGAAATTGGTGCAATATCTAGGCATTGGTATTGAAAACTTGTTTTAGCCAGTTTCAGGTTTTCAAAATTATCAGCAAGGGACATGGGTTATGGTTTCACTTTTTAGTTCCAAAAAGGAGCATAAATCTTTATTGATGAATAAACTTAAGTGGTGATAGTACCATCCATGTAAGCTTTATGTATTCTGAAGGATGTGCTTTGTCGCTGTAGCATTACGTAATGTTTGATGTCGTGCATACTCAAAGTTTCGAGAGGGCTGCCATGGCGGACTGCAGCAGCGGAGAGTATGAAATCAATAAGAACCCAGCAATATTAAGCTTAACTGATTAAACTATACTGCACTGCACAAGGCTGCATGATAACCAGGGCAGGGAAATTCCAAATTCCAATTCTGTTTGGTAAAAACAAAAAGGATGACAACAAGGTTTGAAGACTACAACTTTAGACATCAAAATGTAAGGCCCTTGGATCTTAGAAATTATTTTGCATTTGAAGCTATAGCAGCATATTGTTGTTTGGCTTTTACTGTCACTCTTTCATTTTATATTATATATAACATAATATAATAATAATATTTATATTTTATATTTATATTTATATTTCCCCATGGGTGATATCACCAAATGTGTATTGTAGGGTTGTATGCGTATATATATGTATATATGTATGTATGTATATGTATGTATGTATGTATGTATGTATGTATGTATGTATGTATGTATGTATGTATGTATGTATGTATGTATGTATGTATGTATGTATGTATGTATCTATCTATCTATCTATCTATCTATCTATCTATCTATCTATCTATCTATCTATCTATCTATCTATCTATCTATCTATCTATCTATCTATCTATCTATCTATCTATCTATCTATATATATATATATATATATATATGTATAAATATATATGTATATATCTATATATATATCTATATATATATATCTATATATATATATATATAGATATATGTATATAGATATATATATATGTATGTACTCATTTTCACCAATACCAGTATTTTTAATCAAGAGCAAGGACTCTTTACCTTTTGAAAATGTAACTGTTTCTTTGAATGAGACAGTCTATTTGTATGCGGAATAGATGTTAAACAAGAAAGACAACATTTAACTCTTGAAAAAAAATTAAACTAGATCTTTTAATGCACCCACGTAGAGACGATAGGGCACTGTACATTTTATCTCATTGCTGCACAGAAGTATGATACATGAATGAATGTTTATTTCAAACTTAAATGGAAAAAGGTACATATGTATACATCTTTGCAAATCCAACAAATTAAAAAAAATTGACGGATTCAGTTCGAAAAGGGTCTGTGTCTCTGTATTCTGCAGATATTGCTGTCGATTCATGGTCAGTATATATGATCCATATATTTTTTGGGCAAACTTTTGGGCCAATATGTGCTACTGATACCATACCAATAATAGGTTTTAGTTTTATTTTCACATCATCCAATAAAATACTATACATGGTATATACAACTAGTCTTTTTCTTTTACACAATTTGATGTGTGAAAAGGGTCACCCCAAGGAAGCTACAAAAGTATGTAAAGTTTGTACTGGGGGTTCGATTATCCTTGATAATCAATAAACAATAGACAATCTCAGTTTTCTTGTTACATTGGATTTGATGCGAAGTGAAGTAGCAATGTTGACCAAGAGAAATTAAAAGATGCAGTAAGGTATAAGTATTCATAATTATTAATCAGCACATTAAACATACTTTTCTAGGACCTGAATTTTTTATATTGAAAGTGATGTCTTCATAACAATGATATTACATATCCCTCATGTATTAACAAGTTCTGTATTTCATTTGGGGCCATATCCTGTCAACTGTTTAATAAAAGAAAATAAGAAAAGTTCATATACATTTCGTTTGGGTTAAATAAACCAGTAACATTAGTGTTGGAGTTTTAACTGTTCTTTTTTGTGATGAGGGTGGGGAGGGGCTGCTACATATCGTGGTGATACTTAATTGTTCAACACTATCACTTTATTCATCCCCTGGGACCAATCTCAGGCATATGTATTAGATGAAGTGTAAATGTCCACACACAAACTACTAAACACATATGTGACATGAGCTCTCACACACACATGCCAAAGGGTTCAAATGTACACTGAACACAGACACATTTAGATCTACTAATGTGTGTGGGCCTGTGAGAGTAAGCTAAAGCATACATGTGAGTGCCTGTGTGCACCTGTTGGGCTCTGTTGAATGAAGGTGGGAGGCAGACTCTCGGCAGCACACACACAAACACACACGCACTCTCAGGCACGCAAGCTAACGCACGAGATCCTGAGCCTTTTAAAGTCACAGCTTAACTAAACAAACAGAGGTCCTGAAGCCAGATTTGGTTGTCCTGCTCTGGCTGTGAACACTGGGCTGAAATGATCCTGTGTAATAACTTTAAGTATCTCTTAAGTGTCACCACTGTGTGTGTTTAGGGGACTGATGTTGGGCCATCCAGCATGAGTGGCTGGTAAAAGTGATAGACATGTTAAGGTTTAGTTTAAGTGTCTACTCAGCTTCCAGTAGCTCGTTGGTAAAATTCAGCTGTTACATTTTAGAGAACATCACATTAATATCCAGTACAATCAACTGAGTAGTTAATTTATTTTAATATTCTGTTTTTGGCAATTTGGAAATGCTATCGTCATTTTTTTCCCACTGTTTTTTAATTATTTTGACATTTTCACTGAGATGACATGATATTACCTAGGCTGTGTCCGAAATGGCATACTAATGTACTACATACTACAAACTCATGTGTGTATACTGTATACTACTTACTGTAAGTATGATTAGGATGCCAGCTGTTCACACTGTAGTATCCTACTAAGTTTCCCATGATGCATTTCGAACTTCCGACGACAAAAATCGGAAGCACACCAGGCTATCAAATATCTCTGTTAATTCTCCGCATTCGAAAGTTCAGAAAGCTTTTAGGCCAGAAAGTCACAATGTAGAATACCAAAATGTGGTCATTTGAGCCATAAAACGCACTGATACAAATTTCATTTTGGCATTTCGGACATTCCGCTATGTGCGCCATTATGTTATCGAAGAAACTTCCGGTCGGCTCCAAAAGAAGAGCCCATTTTGAAAGCGTTAAAGAACTAAAAGGAGATAATAAAAGATGCATTTATTTTGAAAACGGGAAGTTTGCTGGTGGCCGATTTTTAGCTGAATGCCGGTAGGTCTTGCATGGCGCAATGCATTATGGGGCGTTTGAGTGTGACTAGTTAATGCATTCTAAGCGTGACATCAAAATGAGTATGTAGTGTGTTCACATTAGATAGTATGAAAAGATTGAGAGTGTGAGAAATCCGGGTATTTCTCATACCGCAATGCATTATGGGGCGTTTGAGTGTGACTAGCTAATGCATTCTAAGTGTGACATCAAAATGAGTATGTAGTGTGTTCACATTAGATAGTATGAAAAGATTGAGAGTGTGAGAAATCTGGGTATTTCTCACACATTTCGGACACAGCCCTAGACATGGCATGATATTCTTAAATTTACATGCAGTTTGCATTTAGCAATGGCTCGCAAACAAATGGCTCACTCACAACTGCGAATCAGTTCTCATCATTCACTCAGAAGAGCTGTTCAAAAGATTCAACTCGTTCACCAATGTAACATCTCAAGTGCAAACCACAACTGTGTAGGAGTAGATGACAATACTAGGAAGATAGAAGGAGATAATGTGATGTAACGGGCTAAAAAATCGGGTCAAAGCAAGCATACAGGTCTGTTTAGAGTGCTGACGAGTTTATCTGATGACTGTAGGCAGAGGCAGGCTAATGCTACCCTTTGACTCCCAGCATCAAAGCCAGAGCTAACTAGCTTAATCTGTGTCTTCAGTGTTACGCACAGCTGAAAGAATGGTGTCTACCTGCTTGTCCTGGACTTGGGAGGGAAGCAAGACAAGAAAACAATGAAAATTTTGGCATGTCCAACTTTAAGCTAAGCTCAGTTGGTGCTAAAGAGCCTAAAGTGTGCCAAATAAATATCCCTCAAGTCATTTCACCACCACCAGTCGAAACTCTCCATACTGAGCAGGATGGATCCATGAGTTCATCGTGAAATTCTTACCCAATCATGTGAAGTTTGCAGATCATATCAGACATTTTTCCAGTCTCTCCCCAGTTTTGGTGAGATTGTGCAGTTTCCAGTTTTTCTGATCAGAGTTTACAACATTAACTTTCCTTTTTCAGTGTGTATGTATTTTTCTCTTAACATTCTTTGCAGGACTGTGTTTTGCTTCGTGAGTTGTGCTGGGCATCATCTATTTAGTAGTGTGGATTATGGGCTAGGGAAGTAGCATCTGTTACTACCTTGAGCTTGTATGTACAGAGCCTGTGTTTGTTGAAGGCAATGCTGCTGTTTGGGATGTGCTGGCCATGTGGAAGGGAAGGTAAAAGTAAATAACTAAATATAAGTATATGCACTGGCATAATGGATGGTGAGAGTTAGTACTAAGGGGGCGGTTCTGGGACGCCAGAGTTTACTGGCCTGAGATGGTGTGTCCCCACTTGATGACCACTGCTGTGTCTTGGCTCTTGCTGCTCATCAGTCTACTTGTTGGGTTGGAGGACCTGTAGGGTGCATCAGAATTGTCTTACTGGAGCTTGCATGTACAGAGCCTGGGTCAGTTGAAAGCACCGATGCTGCAGCTACAAAGGACTTTCTGGTAGATTATGTAACAAGTTAGTTGTGTTTTGGTGTGTGAGTGATGCTAGGGGTCTTATCCTTTCATTAAGGCAAAGACAGCTTGTGTTTCTGTAAAAAAAAGTATATGTAGACTATAAAGGTACTAAATCATGGAGAGATGGCTGCCGTAAGACTATCCAGATCAAATCAAGAGAGAAAAAAGTGAAACTATTAAATTTTAAATTATTTCTGACAGTCTGAAATACAGTACTTGGCAAGTCTGCCTTTGCTACTAGCACATCCTGCTGGATCGAGTGTAAGGATAAGGTGATCCACACACACTTTGGTTTCTACAGCAGCAGTAAAAACAGGGAGTTTGCAGCAGACTTATCATGTTTCCTCTGAGGGAAGTGTCCTGGCTGATGTCAGTGCGGCCTTGGCCAAAGAAATGTCTGATAGTCGGGCTGAGCTGCAGGGATTTTCCTCTTCCTACATCACTTCTACGATATTATTCTACAAGACCCTCCTACGCACAGCAGCATGGAAACAGTGCACAGAGACATCTTCTTTACTTCCCTCATCATTTTTATGAGACGTGCAGCCGTAAAACTCTTCAACACAGTCGAGTCTTTAGATTCCAAAACACAGCAGCAGTTATTGGCCTTCAGTAGGTGACATGATCCAGCATCACTGCAATTAATCACTTTAAAAGCCAGAACTTGCATATATTAATCAGTTTCTCATGAATTAATCCTGCTGTGACTTTATGTCCTCAGATGAATTTAATTAAAGTGACCAATGAGGCTTTGAGATGTAGACATGTGTAGCTGACTGGTTGATTCTTTTTACCCATAATTCAAGGAGGATTTGACTTGCCGTTGCTCGGCTGGCCAGGACGTCTGTTGAATATTCAGTAGATGCTCCAACAGTTGATGTTTCCGTCTGGGTGTGATGGGTGACTCTGCTCTGCAGCCACCTCTGAATGTATTCATCACACTGCGAGCATGGACTCTTATGGGGCCAGGTAAGAGGCCTGGATGCTGTTACTGCAGCAAAAACAGGCCAGACACTATGCTTCAAGCTTTTCACATACGCACAAAACTCATAAAATGTTTTGGATTTACTGTGCGAGCTGCATGTACTGACACAAAAGACAACATGTGTCTCTTAAGGTGCCTACACACCCAACACAGCTTGAGCATCCTCTGTGGTTACTCTCCATGCAAATGTACAGTCGCGATGAGGCAGGGTTAACCCTCTGGCGACGCGTTGGCCACATTTAGGCAAACACTTCACTCATTGCCAAAGTTAAAAAAGTTGATCTTTTCAGGTGATGTGTGGCTGTGCAACAACAACCAATCAGTGGTGTGTGCATGTGTTACAGTACTAGTGACGGACATTTTTTTTTCCTGGACTACAGAGTAACAATGTATGTCCATGAGAAAAACATTAGTCTGTGAGAACAGTACTTCCGCCGAGACAGGAATCTTACAGATAATGCTGCTGCAGGACAATCAGCTGCAGTGTTTAGTGGTTGGTAGGTGGGTGAAAAGGATACAGTTGAAATAATATCAGCTTATACATCCTATTATATTATACATGTTATAATTGCGGTGAAACTTGAGCTGACGTGACGTCACCGAGCCACAGCCACTAATATAAGGTATTATGGACATGTGACATTACTTCAGTGGGCGAAGCAATTATTGTCGTGAAGTCGCGTTTGGTGTCAACGCAGCTTGAGGGCTCTGTCATATGCATGGAGAGTGTTTTGGCACTCAGCACAAGTGTCTTTCTTAATTTTCACCTGACGCATGTGTCATTTACATAATCAGCACTCACGCTGTTGAAATATCAATGATCATGCGCTTCTGTTTGCACTGAGGGTTGGATGTGTCTGAAAATGTGGAGTGGAGACATTGGACAGCCGTTAACATGGCAAGGCTGGAAACTACCTCCAGTTAGAGCAAGGACAGATTAAATGACTAACTTGGCACACAGTTAAGTTTGTCTTGGTTGACAACAGGGGATAACATGAAAAAGCTGCAGGTTAGATACAAACCATGATAAGCAGCTTTATAGGCTATTGCTTCTTAGGGCTGTCACCTTATACTGAATATATTATGTGTTCCAGGATGGTGATACAAGACCGTACTCAAAATGTAAACACATTTTCAAATTTCAAACATTAAGTGTAGCAGCACAGGGCTCCTGGAGCAGTGGACTGTTTGATCCAACAGAGGGCCCTCTTAGGGCAACTTGACCCTCAGCCACATAAACTGCATATATATGGATATTTAAAAAAAATGGAGTAAACAAAGAGTGAGGTGTATTTAAAAAAAAATGAAGGGCTTACAAAACCTGTCAGAGCAGAAAATAAAAACACCAAATCCTCTGTGGAGTGTTATGTGTATGTATTTTGGGGTCTACACCACTGATTGCAAAATTTAAATCAAAGACCGGGTGGTTGGCTATGTGCAAAACGTACTCGTTCATCCAAGCCATGCAGTCGAGGAGAAGGCCCCAATGTGAAGTGGTAAACCCCATGTGACTGTGTTTTTTTTTCGGCAAGGTTTTAACCAGAGGCATGGAATAAAGCAGAAGATAAGTTTGCGAGATTCATAGGCAAGATCAATCAGGCCCTTTGGTGTGGCTACAGGAGAGCATTTCCTGGATTTAATGATTGAACTGGAGTTAGGATACACCATACTGAGCTGCAATATGATTTTGAGCTACACTGTAAAACTGTACGACTCTACATGGACAAACAGCAAGACTATATTAAAAGACTCTCTCTCTAACTACCGAAAAGTTTGATTTTTGGGAAAAACCAATGGCCATATTGCTTTTAAAAATCAGGAGTGCTTCTACTGCTAGGCCACAGGTGCACTAGATCCAGCTTAAGTTCTATCATAGACTGTCTCTTACCCAGAAACCTGTTTGGTGGCTTCTTTCATGGAGGCAGCTGTCATAGACCTACTTGTCTCTCAAGTTTTTGTACAGATTTACGACCAGAGTTTGATGAAACATACACAATATATTTTATACTTTAGTGTTTTGTACAAGATTCCAAGAGAATAGTCTTTGTAACACTGACAGGTGGAGGAGTGTATCTTTGCTGCTTTCCATCCATCACAGTCTAATCCAGCTGAAGTGTTCGCAGTGAGCCTTACGCTGCTGCTCTGCTCTCCATGCTGCTGTGCTTCTGCTTGGCAAGCAGCATGCTTCAGTGTGTGTGTTTCTGCTGGTCCAGCCTGTGTGTCTTTAAGAGGAGGGGCCTGACATTTCTATTAGTATTACTGAGCAAGGCTATGGGAGGGAATGGAGGTGGGGGGTTTGTCGGGCTGTGGAATGAAGTTTGAAGCTGTGGAGGGTTCACACACAGCTGAGAGATCACACAGACTGACTGACAGACAGAGGACAGCACAAGCTTCCTCGCACACATCCAAGCACAGCGACAACGAGGGAAAGAAGCTGACCTAGAAGAAAGAAGAAGAAGAGGAAACAGCAAGAAGGATAAAGAGCAGGAGGAGAAGAAGAGGCTGAGAGTGCCGGCATGGCCATGTACGAGCCCGCCTACCTGCCTCCCAACGCCGAGGAGCAGGACTTTATCCAGGCGTATGAGAACGTGAGGGAGATGTATAAAGGTGGGTGTCTGCACTCACATTACAGTGATGACAGCTACTGTACGGTGACATGCTGATGGAGGAGGTGTCTCTGTATATGTGTGTAAGGGGAGGGTCTAGTTGCCCGTCTGCTGTCTGTGTTATTGACTCTGCACAGGTGCCAACGCGTGACTGTTTGCATATGCAGCTCGCAGTGCCTTTGATCACTCCGCTTTCTAGACAGGGATGTGTTGTTCATGGATGAGCCGGCCTTTTTCTTATTCTTTTAAAGAATCGTAGGGTCCAATAAACTTTGATTTTGTACCCTCCAATTGCTGAATGACAACCTGCATTACAAAACTGTTAGAATGATCTTATGCTGTTTAAAATTGGGCAAATGTAGTCAATGGTCTGGGGCTTCATGTCTGAAGGGACTCAAGATGTAACTAACCCTAACCCACATAAGTGAACAACAAACATAAGCTTTTTTATGGAAACAAAACAAAGCAAAACTTGTGACGAACATAAAAGGCTACAACAGACTAGGCAGCAGCACAGAGTGTTAGAAATGCTAGCTTGTTGTGTTGTTTGGTGCCAGAAAAGAAGGAGTCATAGCAGTGGCTCAAGCAGGAATTTGAACATTTTGTGTCCATTTGTCAGTGCTAACTTTTTTTAAATAACACTCCCAAGAAATGGGCTCCTGTGATCTTCCACTATTGTCAAAACAAGCCCATTTCAACTTGCTTGCTAGAAATGGCTAGTATTAGCCTATATGGAGACTGTTTTTCCACCTGCTAAGTTCTGATCATTGAAATCATCACACTGTTCATAAACACAGAAACATTTTATAACATGAGAGCCTCAGGCTGAAATGTGCTGATCCTTTTGCTGCTCCATTCATGGGAAAGAAGTCAAAGATGAGTGCTGATGCCTTTGCTATATGGAGTAAATACATTATTTATATCAGCACTGACACAAAGGTAATTGTTTCTTGAGTTGAGCATACCATTGTTGGGAGTAATGCTCACTTATAATCCTCTCTTTAGTCATTTTCATTTCTTGCCAACTGTCTTAATTGGAAAGATAGGCTGAAGATCATTTGATAAAGTGGGTGAAATCGACTTCTTCTTGCTACTTATAAACTTTTGACATGTGTAGATGCCACTGATAAGTTAACCTGCATGTCTTAACTTTGCTGAAGATAACCAAATATTTCCTCAGCTTGGACAGTGCTCTCTATTTTGGTTAAAAAAAAAGTCAAAAGCAGTTCAAACACACTAGATTGTAGATTTGAAACACTAGGAAAAATAGAATCGACTACGCTTTACTTGTTTATTTTAAATTTCAAATGTTAAGAGCATGTTTGTGTACTGTTATAGCTATTTAAAATGTATTGGTCCGTTGCTATCTCCAATATTGCTGTACTGAATGAATTTATTTTTTAGCCTTTATTCAAATATATGAAAAACCAATTAACAGACATGACTGGTGACCAACAGTGCTAATTAGAATAAAAAAGTTAACAAATTTTAGACAAGTAGGTGAAACACTTTTCCCAGTTATTGTTGATTTTGCCAACTTATTTGTAAGGACAAAGAATAAAAGGAAAGAAATGCACAAGTAGGTTGGCGATTAGTGTGTTTAACAGGCTGCTTAGTGCCATTTATTTTCTTCTTTTTCACAACTTGGCTGTACTGACACACCAGATAGACAGTTCAATATGTATTTTGAAGAGAAGCGAAACATCATTTCTATCGAGAGGTTAATAATGTGGTTATTTGGCTGTCATATAGTAAAGAAATTTGGTCCAGATCTGATAAAACTGCTACTGAAGCTGTTAGCATCAATGCTAACTCCTGTGTGAGCAGTTGCTTCCTGTTGTCATGCTTGTAGCTTCCACCTGCCTAAAAAGATGATTGTGCCGTCCTTAGTCATTCAGATCATAGCTTGGCAAGATGGACCTGCCTGATCACAGACATTAGATCAGACTGAGCCAGCTGCACTGCAAGGTCAAAAACACTGCAAGGTTATTAAAAAAGATGTCACGTTCTGATTAAAAATGCCACTTAAGTGATCTCTTTGTAAGTACTCATTATTGACAGGCTGCAGTTGCTTGTCGCTGTTACCATGCTCCTAGCTCCCAGTCCAGGCTCCTCAAATAATACCACTAAGGCAGTGCCTTTGCAGACTGAGTTAAATCTTTCCAGCTTGAAGCTTTGCCAAACAGATCTACGTGGTAGTAGACATTGAATTAGGAAGCTCAAGCTACACTGCAAAGTTAAAAGTTGCCAAAATGCTGATGTAATTATAAGATTGGGTGAGACTGTCTTAGCTATCTTAGCCAAACATGTCTCTCACTTTTGGTTAAAAATGTGCCAGAAATTTGCTGCAAAGGGAGGAACTGACTATTTTTAGAGGATGTAATTAACCAGTTATGGAATCCTGGCATATTGACTATTATTTCACAAACTGATATTCGTTAATGTGTGATGCCCCCGGCAAATAAACATAAAAAATCCAAACATTATGTAAAATAGAGTAACCCCTTAGATATGTGTTATTTAGGATTATGTAGGTGGATAACATCATTAATACACTACATACTGTATCAGTCTCAGGTGACAGTACTGTTAAATTTAGCTGTTTAATTAAAGTCAAAATAGCTGCAATTGAGAAGCCATTTGGGAGACAAAAGTGTCCGCTCTCACTTTTCTAAGCCAATGACCCAGATCACTAAAAAGTGTCAGAATTCTCCTCTCCAGTGGCAGCGAGTGGCAGCCTGAGCGTGCTGCATCCTTTGACTGCTGAGTATTTTATTGATTGGCGCACATGTTCACCATCACTGCCCCCCCGCCTCTCTGACAGAGTGAGTCTGCTGGATTTACAGGCGTGCTCGCCTTTGATATGTGACCGTATAACAACAAACCAACTCTGCTGACCTTTGACCCCAGTGAGGCGGAGAGAGGGGTTTAGTTTAAATCTGAGTGCTGCTCTGATTGTTATCCTCCATCCAGTCACAACAGAGGACATTAACAGGTGCTGCTGAGCAACAGTGAAATTCATTAATACACCGTGGGGAGCTCGTGCTTTCCTTCTCAAATCTTCATCTCATTTTTATCCCCTTTATCCCGCCGGTGTGCAGCGCAGCATGCCTCCGCTGGATTATCTTACATACTTTACTTTTTTTGGAGATCTTGCTGCGTTGTGGAGACGAATCAGAGAAAGATGGATGAGTTGGTTCCGACAGGTGAAAGCAAGGCCAGGTCTGTCAGGGAGCCAGTGAGCCAAAACTTTAAACTCACTTTTGATTTGCTTGGCAGGATGTCAGCAGCATCCTCCAGTTAGGGCTGGGCAATATAGACCGAACATGTGTCAGGATGTTTCAGCAGAATGACAACAATAGTTATGAGCTGATCAGTGGAAAAATAAGATATGCAGTCTTCGTGAGTGTCCCTCAAACCAACTCAACCTTGTTTTTCATTTTTATTTATTTATTAAATATTTTTTGTGTAAGTACAGTAGCAAGAACTGTCTTGTGAAGCAAGAAAATGTTGCTGCACATGACAGCATTAATAGCTTGAGCTAATGTGTAATGCCTGTCCCCAGTTGGACCTTTAAATAGATTAAAAATCAACAACAAACTCAACAACTACAGACAGAACAATACAAAACAAACACATAAAGCATGTAAAACAGGAGGAACTTGACCAATTATAACTACAAACTGAGCCATCTTTAAAAAAAAAAAAACACTTCAGGTTGAGTTTAAAATGATTCCAGTCTAAGATCCAGTTTCAGTTGTGAAAGGAAAGAGTTCTACATGATGACACCTCGGACAGAGAAAGTAGTTTGTCCCAGTGAAGTGTTACGTCACAGTCTCCATGAGCAGCTCTGATACTCTCAGTGGAACCACAAGGTCACTGAGTGCCTGAAACAATAAAGAAACAACTGCAATATGATTAAAAAAACGTTGGTAATTTTCCGTCATGTGGACAGGCCCCTCTAACAGGCATACAACTTTGGCTTAAGATCAGAATATTTAATGAAATTATCAAAGTTTAAAATGTCATGTCTTTTTCAGTACATGACAGTTGTGTGACCTGATTGTTTTCCTGTCTAATATTTCAATTGCGTAGTTGTTGATCATCATCAGACGCCTCAGTGTAGAGGAGCTGACTGAGACCAGGAGGCTACTCACTAACTGGAATGGAAGAAAACCATGAGTGCATTTTATTAGCTTAAAAAAATATTTTTTTCAATTTTACTTATGCAACTTATGATTGCCCTTTTCCAGTTTTATTACTGGTAGCATAGCAACCCTCTGCCAATGAGAAAAGTATTGAATATTATCACTGGTTTGCAACCTTTTTACTTTTATTGGAGTGACAGTATCACTGAGTATGCTAATGACAAACGTAATGTCCATGGCAATGACATGGGGGCTGGATGTTAATGATAAAAAATGACGATGAAGATGATATTGGTTGAACTAAAAAAGTTTTCTATCTTTTTCTTGGTTAAGGTAAAGGCACTGCCTCTATTGCTACATGGCAGCCCCTGTGTCCAATCAGACTTGAAACATTTTGTTGAAATTACTCATGTTTTTCCCTTCAACTTACTTTCTTGCTTGTATTTTATTCACCCTCAGATGAGCATTGCTATGGACCAACGTGTCTGTGAAATCAAACTGTAACATTGTGACAGGGTTACATCTATTTTTTTTTTGTCCAGAATGATCATTATATTATATAACATAAAATAAACACGTCCTGAATGATATAGATTTATTTCAGGCATGATACCGATGAACAGGAGTAAGCATAATGCACACCTTTATGTCTCAAGGTTCCACCGAGCTCGGACAATCTGATGGTTTATAGCTCAAAAATGTTCAATGTATTACAGACATGTTAAATGATAAATTTCTCAGACCTCTTCTAACCTACAATGACCTGAAGCACTTCATGCTGTGGGAGACTTAACAGAAAACTAGTGGCTTGTCATGGCATAACTGGTGGCCAATATGAATTTCTAATGCTGTTTAAAGTTACACTTGGCATGATAAGCCTGTAGTGGTAAAAAAAAAAGCTCAGTGCACTGTGTTGCACTGCCTGTGAATAATACTGCACTTTACAGTGTTCATGGCAGTAAAAGGGTGGACGAGTTGCCCATAGGTGTTCTCTTATTTTACTGTAATTCTTTGCTTTTTGTTCAAATTTTCACACAAGACATGTTCAAGGAGATATTGGTTTCTAATTTTCTAAAATGAAATAAAATTAAAGTTTGAGGCCTGGCACTCTTTTTTTCTTCAAATAAACAGCAGCAACTAGAACGAAAAGGCAGTGCTGTCTATAATTATATCTTTTTATGTTTTGCCAAGCCTTACTTTAAGCTTCTTTCCTTTTAGCTTTGGATCATGTTCCTCCCCTGCCCGTATCACACATGCACATATAACTAATCTTCCACTTTTCCTTTTGTTAGCTGATCCTCCCCCTCTATGCTTCTCTGTTTTATCTCTTCCGTTTCAACAGATCATGAGGAAGAGGGAGAGAGCTCTTCTATAAATATTGCCCCATTTCTCTCCCTCTGGTTGTGAGAATGCGGCAGCTGGACCCATGCTGAATCACGGTTGCTTATTTTGGGTGTATCAGAATGTTTAGTATGTTTTCTGTCTGTATGCATATTTACACGATCATGTCAGAGCCTCTTTTTAAACTGGCTATTTTTCGCTATTTTTAACATGTTGAAACTGTGAATTGTGTTGACATTGGCTTATTAGCTGTAAACAAACAGCTCCAGTCCTAAAGACGCAGCCTCGTCTGGGTCACTGGGTCGTGTTTGGTTTCAAACTCACAGGACAAAGGGTAGACTGCAGAGAAAACAGGAGAAAAGGTTGTTATCAACTGCAAATACAGCCATATAGAATTTAGGGCTAAAGAATAAAAGTGAAATAAAAGGACTGATATGAAACAGAAAGTATGATGTCATTGTTTGTTAATGTCTGTAAGCAGTTTGTTTGTTAAAGGGCCGTGAGATATGCACCAAAAATGATCAAAATATTATCACTTCTTCCTTTTGCCATGACAAACAACCTCTAAAAGTTTCATGTAAATCTGTTGAAAACTTCTTGAGTTATCTAGCTCACAGGCAGACAGACAGACAGATAAATGGACAATCGCCTGCCACAACATAACCTCACTGTCACATAGTTGTACTTACATTAGGATGCTTAAGGCATTGCTCTGTTTTAGGTTTATTTTTCTTCTCAGCTGGGCATGCAGCCTGATTGATCATCTGTTCTTCTACATTCATTTGCAGTGTTTGATGAATCGTCCAATGAAGCCATTTGTTGTTATCCTCAGTCCTTTCAGCAAAGGATTTGTTTTGTTTTTTTTATTGTCTAAGGCTCTATCCTTATTAAGACAACAACAATCTTGTCATTTTTTGTCTGTTAAAGTTTTCCGAAAGACAGCATTGTTTCAAGAAATATGTCTCCACATGAAAACATTGTGGTATACATTAGAGATGTTTCGATACATTTTTTACCATCTCGATACCAATACCGATTCTTGTGCTGTGGGTATTGGCAGATAGCGAGTACTGATCAGACACCAGTATGTTCTGACAAAATATCATACTAAGCCTACATGACTGGTATGATTATCATTTTGGTAAACGCCTGTATCAGGTTAAGCCCTTTGTAGAACATAAATACAGCAATGATACAGCATGATCATGCTTGTTAGCTTCACTCCAAGCCTCGTGACGCACGTGTCTGTTGTGTCTCCATCACATGATCAATTCCTCCAGGCCCCTGCAGGTTGCAGCACAACGCTACTGTTTCAAGAACCGCGAGGAAGAAAAATGTCAGAGTTTAACGATGCTAAACAGTAAATAGATTACTAATTGAATAATTAACGTGGTATCTGATGGTGCTTGGACTCCATTACCCGCCGATACTGATACCAGCCTTTCCAGCAAGATCGGAGTAATTTACAATGCTAATGTCAGCACCGGAACAAGTCTAGTATACATGCTACGTCTGTAAGTGGTGCTGTCACATTACCACAGATATACACCAAAAACAGAGAAGACATGGTACATGGACGTAAAACGTATATGATGCAAACTAAAGATGCCCCAACTTTTTTACCAACGTTCCAAATCGGCCATGTTTTGTAAAAAAAAAACAAAAAAAAAACAGTTGATCACTATTACTGCCTGTAAACATGATACATATCACAGATCACCTGTGGACTGAGCTAACATTTATCTGTGTATACCATCTGCTCCTCTGCTGCTCCTGATGCTCTGTCATCCTTTTCAAATTAGCTAGAGCAGAGTCTTCGTTACTTTGTCTTCAACTTTGACAGCACAACACTGCATGAGGTTGAGGGCGGAGTTGAAGATACAGTATGTGATCATCAGTTCTCAAAAAGAACGTATCCACGGGACACATACAGATGCAAGAGGCACATTCATTCACCCAGTTTCAAAAATTTGCTTTTTCAGGCTTGAAATGCTGACTTTGTGTTAATGAAACGCCCATTTAACAATAACAACAACAATAATAAGTTAAAACAGGCTCAAAACTTTGGCTTAATTCTTAGTTAATCAGATTCAAACACCTGATGAAGTCAGAGCAAACTCAGAAGTGAACTGCAGCAATCTAGAGACTGAGAACCCTTAAACCTTGTCCAAAAAAAAACAGTGTTTTTAAAACTTGATATATTGCCCAGCCTTAGTTAATGGTTCTTTTTCTACACCAGGAGATAACATGAAGCAGAGGCCATCCTGGTGGCAGGTGTTTATGCTCCAGACGTTCCTCCGTGTTCCTCCTCAGCCTCGTCTGAGCTCATCGGATGCTCTGAGCTCCTTATTAAGGCACACCGATGGTCCAGCCAATGAGAGAGCTGGTGGAGTTTATTTCGCTTCATAAATCGTTTTTAAAAACTTGTTTGTTCTGTGTAGTTTTGCCAACATGCAGTGTAATCAGGCTTGGTCATTACAGATGTTGTTATCCATAGTTCTGTATGAAATGGAGGAGTGCAGAGAGACGTGTTTACCTCTGATTCTGTCCTTGCTGTTGGTGCTGGAGGACTCAATAAATCATCACAGACTATGGAAAATGCTCTTGTAGACACTGTGTGTAGGTGTACGTAGATATGTACCTTCTGAAACCACATAGTAGAAATGCCTGGTTCATGGACGGCTCCAGTTCACCCAGTGGCACTTGTAGTTCCTGGTCTGATACTCATCTTCGTCCTTGCATATGTACCAACCCTGTCCTGAATACATGCCCTTGTCTGTATTCCACAGAGACGACAGTGTTTGATGTTGGAACACACACAAAGGTGGACATTTTCCCTCCTTACATGCATTCACCTTGTGTTTCTGAAAATAAGACAGTTGAGTTTTCATCATGGCAAAGTAGCATTTACAAAAAGGTATTGTTGCTGTCACACAAAAACCTTGTATCACCATTTTGTAGGATTATCTTCTCTTTTCATACAAAGTGCTTTTCATCTCCTCCTTTGTTGGTGAGTGTTTTTTTTTAGCTTTGAGCCAAAACAAAAAAGCATTCTAGTATTTTGTAACATGACAATGCAATATTCTTTCAGTCAGTAGCCGAGCTGTACCGTTTAAATTGT
Source organism: Scarus forsteni (assembly GCA_036419115.1). Lineage (NCBI taxonomy): Eukaryota > Metazoa > Chordata > Actinopteri > Labriformes > Labridae > Scarus > Scarus forsteni. The sequence goes on along the minus strand of JAZDUH010000040.1, from coordinate 9,494,609 downwards.
TGAGATAGGAGGTTTTGTTCCCAACAGTAACAATGTTTTGATGGTTTTATTTTGAGAACACACAACCTAACACGTACTTTTCTGCAAATGACTGTTCCAGTACTGGCAGTAAGACTGTGAGTGGGAATGGTTGTCCATCTCTCTATGAGGCCCCCGTGATCAGCTACCGGTTCAGCGTGTACCCCTCCCTCCATTTGCCTCCAGCCCACTGTCAGCTGTGATAGGCTCCAGCCCCTCATGATCCAGATAAAGATAAATTGTATAAATAATGGACGGATAAATGGATGGAAAATGTTTTAGTACCAGGATTATAAGATCTGGTATGATGCACCTTAAACAACACTGATGCTTGTTTGACATATTGGCAAATCTCCAGTGCTTCAGAGTCTGCTGGTATCAAAAATACTGAAGCTCGGTCATCCCCAGTCATGTCTATAAACATACACATTAAGAATGAACCAGTTTTCAGTCCTACCCTCATTCACATGATGTTTATGTGTTAATGACTCTTTTTTGGGCATGTTTTTGCAGTTTTAAGTTGTTTTTTTTACTGTATGTATTGTGGAGAGACAGCGGATGGAGTCAGAAAGAGGGGGGAGAACAGCTAGAACATGATGGAAAGAGGCCACTGACTTTAATCCACCAAACACAACATGCATGTACTGGGCAAGAGCCTCAACACATGATGGTATGGGACACGAAAAAGGCCATTTACACCTCTGAGTTTGCAGCTATGATAAGTAAAAACAATATAGGACTACGTATACTGATTATATTGCAGAATTAAATCACTTTTGTGGGATATTTCAACCAGATTTACTCATGTTGCTACCTTTGAGCTCTTGTTTGTAGGACGCTATGGCAGGGATCATCAGCTACATTTGAACAAGGGACTGCTTTATTCTTTGCATAAGCTCTGTGGGCTGGATTTAAGGAAATAATAATAATGAAATGATAATGACAGTCAATAATTAAAAAAATGTGTTTGGTTAAAATATTGTTAGTTTAATATTTTGAATTTCTACCTTTAAGCGACTACTTGCTAGCCTTGAAAAGTGAGATCAGTCCCTTTCACTCATCCTGCTGCCAGCCACGTGGAGTTTCATAAAGCTATATACGATATCAAAACAAATTTTGGTGATACGAAAGATGACAAGAGCCACAGAAACAACCGTTTTGAGCTTATTTTTAAATAAGTCGGAAAAGTCAGAATTCTGAGATTAAAGTCATTTTCAGAGAAGACGTCGGAGCTCCAAAATAAGACAAAATTCAGAGTTTTTCTACCCTGTGTGACGGCTCAAAAGGGAAAAGTGGAACAAATAATGGCTGGATTGATAAGTCATTTTCTTTAACTATAAAATAAAATAATTCAAATTATTACTCAAGTATGATTTATCTTTTGATTATTATCCATACTACTTTCCTGCTTATTTTGATTTTACTTAATATTAGCAGAGGAATTAATGTTTACGTAGATTGTATTAGCCCATCAAAATTAGAATGTTTATTTAAATATCGTTATATGATGATATACCTCTTGTCAATACTTGATATTGGGCTCAGCCTAAGCCTAAACATTTTACAGTTACAGTTCATTTGCAATGCTCTGTAGTTTGGTATTATGTGACAACTTGTGTGGATGTTTGAAGCTGTCTCATGATATCAGCCACTTGCTGCCATGCAAAGGAATCATTTGCCTGAGTATCTGACGCATCACTGATATGTCTGAGATCCAGCGCTTAACTTCCATGAGTGTGTGTTTGCCTATCAGAGAGCTGCAAGAACTCTTACTTTCAGGGACAGTTATCAGGCCTTCATTGGCATAGTGTTTTGTCCACTTCCTCCATTTAAAGTCGTTAGCCATTGCTAAAAGGGGCGTACAGCTCGACCACCTTTTGTACAACAAAAAAAGTGAATGACTAAATTTACAGCTGTATTTCATAAATATGTGTGAGAGAAGAAGTGACAAACTGTGCTACACTGAGTGATCTCATGTTTCTGGAATATTTCCACTCTCCCCTGTATTTCTTTGGATAATGTTAAGATATATAAAATAAATGCATACCAATTGATCAAAAGCAAATTCTGATTGCCTGGTATTCATTTAAAATGGATGATCAACTGCTGAAATTAATGCCTCATCAACATCAAGAGCTTGAAAATCTTTCCTCATGAACCTGTGTTTGACTTAGGCTATGTCCACTAGGGATGGGTAACTATCACATTTAAACCGATACCATACCGATGCCTGGTACCTGGGAATCGGTATCGGTACTCAACGGTACCAATTTTTGTTTGCGTGTGTTTATGGGGTTATAAATATTCATTTGTTTAATATTAAGCTCTCAAATTTCTTCAATGTAAATTTATTTCGCAATATATAAAATTTGACAGATATATATCGAAACAACATTCAACTGTTTGTATTGTAACACTGTAGTTGATCCAAAAATTTCTTTAACATGAAAACCAGTAACTAAAATGAACCACAACTTAATAAATTAACTGCTGCCCTCACTTTAACTTTACGGCAGTTTAATAATGGGTCAAACAGAGCTGTAAATAAAAAAAAAAACATTTACATTAACGTTACAAAGTACGAGGAACCGGCCTGATAATGATAACTGACGCACATTAAAATGCCAAGCTAATACCATCTTAAACACGAGGCTTATTTACCTGGACCAGGTATCCTCCATGTCACATTTGCTGCCATCACCAAATATTGAAGACATTTCTTTTCCTGTGTTTCTGGCTGCAGACGACTAGTCTCCATTGGACGCAGGCGTGCTAACAGTGCTGAATGAATCCTTTGTGGTCGTAGACCTGAGGCTGTCAAAGATTGTGCACTCTTCAGCTTTAAGGAAAATTTTGCGTGTTACCAGGTGCTTCCTCAGACTTGAAGCATTTCTGCTGCTAGCCTTACACTTGGCGTCACAAATATTGCAGCGAGCATAATCTCCATCACATTTAATAAAGTAGAGCCATACTTTCGAGAAATTTCTCCTAGTCATGCTTGCTTTGTTGACTGAGCCCGCGGCTGCTGACATCATTACGCTATTGCTGTGCTGCGTTCAAGTCCGGTATGGAAATTCACCTACTCTACCCAACAGTATGCCTGCTTCTTCCACTCCCTCACAGTCACAAGGATGCGTTTAGGTACCTAAACATGGCACCGTTTGATTTTACGTGAATCGGTACTCGGTAGTACCTACAGAATTCGGTTGGTACCTCTTAAAGTATCGAATTCGGTACCCGTCCCTAATGTCCACATGTAGACTTTTTTTTAAACTAAGGCTTTCTTTCTCTGTTTTAAAGACATCTTTCCACGAAGGTGCATTTTTAAAGAAATCCTCCTCCAAAGAAAATGGGAAAGCTCATTAATGCACTGTTAAACACTCTTGATAACCTTGTAACTATGTCCAGAATATGTACCTTTTCTGCCATTTCTATGAAAAAGCATTTTTATTTTCATATCTATTCCTACCACTTAATCAACTGATGTTAGGAGTAGATACAAAACCTGTCAATAATAGATTTTTCAAAAATCGTCACATTTGTTTTTTTGTTTTGTTTTGTCAAAATACTCATTTTCAGTGACCTAAAAAGTTGTTTACACGTAGACAAAATGCACAGACCGTATCTTCCTATGTGTGGGCATAGCTCAGCTCTCTGTGTTTTTTTTTTTTTATTGTGATACGTGAAAAGATTTTTAAAAAAATAGGTCATGACACTAATGCTGTTTATTAACTTGTAACAATGTCCAGAATTATAACGTCAAACTAATGCTGAAATGGACCTCTGGTTTATTTTCTAAAAGGCATGAGATACAATTGAAGTCGATTAGTTGTAATGCTGTAATGTAATTAGTTGTAATGTAAAGCAACCCTTTGTAATGCTCCTCTCTGCTGCCTCTAAATTGTAGCCGGCTGGACGGTAAAGGCCTGGCTGTCTTCCCGCTGTCCTCTAATGCAATTTATGCTAACAGCTGATGCCGTTGTTACTGGGCTGCCTGAGTGGAGGGCGGGGGGATTGCCCTGTTCATGCAAGGTGGACTGCTGAGGGTGCACACACACACACACACACACACACACACACATGGTGTCCATATTCCCCCCACTGTGTGTCCTGCAAAGCCCTGTCCTATGGCCTGCAAGGCTTAAAATAACGCCTAAATATAGACTTGGCCATATTCTGCCGGCCAATTAAACAGCTATTTTAGGAAAGCTTGATTGTCTGTTGAGGGAAATTCAAATTCCAGCTGAAAAGCATCAAAGATTCGTCAATTAAGCAGCCGAGGCTTACTTTGATATGCAGGGAGGAAACTGCTGCTGATAGGAATAGAAGCCAGGATAGACACTTTTTAATCCTGCTGTGTAAGTCATAACTGGATAGATGATTTTAAAGGCCTTCATCATCACCCTACTTCTTAGCCAAATATAGACATACAGCGCTGCTATCTTTATGAATGACGGGTAGGATTATATTCACAGTATGGGTCATTTTTAGCACGAGAAGTGGCGTGGGAAGTGATTTGTCACTATTTATGAATGAATTATCTATTTAAAGACACTGTTCAGCATGTATGGCTTTCTTGGTTAAGTGATGTATATTTAAAACCTGATGAATCAACTTAAGGCTGTGAGGCGCAGGCGGGGTTTTCCCATCATCTGATGCTTGAGGGGTCTTTTCATTTCCTGTCCTGCTGAGTAATAATGTCAATTAAAAAGTTGTGTGAGCTTCTTGAGTGATGACAAATCTAGGATGACGCTTTTGTTCTTTTTAGCATCTTTTTCCCATGAATTTCAGAGTCTTAAGCTGGCTGCCTGCCACAGGTTCACAAGTGTCACTGTGATAAAGAGGCAAGAGGGAAAAGCCAGTCAGGGCCGTCGAGGAGCACTCAACCTGCAACTAGATGAAACTGCTTCTCTCTGTTGTTATGCTAGACTCAAGACAATATACAAATCATGAAGTTCCCATGTCCTGCAAAATCAATTTACTTTGTTTTGAAAGTTAAGTGAGCTTGGGGAGCAGAAAGACATGTCACCTTTTAATACACTCTCAGTTCACAGAGACAGTTTTGAAAAAGGTCCCTTAAAACGCTTTTTTTTTTTTTTTACTCTCAGAAGTTTAGCTACGCGGCCTCCACCTCCATGTATGTTGCTTATCACAGGCAGACACCATCACTGTTTAGACAGTTTGCTCCACTGCTTGTGATCCCTCCTCCCCCCTGTGCCAATCAGCACAGAGCTCATTAACTTAGTCTCCCTGTTCCCCAGATCTAAGCGTTTCCAAAGGGGAGGGAAATAGAGCAACATCTGATCCTCTACAGAGACAAAAGTTTATACTCAACTTAAATCAAGTCCTTGCTTAACAGACACCCAGGACATTATGTATATGGTTAAACTCACCAGCACCAGTGTTGTTCGTAGCTCGTTCTGTAACGTAATTCCTTTTTGGATTGGGCCCAGTGTTACTTTTCTTACAGATTTGACACCAATGCTGCCTTCTCAGCTGGGTGCCAAAGACACAAGCAGCATTGTCAAGTCCACTTATAGTAAGAATTGGTTGAAAATCTTGTACGTTACATTATTTTCTTTGGGGGAGGGGGGGTTACTTTGCTGCATCTGTGAATCCCCCCTGATTATCTCCCAGCACCCCATAATGAAGCAAAACACAATTGCAGTAGGCAGTTTATCCTTTCCACTTCCTTGTTTCCTGGTTATCACGCCCGCCCCCAAACGCACTCAAGCACGTGGCAAATGTGCCAGAGCCATAGTTGCCAGGTCTGCTTATTATTCGCAGAGTTGGGCTTCTTTTTGCTTGGCACTGTGATATTGAAATGTAATGTAAATTAAAATTAAAACAGGTTGCACGTTGACACAGCAGGTAGTGCACGTGCTTCACAGATAGAAGGTTCACGGTTCGATCCCTGGGTCGGGCAGAGCCTTTCTGAGTGAAGTTTACATGTTCTTCCTGTGCATGTGCGGGTTCTCTCCGGGCACTCTGGCTTCCTCCCACAGTCCCAAAACATGCATATTAGGTTAACAGGTGACTATGAATTTCCTTTAGGTATGAGTGTGAGCATGAATAGTTGTCTGTCTCTCTATGTTGCCCTGTGACTGACTGGTGACCGGTTCAGGGTGTACTCCATCTCTCACCCAATGACAGCTGGGATAGGCTCCATCCCCTGTGATCCCGAAAGGTATAAGCGATATAGAAAATGAGTCTATGAATGAATGAAAATTAAAACACACATCGTGCTGATTTCTCTTTATAAAAGTCATACATCAGATTAGAAAACGACATAGCTGGAGGATGCTTTTTTGGGCTTGTATTTCTCGACCTGGTTGCTTATTTCAGAAGAAAAATTTAGCTCCTATGGACAGGAGCTCTCATTCCACATGGCATATGACAGTTTTGTAAAATAAAGAGCACAGAAGAAATATCTGATATGTGCCCCATAGTAGAATTTTATGTAGGCCTACACATTTAGGAACAGATATAAGGTTCTTCCCAAAGCAACATAAAAGTAATGTAAAATTATTACATAATGTAAAAAGTTACTTTCCATAGAGGGTAACTAAGTAAATGTACAGATTACTTTTTTAAGACGTAACAAGTTAGGAACAAACACTACTTTTTAAAAGTAACTACCTCAACACTGACCAAGACATGGGACCTTTATCATATTTGAAGATGGGAGACCACAGGGAAGCCTTTTCCACAGTGGATTTCTATACAATGCACAGCAATGAAATATCCCTGTCATTACACTTTGAAGCTACAGTCTGCATACTATTATTTGTGTCACTGGCCCGAAAAAGTATGATAACCTGTCATCATCATGGTATTGTAGCCACATGAGAAATATTTAGACATCTGTGACCCCTTTCTTGTCCTGTTTTTAGCCTTTGAAAGATCTAATGAGGGGCACTCCACTTTACAGCCAGCCAGGGCTAGGTTCAGCTACAGTGCTCTTATTGGATCCTCTACTAAGGTTATGTACTTGCTATGTCCAAATGAGCTTGATTTGTTTGTATTGTACATGTAATTTAACTTGATGAAGCGACGCGACTTACAGCTCTTTTATGGCTTCAAATACATTATGTTGGCGTAATGCTAATGGCAGCTAGGAGCATAACCATGGAAGGGAGGAGAGTTAAATAGCTTCCACTGCAGTCTCATCCAAATAGAATACCTTAGCTTGAAGGCATTCATATTGAGGGGGGCTGTGCAGTAGTGATGACTTTGTCTGTGCTGTTGTGTTGTGCATTTGCACAGAGCACAGAACTGCAGAGGCTCCTCTCAACATTTAATCTCATGTCTAATGACTGTATCACATTTGGGTTTTATCCTGGTGTACTGTTTTGAGATGAAGAGTTATCACTGCCTTTATTTGCATTCCCACTGTCAGTTTATGTCCATGCTAAAGGGAGTTTACAGTCATGCTACTTGCTCTGTCTGTGTTTAAGCAGTGGTGCCTCAAGCTACTTCAAGTCTGACTATTGGTTATGATGATGGTGTTAATTTTATAAAAGGCAGTCAGGTTTGATGTTAAGGCTTTTGTTCAAGTTTAGCCTGACAACATTCACTAAGCAATGTTTGTATGACATTTTTTGGGTGACAGCCAGAGTCGAGGCATTGTGTTTTTCTATTAGTTGTCTATTGTCAAGTTCTGCAGTGAGTCAGTATGTATATTCCTGACTCCACAAGAGTGTAGGATTTTTGTCTGGCCTCTTGCAATTTATCCCTTCATGCCAGAAACATGGACCAATGAGAGCACAGGAAGCTCCTAGTGTCCAACACTTATGGATGTAAACAGACCAAAGTTGATACTTCAAAACTAGGACAGAAAAGTGGTTTGTGTTTGTTTTGCTCTAAAAGAAAGTTCCCTGCCTGTATAGTGTGTTGTAGAGTAGCAACCAGGACTGTAAAGAAAGAAATGTTGATAGACTGCAGAGGCAGCTCTTTACTTTGGTAAGTGACTGCTTGATGTATCACCAAGCCAATGTATCAGTTATTAGTATGTTTGAAAGACTAACCAAATTATTAAACTCCTAGAAAAACAGTGTATTTGCATACTTACTGCCGTGTTGGTCTTCCTTCATCCAACATCATCACATCTGCTGGGACCACACCACAAATGTATGCGTTTGAAGGTTTATTGAAGATTTAGGAATACGAGGAATGACAGTGATGAACATGTGACATGAGATATGTTGAGAGATGAGCCGTCAAGAAGGATGTAGTAAGCCAGGCAGAGGGAGACTCAGTGTGGGGGTACCGTCTCATCGTGTTCTGCCTGAGCTGATCTTGACCCCCACCTAGGATAAGATGAGCCAGGAGCTGAGTGGAGAAAGAAAAAACCATGATTGAGATTGAAGGGTGGGAGGGTGGGTTGAAGAGTCACAGACAAACTGAGTGATGAGGCATGGCTGGGTATAAGTAGGCTTGTCAGCTGATTGGAGGTGTGGTTTGTGGCATGGACCTGCTCCCGAACCTAAGTTAATACATTAACTTCATGTATTTTGTTGCGCTTTTCAGACAAGTCATGATTTTATGGCTCTGTAGTCACTTAATCTATTACATTGACTGTTGTGTTGATACAAAAAAATGATGTAATCTGACCACATCACAATCCATCATTGATAAAGAATGCCATTTTAGTCTCCTATACTTATTTACATGCCACTAATGAAGCCCAAAGACATGTGACAGCATGGACATAAATTGGACAAATTCTGTTTTTACAGAGCCAAGCAGCAGTCAGCATAATGACGTCTAATTAACCTTCCTTGTTTGGTAAATGGTCAATGGACCTGAGCTTGCATAGGGCTTTACTAGTCACTTTGATTACTCAAAGCAGTTTTACACTGCAGGTCATGTCTACCCATTCACACCCATTCACTCTCACATTCATCCACTTATGGTTAAAGTTTGTGTCACTTGTCCATCAGTATCAACTAACACATTTACACCCTTTCATATCCATTTACACACCACTGATGCATTAGTGGGGAGCACATTGGGGTTAAGTGTCTTGCCCAAGGACACATCACCATGTGATAATCGGGCTTGAACCTGCAACCTTCTGATTACCAAAGCACACTATCGGACTGTGCCTTGTTCTTGGGATCACAGTCTCTTAAGAATGTGGTGGGAGTGTCTTTTTATTTTCAGATTTTGTGCAAATTTTGATAATGGATGATGAAGTGATTGTAGGTCAAAGCTCACGTCATTGGTTTCATGTTTATCCTTAACTTTTAAAAAACATTCGCTTGATATGCTTTCATGGATTTTTCAGCACTGATTTCCCTGAAAGATGAAACGATTAGTTTAAGGAGGTCATCGCTCAAAGGACAAGGTCATTGGAGCCTCATATTCATCCTTGGCTTTTAAGAGTATTTTTACCTCCACCAAGGAGGTTATGTTTTTTGCCAGCACATGCTTGTTTTTCTGTGTATTTTTTAAAGATTACGCCAAAACTACTGGACAGATATTGCTGTAATTTTCAGGAGATGTTGGTAATGGTCCAACTTAAAAATGATTACATTTTGGTGGTGATCCAGATAACAACCATTAGTGAATAATCATTTTTGCTCAACAACTGTCCAAGTGATGATGATATCAACATGTCAACATGATTCAAAGTGATGAGCTTTCAGGGTGAAGTAATCATTATGGTAACTTTATCATGGAACTATTGCTTATAGATGTAACAGCAATATGTGAGCTACCTTGGCAGAAGTTTGAGTTCTCTGAGTGCTTTCTAGTTTTAAGAGTTTTAGTGGGATTTTCTTTGGATGTCACTTAAACGTTCAGACTGACATGAGAATGGGTTGATGATTGAGGTTTTGGGAGTTGTAGATCAATGTTCAAAGTTATTTTAAAGTCATACCAGTCCCTTACTTATGAACACTTTTTTTGAGAGTTCTCCAGGTATTTCTCTCAGATTTGGAACAAATTTTCTCTGACCCCAGCATTTGTAGTTTATGGAAGAACAAGGTAAAGGTTACCCCCCGCCCCACCCAACCTAAGGCTGTATTCTCATTGCCCAACAACTCTCAGATGGGATCATTCCAACTTATTCCAACTTATTATACATTTTAAGAAATTTCACCAAATGTGAAATCCTGTTTTTGTCTTTCTTTATGCTTTTTATTAATCAGTTAAAGGATAAGTTTGGTGTCTACAGCTTTCACATTGTTTATAGAATGAAGTAGAACAATATACTCACCCAGAAGGCTTTCCTGATCCAAACAGTGCTTCGGGAGATATTTAGATCCAAAATCGAGCAGCGGACATCCGTATAATGGTAGCACACAGGGCATGTTAGCACCGCTCCTAAAACTGCATTAATCGTCCAAAAACTCATTAGTTTCATCATGGTCCGCTCACGCTACTCCTCCATTACTGTCTGTGTCGCTCCAGACATGTCTTTGTGACGAAGCACTGTTTGGATCAGGAAAGCCTTCTGGGTGAGTATATTGTTCTACTTCATTCTATAAACAATGTGAAAGCTGTAGAAACCTAACTTATCCTTTAAACCTTTTCAGTTAGTTTTCCATCTGACTCTGCAGTAAGCTGTGGCCCACTCTGACCACTACTACTACAAACACAAAGTGCTGACTTCACACTGAGGTCAGCCATACATAGACGTCAGTGCCAGGTGAAACGCTCATGGAAAGTCGGCCGTTGGTGCAAAATCTGTGGATTTGGCACAGTGTCAGTCCATATAATAAAATGTGGCATTTTAGGACATTTCCACTCTGTGAAGTTCAGCCAAACTGTGCTTTTTTTAGAGCTGAAGAGGCCAGATGCCTACAGTGCAAACCTAACAGGAAAATGTCTGTCATGGAACATTTCTGTTTCTGTATTTCTGTCAGATTCACCAACTGAAAGGACGCTCCCATCAACACATGCAGGGTGTGTCTGCGTTAAACGTGTGTGTGGGGGAGTCACAGAGTGCTCAGATTAGTCCCTTTTGCCTTATAAGCTCTTCTGTGAGAGTTTTCTAATTTGTACAGCCAACAAGTCACTTTAATGTTCCTCTTCTCTGAGTGATTTTATAACTTTCATATGTGTCAGCATCCTGCAGCCTGAGATAGATCAGCACAGGCACACAGCGCAGGGCAGAGGTTACCCCGGGGCAGGGCTTGATAAGCATGCTGGGATTCCTCTCGAGCCTTTTATGGCAGAGAGGAGCTCCGGAGGGACGCTCCTCCAATCTGTCGGCTTTCCTGTCAAACACTGGACAATATTGCAGAACAGAAGCTGGGCCTGTTTTATCCACAAATGTGTGTTTTATGAATGTTTGTAAGTGTGTGAAGGAGATATGTGTGGGAAAGATGCTGCGCAGCATTACCATTTCAATATAAATACTGACATCTGACCAGAAACAAGAAGGAGGCAGTGTTGTAGAAGTGATTTGGATTGTTTTTCTGATACTTGTTAGCTAGCAACTGTTTGTGATGGATGCAAACGTAATTTCTGACATAAAGATAGGGCAAGGCAAAGCAAGGTAAGGCAAGCTTATTTATAGAGCACAATCCATACACAAGGTAATTCAAAGTGCTTTACAGAACAAGAAAAATGCATTAAAATCACAATGCAAAATAAAAACAAAAATTGTCACTTTTTAATTCACTTCAAAAGCGAAGAGTGCAGATAATATCCTTTCAGTCATATGCACAGTTAAATAGAGCTGTTTTGAGCTTAGATTTGAACACTGTCAGAGTAGAGGCCTGTCTCATATCTACAGAAAGACTGTTCAAGATTTTAGCTGCATAAAACTGGAACCCTGATCCCCATGTTTTGTCCTGACTCTTGGCACCAGCAGGAGGCTGGTACCTGAGGTCCTCAAAGTCCGGGTGTATATCACTTGGGCTTTTTTGAAAAGTTCTTCAGCTTGGAGTGAAGTTCAAACATGGTTTCCACTTCACTTTGTTTAATAAGCTTCTGCTGTGTTTTGTTAGGTAGACTAAAGCTTATCAGTTTTGGATAATACAGTAGTTGCAGTCTTTTTCCTGCCATCTTACCCTTTTGTTGCATCAGAAATACACCACTGGGCTTTGAGAAATATTTCTATTTAGCCTGAAGCAATTTGGAAGTATTTTTTTTTTGTAGAAAATGAAGATAAATCTGTCTTTTGGCTGTGCCAGATTTTGCTGTTTCATTGACTGCAGTGATGTGTAACCACATTTACTCCAAACATGTTGATATTTCCCTGTTAGGGGGACTGGTGGCTGGCAGTGCTATCCTCACTCTGCTTGAAATGTAAGTTACAGCTATTTTAGCTTGCTTACTGTCATTTCTTTTTAGTGTGCTCCTCTTGTTTGGTCTTTGTTTGGTTTGGCTTTCACCCACAGCTAACCAAACTCTGGTTCACTTCTAGGTGACCGGAGAACCCCGTTTTCAGTGGACCAAAGTTTATTTTCATCAGCACCTGAGTTCATGTGAGCTTTCACAACACCACAGACTTTCCCAAAAAGCTGAACCAGAGGTTGTTTGGTGGGGGCAAAAAGAGTTAAGTGTAAAGTTCAAAATACAACAGGGAAATGAAAAGGGAAGAAAACTGGTAATAAAAGGAACAAAAAAAGCTTATAGGGTTATTTCACATATCCAGGCCAAATCCCATGGATTTGACAGTAAACAGTTGAAGTAAATTCATTTAATAGGAGGGTGTTGGTGTAAAAAAACCTAAACTAAATATGGTGTAAATTGAAATTGTGTTTATGAAAGGGCAGAAACTTTTAAGAGCATATTTTGCAGATAATTGGATGATCACTATGTCAATCACATTTCTTGGGACACTCAGATAATGTAGTACAAATCAATGGGCCTACTCGGGCTGTAGAATAAATATAAATCCAATAGGTGCTGTATCTGCAAATGTAATTATCTTTTATTCTGGTTTATCCATGGTACATGAAGACAGAAGTCTGTGTTTGATGAAGGCAATCTTAAATTGAGGGAAGAATTGAAAGTTTACCAGATACTTTTCTTTTTTTCTACTCTTTTAAAATATTATTTGCAAAAAAAATAGTAATTGCTTGAACTTAAAAATAATAAAATGTATCACAGTGTAAAACATTACACCAGCTCAGATACTCCTTCACCTTCATCACAAGCTTCCTAAAGGTGATATGGGGTCAGTGTAGACTTCACTCACTCTCAGTCTAACCAAATAAAACTGTCAAAGTTGTGCTCCTGCGTGAGTGCATGACATTGCTGAGTCAGACAGATGTGTATCTTCTGTCTCACTGTGTAATGTCACACAGATGTCCTTTATGATTGTGAAGCCTGCCTCCAAGGCTTCTCAAAAAAGAGTGAGCTTTTGTTTCTGATTATCTGAAGATGTTTTGGCACATTTCAGTTTTATCATCTTCAAAAAGTAAAATTGGATAACTTTAAAATACACTTGCATGTTTCAAAGTTCCAAAACGTTAACACTTTAAGCCATAATCAGGATTCTTTATTTTAGTTAGCGATAAGTGGTTGTTTGAAAACTTGTATTACACATTGAATTAAGCACACTTCATAAACTATGTTGATGTTTTTACTTTTAGCTGTTTTAGTCCATTCAATTGTAAAACTTGTATTTTTTTGTTTTTTCAAAAAAATCCTCCAAGTATCTATACAGCTCATCCCGTTTTCTGTTCCAGGGGAACTTGGGTTTATTGCTGCTGCCAATCAGGCCAATCACAAGGTCATCATGTAGAGATAGACAACCATTTACACACGCACATACCTAAGGTCCATTTAGATTCACCAGTTAACTAATGACCATATTTTTGATAAGTATGATGAAAACAGGGTACCTAGAGTAAACCTATGCATGCACATGGAGAAAATGTAAAAACATAGAGATGTGTCCACTGACCTGTTGTAAGGAAGGAGGTAAATTCCACTATGCCACAATGTAACCCCATTTTCAAAAGCAAAAGTAAAGCAAATAAATAGGAACAGAAATTGACAACCATAATTCAGTCTTCACCATTCCACTGGGGACATTTGATGGGGATCATCTCGCAGCTAAAGGCATGGAGGGGCTGATCACTAACACTCTTTGTTGGCTGTTTTTGTCCTCTTATAATGTGACGCCAAACTCCAAATTGTTTTACTGATGTGGCTGTAATTTGTGCAAATGTATGGATGTGAATGACAATCACACCATCATGCAGGTAACTAAACCCCAATAAAGAGATATAAACAAGGACTCACTCTGTTTTCATCAGCTGCTTAACAACAACAACATTTAGGAACCCTGTTGGCTGAAAGTCACTTCTTGACACAGAAGCTAATTACATCTCCATATGTTCTTAGAAATGAGTAAAACGTAGTGAAAACAGCATGCATACAGTGCTGATGTTGTGTGTTTCATCCATCCGCCATAAGTTTAAGCATTAGTTCTCACCTCTGAACTGAATCCTTTTACATCAGGAAGTTGAGCTGACTGTCCTCCAGTAACACACATCAGGAAGAGACAGATATATTACAAGGTGAGCCTCGAGCACAAGTGGTGGAGTGGGCTAGCATAGGATTTAACTGTGAGTTTTATCTTAAGTTGTACTTTTCATACATCAGTAGTTATAGAGTCTTGGTGTAAAGTCTGCACCATCAAGTTTAACAGACAGATATGCAAAGATTGAATCATCCTTTCAAAATGAAATACTTATTGGTCATGGTTATACATAGAAAGGTAATTACATAGATTAGCATTGTTTCTCTTTGGCCAGATACTAAGTGATCCATAGCCCACCACCAGTTCATGGCCCACCTCTGCTTTGAGTTGTAAGACTATAACATAAGTAGTTATGTGCACTGCAGTCACACTATTAATTCCTTTTTAATTGCAAAAGAGTTGCATTATCACAGATTGAGCAGATAATCTTTGTTCTCTATAATGGAAAACTACATTTCTCAGTTTGCAGCCCAGTAAACCTCAGTGCTACCCTTTTCCACACATACCAGGTGCCCTGGTGGTATTTTAGTGTTAAGAGTCTCTCTCTGATTTTTACAAGAGTTGGAACACATGGCTCTGCGGCTTGAAAGGGAAAGAAAAGAGGGTGGAAACACATTTGTGTGGAAACTTTGGAGGTTTTTAACACCTGGGCTGTGTCTCATACAAAGCCTTTGTGTCTCTTTTGTACTGTGAGGCTCAGACGCTTTATTAAACCGAGTATGAGTCTGGGAGTTTGGCTGCGAGGCTCCAATGAGCTATGAAAAAGTTAATGAGCAAAACAACAAAACTTCCTGGTTGTTAATTCTAGGTTAACACACACACTTACATGCATACCATTGCCGCAGCATAGTGTAGATGGATGGGTCTTAAAAAGCAGAGGAGTCACCACCTCCTAAGCTCTGTGAACACTCTCTCCCCCTCAGTTCCCAACACTCCCCTTTAAAATGATATCTGAGACTGAACAGAAAGGCCTACGTGTGTGAGTTTGTGAACACGGTTGTGCAAATGTTTGAGAAAGAGGATAGAGTGGACTGCATGTTTGTAATGACTAAGCCCATTTATAGATTTTACACTTACCGTTTTTTGTTTCATTTACATTGCAGAGTCACAAGGTGGTGGTCCCAGAAAGGGTTAATCATTATGTTATATTTAGTTGATGGGTTCACGCGTCTTTCCCAGGTGTAATGTCTAAATTTGTCCGATGGAATGTCCTGGACTCAGTCAGATGTTACTTAAACACACAATGACAGGTGTTTGGCCCTGTCCTGGGACCAGCCCTGTGGGGAGTCAGGGATTGAAAAGAAGTGTTTGATCTTAAACAAGAGATGTTTTGCCAACTTTTTCTTCATTCAGAGGATTTTAAATTGAGCATGATAGAATTTTCCCTCCATGCCCTCATTTTGGAAAGCTGGTGTGACAAAGGGGAACAAGTTAAAGTACGGATGCTGAGACGAATAGGGTCCTATGAGTAAGGTTTCAAGTCTTTCTGACTAGTTAAAGCACTTTTACAGGACAGGTCCCACCCACCCATTCCTAACTATGTACACTCGCTATTACACACTGATGGTAGTTGGTTGGGGTGGAGAAAAAAATCAATACACCATAGTGTTGCCATATTTGGCTTGGCTGTATTACATTGATTCAAGGCCACTAAGTATTAGTATTTTTTAATGTATTAATTTCCAACATTTAAAAAAGCTTTTGGCTCTATAGAAATAAAATCAATTTTTCATTGAGTCCACATGATGCTTCTGTTGAGCCAATGCAGGTGAGGTTAGCAGAGGTGACCTTTATTGTGCAGAAGAGAGTTAGTAAACAAACATGGCAGCGCAGAAGAGAGACAAAATGAATGCACCATTTACATTTAAATATCTTGTTTGGATTTATTTGGGACTTTGAAAGAGACGTAAGAAACAAACACAGCACTTGTGATGTTTAAACATAAAAATACAGCATGGTAGAAATTTGGCTCAGCACACTTGGCACCACCCAGGGTAAGCAAAACCTTCTAAGATCTTGTTAAATCCAATTTTGGAACCAGAACCAGGCGTTCCCGCAGAAATGGCCTGGCCCCTGAATGGCCATGCAAATGGGCCTCAAGTGTAATTTAATAATTTCAAACTTGCCCATTGGATCCATAGCATCAGCGCTAATTTGCATCGTGGGCCTGGTTCCTGTCAGTTTTGGAGGTGGTTGGAAGTATTTGTTGCTGGTCCTAGCACAGTTGTACCTGAAGCCTTACTTTAAAAAGTACATCTGCAATATTGATATTAGAAAAAATAAGTATTGTACCATTTTAATGAGAGGGGGGGCACATGTTTAAGTAGGCAACAATAAAAAAAGATGTTTTAATAAGTAATGGAGATATATCAGGATGATATAATACTATAAAAAGGAAATAAAGATGGTTTGATTTCAGGATGGATAATGTAATTTGCTATCTTTCAGGGCTACTTCATCATTCTGGGCCCCTGAAAGTTTTACCCCTTATACCCCCTATGGACAGCCTTGACTGAACATAACCAAACTTTAATAGTGACTCTTGCTGTGCAGTAAGTTAGCAGCTACATTAACAGAGATATTTCTTACAGGAAACTGGGATCAGCATCTTTGATTTTTACAAACAATGAAAATGGTCCCTACTTCAGTGAAATCATAAAATAAAAGCCTTGGGATACACAACATTGGAATCTTTATTTGTATCTAATGATGATATTTTCAAACTTACTGATGCTGATACTGGTATTTTGTGACAAGAGTACAAAGCCCCTCTGTAACTAAAAATGAGCTGTTGCTCTTATGGTTACAGAATAGTTAATCAATCATGGTACAATAAAATATTTTACCTGTGCCAAAGTAAATATATATGGGATATTTATGGGCATTTTTTATGGTTAAAACATTTGTTGTAAATATCGACAACCTTTTTTCCGCAACTGCCGATAACAAATAATTAACTTTTTTGACAATATCTGCCAATACATATATTGGTCCGATGAAATTGTACATCCTTTAAATCCTAAACAGTTCAAATTGATCATCTTGTTTTAGGTGAACATGTTTCTGTAAGTGATCCTTACGGTTTATCATTTTTATTACAGGTAAGTAGGCCTAGTAACTATCTAAAGTGACATAAATACACTGTATTTATTTAAATTAATATCAGCGGACTCCATGTCTTGCTAATAAATTTAGATATTATTAACTTCCCAGCCTCATTTCTTGGTCATGATGAGTCTTAGTGTTCATGTGTTGGATGGCCTGTTCCTTACTCAGCCTCATCATTTCCTGACACTGAAAGGCAAAGAGTTTATTGCTGGTCATTGGTATTCAGGCCAACTGTTGCCTGTCGGTGTGACAGTCACCACACGAGCCAGAAATGTCACCGCAAGTCACCCCGCACAGCTGACAGCAGGGGGAGAATGTGCCCCACGTGTGAAGTCGCACACATGCAAACACACCAGCGCTTCACATGAAGACACACACGCTCCCCCCTGAGGACAACAAACATCCCAGAAGGAAGACTTGTTACATTCTGCTCTGTTAGCGGGTCACTTAATCTCTCTAGTCTGACGTACCAAACACGGAGGAGTTGAGCTCGTTAGCAGCTCCAAATACCTCTTCTCAGACATTTTCTCTGCGGCTTTGACGGGAGATGCAGACCCTAGATGGTGTGGCCGGCTCCAGAGTTTTCACCAAAAAGGGTTGCAAAATTGTTGTTACGTAATGATGTGATTTGTTTCTTAGATTAGGCAGCTTCTGTGAAACTAAACAATGTCGATCTTGTGTTCGTGTGTCCGCTGACTGCAGGGGTCTCTGAGGGGTGTGCCGCAGCTCCCCCGACCTCAGGTCAAACAACAACACTGAAAAAACTGACCACTGTTTATTTTCTTATCTCAAAACTCAAATCACAGCTAATTTTGATTTTCCTGTTGGACTGTTGCTGCAGCCTGACTCTCAGTATGTCAGGAAATAGAGCACAGCTGAACTCCAATTTCTCCTCAGCAGGGTTGGATGATGTGTTTTTACAAAAAGTACAAAGTTACAGAAATGTATCAGACCTCTACTAAGTGTATAGTGTATGCCACAACTCCCCTAAATTAACACTAATGGTAACTGCCAAAGTATTTTGGATTTTTCTGTAGTGGTTTATATACAAGTATGTAGAAGTTCTTAAACTCAAATGTTTTAATTCTAAAATACAAAGTAAGTATCATCATTATTCATGAATTTTGAAATTTACCATTATATAAAATATAAAAATACAGAAAAAAATTCAAGCTTATTATTATTATTTTCTGATTAAGCAGACAAATTATGGTTATTTGTATGAATTACTGGACATTTATTCAAAGTGAACTCAGTCTGTAATATTTAACCTCCCATCATTAAGTTGTTACAGCTGTTATCACTGTTAAGGCTGGGGAGGGACACATGATGTGTACCAGAAGCGTGGAGGATTACATGTGAGGGAGGAATGTTATGACTTCTGCAATACATCATTCATGTTTAGTCTCTGCAGTCATACCAGGGATTCACAGCTGAGGGCTGGGATGGATGATCCTCAGTCTTTAACAGTTGTGTATTTACTCTGTCATTTGTCGTGTGTACTGGGCTGGACTTAAATGTTAGCAGAGGGTAATGATGCACAGCTTAATTGCTATGACTGTTGGTGTCATCTTGTCAAAATGTCAAGTTGCCGAGTGTAACAGAAGAAATGAAGCATTAATTATTATAGTTTTCTATTTTTGCAAGAGAATACAGTAGGAAAGAAAATACCTGTATGAACTTTAACTTGATTTAACCAGTGTCACAAGAACATGACAACAGTCCCAGCCTAAAACCGTGTCCCTCTGCGGCATTGTGGCTTTGTTTACAGTACAGTAATACTTATTATATATGTATATATACATATTTTATATATATACATAAAGCATCATCATTACTTTTCTGTCAGATTGCTTTGACATTTTCTATTAACTATATAGCAAAAGGGGCATCAACGTGTTGCAGCAGGTAATGTGCTTGTCTATCAGCAGCAAGGTTGCTGGTTCAATTCCCGTGTCAGTAAGACCATTCTCTGTGCATGAGTGAGCTCTCTTTGTATTATGGAAGTACAATCAATAACAATCATGGGTGGAGAGGTAATTCTTATATTGACATTAATATCTAAAATGGTTAGAAGCAGAGGAGGACTCATGTTGTCTCTATGTGGGCCTGTGATCTGCTGTACACCCGTCCAGGGTGTACCCTACCTCTGTATCAGCTGGGATAGACTCCAGTCCTTGTGACCGTGACAGGGATAAGTGGAATAAAACATGAATGGATGGATGAATAAATAGGAATAGGGCACAGCCACTGAAATAAGGTTGGAACCAAAAAACACTATTAAGGTCATAAATTTTAGTAATTTTCAAGTTTTTATCAAGAACATTTGTTTCAAGTATTTTTCCAAAAAAATGCATTGATTATTCAAACCAACAGTTTTTCTTTAAAAATTAGTGAATATTTTTATTGAGGCTGTAAAGACCGTCTCTTTCCCTGAGGGTCATCATTGCCCTTTTCTCCCCGCTTGATTGGACCTTGCTTCTCTTAAGAAAAGGATCTGGCTTCAGTTTTCTAGAACTGTGCTCCAGTGTTTACTGCAACACAGACATGCCTAGACATGTTCCCTCAACTGGAGGGCAGGGGGCTTCCCTCCATAGGCTGAAAAAACACTGGGGTTGTTTTCTATCTCAGGAAGGTGGCATATCTTCCTTGACATAATTGGAGAATTATTTTAAACAGGTTGTTTATGGGGGTGCAGAAAGCCTAGTGGATTATGTTCATACACCCCTGAGGCGCTGGTCTTGTGCAGGCAGCCCATGTTCAATTCAAACGTGTGACCTCTCTTCTGTGTGTTTCCACCTGCTGTCTAGCCTACTTACAAATCTATCTGCTGTCCCCCCAATATTAGGGCCCCATAAAATCCTTGCTAGTTTTTCCGACATTTTGTTTCAGTTTTTTCTATATTTGTTTTTTTTCCTGTCTATTTTTTTTTAGATTTCACTGTTGATTATTTTACGCAAATTTGACCCTGAGACACAGTCAACAGTATGTTAAGAAAATTTGCGGATCATTTGATCACCTGACACACAATAATCATTGGGAAACTGCTCTGCCCTGTGCTCTAAAGAGAGTCAGTAACTTTGTAGCTTTTTTGACCACTTATCCAGTGTCTCAGGCGGCTACTTCGACATATTTGCATTGGTAAAGAAGGGAGGAAGAGGGGGAGGGGGAGTAAAGCGTGCGTTGTCCCCAGCCTTAGTGACCCCTCGGAGCATTTTCCATTTAGATTTGTTCCTTTTTATTCCAAAAAAAGACTTTAACGTAAAATGTCTTCCATTTATGTGACATTCTGTGTTTATATCTAATTCTTTTAATGTCCAATTCTGTGATTCAGTGATTGCGGATTCTTTAGGGCCCTACACTATCCAATAAAGACAGGAAGGCGAAAGAATGACCCTGAAAGCATTTGTAAAATTTTAGGGAAGTCGTTGTGTTGCACTGTACTGCAACCGTACATTTACAATATACAGTAACTCTCATTTACATGTGCTTGAATTCTGAACACATGAACAATTCTGATCACATGTGGATGGTGAAAAAAGCAACAAAAGGAGAAGGGGGGATAAATTGGAGAAAATTTGGATACAAGCCAATTACATAAGGAGTGAAATATAATGGACTTATGACTATCACTAAAAGTGATTTGGAGATGCTATGAGACAGATGCTTCAGTGCAAGGCACTAGTCCAGACTGACAGACAGACTTTATATGCTGTACCGAGTATTTTGGATGGCTTACAGTTGGAAGCACAGAACTTCCACAGTAACTATTGTAGACAGACTCAGTGGTGTCCATTAAAGATAGCTGAGGGTCTGTGGAAGGATCAATGTTAATCTGTCAGACATGTAGGACACGTCCCAGCACCAGTTCTCAGAGCTGCAAGCATAGCATTTGGGAGCCAGAGCGGCGCCTTCAGCAGAAACTCCCCGTCATGCAGCAGAGACAGAAAAAGATGATTAGGCACTCCGAGACTGTGAGAGAGGAGGGTGACAGGAAGTGAGGAGGCAGAGGGAAATAAAGGATGAAAAGCACAACTTAAAAGAAAGCAGAATTAAAGAGAATGAGGGTGTCAGCCCCCTCCTCACTTAGCATTGATCTGGTATGTGGTTGGTCTCACACTCTCTGTTAGTTTGTTTAGATGAAGCGACGTGTGTAAAGTGAGAAGGAGGGGTTGCTGTCAGATCGAGCCTCAGGTTTTATGTTTAGCTTCTAAAAGCGTCTCTGCCAATTCAATGACTTATTGCCTGAACGCTCCGTGAATAACACTTTTTAAAGACATGCATGTACGGTTTACAGGTTACAGAATTTTATTTTGAAACAGTTAATGAGTCACTCACTCCAATAAATTATCACCTATTTAATTAAGGAGTATTTTTCATGCAGAATACACATGTTTAGCTTTTAGGGAGCAAATAGTTTAATCTGACGTCATCTGCTGATTGTGAAAGAGACATGGATAGGTGGACCTGAAACACTGGCAGTTGCTTATAAATACAATGATAGTCACACTGATACCCTTGGCTCTGTTATAAAGCTTGGCTGAAACAGCCCACAACAGCAGTACAATTTTAGGGTTTCTCTGTCTTTAAAAACTTCTGGTAGCATCATTGGTTTGATTAATAAAATCCATGTCAAAGTTATTTCATAAGAAAGGTGCCAGGCCTAATGTTTAGTTAAAAGACTTAACTCTGAATAATTCATGAAGAAATACCTTTTTGACAAGTCAATCTGTTTGAAATTTCAGCCAAAAAACAATCAGTATTCCAGATTTTATCCTTGTTATTTAGATAGCATTTTTACTTTATATTTTGATTCATTATAATTCTGGGGGTCATGACTTGATTTTAAAAACCCAACTGCATATACAGTATAGGTGAACATATGTAGAGTTCTTTTCCAAAATGCAATAAAAGCCAAAATTGAAAGAATATATATGACTCAGTGCTATTCTTTTTATACCGATTGTGCTACCTGCCCTATCAGTATTTAATGCCAGAAAGCTATATATCCATGTTTAAGCTGTATTTCAAAGTTCAGATCCCCAGCCAACCCAATGGTGGGTCTGGGTAAATAATGTAAATACTTACTAAAGGGAAATGGCTTTATAGCATTCTGGAAAAGAGCTCTTCATATATAAAGCTAGATATTTCTGTAAAGGAAGTCATTTAACTATGATTCACCACCTACAATTGAATTCAGTCTAGAGAAGACAGTGTGTAGGGCCTTTTTTATTTGTCTTTGAGATATATCCTCAGGAATAGCTTCCACCACGCACCATGCAAAGACTTTGTATCAAAGAGACAAACTCCCACGTGAGGAGGTAGAGCCTTTTTTCTGTTGTACTGTTAGTTTGACCTTGACATTTTAGTTAGTGGTGGAAAAGTTACAGACTTTTGAATCGACTATGACTTGTTTTCAACTTAGCCAGTTATCCTGTATTGATGTAATTGGACAAATTTGTATGTATTTATTCTTTTCTTTAATTCAGGATGATAACCTAATGTGGGAAAATGTGGTGAATATGTGTGATAGTGACTACACCTGCTGTCATCTGTCTTTACATTATATGGCAGTTTTAAAGCTGCACTTGTTAAGGACCAAATACTTTGTCAAACTAAAGGCAGCAAAGGTCAGTCTTGTACTTTTTGTCTATCTCAGACTAAAGGACTGTGATTTGAAATTTCCTTTTGTTTGATACTGAACCAGAGGCACGGTGGCAGATATCACCGTCTGCCTCAGGGTTAATTGTGACATCTTCTCTGTTGTGCCTACAACGGTAACTTAGCAGCAGCGGTGGCATTGCTCCAGCAGTAAGATCTGAATGCTCTGACAGGTGATGAGAGCCCACAGCAGCCTCGCACTTTTCCATCCAGCTGCTGGATTTGTTTTAAACACACACTGTGCCTGCTCCATGTACTTTCCCTCGAGGGTCATGAAAGGCATCACTTAGCAAAGACACTGTTTCCACTGATGTGAGAGTGTGCAGCTTTTCGGCTCTGGAGGTTTCTGCCTCTCTCTGCTGCAAACACACAGTAGACATAGAAGCTACCTGATGTGATAAATGTGTTTATATATTTACCATGTACAACACTTAATGTACTCTGCATTATTGATGAGTTTTCCTCTCTTAATATTCCACTATGCTGGCCTTTCTGCTGCTCCTCTAAGTGAACTTGAAAGAGACACTTTAAACTCTATTTCATGTTTTATTGATGATCCTATCCTCACATCATGTAATAGCACCTAAAGGACCAGAGTCAGGGAAACTTAATTGGACAATGAAACAGACTTGTCAGTAATTTCTCAACCAGTACATTGAAACATTGTCTTTTCCCTGCCGAGACAGCATAAAGAAAGTTTGGTGCCCTCGTATGTGTGACATCACATACTGTTGGTGGGTTGGCCAGTACTAAGCTCTGAGTTGACCATGTTAAGCCCAGCTCTGGGCGACACATGGCGATGTGTCCTTGAGCAAGACACTCAACCCCAAGTTGCTCCCACTGCTGCATCAGTGGTGTATAAATGGGCATGAAAGGGCGTGAATGTGTTAGAGATACTGATAGATAAATAACATAGAAACTCAGACCCATCAATGAAGTGAATGGGAGATTGAATGGGTGTGAATAGGTAGGTGTGACCTGCGGTGTAAAGCAGCTTTGAGTAGTCAAAAGGCTAGAAAAGCGCTATATAGGCTCAAGTCAAGTCCATCCCTTATCCTGACACGCCATATAGACAGTTCCGTATATCCATCACGGAAATATTTCACTAGTCCATCTGGAGAAGAGTCCATAGAAAATGTTTTCAGAGGGCAGAACCATCAGAAACAACTGCAGCTGGTGATTGGACGATTGTTCTGACAGTCACACTCATCACAGACCAATCCAAATAAAGCCACAATATGATGTAGAAGCTTAGGCCTGTCACTATGATCAATAAATCAATTTACCGCATGATAAAAAAAAACGTCCTCGGTAAGTTTCCCGGCCTCGATAAATTCACACGAGCATGCATGTTTGTTTTCCTCCTCTCTTTCTACCAAACAGGCTTGATGAGAAGATGGGTCACTATGTGCAACTTTCTCAACACCTGGTTGCGTTGGTTCTATAGCGGAATGAGCGGATTTTTAGTGGAGTGAGCATTTGTCATTCATTCAGTCTTTGTGGGGGAGGCAGTTTATGGAAAACTACGATAATAAGTTTTCCAAAAACTGCTTGTTGTCACACATCAAAAACTACCGCTACGTCACTAGAAAGATATACATTACCTCGTCGCTTTGCATCCTGTAAGTTATTGAAAAAAGAAGTTGTAAAGCAATGCAGAGTTCTGAGGAAGGTCCGAGCTGCATTCATTACCAACAAAGCAACAAACACGCTTTGGCTTGGGCCACTTCTTTACAACAGTCGCCGCACGTGCTCATGGGTAGCAGAGTCTTTATGTCGCCGGAAATAGACTCTCCTCATAGCACCTTTAATTTTAGGTTTTTTTCTGGTATATAATTATACAATTATGTTATACATACAATTTTTCCGAAAAGAGAGTCCATTTCATTTTCATTGGGGTTTTTTTCTCTCTCTCTTTTTTTTTTGTTTAATTTATTTTAATAGAAAGCTCTTGACCTTCCAATTACAGTTAAATACTCTTAAGAAATTAAAGTTTATTGCTTTTGATAAAGTGTATTCACTTTATCATGACATATATTATAATTACATTAATGAAAAACTGATGTTTCAAAACAATATTGACAATAATATTGTTTATCAGCAATAATTGTTATTGTGACAGGCCTGTAGAAGCTAGACCCTGTTGTTAGCCATTAGCCTAAACTATGTTTCACTCCTTAAACTACTGTCTTACATTGAAGCATACAACATAGATTTTTGTTATTCTTTTTGTTTAATAGAATAAACAAGGACATGTCCGTATGATTCTACAACAGCTCTTAAATTTCAGGTCTTCAGAGATCATGGATATAATTTTAGATTTTAAACAAGGGTTGTATCGTGTAGTTTGGCTTCTACTGTCGTCCCTTAAGTTTTTGTGAACTGTACCATGTGGGATAGTACCTAGAACTGTTGTCACTTAATTGATTCTGTAAAATACATATCAATACACAGTTCAGCAAGAGTGTTAAACTACAAACTGTGTGCTCTACTGATTTTTCAAGCACAGTCCTATTCTAGACTAATTTTTATAAAGTTGAGGCCATTCTCTTCTAAAACATAAAAAACGTTCTTTATTTGGATCTGTATAGAGGACATCAACACTGTTATACATATATGTGTAAGATCTTTGATATAAAATTTTAGAAAGGAAACTTAAAGGAAGGTCATAATTGAAACATCCCTGAATTCGCCCTCTGCGTCTGCTGTCATCTCCTCTTACTTCTTGACATGTAGGTTGAGCTCGTCGCTCTTTACAGGGTAAGCACAGCCTCTAGTGGATTCTCATCCTCATAACAACACACCTGACCATCAAAAAGAAGAGGAATGGACTTTTAAGGAAACAAGTCTTTGTTTTCATTTCTAAGACACAGAGGACTGCAGCTGATAGAAGAAACTGTGTTATTCATAGCAGATGAGGTCAGTTTAATGGTATCTGGAGAATTCTGGGATCTTCTTGAATCAAATCCTGGATTAGCCTCCTTCCTCAGTAGCTGATGTTTGAGTCTAAATAAAGCCGTAATGACAACAGCGCTCTAGATGATTCTGAGTTAAAGCCAGTGAGTCACAGTGTGGGTGGGGGACCTTTGGGGCCCCTTATTGCTCCTTGTCCTCTGCAGGAACATCTTAATCACGCCCTCTGTTTCTCCCATCAGTGAAAAGTGTGTGTGACTTGGGGCAGGGCTGTCCACAGTTCAGGGCTGGAAAATTTATCAAGTTTTAACGTTGTGTGTTTTGATGTGCTTTCAAATGAGATACTGTTTATGGTAAGATGCTGTTGTTTGATTGATAGTTTATATTGATTGAAATAATAGATGCTAGGCCAAGAAAAAAATATATAAAAAAACTATCATTCAATTTTCTGTTTAAAAATGTTGCCTATGATATTTTTTATTAAATATTATTTAAAATAGATTTCTGTTTGAGTAAATTAAATAATGGTGAAAAAAAGAAGTTGAGGACTACAAATCTTGGGTGATTTCTTGACATTAATTGTAAAGAATTGTACAATATTTTCTCAGCAGTGTCCAATTTGACGTTGCCAGCTTTTAAAGAAATGAATGGAGCTTGTTAGGGACGCACTGTATCCTCTTTTCCCCTTATATTCCAAGTATTTTGGAATTTAGACAGTATTTGTTTTCTTTTGCTCTAAACTCTGAAAATAAATGAATATACTGTATTTGTATTTATACCAACAGTTATAACATTAGCATACCTGCATTAGGGTGTTAAATATAAAGAGAGCTCGGGAAAACCAGCTTACTGCCTCATAACCCTAGCTCATAAATAGAACTGCTATTAACAGATTTAAAATATGTTTTAACTTTAGAGCGCTGTTTAGAAAAGAGTGCCAATAATTAATATCTTGCAAATTTTGCAGAGCCATGGAACTCAGAAAATGTTGAGCAAAACAAACTATGGCATATGCAACAAAGAAACAGAAATTTCTAGAATTTTTTCCTGGTGATGGCGTATTAGCACGTGAAGTAAATCCGAATGGTTATAAAACATTTTAAAAGACGTGTTTTCTTTTCAACCCGTTAAAATAAGGTTTTGATACACACAGACCTGTGCATGCGCAGTGTTCCGCGGAAGGATATACCGGCACACAGCAGTAGCTCCCGGAAGAAGGAGCAGGAGCATATAAAAGTGTGCCCGGTGAGTTTTGTAAACCAGTGACTTTTTTGGTGAAAGGAAAAACATCATGCCTGTGTCAGTAAACTCTCGTTCGACTTCCTCATCCATCGTGGCTCTTGCAGCTGTTGCGAGGCTACATAAACATGGTTACGTCCGAGGGTCGCCTTCTTCCGGCTGCTACTGCTGTTAAGCCATTCCCTGGACCACTGTAAGGAGTATTTTGTCCACTTTCGTCAGTCCGGCTCTGACTCCTATTCACTTCCAGCCATTGAGCTAAGCTACCTATGAAGCTAACAGCTGGCTAACAGCTGGGAGCCAGCCCCTGGACCCAGAGACACAAAAAAGTTATTTTTGAGCTTATCTCACTTTGTCAATGATAGGGAAAGGGCGTGGGTCCAAAATCGTCGGAGTATTCCTTTAACCCTTAAATTTTCAACCCAACCTCTTCCCTGTCTATCAGAACTGCATTGACTGACATGTTATTTTAGGAATATTTTCTGTTGTGAGGGACATGTGTGAACAAGCAAGTTATGAGTTTCTGTACACTGTAGTCCAATTTCTGAAGTGCATGTGTGAAAGAACAGCAGTAAGTAAGAGGCTGTTTTCCTTTAATGTGAAGTTTTGTTCTGTTTGTTTTTTAGTGTTATACAGTGAAGACTGACACAAGTTATTTAAAAAACTTAAAGAGGTGGTTAAGTTTGATGTTAGTGTTTGCTTCAATGCAACAGTGCTACTTCCAATCTGTGCCTCTATTAGTGCTTGCTAGATTTAAGCCTGTCCCAAATCAGAACTTATGGATGTTTTTTGGATATTTGTTGCAGTCACAGCTAAATTGGCATGTCTGGTCACCCTAAGCTTTATTTATTCAAGACTAGTTATTCTAAGTGTTATTTTAACTTGTATATTTGCTCAGTTTGGGATTATGTCCCTGAGACATCCCTAATCTCAGAGGCAGTGACCTCACATCATTTCAAAGCCCCCATGGGAGCTGCTCTGAGGTCTCTTAGGGTGGAGCATGGGAGGGTTATTTGTTCTGTGAATGTTGTTTCCCCTCCATCTTGATTCCCAAAATTCCCCATCAGCATGTGTATAACTAGAAGTCATCTCTGTGTTGAGGTGTGAACAGTTTTGTCATGTTTGCTTGTCAACATGGATGATTTGCTCTGGGCTTTGTACACATACAATAAGAAAAACTCTGGTGTGCATCCTGGTACATCTGTTATATTTTCTTTGAAACTGCTGGTGACTCTCAGACTGCTTTTCCTTAACATGAACATCCGTAATAGTAGACTGTGAAATCACTGATATTACTTTTCCTGAAATATTTCTCTCCCCTCACATAACCCCTATATTTTTGATTGACAGTCTGAAATCTGTTGTACCGAGTCCACTGGTTAAATCATTTTATCTCAGGCTATTACAGAGTCTGTCCCTCTCAGTGGTGGGATGGATCCCCTGCTGACTGCTGCCTGGGGCTCTAAGCTGGTACATTGGGCTGGAGATTTGAGAGGATGGGTGACCTCAGACAGAAGGAATGTTTTGTCTGGATCCACAGCAGGGCTACCAGTCTGATGCAGGGACAGTGCAGGGCCAGGAGCCAGCAGGGACTGTCAAACACTCTGAAGTGGAGAGCATCAGAGAGATGGGTTTGTGAGGTAGGGGTAGTTAGGGGCCCTGGACTATTGCCTTCTAAATCTTTTAATTCCAGCATGATGGGGAATAATATTGAATTTGAGAATTAGTTATTGATAAAGAAAGCATGGTGAACATTTCTAACAGCGATGCCATCTCTGTCTATATTTAACAAGTTCTCAACCAATTATTGATAAAGTGATTTCCAGCTGTTGCAAAACTGATTAAAAGAAGCTCAGACATGTGTAGGCCTCTTTTGCTGCCTGTGCGTTGTTTAGTGCAGATTTTATAATCATTTACAACGCTTTTCCGGTCAATGATGTGAGGGTGATGCCAGATTGGAAAATACTTTCATTCTGTACCAGAGACTGAAATCAGAAAACAGTTTGTGTTTATTTCTTTAATTATACAGCTTTACCTGACTGTTGACAATTTGCACATTACTTCAACTTCTGTTCTATTTTGGCTGGATGTCAAAAACCATGCCTTTCAGCATGCAGCTTAATGCTGATTAATGCTACATAAATATAAATATCCTCTCTGTGATCTTAAAACCATACATATCCAACCTAAGCTATCTACTGCTGTGACATGGAACATCCTAACAAGGCTTTAAATGGCAATCATGTGCAACAGAAACACTTTGTGGGCTAACGCTAATGCTAGCATTTGTCAATTGCTTATCCTTAAAAACATGCCTGTTTTTAATACCATAAACAGTCAGTGTGTTGAAGCCATATACTTACTTTGAAGATGATCTTTGATTCAGTCCTTTTGGTTTGTCTTTCAAGCCTGAAAATGTCTGTTTTTGGTCCATAAAAGTATTAAAGTTTATTGCAGAGGGATCTGCAGAGAACAACAGACATTGAATATACAAACATCAGCCACTGAAGTGTTCTTACCAAGTCACACTGGTGTTTCACTGAATATGTCAACAAAGGTCATTTATGATTCAAAGTTTCCAACAGCAGATGTTTTTGCAGTTGTGATTGGTGTACATACAAGTATCCTCATGTATCCAAAATTAACGGTCATCATAATCTCTAGGGGGATTGCCACATTTCTCACTGGACAGTGGTTGTTTTTCCTCTTTTGAGACTCCATTTAACCAGCCAATCCGCACACTGTCTGACTGCTGTGCAGCGGCTATTTCAGCCCAGTCTTCACTGTTTTTTCTTCTTGTGAGTCTTCTTTAAGCATCAAGATTTTTCTTCCTTATTGTCTTTATTAGCTGAGTCTGCCCCCTTTTCAAAAATACTATGGTTCTAATACTACCTTTTGAGAAAGATCAAATGGGAGTCATCTTGTCCCTCCATTTGATCTCTGTGATGCTCAAAGTCTAGGCAAAATGTAACATGGACCTAAATATTACAGCTTGAAACAGCAGCCTGAGTGGGGCTTAAGTTGTTGAATAGTCAAATGTGGGTCCAATTGTTGTCCTACTTACTGAATGGTTCTACCTACTTCCTGGTAAATATAGCACATTATGTAATCACGTACATCACACTCTTAGCTCATTCTTACTGACACTTCTGAAAAAGGTAATGAAGAAAAGACCGGTCTTTATTCTGGCAGTAATCTGGCCGGCTTTGACTGTTGGTGAGAGCTTTAGAGGAGATTCCAACAGTGAGCTTTAACAAATAAACCTTGGCCTTTTACAGGCTGTCTGGCCGCTTATAAACTGGTGTGTAGATTGGCAGGATCCTGCTATGAGTCTGCTGTGGACAGGAGCAAATAACTGTCTCTGTTAGCATGACAAAAGGCCTGCTCCTCATAACTCCCATTCCTCCAGACACTGTGATGAACCAGGACCAGTGGCTGAAAGCATATTTCACTGACCTTGTGCGGTGAAAGAGTAAGTGTTTGACATCTTTATCTGAGTTTGTTTCAGTGTGTAACCAGATGAGAATCTGCAGGCCAACACTTTGTTTAAAATGTCTGCAAAGTATTTGAAACTGAGTTGGTTTGGACAATCCAGTCATCAAGCATGAGGGCAAAGGCTAAATACAGACTTAAGACAAATATTTGTTACATAATGATCCAAGTGATGCCCTTTACTTTTGGAAAATCTAAGCTTTTTTATCTAGGTGTTTCCCTGTTTAGAGGTCTTACCACTGTAGCTTTTCTCAATATTTTTGAGACTGTGATCATGATGGATTAAAGATAGGGAAGCATGGTAATGGATTTTGTCAGTATTTAAGATGTTGATATTTCAGTCTTTTTATGCATTGTCAATAGCAATGCTGAAACTGATGCATATTCAAGTCAAATCTAACTTTACTCTGTGATTGGCTAAGGATGGATCCAGGATGTAATGACAGCTGGGAAAGGCTCCAGCCCTGCCCTGGCCCAAAAGGGATAAAGCTGCACCAATTATGGTGTAATGAACAGGTGAAAATGTAACTTTTTTGGACTTGGTGATCACATCCAAACTCATATGTTGATACTCCTCCCAATGCTTGTACATTCTGCCTTTTGAAATAAATTGTCCCAGTTATGCCAATAATGCTCAAAATAAAATACATCAAGAATTGACGTTGGATCCTAGTTAATGATGCAGCAAAAAGTATGGAATCAAGTAGGCCTGTCGGGATAATCAATAAATCAATTAACCGAACTATAAATAAAAACATCCACGATAAGTTTGCCAGCGTCTAGAAATTGACGTGCATGCGCGTTTGTTTCCCTCCTCTTGTTCTACTACTGGGACACATTGGTTCTATAGCCGAATGAGCGGGGTTAGGTTTAGTGATCCATCTGTCTTTCATTCAATCTTTGAGGAGTAACGAGGAAACAAACACTAATACGAATGATGGCATGAAAGCAATGGTTCCTAAGCCGGAAACCACAGTACAAGCGTGGTAATATTTTGGTTTTAAACAGAACCAACAAAGCCCATGAACATAGACGAGCCGATATGTCACATTTGTTTGAAAGTAGTGGCGAAGAAGAAGGGGAGGTGCAGCGGAACCTTCGTCTAAATAAATATAAATAAAACAGAGCAAAATGGTGCGTGCTCACAGACAGTGTCGTTCACTACATTGCAAAAGAAATGCAGCCCTTCAATACAGTTGAACAGTCAGCAATGTTACAAACGTTTGACAGACAGTACGAATTGATGGGAGAAACAATTCAGGAACTGTTTAAACTGCGTTTTATTTATTGTTTTTATTGTTGTGTGTGTTTTAATTGGAGTTTTGTTTTTTTTTCTTTACGGAGACTATTTTTTTACAGGGTCTATTTTTTGATGTTTTTGATTATTATAATGATTTTTTAAATGCAGTTTTCCCCAAAAGAGAGTCCATTTCATTTTCATTGTTTTTTTTTCCTCTTTTTTTATTATATTGGTTAATTTATTTTATTTAAAAACTAACTCTTAACCTTCCAATTACAGTTAAAAAGGATGTTTCAAAATAACATTGACAATAATATAGTTTATCGGCAATACGTTTTGGGACAATTATTGTCAGAAAAAATTTGTTATCATGACAGGCCTAGAATCTAGTAATCAATCACCATTTTTGTCACGGGATAACTCAAAAATAGGGACACACTGACTTTGCTTTTATGTTCAGTCAAAACCAGCTGATAAGTTTTAGTTTCATGTCAATAGGCCCGATAGAACGATATGTACTACATGATGGATTTAAATGAATTATTGTATGCCAGCCACACTGCCTCACAGCAAGAAAGTTACTGGTTCAACTTCCTGGTTGGGCAGGACCTTTCTGTGTCCTATCTGCATGTTCTCACAGTGCATTGTGGGTTTTCTCCAGGTACTACAGCTTCCTCCCACAGACCAACAACATGCTCACTGGATTAACGTGAGACTTGAAATTGCCCTGCGGTGTGAGTGTGTATGAGTGGTTGTCCGGCTCTTTATGTCAGCCCTGTGACTGGCTGGAAATGGTGTATCCAGCCTTTCACTCAGTGCCACCTGGTAAAGGTTTCACGACCTTAGGATACATTTTTCCTACACAAAGCTAAATTAAGCCAGGGAATTAGTGTTATAATTTACATTACAGCAGTAGTGCCCACCTACTATATTGTTTGATTGGCTCATAATGAATCTGAATGACCGACTGATCATCCAATCACCTGCTGGATATGCTTTTGTAAGGTTCTGCCCTGTCCCAAACACTTTCTATGGGGTGGTATGTCAGGTCACTTATTATCAATCCTAACAGAAATATCATGAACTATCTCTTTCTACACTGAATATTGATTTTTTTCAACTTCCAAAACATGTTTTATGGTGCAAAATCAGTAATGTTATGAAGAGATGCACACAGATCCAAGGAGACACTTATGACAGTGAAAGTAAGAAGTAGAACATTTAACCACAAAATACACAAAGCTTGGTTAAAATGTTTGCTCACATATTTGTGTGTGCAAATGTTTCATCCTGTGCTCCAAGATTGGTAAAATAACACAATTCTTAATTAGTCCTCAGAGACAGTTGTCTCGGCCACTTACTCAAGCTGTGCACTTCAAAACACTCACACAAACAAACACAAACACTTGACTGAATTCTCCTTGACTGTGCAGAACAGTCAGACTTCCATTTTCCCCGCTGCCAAAAATGTGCCAGTCATTTCCTGCAGACGTCTTTTATTAAGAACAAGAGACCGACGCACAGAAGAGCTCTGCAGGCGGCCTGTGGTCTGAGCCAAGACACAAGCTCTCTGATTATGAGAGGATGGCCTGATTGTATTTGTTGTTGTTTTATGTTGGGTTTGCTTCACTGTAACCCTTTTCCTTTGGCTTTTGCTTCAAGTGAAACACTGAGTTACAGCTTTAGTGATGAGGACAAGACCTCCACAACACAAACAGTTTATTTACTCCAGTAAGATTAACATTTTCTCACATCAGTGGATGATTGCTCACTTACAATGATTTCTTGTCCATGAAGTTTCATGCTCGCATTAGAAGATTCTACAGATTTATTGGAAAAGTGTTGCTCTAATTGCATAGCTGTAGTTGTTTCGATACAATGGAAGCTTTGATTTTGCCTGAGGGTCATATAATTATATTCTGGTAGGTTTTTAGTGTCTTTTAAAAACAATAAGCTGGAAAGTTTCTCCAAGAAATAACTCTAGGTATGAGCTGTATTAGTTTTATTACAAGTTCAAGGAGCCTGAAGGGAGTAAAGTTGAACAATGTGCTGCATTTTTAGCATAGCTGTAGAGATGAAACTGTGCTTTCCTCTCTGTTGGTCTGTGATTGTAGCAGAATAAAACACAACAGTCAAAAAGCCACTGTTTCTATATATGGAAATGTTGGATATTTTATTGGCTCTTTAATAAACAAGAATGTTAGAAATGCCTGTTGAGTTAACCTTTATAATGGAGCTGCTTCTCCTGCTGAGGGCTATTTTCACAGTAATAACAATTTCTGCATCCTCGTCTGTTTTCTGAAAATGTAATGTAACAGTTGCTCTTGAAAACTGCTGTTAAAGCTGCCTCTTAATTTTGTTTTCACTTTAGCTCATAATAAGAAATATACAGCAGTTACTGCTCGGGATGCTACATTACAAACACAATAACTTATAATGAACAAGTTACAGCAATAAAGGATAGAGTTAAATATGTAGATGGAGATAATGTGCCTTCTCTTGGTCTTTGTGGCTGTATTTTCAAAATTCTTTCTCAGTTTAGATATATCAGTTGTCGCTTCCTCTGAATCCCTTTCTGAGGTCCTGGGCTGGTGTCTATCTCAGCTGACATCAGGCATTACTTGGGAAACACCCTGGGTCCTCAGCCTATCGGAGAAAGATGCTTAGATGATTAGTTCCCTGTGTCAGGCCCTTAAGAGTACAACCATTGATCTGGTATTAAGAAGAATTGGTTGCAAGTTTTTATCTAACAGTATTGCTAAGATAACACACAAATTTTGCCCCAAGACAAATATATTAAAAAAAGTTCAGTGCCGGATTATGTTTTTCTTTAAGTTTAATTTAAGCATGCAATATCAGGCATCTTGGTGGGTCAGCAGGTTAGCGTGCCTCACACCTTCAATTCCCTGTGTTGACCAGGGTCTTTGGACTTTGCATTGTCTCCTTGGGCCTGTGTGAGTTTTCTCCAGGAACTTCACTTTCCTGCCACAGACCAAAAACATGATAATTAGGTCACCTGATGACCCTAAATTGCTCTTAGGCGTTAGTGTGAATGGTTGTCCGTCTACCTATGTTGCCCTAGCCAGTGACCAGTTCAAGTGGACTCTGCCTTATGCCCAGTGTCACCTGGGATAATCTCCAGCCCCCCAAAACCCTGAACAAGATAAGTGGTGTAGATAATGGATGGATATTTATTTAGATCGACTTTATTGACATTTACTACCCACAGCAAACAATTCCGGAGTTTTGTCATATCAATGCGTTTACAGCCTGGAATGGTTGCCAACCAACCAGAGAGCCAAAATATAGAGACAGACAACCATTCACACACAAGTACTAACCCATAAGGAGAATTTAGAGTAAACAGCTAACCATACAAACTCCACTTAGATTGGCCTTGAATGACTTGGGGGTGTAAAATAGGGACACACTTGTGCCACTGTGCTTCATTGGGAAAATTCATTTATGTTCAAAAACTTTGACTAAACTTCATGCACCAGTAAAACGTCCATTGCAGAATGGAATAGACAATATACCAGAATGGATTAGAAAAATGTTATTACCTTTACTAAAGAAGTAATATTTTATCTGCAAGATAACAAGATGTTCTTTTTGGATTTATATAACATTTTTATGAAATGCTGGTCTCTCTGCAAAAGGAGGACGCGAATAAACTTTGATGGTGATTCAGATTGGGATGCCCATTGAGATTTTTTTCTGTCTTTCATTTTATTGGGAGGTAGGACTGTTTTTTCACATTTTTTTCAAATAACTCAAAAGGTTCCCAGTCAGAGAATTTTGGTCACAGCATTAGGGAGAAAGCATTAGTTTTTTTTTTTTCTTTAACTTCCCTGCCCTGCACAGACACGAGGCCCCACACCACAGTGCAGGGACCTCCGGCCATGCAGGCGGAGCCATCCCCCGGCAGCTGCCCCACAAGTGGACCAGAAGCAGCTCCCAGCGTGGAGAGCCCCCATGAGAAAGCACTGGAGCTAAAAACCATTATACTCAAACAGTAATAAAAATATAAGAGAAGGGGGACATAAAGAAGAGAGATAAAATAACATAAAATGGATAACTGAAATAACGTAAAAGAAAATAAGAATTAATATGATAGGAAGTTTGACTAAAAGAATAAACAAGTTATACAGTAATAGAACACTAAATAATAAAGGAATAG
Organism: Scarus forsteni; assembly: GCA_036419115.1. Taxonomy (NCBI): domain Eukaryota; kingdom Metazoa; phylum Chordata; class Actinopteri; order Labriformes; family Labridae; genus Scarus; species Scarus forsteni. Next base: position 9,458,309 of record JAZDUH010000040.1, on the reverse strand, counting down.
ATAAGTCAAATAAATCAATTAAAAGCTAGATTAAAAATGTGGGTTTTAAGCCTTTTTTTTAAAGTATCAACAGACTCTGCAGACCTGAGATTCTCCGGCAGGCTGTTCCACAATTGGTGTCCATCGTATCTAAAAGCCGCCTCCCCGTGTGTCTTAGTTCTAACTTTTGGTATGGTTAAAAGGCCAGTGCCAGAGGACCTCAGGGTCTGCGAGGGCTGATATGGTAAAATATCAATTTTACAATTGAATCAGTATGGAGGAAGATTTTGATCTTCATTATTAGTTATTACTCCTCTGACATTTGCTAACACGTCAAACAGTAAAAAAAAAAATAATGCTGCTGCTTACGTTGATGTGGTAAAATGCCATCAGCTGATTAGAAGGTAGTTAGCTTGGTTAAGATTTAGAGAGAGTGTTTTAAGTTGTTCCATATGTTTGTGGTAATGCAGTGTGGGCATCAGCTCATCCTGAAGCTACTGCAGAGACCTGGGTGTGGCACTGGGATTATTTTACACCGCATAGACTCACAACCCAAGACAAACACACACACACACAATCACACACATGGACACACTCTCATACATTTGAATCTGATGTGTTTTTTCCCAACAAATAAGAATACCAGCCTCTGCTTCCTGTTTGCATCTTCTGCATATTCTAATGTCATCCTCTGTAGTCAAACTCAACTGTATTTCCTTTGCAAAGCCTTCTGACTGACTGCTTTGTGTTGTAATGACCGACTGTAAAGCCTGTTTGAGGTGAATGAGGAGGTGGAGGTGGAGGAAGAGGAGGAGGGGACAAGGGAGGAGCTTTGCACCGTGTAGATGCCTGCACACGCAAAATGTTTGTGGGTGTGAGTGACTGTGACTGTGTATGTGCACATGGTGTGTGTACAGGAACCAAAACAGAGTGGAGTCCCAGTCAGCAGACCTACAGTGGCAGTGAAAGAAAGAGGAGGGAAGTGACCAAAGAGAGACAGAAAAGATTCAAACCTCAGACACAGGAATCTACTCGGACAAGGATCAGTCCAGCTGGACAGGAAGAGAGACAAGAGTTATTCAACATCAGCATTTCCATCAGCCACCCTTGTCATTCTTCACAAGGAGCTCAGAAAATGACAGTGGACAACTTCAGGTCTATCCAGAATGAGATACTGTCTCTCAAAGGTATTACTTACATTGTCTTGTTTCCTCTTTTTTTAGTGCACAGTTTATGGAGTTGAAGTCTATTTTACGAGCAGTTTTACAATTTGGCATTTACTTGAAAGACCTTATGGCTACCTTAGGGAGCCTCTATGATTTCTTAATACAGCTGAGCATCAATCGAATAGTAAACACCTTAAAGATGATTCAAAGGTTTAAGATGGGCACCTAAAATGTGCTGCAGCCTGTTTAAGTTGGCATTGGACTGTTTGGCAGTCCTGCAATTTCACCAAGTTGTCTGAACTTATGTGTGCAACTGAAAAAGCATCTGGAGAATCACGTGCTATCTTCATTAGTCTTTAAATAATGACCTACTTTTTCTCCAAATTACCCAGAAAACCCTTCACCTGGCCACAGACTTTCTCAAAGTTTCTGACACATTTCTGTAATTTATTGCCAATTTAAAAAAAAATATATGGAAAACTTTCATCTCATCAGATTGAAAATTGCAAGAAATTCCCTTCACACTGGCCTTATGGCACAAATACACGCACATTGGCAACATCTGAACAAGTAGCAATGATGAGGCTGGCCCTTTTTTGATATACTCAACCTCTAATCAATTATTACAGAATAACAAGAAATGTGTACTATTTTTTTTACTAGTTATCAAAGTCTTTTTTGGATGATATTGCTGCCTTCTGATTATTTAGCGTTCGTTTTTTGCCACAAACCTATTTCTATTAGGACCACTTTGTCAAGTATAAACACAAGAGCAGTTATTTAAATTAGCTTTATTTGCATTTATTTGCATATTTTTTAATTTTGTGATTTATCTCTGTTGGGGACCGTCCCTGCTTTTCCACACCATTATGGTTCCTGAAAGCTCTAGGCAGGATCAGCACACAGTCCTGCCTCCTTGCAGCCCAAAGCGAAGCATAAGACTGAGGGAGAAGTAGGAAAATCTTCCTACAGAAAGCATCAATATCAACAGACCTTTGATTAAGTCAGAGAATGACATAAAGTAGGAGCTGAGGTGGAGGGGGGTTGCAAAGCAGTTTTTAGTGGGAGCAGCAAAAAGTAGGCTGCCAGAACACCTTAAGTAAAGGCAGCCCCATCTTGTCAACCTCAAATCTACAATGATTGTGCTTTTCTGAAGTGGCTTTGCCTAATCAGAGAGTTTAAAAGCAGGAAGAAGTGACACAAAGTGCACAAAGTGACTGCTCATAGAGAGATTAGCATATATGCTGACAGATTCAGTGGAACTTTTGTCAGATCTGGAGAACATTTATGTATCAAATGAAAAATAAATTATACTGAAAGGCTTCTGGATTAAGAGGCATTGGAGTTAGTTCATGTTCTGTTCTTTGCCCTGCAGCTTTAGCGCCTACTACATTATCTGATATGCTCTTTATGAATGCGATTGTTGGAACAATAGTCAAATCACCTGCAAGATATCCTCTGAAGGTTCTTCTTAAACACTTTCTATGGACTGTTGCCTTGAGAGACTAGTGAAATAAATTGACTGGTCCACCTGGTGTGCCATGTTAGAGCTCCTCAGAGAGCTTCAAAATATTTTTTTCATATGCATATGCCTCTGGCTGTACAGAATGTGGAAGGGCCTCATGGTAATATTTGCCTGGGGCCTCCAAATTCCTCAAACCGGCCCTGTTCGCAGTAGGAAGACAGGCAGGGAGGGGTGTCGGACGCAGCTATTGTTTGAGAATCAGCGGAAACTCAGAATATCCCCCAACCCAGACACTTTCAACTCAGCTTTCACAGATGTCTACAGAACAACAATAAGGTGCAGCAGATTGTGGATAAAAATAAAGTTATCCTCCCCTGTCCTCATAGTACACCGTATAGACTACTGTGTACTCTATTTGTACTGTTGACACAGAAAAGTGTGTCACTCTATGCCAGCCTGTACAAACAGACTGATACTGATGGAGGGAAGCATGCTGGTATTTCAGTGACGTACACTGAGACCTCAAATTTGCCTTTCAAACACACCATGCTAAAGTGAACATTTTCTTGTAGACCATAATAAGCTGTTAAATTAATCTAAATTAAACTAATGTGCTCCTATGTTTAAAGTTAATTAAATTTGCTGCTCTTTTCTTGACAACACATAAAAACAGGGGATGTAATGAATGACAACAAAGATGGTTTCACTTTTTGACTCCACACATACTTCTTTGTGTTTTGGTCATCTCCATAGTTACCTGTGCATGTAGTTAACATGTAACCTATCAGGTTTTACCACTCTGAGCAAGTAAGATGCACGTGCTGTGGCAGTTCCTGTCCTTTAACTTGATAACTGTAAGCGTGAGTTTAATTCTAACAGCAATAAAAGAACTTTGCTCTGGGTCAATGACAAATCAGAGGAGCAAATGACAACTGCTGGGATAAACTGTGATAGCGAACCATGAAATTGATGGTTCACTGTCACATTATGGCCATTTAGAAGCAACTTTATTGTATTATATGGATTAAACAGCAACCAGAACTTTATGTGTTTACAGCCCTTTTTACAACATTAAATCACTTAACAGGCTTTCAAGAGCGAGCTTCAAAAACGAGCTTCATGTGAAAGCATTTTTAACTAGAGATGCACAAACTAATCAGAAACTTAACATTTGTGTGCATCTATTTGAACCAATGATCAGCAAATTGAAATTTATGATTGCAGTCAACTATTAGATTGCTTAAAGTTATAACTAAGTTGTCTGCTGCTGAGAGCAGCTCTGTTTATGCTGTGATAATATGAGCTTACTGAATAGCTAGCGAGAAAGTGAATAGCACATGAGCATCACAGACACTTTTGTATGTTAAAAAACTCAGTCGTGCCCTCTGCTGTGGGTCAGTCATTGTGGTAGTTACTCAAGTCAGCAGCTGTAAGATCTCCCAGAATTCACAGTAAATCCGTCTCCTTAAAAAGCATTAATGCAGTTTGGAAAGTGGCCATCATGGAAAAATAAATAGAGGTAAATAAAATGTGACGATCCACCCATTCATGTTGATTCCATTCAGGTTAGCATGGGGCTGGAGTTACTCATAGGTGGCATCAGGTGAGAGGCAGAGGACTTGTCATTAGGTGGTTGTAAGGTCACATAGAGAGACAGAAACCATTCCCACAAACTCACACCAAAGGGCAAGGTCACTTAATATCCCATCAAGCATGACAATGCTGTTATGATGTGTCCAATTGTGACTTCAACATAAGGACATTTCAGTTTTGGTGAGAAAAATGATTAATATTCTATCGCCAGAAAGCTAATATTTGTTTCGAGTTTTTCGAGTGTGGAAAAGTGAGTCTCTATTCAGCAGAAAAGGAAAAAACTGAGGTAAATCTGAGTTTCCCCCAGAGGTTTGTCGATTCTGATAGGTACTGTGGTCTGGTTCTGCCCAGTTAAACCAAGGCATGTTAAAACCTTCAAATTAATTCACAATCAGTTTGAATGGATGCTCTGGTCCATACCATCCATAAGCTTTGTTTTAAGCACAATGAAAGCAACACAAGTTTGAGTTAACCAGGGTGCAATGATATCAAGAAAGATACTCTAATATCTTCTTTAAGGTAAAGCCCATATCCTAACCCATGCACCCAATTGTTAAGTGTAAATAGTAGAAATACTACAAAAAGCCAAATACAGTTCTGTGTTTCATTATTTAGGAGTGGTGGGAATTTGAGCTGTGGGCCACTACTCCAAACACAGAGTATGAGGGACACTGGAAAAGAGTAGTCAAGAGAAACAGCTCAAATCTGTGTGCTGCCTTTTTAGACAGCACATTTGGAAACCAGCTGACGATGGGATGAGATTCTTATTTTTTTTGTAAAGCATTAAGAAGTTAGGAAAAGCACATAATGGTTAAGAGCTACGAACAGAATTACAGTAATTAATTGAACATAAGGACAAATGAGTTCCTAAAATTGTTACAAATAAGATGACATAAGATGCTGTATTGTCAGGGCATCCTAACTTGCTGATTGTTGGAGTTGTGTGGGTTGGTGGTCTCTCTTAAGGTGCATTCACACCGGACGCTACTTGTACTACCTCGGCGATCACTCTCCATTCAAAGTCAATGTACAGCCGTGATGGGGCGGGGCTAACCCTCCCGCGATGCGACAGCCGCGTACAAGATGATCACTTCACTCGTCGCGCGATGTCAAAATTAAAAAAAAGTTGATCTATTCAGGCGATGTCGTGTGTGGCTGTGCGGCAACAGCCAATCAGCGGTGTGTGTACGTGTGACAGTGCAGTTATTCATCCACACTACAGGGCGGATGAGTTCCGTCTAGGCGGAACTAATCTCAGTGAGGACATTAGTTCCGCCTAGACAGACCGCGGTAAACTCACAGATAATGCTGCTGCATCATCAGCTGCAGTGTTTAGTGTTTGATAAGTGAGTGAAAAGGATACAGCTGGAATAATGTACGCTTATACATCCTATTATAAGGATAAGGATAAGGATAAAAATACTTTATTGATCCCCCGTAGGAGAAATTCAGTGGTCCAGCAGCTTTACATACACACACATACACATTCAAAAACAGGTTAAAAGTTACTAACGACAGAAATAAATAAAATAAATAAAATAAAAAATAAAATAAAAAAATTAATTATTATGTGATATATGATATGATCGCAGTGAAACTCGAGCGGACGTGACGTCACCGAGCGACGGCCAACAGCAGCGGTTACATTATGGACGCGCGACGCTACATCAGTGGGCGATGCGACTTTGGTAGCTGGGTCGCTTGCAGTGTGAACGCACCTTTAGGATGAAGCAAAGGTTTAGTTTGGAAAATCTGTTATGGCTTTCTGCCATAAAAGCTGTTCACTACCCTTAGATAAATTCTCCGTTTCTATCCTACAACATGATTTGGGCTAAAGTCTCTTGCACACCAAGGGCCACCAAACAGCATGAATTTCCAAATGTTTTAATGGTGAATGCTGACACAGCTACACATTCAAGCAAGTCGCCATGATGCATGATTCGACAAACGGTGACATATGTTTCAATGTTTGGATCTGCAGCAGCTCAGTCTAAAGGACTTGGGTTGAGGACTGAAGGGTGGCTGGCTCAAGTCCCGAACAAGCCATGTTTGGCAGTCTATTTGGTCCCTAGAAACAGTGGGTTCCAGCTGACTTCCTTGGCACTGCCCAAGTACCCTTGAGCAAGACACTGAACTCTGAAACTGCTCTTTAGTGCATCTTCAAGACCATCAGGCCAGCACTCTGATATCTCTGCATTAGTGTATAACCATAGGACTTGGATGTGCATGTGCATGGGTATTTTAGCCTGTGTTACATGTCCCAACAACAGAGTGGAAAGACTTGAATTTTCCAGTTAGGGAACAATAAAGTCTGACACTGAGTGCTCTCAATGGTCAGATGTGATCTGACGGGATGCACAAACTTTTAAACATTTGACCACTGTTCTAAAATTCAAGCTGTAATTTAGCTTAGGAACATTAAGTCACTGATATGCGTGTCTACAATAATTGGCCATGACTGTGTGCGAATCATATGTTCTAAAAAATACAATCTGTTTTATAGACCTTTAGATATGATAGGATTCACAGATTGATTATTGGCCTCTGCAAACAACCATTCAGTATCTGATGCAAATGTCACATTAAGCTAGCTTTCCAAGTCTCAGGGTCATTTTCATCCAAGAATAAACTTTTATAGCTACTTCTCAGTCTTTGTCTGATGCTTCAAGTCACCGTATCAACCCTGCATGCGAGTCTTCACACACTCACACTAATAGGCAGCTCTTAATTGGATCTCACCATGGCGCAAAAGTTGGATAAGAGGCCTGTGTGATTGATGTTGAAAGCCTCCCCTGCTTGTGAAGCTTATCATTTTTTATTTCAGCTTCTTGATACTTTTACTGAGAACTCTGCGTGATACCGCTGTTCCATGGTGCGGACCTCTTCATGTTTCATGAAATAATGCCTGATTCCAGGAAGCTGACACATGAACAGTGTGTGTGTGATTAATGTGATCTCTCCAGTGGTCCGTCTCGCTCCCTCTCTGCTTCTCTGTGTCCTCTGTGATCGATTTCAGCCTTGGTTTCACTTCCTGCGAGACCTGCAGCCACATAAAATCCCTCTGGCCTTCCTGTGGTTTATTTATGTCAGACACTTCCAAACTGCTACTGGATGCTCTCTTAAGGGAGTCCGTGCATCTGGCCAGCATCTAATACATGATAAGCCAAGGATAACAGTTTGATTTTTTTTTTGCTTTGCAGAAAAAATGAAGCCCTTTTTCAGATAAACTACTGTTCTTGGTTCGATCATTTATGAGTCAAGAGCTCACATTTTACCGGATACATTTACGTTTTCCACACACTGACAACAGATGAAAGAGCATTGTAGTTGAGATGATAAACCTCTACTCTTGAGGAATGCTTGTCTCTTGATTGAGGTTCAAGTCTTCTTCATTTTTTACCTCAGGAGGTTATGTTTTTGCTGGCATTTGTTATTTTGTTTGTTTATTTGTCTGACTATAAGCAAGATACTTCAATCAATCAAGCAATCCATATTTATATCAGTATTTTCTGGCATATATTGCAATTTCAATTTCATTCAGGATTTTCCTCAAATCAAGCTTCAGTGCAATATTCACTATCTTTACAGTATAGACAACAATAAGTAAATCAGTGGGCAAAAGCACAATGCACATTATTAATCATTGAATATTGATGATTAGTTTTCCTTTATTAAGGCATACTCCAACTTCTACACCTAAACAGAGACTTTGTATTGTTGATCTGCTTACCAGCCCTTCTTTAAATGCAAATGTGTAGTATGTGTAAAAATAGTTGACACAACAGACATGGGTCAGGAGCTCTGCAAAAGCTTATGCTTTTTTGAAATTGTGATTTCAACCCAAATTTGATGAATCTTTCAGCCCCAGTATAATGCAAGTACAGACACTTCCAAACTTGATCAAGCCGAAGCCACAGTCTAAATTTCAGAGATACATATATTACGGTATAATCAACAACAGCAACCATGGATAGAGAGGTCATTCTAATATTAATATTGACATCTAGGATAATTATAAACTGGAGTGGACTTATTTAGATAGATACTTTTATTGACAGACTTGAAGTCCATAAACAAAACAAAAAATACAAATACAGTTAAAACAGACACCGCACAATAGATTAAAAAAAACAAACAAACAATAATTATAAAAGACATCTATACCAGTGTCTCCACCAGGGAGACTGGTATCGAATGGAGCTAAGCTGGGGATTTGTCAGTCTGCACATAAAGTTATACATCAGATTTCTCAGTAGAGCATTAAAAGAGTAAAGCCCAGCATAACAAAAAAGTTCACTTGCACTGGTCCACCTTGGTTTCTTCAATAAAATCCTCATTGCATTATTGTAAGCTGCATTGAACCTCTGGATGCTAGCCTTTTTTATTTCTTCCACAGAAGAGTCAGTATAAAGAGGAGTACAGTATGTCCTAAAGAGAGTTATCTTAACACTATCAGAGCACAGAGAGAATCTGTGCACCAAAGTGTTAGCCTGAGGTTAGAGCATACGGCACTGTCTATACAAATCATCGTTGTCACACATATTATCAGTAATAATGTGCCCAAGATATTTTATTTTGTTCTTAAGACTAAGCTTTGCCCTGGCTTATGTTAAATAATATCACAGCATGTAGTTTTAATGCTGTTAAAATGGGTTTAGCTGGTATGAAAGTATGAATCTATCTTAAATGATGTACCTTCTGCTGATGGTTAATGCAGGATAAAACACTTGAAGTTGAGCAGGTTCACAGCGACAGGTCATTCATGATTGTTTGTCAAGGTCATACTAATATACTGTGTTTGCAGGAACAGAAACTTGATGTTGTTTATCTCTCTGAAGTTAGCATCAGGGACTGTAAAAAGTATTTTGGGGGGACGATTTATCATTGATAGGGGAAAGAGACAGTGGGTTGACTTGTTAAGGGGGCTGAGAGAGAGAAGGGGAAGATGCTCTACATATGGGTCTCAGGTGTGGATCAAACTGGGGCCAGTACGAGTATATATGGTACACACATTGTTGCTTAGCACTCAACCAAATCAGCACCCTTTCTCATGGGATTCAATTAAAGTTTCAGGCAGTGTTTACTCTGGTCAAAGGGAGGAGTGATTTGATTTGATAGTGATCTGAATCCAGATGTGGATCCAGGATTTATTAGGTTTGAAAACTCAGACATTCCTTGACTGAGGTTTGTTATTAAACACTTCTCGTTTCTGTATCTTATTAGAAATGCTCTTTTTAATTACAAAAATGACTTAATAGCTATTTTTTTACAAAAACTATCTGGCATTATTTCAGCTGTGGTTGCCAAATATACATAAAAATATGTAGGGAAGAAATATATATAGTTAACCTTTTCACAATAATTTAATGTAAAAACAACTACATTGTCAGCTGACTTGTTAAAGGTCTTGTATTGTGTGTTTTTATGACTTCTAAGAGAAAAGTGCATGTCTATATGTTGTCACTTTTGTTTCTCATGGTGGCTCTTATATTTACAGTAAGAATCAAACAATCAGTCAATATTTATTTGTATTGCACTGTTAGAGCAAGATGATGTAGCAAAAAGTGCTTTGGATGACACAATTAGAAACCCGCCTCCTGATCCACATTCAGCATGCAATTACACATCCACACACACTAAGAGAAGACATTTTGTAAAACACATTAGATAAACTTCAAATGATAAAAATCTATAATGATAAAAGAAAATATGTGATAAAAAATAAATAAAATCAAAACACCAAAAGTCCACTAAGCTTTAGCTGTGAAAGCAGCCTTGTCTTGTGTGTTTCTTATAAAGACCGGTAAAATTATAATGTTAAATATTTGAAGGACAAAAAGCCTAACTTACCTGAATTTGAAATGCCTACTTTAAAAAATTATTGTGACCCCTAACAAAGTACACTTAAGTACTGGATAATAGCCTCTATTAGGGAGCTTTATCATGGTCATGGTTCAGAGTCTTGTCACAGTGTTTTCCACTGTTCGTCCTAGAGGAGCAACAGCATAGTGAGGAATGAGGCCTTGACATTCCTCCACTATTGTCTGAAGGAAATCAGTTTTTATTACTCAGGAAATCTCCCACGGATTTGAAATGTGTTAGGATTACATTCCAGTCTGTTCGGAAAACAGTCCATAAGTCTGTCCGACTAATGTAGAGCATTTTAAGACACTGCAGCATAAACTCAGAGATAAGTTCTGGTATTAAAGGTTTGTTTTAATCTTACTCTGAAAACCATGAGCATTTTGATCACTACTGTTTCCCCTAACACCTTCAAAGGCAGTATTTTCTTTCCTTTGGCTGCTCTGTTTGTCGCTGTATGCTCAGTCAATCACACATATCGTACGCAGTCTGTCGGGATGTTTTGTCCAAACACTAATCAGAGTTTGAGGGAATTCCCTGACCTGGGCCACAGCCAGAGAATTTAAGTCGCTGACCTGCCCGTCAGACTGAATCCCCTTTTCCTACTTTTAGACCAACTCACGTAGACCCGGTTTCCTTCTGTCACACTTTGGTGCACCTCTGTTTCCTGAGTGGAACAATCTGTGACAAAGGTGACATTCTGTCGTGACGGTAATGTCTCATGTGAGGCTAAGAAAAAAAATACATACACATGCCAGAGCTTTGGAGTGGATGGAAAGAAGGCTGTCATTGCTGTTTTATGCTGCAATCCAAAATGAGCTGACCCTGATTTTTTAGCTCCTCTGATTGGAACAGCGCAAGAAGCACAAAATCAAAATCAGGTCTTTTGGGATTACTTTTGGGACACCTCCATGTGTGGATTCAAATGAAATACAAATGAAATCTTTTGCATTGCAACCTCAATTTAACATTCAAGTTGAATAAATGTCACTCTGCAGCATGGTGACATGCAGACAGACGGCACTGCTCTCCCTACCATTCATTCGGGTCTGCAGTCTGGAGCTCCAACATGAACCTCTGCTGCTCCAACAGAAAACATAATGCACATTGAAACACAAAATCTTGCCACACCAGTGCCCAGTGTGATTTCACTCAAATGCAGCCTGAGGATCTGATCTGGAGAGAAACTATTTCCTCATATAACCGCATATTCTAATTGCTTCTTGAAAAATGTGTCTATTATCAAATATTTTTAATCTGTGTCCACATGTCATCTTATTTCAATTTATAGACAAGCAAATTAAGTGTGCTAAGGGCAGCATGGTGGTTTACCTCAAAGCTAGAGGGTTGCTGATGTCGTCTAGGGCCTCACTGTGTGGAGTTTGGATACTCTCCCTGTACCTTCTTGTTTTTCTCCATGCAATCCAGTTTCCTCCCGCTGAACAAAAACATGCTTGTTAGGTTAATTCTTGACTCTGAGTGTGAGTTTGAATTGCTGTCTGTGCTGCTGTGTGGCCCTGTGATTGGCTGGTGACTGCTTTAGGGTGAACCCTGCATCTCATCCAATGCTGGCAAGGGTGGGCTCCATGGTGGGGTACACTGGTGTGCCTCGAGACATGTGGCACAGGTGTGCTGGGAAAGTTGTACAACCTTACGGTATCAATGCAACTAATGGTGATTGAGGTGGTGATTGATTTTTTTAATGAACTCTCCATCATTTTTGTAAATTTTTGTCATATTTCAGCAGGTTTCAGTTGACTTAAAAACATCTATCCATCTATTATCTATTTGAAAGAGGCAGAGTACTCCCTGAACCAGTCGTGAACCAATCACAGAGCTGGAATAGAGAGACAGACAATGATATATGCCCTTCCTCCTACCGAAGGGTCATTTAGAGTAACTTGTTAACCCAATTAGCTAGGGCTGGGTATCATTCAGATTTTCTGGATCGATTCAATTTGATATTACAAGGTCTCAAATCGATTTGATTCATGATTCAATTCAGTATTTATTCGGTCTGGGATATCTTAGTTAAATAGTACTGTAAATTTAAAAAGTTACCTTTTGACCTGGTACATCATTAAAAATTGTTTTAACATGAAGAGCTAAACCCAAAGCAGTTACATCAATCATATTTTGATGATATGCATTAATGCATATTCTGCAAATTACTTTTTTTTTTTTTGTCCAACTCGTATTTTCCTTTGTACTTGTTAAATCTAAAATACTGTACATCCAAACATCAGCTTTTAAACTTGCCAGTGGTGCCCATATAGTGCTTCCACCATGTTTGTTTGCTGTAACATCTCATGAGATCTTGTTCAGTAGAAAGCAACGCTAAACGCTGATCACACGAGACTAGCAGGGTTGATACCACAGGCTGCTTCTCTGCACATCCAAAGAAGAAAAAACTACCCAAGTTAAAAGATCGATCTTTGGATTTTATGGATCGATTATGAACCAGTTAAAGGAAAATCGATTTAAATCGATTAAATCAATTTTTTAAACCCAGCCCTAGTGTTGACATGTTAGCAGTACCGCAACACGGAGAATTACACAATCATTACACAAAGTTGAACAAATTAAGACCCAAAATATTGGATTAGAACAGTTTAACAGACAGTTTTATAAGAATTACACAAGTTTGGCGGTAATGTTTTGCAGAGGAAGAGAATATTTCAGCTTTTGGTATCAGATGTGTTGTAACCACAATGTGGGGGGGGGGGGGGGGACAGACAAACACTCACGCTCACACTCATACCCAAGTGCCATTAAGAGTTACCAATTAACCCAATGAGCATGTTTTTGGTCTGTGGGAGGAAGCCGGAGTGCCCAGAGGGATCCCACGTATACACGGGAAGAACATGTAAACTTCACACAGAAAGGCCCCTGTCCGACCCGGGGATTGAACCGTGAACCTTCTTGTTGTGAGGCACGTGCACGACCTGCAGCACCACCGTGACACCCGCGAGACAATATAGTTGACATATTTAGCTTGTGCTTGTGTGCAATATGCATGCAAAAACTAAACCTTATTTAAAAGCAAAAAAATGTGCATTATTAATGAGAAATTACAGTGTCATAACAGATAACTATTTTACCCTCTGTACTGTGCACTGCATGTTATGTGGAGGTCAGCAGTGGGACAATGCCCCGTTCTTTCTGGAGTCATATTCAGGACACATTTTGAAATAAAGTTACACTTAGCCAAGCAAAAAAAAAAAAAAAAGTCAGATCTGTACAAAAACAGCTTAACTGGGAATACAGGTTTTCAGTCTGAACTCCACCGTGTGTGATAGTTTGATGGTTTTATCCTGTTCTCTTCTATCAAAAACATTCAAACTGAGTTCTAGATATGTGAAACTCTCCTTGAATTGACAAATTAAGTATCTCTTTGCTGTCAAATCAGCAGGGATGTTGGTCACACTGAATGTGTAGGTGTTTCCCATAATCACAGGCTGCTGTGTCAGCGTTTACGTGTCTGCGTGATGAGCTCTCTCTGAAGTGTCTCCCCGCTCTGTCGTCATGGTGCATTCATGTGAGTGATGAGCCGCTGGCTGACGGGCTGCTCACATTATCACCAGTTTGCTGATTACAGAGAACAATGTCGCCATTCAGTACAGTCTGAGGCCTGTGTTCACTGTCAGGCATGAGGAGGCGCTACAGAGCAGGATAATGATGAATGGAGACTGACTCATTTGACAACACCGTGAGAAGAACGATGTATTCTGTGTTTGTTTACTCTGCAGTGTGGCATTTATAGCAGCTGACTGAACAATATGTGTGTGTGTATCCTGCATTTATAATCTTTTACCCTGCTCACTCTTGCATATTTTGCATAAGAGCTAAACCCAAAGCAGTTACATCAATCATATTTTGATGATATGCATTAATGCATATTCTGCAAATTACTTTTTTTTTTTTTGTCCAACTCGTATTTTCCTTTGTACTTGTTAAATCTAAAATACTGTACATCCAAACATCAGCTTTTAAACTTGCCAGTGGTGCCCATATAGTGCTTCCACCATGTTTGTTTGCAGTAACATCTCATGAGATCTTGTTCAGTAGAAAGCAACGCTAAACGCTGATCACACGAGACTAGCAGGGTTGATACCACAGGCTGCTTCTCTGCACATCCAAAGAAGAAAAAACTACCCAAGTTAAAAGATCGATCTTTGGATTTTATGGATCGATTATGAACTAGTTAAAGGAAAATCGATTTAAATCGATTAAATCAATTTTTTAAACCCAGCCCTAGTGTTGACATGTTAGCAGTACCGCAACATGGAGAATTACACAATCATTACACAAAGTTGAACAAATTAAGACCCAAAATATTGGATTAGAACAGTTTAACAGACAGTTTTATAAGAATTACACAAGTTTGGCGGTAATGTTTTGCAGAGGAAGAGAATATTTCAGCTTTTGGTATCAGATGTGTTGTAACCACAATGTGGGGGGGACAGACAAACACTCACGCTCACACTCATACCCAAGTGCCATTAAGAGTTACCAATTAACCCAATGAGCATGTTTTTGGTCTGTGGGAGGAAGCCGGAGTGCCCAGAGGGATCCCACGTATACACGGGAAGAACATGTAAACTTCACACAGAAAGGCCCCTGTCCGACCCGGGGATTGAACCGTGAACCTTCTTGTTGTGAGGCACGTGCACGACCTGCAGCACCACCGTGACACCCGCGAGACAATATAGTTGACATATTTAGCTTGTGCTTGTGTGCAATATGCATGCAAAAACTAAACCTTATTTAAAAGCAAAAAAATGTGCATTATTAATGAGAAATTACAGTGTCATAACAGATAACGATTTTTCCCTCTGTACTGTGCACTGCATGTTATGTGGAGGTCAGCAGTGGGACAATGCCCCGTTCTTTCTGGAGTCATATTCAGGACACATTTTGAAATAAAGTTACACTTAGCCAAGCAAAAAAAAAAAAAAAAGTCAGATCTGTACAAAAACAGCTTAACTGGGAATACAGGTTTTCAGTCTGAACTCCACCGTGTGTGATAGTTTGATGGTTTTATCCTGTTCTCTTCTATCAAAAACATTCAAACTGAGTTCTAGATATGTGAAACTCTCCTTGAATTGACAAATTAAGTATCTCTTTGCTGTCAAACCAGCAGGGATGTTGGTCACACTGAATGTGTAGGTGTTTCCCATAATCACAGGCTGCTGTGTCAGCGTTTACGTGTCTGTGTGATGAGCTCTCTCTGAAGTGTCTCCCCGCTCTGTCGTCATGGTGCATTCATGTGAGTGATGAGCCGCTGGCTGACGGGCTGCTCACATTATCACCAGTTTGCTGATTACAGAGAACAGTGTCGCCATTCAGTACAGTCTGAGGCCTGTGTTCACTGTCAGGCATGAGGAGGCGCTACAGAGCAGGATAATGATGAATGGAGACTGACTCATTTGACAACACCGTGAGAAGAACGATGTATTCTGTGTTTGTTTACTCTGCAGTGTGGCATTTATAGCAGCTGACTGACCAATATGTGTGTGTGTATCCTGCATTTATAATCATTTACCCTGCTCACTCTTGCATATTTTGCATACAGATGAACTGGATGAGGACGTATTTTTGAAGGGACATTTCCTTTCATCTACTCTTGAATATAAGTTCTTCATCGTTGTAGCTGTAATTAGCCCTCACATCGAATCTGACCAGCAACAAAGAGCAAAGGAAGCACATCCTTTATAGTCATGACAACTCATCCACTCGAAGCATTATTGAGGCAAAGCAGTAACTCTTGTCCTGTGTTGTGTATCATTATTGCTGCTTGTTTGGATCTATTTCAGCAAATGTTGTGTGGAGATTTAGAGACTGTTAGAGCACAAAGAGAGGAAGGAAAAGTTACAAGAAGCTTTTGAAGTTTCAGGAAGTTGTAGCTGCTTTGATGGAGATCTCCCTAATCTTAAATGTGCTGCTGTACACCCATAACTCTTCATGGTGGAGGAAGAGAAGGATCAGATATGGCAGTTATCAGATGTATCACTAGACTTGAGTAGCAGTAGTCTGGTACTCAAACACATCTTCTTCACTGCAGTTAAGTTAAGGTTGCTTTACATATGAAGTTTGGCAGTCCTTACACCTAGATGTTCCAGTCCAGATGGGTGTTTCGCTTTTGGCACAGCTTGTTTGAAAAGTCTCTTTTGGTTTTGGTTTGAAGAACTGCACCAAAGTCCCTTGATAGAGGCGGTCTTGTCTTGCTTTGAATCAACCTCTGGAGCAGTACATTGTGAAGCTTAGATGCATGACATCACAGCTGTGTAGAGCGGACTGCATTAGGGCGAAATTTTAAACAAAGAGCAACAATGGAAGACCATCAGCACTCCAGGACTCCGTGGACTATTGTTTGATTAGGACAGTCTTTGGAGCAACAGCAGTGAACAAATAAGTCTAAATCCATGGCCTATCTAAGCATAGTGATGATTTTTGTGACCAATTAACATACTGCAGTGCGTTTTAGGGATGTTTGGTACATGCACCACATCTTCAGAGGGGTGCCAAAAATGGGATGGCAGATATTGGTCATTTAGTTACTGTTTCTCCTTACCTGACCAGTGGACACACCAGTGAACATGAACTTGACTGTTTGGTGGAAAGTCATCCACTTTTTTTACTTAGGCACAAAGTACCAAAAACAATTTACCATTACTCACCGTGTCATAAGCAGATAATCACAAGGCAACATGACCTGCCTCATAAAGGTCTTTAGTTTCTCAGAATTTAGTCCAGCTCCTCCTACCGAAAGAATTTGATCATTTAATTATTTAACCCTTTATTTTAACAAAGCTGCCCCCTAGTTTCTCTGACACAATTCTACTGGTGTTACAGTGTAAAAGTTACCATGCTATCTGGTGGCTTCTTTTTGTCCACTGTAGACTCCAGCAAGTATAAAGAGCTCTTGTCAAACATTAAAAAAAACATTAATAGATACGCTTATCTGTTTAGTCAGTCATGAGACTTTAACCTCATCTCATAGCCACTGTATGCTTTATTGGCTTAACAGAGCTGGGCAGTTAGTAAAAAATTAAGTGAGATTGCAGTGATTGCTTTCCACAAATATGCAAATTGAATAAAGAAGATTAAAAGATCACTGTGCCACATGTCATGTTGAACTTTCATTTTGTTTTTCCTTTATCAATGTTTTGAGCTTTTTGTAGTTAGAGAAGTATATTTCTATGAATTGTCCATTCTTGAATATTAAACTGATAGGGATCGAGATCTCAATATCTGTTGAAATAATTCAGATTATGATTTTTTGCCATAATCTCACAGCTGAATAGCCACTTAAATTTCTTCATATAACGCAGGGCATGACTTATAGTCACACTCTGTCAGGTAGCCCTGCCTTTGTGTGGGACTTGGCATGCTTCAAAGTGCGTAAGTGTGAACATGAATCAGTCCAAAGCTATTCTTTTCAACAAATCATGGACAAATCAACCAGGCTGTATATGAACTTCCACTCAGATTTGTTCTGGGTGAACTTTTATTGTTGCCTTTTATTCATTTAGTTCAGTTTACACTGGTGAACTCTTACAGATCAAGTTGTGTTCTATTTAGTAACCCTCTATTTTGTACCATAGCTCTGATCAGTGCCTCTAAAACAATATGATAAAATATTGCTATTTTTATCCAATAATTTTAAATTTGATTCATCTCGAAAGTATCAAAAATGATGACACCATAACAGCTGAAAAAGTGCCAGCACCAGATACCAGGACCAGCTGAAGCTTAGCTTTGTGTTATTACAGTCATAAATACCACAGTCACTCTGTCATTTCCACTGGCTGTAAAGAAATATCACAGAGAAAACAAGTCAGTGAACAATAAATAAAATAATCAGTTGCTTTCGTCTGTCTCGGTGTGAAGCTGTGCTGCTGTTTTGCAGGTAATATTAACAATAACCCTGCGAACATTTTCTGCATTGTTTACAGAAATTTTGATCCCAGTTGTCAGAAATACATGGCCTAATTCAACTCACATTGTTCTAATTTTGGGTTCACTCACCTTGCTTGTTATTTGTTTGCTTCAGATCATGTTCTCACCTAAAACACATTAAACTCTGATGCATTTTGAGTCAACCAAAACCCCTGTTTTTAGGCAGTCTGGAGTTCAGGCACCAACCCAACAAAACAAACCATGACATAACACACCAGAGTTAGCTCCAAAAGTACCCAACAGCTTAGTTGACGAGTTCTGCTCATGTAAGGTAAAGCTGAATTAGTATTTTTTAATAGAAATTGTCTTTAGGTTGAAATGATGGATAAAAGTTGCTTATGAGTGTATTTGTCCACTGGGTTTTTAATCATTGTGCCTTGCAACACAAATAAGGGGCATCAGTGTCTCAATCTGATTGTGTGAACTGGCAGAAAACAGACGGTTGCATGTTCAAGCCAAGCTATGGCTGTCCCATGGCCTTGTTTTCTTTGGGCAAGATACTTGCCTCCGGGTTGCTCCCACTGACACAGTGGTGTGTAAATTGGAATGAATGGGCATGCATCTTTTTGCTGATACCGATGAACAAGAACGGATAAAAGATGTACGCAGTCATTCATTTGCAGGGTTCCTTTCTCACTAGATGTCATTGCCTCAATACATTCCCTGACACACTGAATCAGCAAACTTGACACCACAAAATCACCCAGCTATGGTCTAGAGTTTACAATCTGTGACCGTCAGGGTGGCCGGGCCTTGTTGCACACCTGTCAGGGACCAGCCAAGACCCGATAAGGGAAATTGAGGAGGTTTTCAGAGGCTGTATCTGTACATTGAAAGTCTAAACCCTCATTGAGTGAATGTGAGAGTGTTTTAGTGTTCATGGGTAGAGTAACTTACATATATCTTTGATTAGTCAAAGAGATGAGAAAAGCACTAAATTAGCTCTTTTTCTGTTACTGGTTGTCCTACTATTTACAATAAACAGGGCCTTGTTCTCTCAAAGTCAAATATGCTACATGTCTGTTGAATTTTGGACAAGAGGCAGGATAAAGTGCCATGAAAAAGAGGCAAATTGCTCATGTATTAATCTTACAGCCCTTATCAGGGGGCATTTTGCATTTATCCTTTAAATTTCTTTGGAAGTGTATATGCTGACAGCGCAGAGAGGGTTTTCCTGTGAAAAATGTCATATTATTGTCTTGGAGATATACACTGTAATCATTTGGCTTCACTTCAAAAGAGACAAACATGATGTAACTCTATCCACAAATATTCAGTCTTTGAGTGGAGACATCCCGCTGCCAATAACGCCAAAAAAGGAAACATAGTGTTTGACAGAAGCTGCACGTCAGAGGACAGGAATGAGCTTCAGGTTAATAAAAGCTTCAATAAGGATGGAGAAAGACGGTTTGGGATTTATGGCAATAATTTTGAACAGTCTGCATGTCAGTCAAGAAGTGACTCACAGACCAGTCATCTTTGTTTAATGTATCATTTTTCCTATCAAAAGATGCAACCATCAGCTCAAAGCACTGTTTGTATAGATCACATCTTCTACCAAAAGCTCATGACTGATTTGTTTACTTTGCACGTAGAATTAGAAACAAAATATTTGATTTTTTTTTTTCAAAGTTACCAGCTTAAAGTTGAATTCCCTGGAGATTAATGGTCTCTTCCAGTCGGAGAATACCCCTTAAATGCACAAATGAGTATTTAAATTGTGATTCAATGGCCTCGACTTGGGCTAAGCAGGATGAACCAAACAGCACATATTGATATTTTCTGCAGAGCACTGAAACCATGTCCATTATTTTCTGTAAAACCCCCCAGCAACATCACAAAATACCACTGAATTAAAATGCTGCAGTGCTTATAAACTACTTCGTAAAGAAAAAGTCTGGCCTTGTATGAAGTTCAATGTATTGGTTAAAAGCTCGGTTCACTCATTTTCATCAAACTGTGCTGTCTGTCCTCTTGTGTGCTCTCTGTTCTGTGTGGTCTATTCTAATAGATTGGAGTTGACAATGGATTGTGTAAGTCATGTTATTGTTGACCTAAAGAATAGCTCCTCCGTCTTTTCCTCCTGTTTTTCCTTGAAACTCAGCACATGGGAATCACATCAAATTCCTCTGCTGTTTACTGAGTGTCAGGGTTTCTCTGCCATGAAACAGACGAGCTACAAGAGTGCAGTTCCTTCTTTTCTCAAATACACTCATAATACATTCTTAAAAGTTTTCATTGTTTTATTTCCTCTTGTAGCACATGGTGTCAGCAAAGTTTCTACACACCTGGTGTCACACCCTCATTTACAACCCCTGAAGCAATTTGTACACAATCAGGACATTCCAGTGACACAGTGATCCTGGCATCCCTGCAAGGAAATGCATCATGGGTAGTTTCCCCCTTCTGTTCTTGAACTATTTTTGGTGATAGAGGGACCCTGGGGAAAGACCTGATAGTATGAGGCTGATCCACAGTCCAGCAGCTGTGATTTCACTTAGTGTCTCCCTCATACTGAACAGATACTGTAGGAGAGGGAACAGCCCCACTTCTCTTCACTTCCTCTTATTGTCTGTTGCTGCTTCTGAGAGAGACAACGTGGATGCAGTGTCTTCTTGGACTATTAGGGTGGGATTGAGGTCATGGAGGGTTCTTGTAATCATGTCATATATTTTCTAAAAACCCATGACATTTGTTTACCTAGTCATTTTGGGGCCAGTGCAACATGCTGCTTATACGTTTTTATTAGCTGTATCAGTTGCTTATTTCTATGATGGGGGATGATTTTTTTCCCATTATTCATCCTTACATTCATCCATCATCAACACTGCCTATAGCTTTAAGGGTGACAGGGAGTGCAGACTATCCCAGCTGATATTGGGCAAGAGGCAGGGTACACCATGGACTGGTTGCAAACTGAGGATTGACATATAGAGGCTGACAACAATTTACACACTCAACCAAACATTAGTCACCATTTAACCTGGTATGTGGGAAGTAATCAGTGCACTCAGAGAGAAACCAAGCTTGCACAAGGACAATGCAAAAGCATGGTGTTTGAACCAGCAGCCTGCTCACTGGGAGGCATGCATACTAATCTGCTGCAAACATTCAAATATCAATATTTCAAAATGATTTTACAGATGCAACAGATTTAACTTTCCCCTTCCAGCAAAATGCCTCCTGAGTTCCAGTCAATTACCAGCCAAAATCCAGCCAATTGAAGTGCGCAAATTCCACCATAAGCATACCCATTTGATGTCGCTTGCTGTACAAGAACACACCCAATGGGATTGTCCTTATTGGAGTAGCACTAGCATTAAACAGTCACTACTTTTCTGTCTTGTCATTGTGGGGGATCTCACGGCAGTCATGACAGTGGCCAGGTCTCAGTTACGTACGAGTCAAGACTCAGCCATGGAAAGTGGAGAAAATTAAAGTGGCTCAATCTGTAGCTCACACCCATACCACATATTATTTCTATTTGTAAGGAACACCATCTCCCTATTTCTAGCAATGACCTGCCTGTGTCCCCAGCTGCCTTTTTTTACTGACAGCTCTCACAGTCCTGGTTCCAGTGCTCCTCACCATACTTCAATGTTGCAAGGTTACAGACTTCCACAAATGTAACTTCCATTTCACTCTCTAATATCTGTAACTTGGTTTTATCACCCAGAAAACATAAAACAAGTAATACTGAGGACAACAGTGTTTCCAGAGCTTGAAGAACTTTTCATCTGTCTCATCTGTGGTTGCATCTCAAACTAACAACTGTGGATTGACTCTTATTTGTCATTCACTTCATACACTACAACAAATTAAAACACTGATTTTAGGAACTGATGGCTCCCAAATCCCCACAAATGTCCGGTTGTGCTTAAATTCTCAAGGCGGACCCTGGTGAGAAGGTATCCTGTCCTGTTCTTTTGAAAACATAGATGTCTTTCCTTGGTTAACAGAGATGATGCTGGGAGTTCTTCACATTACTGATTTTAAGTAGCCTGTGGGGCAGAGGTGGCAAAAATGCAAGGTTGTTCTAAATGTTTAACTATTATTTCTCTAAAATCACTGTCATTGCAATGTCAAAAACCATGGTGGTGAAGCAGTGTTACTTCCCAAGGTGCTCAGCACTGAAAATGCTTGACTACACTTGTAAAAAAAAAAAAAACATCAGCTGTGGACAAAGGCGATTGCAATTATCATGAAACTCTTTTGATTCTAAAACAGGCTTACAGCACAACACAGAATCATTTGATTTAACAATAAATGATAAATGTAGATTTTTGCAAATAAAGGCAGCTCTGTAAAAGTAACAAACAGACTTCTTCCTGTGAGATCAATTTTTTGGGAAATGGAAATGAGGTTTTAAGGAGATATTTATAAAAACAGTTTGGTCTATTGGTCACTTTTTCACCTTATTAACACTCTAGCTGTGGTAATATTTTACTGTGAACACCGGAACCAAAAAACATAGCTATGGTTGGGCATTCTGCAAAGCACTTTGTGGAGCTAACACAAGTTTTTAGATAATTAGCTTCAGAGAACCCAACATGAAGTCACGGAAATGTCTAAAAGCTAGATAAGGAATACACATTTTTCTTAGGAGTTACTTCAATAAAAATGTTTTTATGCACCTGAATATTTTAATACCTGGAGATGTTCTTGCAGTTCAACCTGCAAGCACATGGAGGAAAGACAAATGAACAAGTAGTGCTCCTCTGACTAGGCATTAACTAAGATTCTGGACAAGTTATCATCAAAAATGTAGAAAAAATTTTTGGATCGCCACTATAATGTTATCACTCCTCCCTTTTGCCATGACCAACATTCCCCTAAATTTTAATCCAGATCCATGCTTAGCATTGTGAGTTTTCTTGCTAACAGACAAATGGACTAATGGACAAATGCCAGCAGAAACGTCGCCTCATTGGCATAGGTAATAAGAATTGGGAGCTTAACTGTGGGTGTGTTCATTCATGCTAGCTAAACTACTGAAAGATAATGCAATGTGTGCTGTTGTTTTATCTTATAGAACAGGACTCCGTGGTCTTTACACTAACACTATGAAGAGAGGGGACAAAGAGGGGCTGCTTCATTTAAAACATGTCATTAGTGAACTTAACAGATGTGAAAATTATTACCTCCGCCAGGGAGGTTATGTTTTCGGGAGAGTTTGTTTGTCTCTGTCTGTGAACAAAATAGCTCAAAAAAATATGGATGGATGTTGATTAAATTTTCAGAAAATGTTCAGGATGGGAAAAGGAAGAAGTGATTCAATTTTGGTGTTGACCCGGATCACTGTCTGGATCCGCCATGACGAAAAATGTGATTTTCGTGAATAACTACTGAACTAAGATAGATATCATGATGAATCCAATTGCTAATGGTATGTTTTCATGGTCAAGGAATCTAAATATTTACATGAAATAAAGGTAGGACTAATATTTATGGCAAAAATCATGATATGGGAGAGGACTGTGTTGCTGGCGGAGGTCTGCTCTCTCCGAGTGCTTTTCTAGTTCCCACTAATATCCAAAAATGTTCCATACTATGTATTTATTATTCTTACTACAGTTTCCAGTCCCTCTCAGTCCTCTCCACAGTCCACTAAGTGTCACAGCTTGGTTAATGTGTGTAGAGCTCTGCTGAAATGTATGAATAAAAGTTGATCATTAACCCTGTGCACAAGAAGTCTCAGTCTAACACCTGCTCAGTGAGACAGCAGTTATATCACAGCATGTTGACATCATTTATTGTGTTTATGTAGGCTCTTATTGTAGTCCACCTTCAACAGATTTAAATACTTTCAAACACAGTTCGATTTTAGACCTAGTTAGATTTCCTGTTAGCATACATACTCTATGTATAACCCTGACCCTCTGTGACCTCACACACACCCTCTTTTTACAGCATATTACACAATGCAGCTCTCCCTTTTTCTTCAGAAGTGTTGGCATAGATCCATGTCACTCAGACTACAGTGTGTGGATCTGATCCAGACCATTTAAACAGCATGGCTTCATTCACAGAAGATCTCTGTCTCTCTGATGGTCACACATTTTTTCTCTCTAAGTCTGCAGAGAAAGAAACTTTTCACACTGTGTGTCAGAGCAGGAGGTGAACAAAATATCTTTTGTGCGGCAAAGTGCTACATGGAGACTTTACATTTATCCTCATGAATACATAATATAAATATAATTACAGCTCAAATGCCATTACAGTTGGAACTCTGGATGTTCGTATCTAGGGCTGGGAAAAAAGACCAAAATCATATATTGATACTTTGTAAATGAAAGGTTTTATTTTATGTATTTCACTTTTATTATTACAGTCTTATTAGAATTATAAACTGATGTGATCTGAGAAAAAAGCAAGCAAACAAACAAAAAACATTATTACAACCTTTTTGATATTATGGTTAACAAAAGCTGAAGTTATTGGCAGATGTAACATATTAATTGTTGCTGTCCCAGACTGTTGCACAGGCAAGAGGGACCTGCTGTTTTTGCCAGTCATTCACTGCCTTCAGTTCATTCAGTCTCCCAAACTTATACCTTGAGCCCATAATTAACAGTCAAACAAGACATTATCAAGCCAAATAGAGGCATGTTATTTTCGTTGGACCATTTTTGGTGTTGTTACTTCTCTTTTAAAATAGTCAAAATAAGTGTTCATCCATGAGGTGGATCTAATAAATTGCAAACTGTTGTTCTGCTCTGTGGTCGAGTGTCACACAACAAGGGGAAAAAGGCCAGCAGATGTGCACCTTTTGATACATGCATGATTAAGCCCTTCTCCATATTCAAAACTTCATATTATACTTTCAATATGTCCTGCTTTCACCAGAATGTAGTGTGTAGTATGCAGCATGTGATCACTTGCAAAATCTGTGGTATGCCAAAAGTACCTAGATGTCTTACTACTTTGGGAAAAGCTAAAAAACTATGCATCAGCCCAGTCTTTTACCTGCAGTGCAAAGCAGAAACTGCAGTTGCAGCATATATCCATGGCAACAGCCTTCAAAACACAAGCATTAGCGTTCATTCTGTTACATTTATGGAACAGTAGTGCAGGTCAAAGTCTGTTGATTAACATTTTTGAGTTATAACATGGATGTTACACATTTATCATGCATCTGGTAAGTGGCAAAAATCATAAAAAAATCAAAATCAATTATAAGACTTATTTGTCTGTTTTCTTTGAACATTAATTTAGCAGCAGCAGCAAGTGGCTGAGCTTACATATACTTTATTTTCATGGCCAGAAACATGAATCAGCTAAATTACTGGATTGGGGAGGGAAAGCACATTCTCACAGAGAAACACAGTTCTTTATTTGAGTTCAGTGTCGTTTTTGTGTCGTAGATATAGTTCCCCTGTTGAACAAATTTAACCACTCTTTGTATTTCACTGTATTTCTGTCAGTGCCACAGCCTAAAGAGAGTGTTTAAACGGAATCTCGAAAACCATATGTGGCAGGTGATTGGACAGTTGTCCCAGTAGTGGGTCAGTTACTTTACACATAATCGACACACAGCTGAGCAGAAAGTGCTTCCAAACAGCACTCCTCCCTTTACAGTATTATTATTGTCAGTGTGGTTTTGTCAATCTTCCATTCCATCAGTGTCTTTGTCTTACTTTGGTTTATGGCAAACAAAATACAGCTGTTGCTGAGGTTAAGCGAACACTGGCCAATCAGATTGTGCTAAGAGCGCCTTTTGCTTCCTCAGGTGGTTCCCCGCTCTATGTGTGCAAATGTGCTGTTGAGCTGTTTATTTTATATTTGATATTTATTTACAGTTTATACAAAATATAGCACCAATTCATAACAAGTGTTGATTCAAGACACTGTACAAAAGAGCAGGCTGAAGACAACTCTTCATTTTATGGATACACATATTTACATAGATACATACATACATATAAAATACACATATAAATACAAATACAAATACTTACATCCAACACCCAACATGAACCATACAGCCAATCATGAATCCCTCATCATGGCGGCTAGAAAGAGCTTTGTTTAGCAGTAGGATGACTTGAATATGGAAATTGTCTGACAGAATAGCTCATTTATATTTTCAGGATAAGTATTAAAAACTGCCCAGCCCTAAGTGTGCCAAATTTAATTTTGTCCATTCACCCATGGACTTTGCTCCCTTTCAACGCCACACCTTTGTTTGCTTTGTTTTGTTTCAACACTGAAATCTAAACTCTTTTCAAACACTTCAGTGCTGTACATTCACTCACGCGGGCTGAACAGAGGTATTATTATGGAGGGCGGCCCTGACCTGTGAGGGAGGAGGAGGGAAGGGGGAGACTCCCATTCTGTTGATCCACACAGCGTGACGCGTTTGAAAGGGAGAGCGGAGAAGGAGCACAGATAGCAGGAGAAAGTCAAAGATCCGACGTGACACACTGAGATCAAAAAAAGGAAGAGGGAGCAGGCTGTGAAGGAAAGCTGTCAGCAAAAGAGTCGCTGCAGCCACTCTTGAAGTTCTTTGAACCTTAGAGAAAATGCTCAGCATGGAGTCCTTCTACTCGAGCAAAGGTAAGATCTGCCGTTGTTTGTATTCTTCTGAGGGAGCAGACCTGGAGGGAGAGAAAGGAGACAGGTAATGCTGCCAGGAGGTAAAGTGATACAGGTGCAGAGCAGACGTAGAGAGGGAATTCATGGGCAGTGGGAGGGGCTGTGCATGGGTCAGACTATAAAACTGCAGAAAACACATAGCAGGTGTCTGTCTGATCCAGGATCCGCCTTTGAAGTGGACAAACGGACGCTGTACTGTCAGTGGAATTTCTGGTTGTTTTCACTGTTGTCATAGTGCACATACATAACTTATAAGGTCTGGTTAATGGCTGTTTCGGAATTCCTGCACTTTTTGCATAGTTGTTTCATTTAGGGCTGCTACCTCCTTATATATTCTCACTTTGATACATTCTGCTTGAGCTCCTGTCACTTTTCTAATGTGGTTGATCAGTCTTCTTTTTGGTAATTGGTCATTTCAGAACCTTTTTTTCTTTTTACCCATTGTTTCTGTGGTCAATGCTTTACTCTGGACTTACAACTCCAATCAAGTGGGCTTGAACTACTAATTTACAAGTGGTAGGATGTCACAGTGATAGGTATCTTCTGAGTGCTGGGGGTAGTCAGCTCTTTGTCACTATCTAAATACAACAAAATTAGTGGAACAATAGCACAGTGTATTTCATCATAATTTAACATAAAACAAGACATAAAAACATGACATAAAAACAAGACATAAAAACAAGACACAGGAAAGCAAGACAGTAAATAATTTTAAGAATGTAAGAGAATGCTGGTGTATGTACAATAACTCAGTACAATCTAACAATTTCAAACTGCATTTTGTAACGGTTCCAGTTAACATGTTGGTGATTAGAACTTGTTTATGTCTCTTTTCCACTGAGTGGTCTGGTTTGGTTTAGCACCGTTCAGGATGGTTTGGAGCTGTAAACCCTGATCTTGTTGGCATTTCCACTACCAGCTATCCCTTCACTTGAAGTACAGCTGGCTTTGTAAATGCTAGATGTCACAGCTACACAACATAGTAAAACAGTCTGAAGGACAGCATGATAGTAAACAAAGAGCAACAATGGAGGACCTTCAGCACTCCAGTACCCTGTGGACCATCAGACAACAAATCACTCTAACTTCACAGATTATTTGACTATGGCGAGGTATATGTTTAGGTGTTTTGTTTTTGCTGTTGCTGCTGAATAAGGATTGATGCCTTGGGTTAAATTCAATTGCATTTTCAACAGAATGGTTTTTCGTCTATATGCTGCCCTGCGATTGACTGGTGCCCGGTTCAGGGTGTACCCTGCCTTTCGCTCGATAACAGCTGGGATAGGCTCCAGCCCACCTGCAACCCCAGAAGAGATAGTCGGTATAATGAATGAACGAATATATTTTCTTACACGAAACAAGACATTTGAAGGTGTGGTGATGTTATTTCCCCATCACTCTGACAGCAGCAAGTGTGACTGAGCTTCTGGTCCAATGTATTTACTCAGCCTCACTAAACCCTAAAAGGGATAGTCCAGTATTTTTTGAAGTCTGTTTTTATCTGTGCTGCACCTTTAAAGCCATACTACATAAGATTCCAGCTTTCAGCTGTCTAGGGCCCTCTTTGGTTGTTGAGTGTAACTACACTATCGTTCCCCCACGTGCATTTGTTGACATACAGAGGGAGGAGAAGCGAGCCGACAGGATGTACAGAGAGACAAATAAACCATGTGGACTGACAAGGTACAGTCTGATCATGTTTCTGTTTTAATAAATCATCATGTACTTACAAGTCCAACAAAAACAGGGTAAAATCAGCATCAGTCGGACATCCCTCGTCTCTCGTCTCTTAGCTCAAGCCAGCGAATGAATGCCAGACTGATGTTTATCCCTGTCCGGGCACTTGGCTTATTACTCTCCTGCTTTCCTTTTTACATCTCCTCAGGTAAGACTTTTCTCAGGGTTTCCACCTCTTCTGCCATGATAACAACCCTACAATTAACTTTCTTCTTCTTTTTGTTTCACGGCGGATGGCAACCACTGTCAGAGCATAAA
Source organism: Scarus forsteni (assembly GCA_036419115.1). Lineage (NCBI taxonomy): Eukaryota > Metazoa > Chordata > Actinopteri > Labriformes > Labridae > Scarus > Scarus forsteni. The sequence continues at coordinate 9,429,692 of JAZDUH010000040.1, read as the reverse complement.
CGCCACCTACTATGCAGGACATAGAGACAGAGGTCCCTATTTCCATCAGAAAAATAAGTGCATATTTACTTTAAACTAAATTCTCTTCAATATATCTGTTTTAAAAATGCAAAAACTGCTTTATATTCCCCTTTTCCCAACATTTAGCTTTTGCCTCAAGGAGGAAGTGACATATGCCTTACAGCAGTCGAAGCAGTACACATTTGTAGGGGTGTGGAAGTGTTCCTACCATCCAAAATGATAGTGCCATTGAAGGTGATACAGACCCCCCTCTGACCATGACAGAGGTGTCAGTCAACCTGTTGTAAGGTTATGTACCATCATAATGACTGTAGAAGTGCTGTATTAGGTTGGAAAAAACTGCTTAGTTTTTGGTTAGAGGAGAATGTACTCAAATAAGCGTTAAGATGCATTTGTGTTAATGAGTACAGATATTTTGCTGTATTGTGTCAGTTTAATGTAAAAACAAAGAATAGATCTATGTTTTATAGAATGTACGATTGGGTGAAAATTTCAGAGCACTTTTTTGGGAAGGTGGTTGGGTTTAGATTTGCAGGTAAAAAGTAAAGCCAATAATTGTAATCCGTGCATCAACAGTCAAAGGAATGTCAACATCACTCATCATTCATACCAACTCATTGAGGAAAAAACAGTTTTCACCTAATCATGCACTCAACCCAACATATTTTCATAAAACTCACACAATTATGTGAAATAACTGTACCCATTAACAACAGTGTACCTCTCTGGTAATCTGAGCTTGTTCTCCTTAAAGATTCTGCACTGCAGCACTTTCCGCCATTTCACTGACCGTTGTATAGTATCTGATACAAACCAACTTAAAGAATACTGAACTATTGCTCTGAACTAGAAATGTATGCAGGTATTGGACTTGAAATATTTAATCCATCAATTGAGCAAATTTGAGCTGTGACATTTAAAGCCCTCACTGCTATTTGTGTTTTTATCAGTGATTGGTCTTTATCTTCTTTTATTATTCTTTGTGACCCAGCCAACTTATGTTCAAATCAAATATTTCTCATTCATAAATCTTCCGAAAGAATTCAAAGTAATTTCCACAGTGATGATATGATTCAAGTTTCAGCAAATCAACATATTTACAGATGCGTACAGAGCACAACATAATACATATTAGCCTATGATGTATTGATGATATGAAAATATCTGAAACTATTTTGTCAATTATCTTCATCATGAGTGTCTGCTCTGTCCATTTGAAATGTATCTGTCTGCAAACACAGCTTAACCATTAGATTCAGTTACATTTCATAAATGCTGTAGATCATCATACAGCTGTGTTATTATGCAACCAAGCTACAATGATCTCATTATACAGCTGAGTATGTGTTCAGCCTGCGGCCACATATTTTAGAAGGTTTTCTGTTCTGTTTGGTGTCGCAGTCAAATAATGAACAATGAAGTGATTTATGGAGGAAAATTATAAAATATCTGCTGGCTCAGCCTTCTTCAATGTGAGGCTTATCCCTTAGTTTTACATTATTTATACTCGGATTCAGTTAATTGTTAAAATATAATCAACCGATTTGACAACATTGAGCAGCAGTCCTTCTGCTTCAATGCGTTTTCAGTGATATAACTTAAGTGTGTGGATAAAATCAGCTCATAGTTCAGACTTGTGTCACTTCTTTTCAGTGCCTGAACAACACCTTCTGATGTTGGCCACTGGCTCAGTGTTTGGTCCATATTTTGTTCTCGATTTGTGTTTCCTGCCAGAACTTGCAGAGAACACAGCATACTTTAAAGCTTGTAATGATTGTGTTTACCAAACTATAGAAGACCACAGGTTTATTGTCACATACCAGCTCTCAAAACATGTTATTTTCCAAAAGCTGTCACAGGTTTGCTCATATTGTGCTTCTTGGGAAGAGATAACTTTATGCAGGAACCAAACATAAGTAGGACAAACAAACAGATATTCTACCTCATGTTTTCTCGATCTTTTCTTTGTTTGTTCATTTGCACTAGCATTATCAAGGTGCATCATTTTTTTCCAGTCAATGAAAGCTTCTAGTTACAGAGTAATACAGACCTCAACAGCCTCTAAAGGAAACTGAAAAGGCATCAGGGTTTTCCCCAGGCTGGGATGCACAACTGATTCAAAACATACTGGCTTGTGCAGAAGGGAAAATCCTCCTCATCTGCTCAAAATGGCTGTGAAAAGCAAACAAACTTTGCTCAAAGTTTGTTGGTTAAAAGTTGTCCATTTTTTAAATATTTTCTAATACAGCAGAATGAGATGAAACAAACTTCTAGACCCCTAAGAGGCTATAACAAATAGATTTTGATGGTTGCTTGTTCAGTGACAGTTACGAGAAATGACAGTCAGACAAACATACAGTGCAATCATTTTAAAATGCCATTTAAAGAAAATGATTAGAAGCAGGTAGAAGTTATGTCTAAAGGTTTTGATGGAAGCCTCATGTTGAACCTAAAAATCAATAATAACCCACTGCTTTTATGCATTTTTTCATCCTTTTTTACTTTAAAGTTCAACTTAGAGGCAGTACAAATGCTTATTAATGACACAAGTCCACTCATCCTGTGTCAGTGTAGGTCCTGCATTACCTCAGATCTCATCATACTGCACCAAAAATGGATTTCTGATGTTTCACATGTAATTTTGTAGTGAATGTATGCTGACTGTGGCCTCATGGTCCTGCAGAGATTTACTGTTTGATCTTCACTCGTGGCTCCCTAATATCCCTCTTTATGTCCCTGTTTCAGCAGCCTGAGCCGTTCATCACCCTCTGTGTGCTCTGCTGAGTGCGGTGCTGCTGTGCTGCTGACTCCAGGGTCCACAGAGCAGAGATTTTCCTCTCAATGAAAAGCCCTTTGCTGTCACACTCTCTGGGATTACTGAGAGAAATTTTCCCATAGAGTCCCCATTTGGCTGCAGTGCGACTCAAAGACCCCCCACAGAGTGAGATGAAGTGGTGCACTGTGGGCTCCTGTTTGAGTTTGGCTGGTGGAAGTCTGTCTGTCTGGCAGTAGCCAGTGTTCCCAGAACTGCAGCAAGACGGGAAGGAAAAGCCAAAAGCACATTTCTGAGGCTGCTTTCACTAGAGGAGTGTGTGTGAGGCTTCTCTGGGGCACAGGTTGTCTGCAGTCCCCTGGTGGGCATCTGAGGAGACTGCAGCAGCAGTTCCAAAACAATACATGACACTGACTTTAACTTATGATATAAGATTTACCAGATAATGTTAGTGCAGAAAATTGATGAAGGCAGCCTGTAGTCTTGTGGTTTTATCCATACTTTCCATGTCCACAAGTTGTTGATCTTGACGCTGGATGAAGATGTAATACATAGGGTTGCAAAGGGATGGAACATATCAAGTAAATGTCCAGAAATAAATCAGTAGAGAAACTCTGGAAATTAAAAAAAAAAACATAAATAATTATTGTATATTTTTTATTGAAAATTTGAATTTTTCTGAAACAAAATTTAGTGGAAAATGTAATTACTTTTTTAAAGTGCTGTTTTTTGTTGATGTGAAGACTTGATCGTCAATCTGCTGCTTTCTGTGGTTAAAAGGTGCACTGATGAAAAAGCCCTTAGTATCCTGAGCTCTTGCATGTTGTTTTTGGTTAAATTGAAGTGTCTCTTTTTTCAGGTCTGAAAATCTAATCACATGCTCATAACAGCATTTTGATATAATGTTAGAAATGGAACTTGAGGGCATTTATGTGGACATGAGTTGTTTTCCTTGGTGCTTTTACTGTCTATATATCTACATCTACAGTTAGCTGAATGTCACCAACAAATACAGCAACCCAAAGTGTAAAAGTCAGTTGTTTGTCTGTTTGTTGGTCTGTTGGCAAGATTATGCAAAAACTACTGGATGGATTTAGATAAAAAGGTTACCATAGGTTTGGTTTGATCGAAGCTAATACACTTTGGTGCTGATCCGTCATAGACTGGTGTCACAACAAACAAAGTTTGTAATGGCAAATCCCATTGATTTACTACATAATGGGAATTGTAGTTTATTTTGAAACTGACGTCTAGTTTTACAAGCCTATGTCACTACATTTCCAAGCTTCCCTTGCAATGTCAGGGGAGGAATTCTCCACACCGTTCCATCTGCAGCCTCACAAAATGCTGAACAGTAAATCAGCACCGAAAGCTGTGCATGCACTGTTCTGCTCACAGACACAAGAGGGAGATATTCCCAATGGAGCCTCTTAATCACTTGAAACAAGGGTGCTGATATTTTCAAAATGGATATAGTCCATCATAGTAGAAGTCTGTGAGTGTGTGTGTGTGTGTGTGTGTGTGTGTGTGTATGTGTGATTACAAACCTAACCCCCATATTTCACATAGAGCGAACTAAAGCTGCGCACTGAAACGCTGTGGTTTTGCTCTGACAGGCTGACGTACAACACCAACACCTGTACAAGCAAACAAAGTTACAAGACCCACTACTAACTAGACCATTCAATTTGGTGATATTTATGTCAACAATAACCAAACTTCTTGCAGATTAATATTTTTTGTTCCACAAAGTTCATATAAAAAATACAGGGCTGTAATGTTGGGTGTAAACCACAATTTGTGGATGGAGCTGAACCTTAGAAATATAGATCCAGACCATTACAAGATGGTGCCAATGTTGCGTTCTTACCAATGACCATTAGTTGTCATTCCATATCATATTACAACACTGAATATTGCTGATGACACTTTTTCAGAATTGGTATGATTGTCACTGTCTCTGCAGCATACCACTCACACAGTCTCAGCTCTCTGATGAGCTCTCTAGTGGTAACCCCAAGTGGCACACAGCATGTACTGGTGAGTCTATATACAGGAGTGCACCTAACACTAGCAGGCACACATGTGTCACATGGCAAACAGCATGTTCATCTTAGGCCTCACACAGATCTACACTTCCACTTCACTGACCTTTAGGTGCAGCCTTTCATTTTAATTGTCAGAGTTAACATTATATTTTACTATAAAATGTTCATTCAAGTCAAGTAACCGTATGTTTAGCAGTTTCCCTTTGTTTTGTTTTTCCCTTGGCCTTAAACTTTCGGCCACACTGCTTCACAGTGCCCTCATGGTTCCACAGAGATTTTACAATATTTGGGGGTACCCAGAAGTTTCTTGCAAACATTCAAAAATACAAAAAAGCTCTTTTTATATCAGCATGACAGTTTAAAAGAGTGTAATTTAGCCTAATTTATTGCATGTTTTTTTGCATAGAAGTTGGTCTCAATAAAGCAGTAAGCACTTGTTTGCTTAGGTAGAGATGACTGACAATATTGAGCCCCTTTCCAAGATGATGTTAACATGTGTCCTTGTTTGTTTATATCTGGTCTTATTGAGCTTTAGTTTAATGTACACAGGATTTAAAGCTTTTCTCCAGAGGTTCAGGCGTATTTTGATTGACCATAAAACCCATAACTCTGCTGATTTGCCTTGGCACCAAAGTCATGCAATATTAGATCAAAAATTGAAAAGAGTTACAAACATGAGTGCTGTACAGTGAGCACAGTTCAAATGAAGTCAATTCAGCAGTTTGAGTTAAAGTTAGAGTCATCCTTCAACTTTTTTTTGGCATTGCTGTGCTTTTCTATTCTCCGGAAGGTCCAGACCCATTAAGTAATAAATAGTACTGATCAGACTTTGTGTGACTATTATATTGAATTTTGAAGCCGTTTTTCCCAAATAGTGACAGAGTGCTGTGCACTGACCAAAAGAAGGCAAGGAAACGGTCAATAAATAATACTTCCCTGGCCCTCGATGTTGTCCTTGATACAGACATTATTAAGAGTAAAGACCCTGTAGCAGACTGTCCATCCTGGAAATGTGACCGCGATGTTCCAGAGAAGAGTCTGACTGCTCTTTTAGCATCCTCCCTGTCACATCCTGTTGTTCAGCGAAAGACATTAATTTGACAAGTTAACCGGCTGAGAACACTGTGTTACTCTGGCAGCAGTTGTTATTGCAAGTCAGTCTCCATTAGTGCAACATGAGGCAACTGGGAAACTGCTGTGGCAAATGGCTGGAAAAATTCTAGTGGTTGCTGTTGGTTGAACATGTTGCCTGCAGACAGGGTTGAGGTTGTAAGGTTTTCTAACACAGGGCAACAGTGTTTACCATTGAATAACACAGCAGGGTATCTTTGTACAGAGTATGGAAGAGCAGTTCTTACGCTTAGAGTGAAAAATCTCAATTTAAGTGAAGTTGAAACATCGTAAAACATCAGTAAATACAGAATACAATGGTTCGCAAATCCTGTCGTGACAATACTCTGCAAAGATATTTATTGTTCAAACTGATAATCTTAATTGTTTAATGGCAAATATTTGATACCTGCAACACATTACAAAAGAAATGAAGCAGGGGCTTGTGTACCACTGTGTAACATCATCTCTCCTTTAAACAACAGTCAATATGTGTTTGGGAACTGAGGACAGTGATTGTTGAAGCTTTGTAGGTGGAATTCTTTCCCAGTCTTGCTTGATGTATGACTTCATTTGCTCGACAATCCAAGGTTGTATTTTGTGCACCATAATGGGCCACAGATTTTCAATGGCAGACAAGTCTGGACTGCAGGTGGGTCAGTCCAGTTCTCCTTTGCTACAAAGCCACACTGATGTCACACATGCAGAATGTGACTTGGCAATGTCTTACAGAAATAGGTTGGTACATCCATGAAATAAACATGACTTGAATGGTGCTTTGACAAATGTGCAAGTTACCTATGCCATAGGTGCTAACCCCCATACCACCAAAGATGCTGGCTTTTGAATTTTTTGCTCATAACAAACAGGATGGTCCTTTTCCTCTTATGCCTGGAGGACATGACATCCATTTCTTCCTAAAATAATTGGAAATGTGGACTCATCAGACCACAGCACACTTTTCCACTTTGTGTCAGTCCATCTCAGATGAGCTCAGATTCAGAGAAGCTGGCAGTATTTCTAGGTGCTGTTGAGATGAGACTTCTGCTTTGAATGGTAGAATTTTAACCTCTGATTGTAGATGTAGGGACAAACTCTGTTAATTGACAGTAGTTTTCTAAAGTGTTCCTGAGCCCATGTGGTATTTTTTTTTACAGAATGATGTTGGTTTTTATTTCAGAGCCACCAGAGGGATTGAAGGTCACAGCATTCAGTGTTGGTTTTTGGCCATGCTTTCTCTGAATCTTTGATGATATTATGGGCTGTGGATGATACAACCTAATATTCTTGCTATTCTGCTCTATCCTTGCTTGTGAACATCAGAGCCAATTATACCCAAACATGGATCTCTCCTTTTTCCTGTTAACCTGTTCACTTGTAGAATGTTCCAGACAGGTGTTTTGACCAGACCTGAACTTTACTTGTCTTTTGTTGCCCCTGTCTTATTTTAAATGTTCATCAGGTGGAACATTAAATATCTTGCATTAAATTGAACATAGGTTGAAATGATTTTGAAATCATTATACACATAATGTAATATTATATCCATTTTGAATGAAATTTGGTAATGTAACTTGCTGTGTTCATTAATGATAAACTAACTATAACCCCAAGTTTCCTCATAATGCTCGTTTTCTCTGTAAATTCAACAAAAAGAGCCCTGTCATAGAAATGTACTTTAAATTCCGTCCTGTGATTGCTGTTTTTATTGCTTGTTGCAATTTAAATCTGTTGCATTTAGAATAAAGGACCAGGTTGACATTAAAAGAGGACATAACCATGTTGGGGAGCAAAACAGTGTGAAGTATTTTTCAGTGTTGCTCAAAAACATTTAGAAAAAATATATATAACTTTTCTCCTGAGATGTTATCATTAACTGAGTGGACATAAAACAAAAACAAAAAGTAAATATTCACCATAAACACTTAGGCAGGGATAGACAGCTGTTGAAAACCACACCAGGATTTAGACAGAGCCTTATTTAGATCAGGATATGTCCTGGAGCAGTAATGTCATCAGGTGATGATTTAACACCGTGTTGGTTACACATAAGAAACACTAGCAGAGCTGATGTTGGTAGCAGGAATTCATATGTTACTGACATAAACAGGAAACTGAAGCAGTGGATATGTGAGGAATGACCCACACAGTAGCAGGCGATGTGGGTGGCAAGTATCAGGGCTGAGTCGGATGACCCCGGGTTTAAAAGACAGCTGTAAAATGTGACCGCTCCTCTGAAATAGTCTTTTTACTGAGGAGGTTTGGAACATAGTTAAGATGACAGTCTGTTTTTTTAGAGTATAAAAAACTATACTTATTTACTGCCTGAAACTTCTGTTTGTTTCTGGTTATATTCTTGTTTAAATACAGTTTTAGCGCACTTTATGTTGACATTAGAATATAAAAAAACATCTTTGAGGATTTGGACAGAACTGGATTAGGTTTTTTTTTTCTGGTCAAAAAACAGTGCTTGATGAATTCTGACACTTCATTGAAAAATTGGCAAAAACATTGAATTATTACCTCAGTCTGTTTGTTGATAATAGCGTGGATTTTCATTTAAACTGAAAGGCTTGAATTGATTGAATTTAGATGAGTTTTTGAGTCAAAAGCAGGTCAGTCAATCAGCTCTAACATATTGCTTTGCATTAAGATGAAAAAAAGGAGGGAGTAAAGGAGTTAAACTTGAGTCAAGTTGTGTTTATTGACTTGCCATTTCAAGTGTTGAAAAGCAGATCCTCACTGTTTATCAAATAAAAAATACTGCAAGTAGTCAATCGTCTAGGGTGGTAACATTTTTTCCCATGGAGCATCCCTCTACCTAAGAAGAATCAAGCTCCCCCCGAAAGTAGTTTTATGTATCATTGTGTAAAATAGCTGTAATTTAAATTGTTTACCTGAATAAAATCCAGATACAGTTGATGCTCACGCACATTCTTCTGTAACAGACCTCAAAGAAAGAACGTTTTAATTGTTTATTTCATATATTTCGATGCATTGCTGTTTGGCACAAATCTACTATCATCAAAATTGCTACTTTCCAGAAATTGCGGAAACGCTTTGCTGTTGAATGATTCAACATTGCACTTTCCTGATTAAAAATGATCTTCTTAACTTTTTAAAACCCACTCACAAACAAGTTCACAGATGAATGCTGCTGTTTAATGAAAAAGTTGAAAGTCTGAGAAGTGGAGATAAGAGGTTTCTGCCTGACAGTGGCAATTTGTAAACCACTTTTGACAACCCCAAAGCTGACAGGGCATCATGTTCCCCCCCGAGACCCTCTTATACAGCTTGTGGAGAGGTTTTGCCCTCCTTTAACTCAGTGCAGCTCATGAATTAATTCACATATCGGTAAATTGTTAGCTTGAAAAAAGATTTAATCTGCAATGAGAATACATTAAAATCAATATTTCCATAATAATATCTGGTTTTTGGAATACATATTTAATTTTTTTCAAGAAAGTACCTGTGTAATTGATATCTTGTTTCTTTAGAATCCTGAAATCACATCATTAAATGCTTTGGTACAAAAAAAACTTGCTAGCAAAATATATATTGGAAAAATAGAAAATGTTGCCTTTATCACACTGAAAAAAAGTATTGAATTTCTCTTAAATTGTGTCTTCTGCTTGCTAGTAAAGGCTAACTGTTTGCATTTCACCTAAAAAGTCAGTGCTGCTATGCGAAAGCTTTAAAAATGATACAGTCTGTTCCTTTGTTTAAATAAGTGAGTATACATGTTAAATAATTAGCACCCTGCCATTTGTAGTGTGTGGATAACATTTATTGACCCTCTATGGTGTCAAAGTTGCCCTTCCTGGTCTGGTGTCACCATATTGATATAAGTGTGAAGCAGGAATAAAAATATAGCTTGTAGTTCTGAGAAACTTTCTTGATAGTTTAGGAAAAAAGAGCAGTTTTTTCTAATGTGAATGCACAAGCTAACAGGCCTAAAAAACAGACCTAAAAGCCAAAGTAAATTATGGCTTTATTATGGCTCATAGCTTTCTTGTTTTATGTATTCATGTATTTTATAAAGCTATGCATCACACCATGGAAAAGGGAAACAACCTTATTTTTCAGAATCATGAAGCCTAACGGGAGAGACCTCCTCCTGGCCTTTCCATGATAAAGGTTAACTTCTCTATTCCTCTCTTGTTGACATTTACCCTCCCTAAAGAAAAGTCTTGGTGGTCTAAAGCAGCCAGCATTTCTCTCCTATTCTGTTTTTATGTTGATTGATACTTTCAGTTTTTCCTTAATCCTTGTTACAAAGAGAACAATGTTCGCTTCCCTCCCCTCTCCAGTCCTGCCTTTATTCCTTTAGACCAGCAGGTGGTGACAGAGGCCAGCCGACTGCTGCTGGACTCTTGGGGCTGTTGGGCAACTTCATATTTTTCACTCAGTCCTGTGGGCAACATTTGCAAGATAAAAATGTCCTTGGCATCGAGAAAAAAGTTTGCATTCGATCAAGATAAACTTAAGCTAATGATCTGAGTTGGAAAATAAATCTGTTAACCATGTCTTTTTCATGTCACCCTTCATGTTTATAATGTGTATTTTATAAATATTTACATCATGCAGCTGTGCTTATACTCATATTTTGTCTCTGTCTTGTTTTTTTAGGTGAGTGGTTCCCATTTTCTTGCTGTTTCATTGAGGTTGAAGATGATCAAGACCATCTGAAACAATAAGTACTCTGAATTGTTTGTTGTTGTTGTTGCATGAGTGAGTAAATCTCTTTTTAAGTAAATTATACAAAACAATAGAATATAATGTAACAATAACATGAAATAATAAACTAATTTAGAGCAAATTTGGTTACCTATCAAAAATCAACATTTAAGTAAAAGCAGAAACATCAACAAGAGCGACAAAGCAGCATCATGCACATGACCCACACAAAACTAACACAATGTGCCTTTTTCGATGGCGTTAAACAGGCTGGCCAAAATGCAATTTCATTATGTGTCAATCCATTTTTCAGTTTTGGGACGCAAATTTCTTGAGCAAAGCTATGCTTAGGGTGCAAAGATGATGGATTATGTGTCTTTATAATGTAAAGGTGTGTTTTAGGTGTAACATGAATTTAACCAGTTAGTGTCATCAGGTACACAGCTTTATTCCTCCTGTGCTGCAGAAGCTTGTTGTGGGTTTTACATCACAATCTTCTGCTTCTCTACTTCTTGCAGACCTGGAATATATTTCTTGAAACAATGCTTGTATATACAAAGAAAGTTATGAAAAGGAAAATATTTTGTCTCCGTGTGGACATAGCCTTAGGACCATTCTGAAGAAAAGATTGCTTAAGTTTTGACTGTTGGAAAAGATTTTTAGTTCTATTCAGTCTAATTCTTTTATGGCAGATTCTCTTCTTGACACACTTATTCTCCAGGGCAGGTTTTATGCTGTCTGGGCAGAGCCATGATTTGCTTGATTTGCAGCAGTCGGGGTCAAAACCTTCCCTCACAGATCATCCCGTTTCTCTGAAGTGCATCTGGAATGTTTTACAACCAGCAAGTTGAACCATCAGAGGGGCGGTAACACCTGGGTGTAGCCTGGCCCCATAATCGAGCAGGTCACCTCACTGCTGAGCTTTAACTGCTGTAACTGCTCAAGGTGGGCTGTGGAGAGGATGACTGATGGTGGTCATCATTATGTAATCTCCCAGAGTTAACGAAGACAAAGACAGCTGTTCAGTACACAGAGTGAATAGAGTCAAAAACAGGAGAAATGTCGTCATTTGTTGCTGAAACGCATGAGTGGGTTTGATTGAGGACCGGCCTGGGTGGGAACAATGCTCACACAGTCGCTCTGGTCTTCACCCATAAAACAAAAATTCCAAGAACGTGTCTTTTTGTGTGTAGGGTCGGTCTTTTTCAGTGCAGCGGCAAACTTGTGCCTCCATACGTCAGAACTGTTGCTAAAGGTGTTTGGACAAGTGCTGACCATGAGATAGCTTCACAATTGTTTTCTTTTCATCACCTAAGGGTGGGTAATTACTCAAGCTGAGACCTGGTTTCACCTCACATAGATGCTCTAGCAGCTGCACAAAGTGAGGTGGATCATTGGTGAGGTGATACGTCTGGTTTGGTTTTCCTTGCTATTTGATGCTCAGTTTTAAAAAAGAACTTCTCTGCAGCCATGACAATTGAGTAACTCCCACTCCCTTGATATATAAATATAGATTTTTGAAAGCAAAAATGAGAAAGAACTCATGAAAATAGACAGAAGAATGGATGTAAATAAATATAAGTGTATTAAATGCACCCAACAATCAAGTGAAGGGTTTTCAGCAGTTTTTAAGAGTGGGGAACAATTGGAAAAGGAGGTTTTAGCCTCAATAGTGTACAGCTAAGCTATGGAGTGAAAATCATGTCAACACCTTAGAAACACAAAAGAATGTTTTACTCACACCCAACAAAAGTGGACTTAGTGTGTGGATCTGAGAGCATTTTTGCGGTGATCTACAAGGTGGAAAAGTTGTGCCAAAAGTCCCATGACAGTTTTCTGTAGTTGTTTTTTTGTACTTGAAAGATTTTAGTTTGATACGTCTGTATCTTATTTGCAAAATAAATGCATTAGTATGTGAAAGATTTTAAGTATTTGCAAACTAAAAGGAGTTTTTGTGAATCATTTGGCATGAGTAAAACATGTTTTTGTGTTGGTGAGGTTTTGACATGGTTTTAATTAAGAAAGCTCAGTGGCTTTGTGAAATATTAAAATGTCCTTTGGATCATTTCATGCACACCCGGTGATGTTGTTAAAAGACAAAGCTGCCAACGAAGTGAGTGGTGAAGGTGAAGTGAAGGTCAGATGTCTGATGATGATTATACAGATGAGCATAATCATCACTGCGTGACTCACCATATGATATAAATGTAAACGAAACACAACCAAAGAGTAGCTCTTAATCCTGCCGTCTCCATGAGATTGCCAGTGCCCACGAATGGTTCCCTTTAGACTGCCTACATATCACTGGAAACATCCAACAGATCTTTATGGAACCCATACCTGGAAGCTTAAACTTCGGCTGATTTATTTATTTGATTTTCACCTAAGCTTTGGTGTTGATGAAGTGGTCATTCACTAGACTTTGTTTGTACAAATCATTGCATCTTTTTTATTAGATCTCCATTTTGATACTTCAAATTTATTCTACTCTTATGTCCATGATGGTATGCCCACTTAGGAGCAGCCAAAAGTCAACAAGACATGAGATATTTGGTTCTGATTCTTCAGTTATATGCCTTTGGGTACATTAGTCAGGCATGAGTACAGCATCAATGTTCTGAGAGTCCAGGTTGTCCTTTAAAAATGACTCTCTTAACTTGATTGTGCTTGTAAGGGTTGAAGGTTCCATATGCGTTATTACATTAAAATGCATGTAAAAACAACTGCATGTAGCCTGGAGTATAAAGGGTTCCCTCACCACTGCCTACAGTGGACTACAGAAGATACCAGATGACACCAATGTTGACCAGTAGACTGCAGCTACTGTGATTAAAAGATATATTCTCCGGCTACAATGAGCTGGACTTCATTCTGGGAGCTTTTGAATGCAGTTGACATTGTTGATTCTTGTGGCTCTGGTTAAAGTTGTGGTATTTGATATTTTCTATATAGAGTGCAATCCTACTATACTTTTTCATGGATTACTTTCACATTAAATTTGTTAAGTTATCCATCTGCTGCAATGTATTATCTTAGCTGCCATGACAGTTCTTATTGCACAGGAGCAGAGTTGATCTCTGTCACTGCTGCCAGTGTTTAAGCTATCTCGATGGACCTCAAACAACTCCACTTAAAAATCCTTAACTTTCCCTGTAACTCTCATTTATATATTGTGGATCATGTTGTGCTTCAGATGATGGCACAGTTTATGACAAGCTCCAGTTTTGCCACAAGAGTGTACTGTTCATCCAGCTTTCTGATTCTTACCGTATGGGTTTGAATTCAGCACAAACTGGCCTGGCGCTTTTCTTTTTTTTATTGCATCCACAGAGGGATTCATTTCTGAGAACACTTTAAACTCTCACAGTGTGGTTTTGTTTCTAAGATTGTACCATGAGCAGAGGTGGCAATTAAACAAGTAATTCCCAGAGTTCCAGAGGGAGTAACCTGATCGGTCGTGGGCCGCAGCAACTCTGCAGTGTTTGTTCCCACATGGGCCACACAGCCTCAAGGACAAACTGCTAATCGTCAAGCTGTAACCTCTTTGAATTGCCGTATAGGAGTTCTTTCAGGCTGATTTCTTTGCCAGCAGTGGTAAATAACTCCTCAGTATTGTTCCGAACTGGAAAAGCTCCTCCTTGCTGGTTTTTATTACAGTTAGTAAAGGGAAGCTGCCCATTGTTTGGCCTGTTATTCTATCTTTCATGCAGGAGCCACTATGGTTGTTGGAAAACAGGATACACAGCCAATCCAGGCGTGCAGATAAGAACAAGGGAAAAGGAAAGAGAAATGACATCTGCTGCAACACTGAGCACTCTTAAAGTGTGGGTGGGATGGTGACCGTGACATGAATACCCAGAGTTGAATAAGATCAGCTTAATAGCATGAATTAATAACAAACTCAGCCAGAGGGGAAGGCAATACGGTCCTTTAGTGTGGGTGTTATTTGTTGCTCCCAGTGTATTGCACATCAACAGTTAACACCTGCTATTTTATTAATCCAGCCGCAGTGGAGCTGTGGGTGTGGTGCTTTATTTTCCAGCTTCATGTCCTGGAATCTTTCCAGACTCTTGAGACAGTGGTTTCAAAACAATTTAGCTTATTGGTACAGTTAGAAAGTTAATCTGAGGACCAAATGCAAATCATCAAATCCTGCTCCACTTGTCTGAAGCCGTCTACCTGCAATGATCTCTTTACCTCAATTTAGGTCACAAGCTCTGACGCATCTGTTATCAGTCTTTATGAGTAAAAGGTGGGAGATAATGACCAATTATCATAAAGATGTTACTTAATATGATGGAAATGTTAAAAACAGTACCAGAGATACAAACTTTACTGGGATTTTGTTTGCAAATACAGGAGCCTGAGCCACCCAAGAGAGTGCTTTTTTGTTTGTAAGTCATTTCTGTCAAACTTCTGCTCTTGTCTGAACTGTTCATACCAGAAACCAAAATGTTTTTTTAAGGTTGCAACAATATTTTAAACCCACTCAGGACCTCGACAGAGAAATGAACTGCTGTGCTATGAACATGCAGTATTTAAATTATTTCACTGATAAAATCCTGATACAATCGGCCTATACACTCTTACTTATATCAAAAGACAAAATCGTAGAAAACAAACTTTGTGGCCATATTTTCCAGTCTTATGCTGCGTTCACACCGCAAGCGACCCAGCTACCAAAATTGCGTCGCCCACTGACGTAGCGTTGCACGTCCATAAATACCTCATTTTAGTCACCATTGCCGTTGGCTGTCACTCAGTGACGTCACGTCAGCTCGAGTTTCACCACGATCAGATCATATATCATGTAATAGGACTTTAATATTCCAGCGGACATTATTCCAGCTGAATCCTTTCATTCTCTTATCAACCACAAAACACTGCAGCTGATGCCCTGCAGCAGCATTATCTGTGGTCCGTCAAGGCGGAACTAATGTCCTCACTGTCTAATGTTTCCCACACAGCCATAAATTGTTCCTCTGTAGTCCGGATGAAAAACTGTCTGTCGGGGCACCGTCAAACACACACACCGCTGATAGGCTGTTGCCACACGGCCACACATGACATCGTCTGAAAAGATCAACTTTTTTCACTTTCACATCGCGGACAAGCTATGTGGTAGTGTGAAAAGCGGCTGTCGCATCACGGGAGAGTTAGCCCCGCGCCATCACTGCTGTACATTGACTTTGCATGGAGAGTGATCGCCGAGGTAGTACAAGTAGCGTGCAGTGTGAACGCACCTTTAGTCTGCTCCACCTTTGCTTACAGCCATCTACCTTCATGTTTACCTCTTAACCTCTTATTGAGGTCACAAACCAGTATGAGTACCACACATGAGCTATTTTAGATGTGGCTGCCAGATGATGTTTTTGTCACACAGAACACTGCATGAACTGACATGTAGGGCACATTATACAGTTTTTCATCCTCCTGTAATTATACAGCACTGCAAAGGGCCCATGACTGAAGCAACCAGAGCATTATACATACAGTATATGGGGTCCACAATGGCAAGACAAAGTCAAAAAACTGTTAAGATGAAGAGAGCAGGTTTATATCGAAACCATTTAACTTGGAGATTAATGTTGTGAATGTCAACCAAGAAGTGTATATGGTTCCTCTACTGCATAATTTAACGTAAACATGGTCTCTTAAAAACATGTTTTTTTCTTTTCTATAAACTCTGTTCATGCTTTCTCCTTTGTTGGCTTTGTCTTGTGAATTAAATAAATGTTAGTGTCCGGTTTAGTAAGATGGGAGCAGATATCAAATAGCAAAAAGATTACTCGATCCACTCTTCATTTTTGTGGGGCCTTTCTGTGTATCTTCATGTTCTTCCTGTTCTTGATTGAGTTTTCTTTCGGTGCTCTGGTTTCCACCCACAGACCAAAACCATACTAGTTAGGTCTCATGTCCCTGGGCTAATTTCTAAAACTAATAAAAGAAAAATAAAAAAAGGAGAAGAAAAAGAAAAGATTACTGCAGGTGGTGTATGCCGGAAACAGGAAATGTGTTGGCACAAAATGTTTCAAAATTATATCAGGGTGCCCGTGGACGTCCTGCACCCATTTCCATTTATAAATCACAATCAAATCTAAAGTTGTCACACGTGAGGGAACACTTTGCCCCACCTGTACGGTGCCTATAAAAGGTCAGGTGAACGCCTTTGGTGAATGTTCAATGATACCAATTTCACGATGGGAAAATGGGTGAAACAAAGAAATTTTATTCAGTGTGTGGTTGAGATATTAATAGGTGGGCACAGTTCAGGCATTAGCATCACTAATGCCCTAAAGGCAAGTGGAAGCGTGACTGATACTGTAAACAAGACTGCCTCATAGGTTTGGACCATGGCTGAAGTAAAAAAGAAATGGTCCGACATAGAAGTAGAGTTGAAAAGGCATAGTGCTCTCATAGAAAGAGTGTCTGTGCGACAGGTGAGGGAAAAGGGCACACCAGAACTCACCCTCATAACGAAAGCTGTCGAGGTATCATTGGGGAATCCCTCTTGAGCAGAGTAGTTATGGAGGTAGAGGGGGACACGGATACACCAAGTGCACCAGAGTCTCCCATGCACCACTTCCTCCAGCAGTGCCAGACAAACCATTGTGTGAATTTATATGTTTTAAGGGCAAGCCTTATTATATCCAACCATCACTTAATTGCCTGAACAGCTATAGATGTTGCAGCCTAATTAATCACAAGTTTTGCGCAAATATCACATTATTTAATTGCAATTCTTATTAATATTAAAACTTTACTTGTATGGAACATTTTGGGAGCATGGTTACTCTCCGCCTTAATGTTTATGTGAATGGATTTCATAAAAACATGTAAGGTTTGTTTCACAATGGCAGAACATTATTGAGTTTGTAATACAGTACAGGCTACGTGCATGTGGGCATGCACGTGCGTGCTTTCTTGGACCCTCTGACGCATCAATATAAACTTTCCACTTTCTTCATTTCTTTTCATTGCTTACAAGTGGCGTGCACTTTTTTTTCTGCATATGATGTCTTTATAAAGGAGACCCCTGGTGTGTTTGACCGTTTGCATCATGTCTTCAGTGTGTTTTAGGCAACGATTTGATTTGAGTTGAATAACAAGGTGAAAAATGTTCTCTCTATAGAGGATCAGATGTAGCTCTTTTCCCCTCCCCTTTGGAAATGCTCAGATCTGAGGGGTGGGAAAGCAATGGGCATCTTTCTGTGACAAAAACATACACATGGAGGTGGAGCCAGTATAGCTACAACATGATAAACCCAGGAAGCTAAGAAATAGGGTTTTAAGGTCCATTTTCTCGAAAGAGACATAGCTTATGTGACCGTGAACTGAAAATTTTGTTCGAGATGTCATCTTCCGTTGCTCTCTTAACCCCCTTTTTTTGCTCTTTAAACAAATAAAATGGATTTTGTGGGACATGGGACCTCAAGTGCAAGTGTGGGTGCAAAGTCGTCTGTCTCCATGTTGGTCCTGTGTTTGACTGGCAACCTATCCAGGGTGTACCCTGACTCCTGCCCAGTGACAGCTGGAATCGGCTCCAGCCTCCTGTGTCCCAAAAGCGACATGTGAAATGAATGTTTTATTCAAGGTGGCCCTAAAAAAGACCCTTTCAGTGCTTGATGACCAAAACTACCTGCTTTTTAAAAAGCTCTTAAGCTTCTTTCTGCAGATATTGATATAATGTGTGTTGTGATGTTATTTTCTTTTTTCTGTTTTTTTCTTTCATTATTTTTGTTTATCTGCTCACTGATATTTTGTGGCACACTGACTAGGGCTGAACAAGTAATTGTAAATTAGACTAAATCGCAATATGGCTTGTTGCAATTTTCAAATCGCAGAAGGTTCAGTATTTTTAGCCCAAAATGTGTTGAACATTTTTGAAATGTGTTGAACATTTTGGCATTGTGATGTAGTTTTTTGCAATTTCATGCCTAGTTTTTACTTCTATCCATACACCTTTTTCCCACTTTTGGACCATTTTCACCCTTTTTTACCCGGTTTTTACAACTTTAATGCCTGTTTTGCCCCCATTTATCTTTTTTGGCCACTGTCAGAACAATTTTTGGAATTTTTGCATGGTTTTTGAAATTTAATTTCAAATTTAATTCCCAATTTTGCTGCCATAATTAATTTTCCTAAGCCACTTTTGGATTTTTTTTGCCAATTGTTCCCCTTTTTTTTCAATTTCATACCTATTTTGCTTCTGTTCTTCACCTCTCCACTTTTTCTCAAATCTCCTATCCTTAGATTAATTTAATGACATATTGGTTTTACTATAAAAAGATCTACTGCTTATGTTTGTTTAAGAATACATAAGATGAGGAACATTAAAAGAATTGCAGAGTAAATCACAATATTGGGATAAAAAATCGCAATTAGATCATTTTCTCAAATCGTTCAGCCCTAACACTGATCTGAAGCAAAGTGGATACAGATAGCCTTTATCTTTTGTTGTAAAGGGGATGTTATCAGCTTTTAACTCAATAAATGTTACTTTAGGCAGATAACAGGTTGCATTCATTTCTCTTTTTGCTTAGAAGGGCGACAAAATCTACTTAATACATACCTGTCTGTCATCCTCCTCCTGCAGGCATGCTTTGCCCTCGCCCTTCAGCAGTGGTATGACAGGATTTCAGGAAGTGCAGTGAAATATTACTGCACTTCATCAGTTAAAGACACGCCTCAAGGAAGAGTCTGGAAATTTTGGGCACAAAGATATGCTTGTAGACAAACATTCAGAGATAAGTGTGCAGCATTGACTGTAACTGTGACATTGTTCCGTCCTGATGATTCTGTGGTTTTCCCCTCATGCTGGGGTTAAAAGAGCCCTCTGGTATGTGGTTGAGCTCAGTCACAGCAAGTTTGTGAATGTTTCTGAGATAACAGTGATCATGAATCACTGCTGTCTGTAGCTTAGCTGTAAAGCAGTGGGAGAGAGAGCCATTTTCCTCCCAGACAGAGTAAGTTTACTGTGACTTTTGCTTTTGTCAAAGGAGGAGCTCATGAAGTTTCCCCTCCTCTACGCTCAGAGGAAAGAAAGAAAGAATGCAACTGATTCATTCTCTCCAGATGGACGGGCTTTTATTGGAGTGTGGAGTGTAAATCATCTTTCTGTATGTGTATGTGAGCAGAGCCAGCACCTGTATTATGTTGGTTTGTACTTTATCCAAAGCTAAATCGTCAGGATGCCTCTGTAAAAATAAAAGTCAGCCTCTTCAGGTTACAATGCAAATCTGCACATGGTGGCAGCCATTCAGGGCGTCAGGGTGGGGATCCTATGTCAGGTTTTGTTGTGTGACAGGCGGTTGCCACGGGCAGCAACACGAGCAGCAGGCCCACGTCCCTCAGCCGTGGACAGCACAGCATAGCACATGGTATTTGCCTAACCTGTGGGTTGTGTTGCTGCAGCAACCAAAGCCCAGCAGGCCACACCCATGAGTGGTCTGCAGACGCTGACTCACTCTGCAAATATGCAAATTGGGTAAAATCTTTTATTTTTATATTTGAACATTGTTTTACTTTTTGGAGGGACTTCTTCTACTTAAAGTATCTTTTCTGATGATATTATTTAACTAAGTACCTTATTAAAAATAAGGAGTATTTGTGTGGCTGTTTTCAGCCTGTTTCTGTGTGTGGTACTAACAGGCTGATCTCAGTTGGCAATGACTGACCTGTTGATCTGCAGCCATTTTATACCCTCCCCACCAGCCAGCACAACAGCTCCATTTTGTGATGGTCAGCTCAACCATGATGTAAACTTTCTTTGGAAAGTAACATTTCTTTTCTATTCATTTTGTTTAAATGTTGCAACAAATATCAAGATTTTGATATGAGTTTAACGGTTGTTTAAAACTTCAATACCGTCATAATGTGGTCCACTGCATTTTTTAAACCACAGATCGTTTGATATTTCTTACAGGTAAAACGTATCAAAAATGTCATGTTAATGTTCGAGTGAGACGTGCTGGCTGATGCACCAAACAAAAAACTTTATTTAGAGGCAGAACTTGCAAAAAAAAAATCCTCATAAGTCAGAATCTTTTGAGTCATTTGAGTTTAAAGAGGCATTTTCAAAAAGAGTCATGAGCTGAGTAATGTCTTCCTCTTTTTTTTTTTCCCTTGTCTGCATTATCTTTTCAGCTGAGCACTGTGTCAGATGACAGCGTTGAAAAGACCGATGCATTTTTTTTTCTAGCAGTCAGAGAAATGTGAATATGATTAGCTGCTATAGTGACCATCACCAGCCCTCCCTGTAGGCTACTCCATCATTTTAAACTTTATTTAACCCCTGATGTGAGCTGAAGGGGAGGGCCGTGCCACACCGCAGTGTGAAAGAAGGGGAAACAGTGACAGACAGGACGAGACAAGACAAACGGAAGGGAGGACAAACGTCTACTGTTATTGATTTGGGATAGCAGTTCAAGTGCTGTGCTGATCTAAGTCTATCTGGGGGGGGGGGGGGGCTACATGGATAAGAGATGGAGTGGCATGCATCACAGGATGTGAGAAGATGTGTAAGAGTGCCCGACTCAGCATGTTCTGACGGGATCTATCATGTCTCTTAGTTAGTCTCGACAGGGCTTGAGTATCTGTATACGCATGCATGTGAGGTGGTCGCCGAATACCCAAGGAGTTGCCCAAACCCAGGGAAAACATGGCCATGGGTGCCCCCCGGGCCACCAGGGCACACGAGACCCCCACACAGTCCCCAAACTACCAGGCTCAGGGACAGCCCCAGGACCCAAGGGGGCACAGACCCGCCTCCCGCCGACGCCAAAGGCAGCACCAAGGGCCCAGAGCGGGAGCCCCCCCGCAAACAGCACCCACCCTCCCAGACCACCCGTCCACCCGGCCCCAAGCCTCCCAGGCGGGCCTGAGGCCCCAAGCCACCCAGGAGCCAAATCCCCCCCCCAGAGGGGGGACCACAAACCACAGCCAGGTCAGGTGGGGCGAGATGTGGGCGTGTAGCGGTGGGGTCGAGGTCGCGACCTGCCCCCCAAAAAAGCCGAGGCCATGAGAAGCGCCGGAGACCGCTGCCCATACGCCAGAAGAGGCCCCCCGGCCACCCACACAGGACAGCAACCCACAGGCAGCCCGCCATGCCGAGGCCCCCAGTGAGCATCAGGCCGAAGGATCCCGCACCACAGCCCACCAGGGGACACATGTCCCAGCGAGGTCCACCCGTCCCCCAGGGCCCGTGTCAGGCCCCCACCCGCAACCACCGGAGCCCAGCCGCGCCTCGAAAGCCGCTGGCACCGCCCATCCCCCCACAGGGTCATAGCCAGCGGAGCCCGACCCCCACAGCCACACCAAGCCTAAGCTAGTGACAAACCCTATACCACCAACACCCCCCCCCCCCCCCCCGTTATTCTGTAACTTGCTTCCAAACAAGATACATTATCCCTACACCGTGATTAAGTGCAGCTAAGTGTGATGTAGTGCATTAAAACTGGGGGAAAAAAAACAGGTCGAGTGGGGGTCCACCAACCCCTACTCTCCCTGCCTGGCCCAGGAAAGTGGATGTTGTGTTGCATTAAAAACAATGTCTTCCTCTTTGTTATATAAATCATATCACAATCCCAACCCAGATCTAAATAATCATGATTTATTTATTTTTGCTGGTTCTGATGCTGCAGTTTTAGCTAGAGAATTGCTGCCATTCTTGGCCAGGTGCCACTTGAAAAAGAGATCTTTTCTCTCAATGGGACTAGCTTGGTTAAATAAAGATAAAATAAATAAATAAAAAACTCAGTTTGAAAAATGCATTTCTAAAATTTAAGTCATGTTATACACTAAATACTTCATTGTACAATAAAAAATCTGAACTGAACTGGAATAAAAAATATGAATTATTACTCACTGGTGCCTTTTAACACATTACACAATTGCGAAACAATAGTTGCAAACCAATAATGAGCAGATGTGTAAAATAAAATGTGAAATAAAATCAGAAAGCCAAGCCAAGTGGACCTCTGTTTGTACTTTCAAACGGTTCTTAACAGCCTCAACTTATGAAAGCACAGTTAATAACATGTCTATCACCTTCCTCCCTAAATGCGAAAAAAAACCCTCCTCTACCCACTTTGGGCCGCCCCTCATAAAACATGTGCTCGAATAGTCTGCTCAAAAAATTACCTTAATGATGTCGTTAGGTGAGATGTCCACCATCACTTTACTGTAAAACTTCCTGAGCCAGGTGTTTGTTTGAAGGTGGCTCAACCGGTGGAATTTGTCCACACATGTCTATTCAGCCACAGTAAACATAAGAGCACAGAGTTGGAAAGTCAAAAGCGCGTTTACCTTTTGAGGTTCGGTCAGACAAGGTGGTCAGATATGAAGACTGACACTGACACAGGTTGTTCTAAGCAGGCTAAAACAGAGGGGGTTGAGGAGATAGTGGATTAACTGAGTGGAATTTTAGACTACAGATTTACAGTATAGGTTTTGGTCTTTGAAGTGTTTTCTTTTCCCACTGGAACCCCCTGTGGACCAAACAGACACCTACCCCAGGGGATGTCTTATGTCTGGGTGAGGTGGCATATACTGCAATGACATCATCTTGGGAAATTTTTCAATCAGACTCTTTGGCCACATATTTTCTACAAAGGAGAGCCAAAAACCTTGAAGAGAGGGGAATATTGTTATGTTGGGGCAGTTGTAGTCTGACCATGGACACATATTTTGATAAAGAATTATTAGCAAGTGTATATTTCATAAGAGAGGGCCTTCAAGTCCATTCTTTTGGGTCTTGAATTTTGTCTGTGACATAAAAATTAGGGTTTCAACTTAAAACTGAGTCAACATGGTTATTGCACTTTTATGTTTGACCCCTGATGTAAGTTTTTATCTTTTTGGATCACAGTTCATTTATGAGCCATTAAATGACATCAGCAACATCAAAAATATAGGCTAATAAAACATGTAAAAGCCCTCTGTTTTCAGACCGATATCTGCATGTCTTATCTTATCTGAAATCCTCAGACGCATGGCTTCACAGAGGGAGGACTTTGGACTCTGTCCCCAGTTTCCTATTTTGTAATAATATTCAATAAAATCTCTTCATGGGCAATATAAACAAGACAAAGGTTCACAAGCTATTGCTTGAAAGTCCTCCCTTAATTGTCATGTCTTTTCTGTCAGGACGTCTTTAGTACAGGTTCGGGGAAGGGGCCTCTGTGTGTGGTTTGACACAGCCGTCAGAGGTGATTAAAAGAGGATTATATTTTGACAGGTTCGTGTGCTTTTGTTGTGCCCTTCAGGGTGAACTCTACTCACTGGATACAGGCCAGCAATGATAAGAATTTAACTGTAGTTTCTTTTAACTGTGAAGACCCTGAGCTAAAAGGATGCTTGTTTAAATGGTTACATGGTTTTACTGTCACTTTTTGGAGGCTTATGCTGGACTTCAGTCTTACATTAACATCCTGTTTTATTGACTTAAAAGTAAAAGTTACCACAGTTAGGATATTTAACATCTAAATGTTCATACATTCTTGTAATAACATTATAATAAATGCCACAAATTTATAATTTGATTTTATTTGTTCCAACCCTCTTAAAAATTCTGTGGCATCTTCGGAGAAAGTTTTCTATTCATTGTTATTATTTTGATTAAATATGAATGTTGAACAACACTACAACCACTAAAACCAATTATTATTGCTGTCATAAATATAAGCTTTCAAAGATGTGTCACTAATAAATGATAAGTTACAACAAAGGCAAGCATTGTCTAGTGTAAGTCTGAGATAGCAGTAACCAGATTGGTCCGCCTGTCCACTAAAGTAGACATTCACCAGAGCTTTGTAATTTTAGGGCAGTTCCAAAAGGATGTTCTTTTCTACTGAATTATTTTATTGTGGTGACCCCTTCAACACATATTTTTACATCGCCCCACCTACCCACCAATAACCACAACGATACTTAAAGTGCATAATACAGATCTCTTTAAATATAATTGAATTCCTTCATTAAGTATGTTTAATGTGTTGGAGTCAGTAGGATTTATTTTGTCCTTGGTATGTCCACAAGTAAATGATATTTAATATTTTGACCCCAGTCAATTTCAGAGAGACAAAAACAGCTTAAAGCAGCTCTTGTAGCTGTTCTTTCTGAACGAGAATGAAAAGAAATGGTCAAGAATCCCAATCTCAGGTTCTAACGAATGAAAAACTCCCCTCATTCAACAAAATAACAGACAAAAATCAAGAGGAAGCCCACGTTGATTTTGACAAATGCCCGACCTCTATTATGGAGAGTAGCCAATCATGGTGCAATATTCTGAATTGGCTGATGTATTGGCCAATCAAAAGTCCAAGGGGCCAATTCCATAATGAGTCCACGCATCAGCATAGACATATCACATAGTGGGTGTGACTGTACCCCTCTTGGGAGGTGCGCCCCGCGATTTGAGAAACACAGCTGTAGGTAAAGTGTTATTGATGATGCGCTATGGCAGAAAGGCATGTGTCTCTTAAACCAATAAGGGTTGGGCTCTTTGTATGTGCATGACACATAGTTAAAGAACAATCATCATCATCAATCATAATGAATATGACATGTGTCTATGGAACCTAGTCTACTTTGCCATTGTTAGGACAATTGGGAAATGTACCTCTCAGACATTTTTTTTGTATTACGTGTTGTGTAAAAATGCAGACAAATATGTATGACGACAGTCCCAATGTTTTTTTAAGCTATTTGATTGTTAAATCGCTGAGAGTGAGAAAGACTTACAACATTTTTGTGTGCATTGTTTCATTGTCTGTACATTTTTTCAAAACAGTGAACAAATAATATTTTATCTTTTCTTGTATTTAAAGGGACTGTGAGGAGTTTCTAAATAATTACAAAAAGGTCTCACTTTCAGATATTTGCCTGATTGAAATACACACTTTAAGATGAGTTTTTAGCATCAAAATAGGTTATCTATAAATGCTATTCCTTAGCCTTCCAGTCGGGTCGTACAGGGCTGGACTGGTCTGAAAACTCAACTTCAGGAACAAGACAATTAAAACTAGAGCAAATTTGTATTATTTTATTGTTTATATTACACGTCTTCGAGCAGCGGGCTGTAAGTAGCGATAAATAGCCGGCTACAAAACTACAATAATAAGTTTTCCAAAAACTGCTGGTTGTCAAACATGAAAAATACCGCTACGTAACTAGAAAGAGATACATTACCTCTTCACTTTGCATCCTGTAAGTTGTTGAATAAGAAGTTGTAAAGCAATGAAGAGTTCTGAGTAAGGTCCGAGCTGCATTTATTAGCATCCCAACACACAAACACACGATTTGGCTCGTGGTGCGTTCAAGTTGTAGGCAGAAGTAGGAATATCTGAGTTCCGAGTGGGAAAATGCAACTGAAATGTCCCCCGAGGTCTGAATTTCCTACTGGGAACTCTGTGAAGCCTTGCCACCCCCGAGTTGACAATCAAAGATAGATGCCCCCAGTGTGAACAGTTATTTAGCTCCTGTAATAATCCATTTATCTGCACTTCTGACTGGGGTGTGTTGCTCTAGATCAGCTGTATACATAGTATTGTTAGACTTATATTTACAAAAATGCTGCTATAGTGATAATCACATTCTTCATGTGATATTTGTGAACAACAATGCAGGCATGCTAACAACAGCTAACAATAGCCTGGTAGATCGGCATGTTTTTTCTGACTTTGTAACTGGAACGCTGATAACTCTGGGATGATGTCACTCCCAGTTCCGCGGTTACTGGAAGGCAGCATTATGACAGTCGCCGCGTGGGCTCATGGGTAGCAGAGTCTTTATGTTGCCGGTAATAGATTCTCCTCACAGTCCCTTTAAGATAAAGATAATATATGCAATGATTTTTATGGATTATAGTATCTCTGTTGTTTGTCGATTTGACTTGAACAGTACCAAAAGATGCAAAAGTGATCTTACTAAGTCAAAGGTTAAATGTAGACATGCAGTGATGATCAGGTGAAGCATTATGGTTCCGTACTGTGTTGACATTACAACTTATTTATAGGTATGGTATTGCATATTGATGATAAATTGGCTTTAAATAATGGCATAGATTTTAATTTATGCTGAGACCAATAATGTTTTTAAGTAAGTAAGTTAAAGTACAAATGCCATTCTGGTAGCATTGTGCTTACCTATTTTTAATTTGCTTCACACCTGCTTAAACTGCCTAACTAATAATGTTGATACATTTAATGGAAACAGTGTGCATAACTATAGCTGTAGTTTTATTTATGAAAAGTACTAAAATATCTGAAACTATGTGATAATGTTTTTTAACTCAATATGGTATGGAACAGATATAAATATAAACTTATTTTTAGTCTTTGAATGAAAATCTGCTGTAGGCCCATCCACATAGTGGGATCGTTTCTTTCTTTCTTTCTGGCTGACCAACATTTGGTTCCAGACCAGTATTAACTCTCCTGTTTTTATTCACTCACAAAATGTTAATTGTTCTCCATAAAACAGGCAGTAAGTTCCAGGCGAAACAAAGCACGGGTTGTTGTAGGTATTGTTGTAGATGTCTTGGTGGTGCCTTTTGCAGAGTGGATCCAAGTTCTTTGTTTTCTATTGAGTTCCCTTGTCCTCACTTTCTCCCCCTCTGTCTGCCCTTCATCTTAATCTCTCTGCCTGTGCTCGCTGAAGTTTCTTGAACAAGGCGTCCACTGTGTATCACCCAGTAAGCGGTTACTGGAATAAAGTGTGGGTGCCTTCAGATGTATGGGACATGGGGCAGGGTATCCGGGGCAGCAGAGAGGATGTGTCCAGCCTGGCAAGGCCCTCAGATTTATCGTGTAGATGTTCCTCTGCATTTATGGGCCACAGATGAAAAGATTCCCTTGTTCCTTTCTCACAAACACTCCCTCCTACCCTGAATGTACCCCTCCACTCCCATTTCTTCTCTCTTTAGACCCATATTGCCTGCCATGTTGTTCCCTGTGGACTTCAACTGAGTCTCATGAGGGTGAAAAGCAGCCACAGTGTGCTTGTGTTTGGGTGGTGAAACAGAGCAGTGTCGTGCTTTTAGGAGTCAGAGGCCTTTTTGAAAGATGTCTTATAGCGGCACGGACATAGGAGATCTGCTTGGAGATCGGTTCTGGCTTAGTCCAAAGAAAGGTAAGTGGCACACCTAGAGGATTGGTTAAAAGCTAAAGAAGGATTTAATGACTGTTACCTCACAGAGTGTTTACATGCACAGGTAAGTCTTGATATGGTTGTAGCATGGCTAGGCAGTACAACCAGGCTGATGGCTTTGTTTCTGTATTATGTAGTGAGAAAGGACGTATTTACTGAAGCATATCTACCTTTGCATCAGTAGGTGTCAGTATAACAGTCTTACGGGTAGCTACCATGAGCTCATCAACCATCTAGGGATGGGAGTTAACACAATTCTTTTTGTTCTAATGCCATTATTCATTGCCTTTGCAAACGAGGTGATGTTTTTGCCAGCATATGTCTGACTGTTAGCAAGATTACACAAAAACTACTGGATGGATTTTGCTGACATTTTCAAGAGATGCTGGGAATGGCCCAACTTAAAAATCTTGATTAGATTTTGGTGGTGATCCAGAAAACAACTGGAAGCAAATGATCGTTCTTGCTCAGTCACTGTCTATGTAATAATGACATCAACATAATTTTGAATGCTAGTAGGACTCTATCAAAACCACAATCAAGAAATCACAAATGGCATCAAGGATTTGGACATTAAAAACAAAAGTCATAAAAGTGGAATATCATGTAAATGGTTGATATTTTACATTACAGTTGTTTTTTTGTTTTTTTTCAGAAAAAAGAGCATCTCTGTGAATGGGGGGGTTACTAAGGATGAGAACAATGCAGTGACCCCCTATTTGATTCGTAGGATTTTTCAGTGTAGACAGATCTTGATTTTCTGTGTTAGCAGTCAAACATGTGACACTCATAGTCTTTAAATTTAGGCTGTTAGACTGTTTCAGCACGTTGCTGGTGTTTCCACTCTTCTTCACACAGATGCAGACCTCACATCTGTAGCTATTGGTGCCATTTTTTTATAATCACACTTTAGATACCTTCTGTTCACCACCACCGAGTATGAACCAGTTTCTACCTGGAAAAGCCCCCCAATTTCCATCCCTAGATCTGTTGTTAACTGGTTCAGAGTCAAATAACAAATATAAACAACTTTAGCTGTTTTATACAGTATCTGTTTTACCTTTGAAATAAAATTAATACTATGTCCCGCTGGCTAATCTTGTCCATTTTATTTTATAAAGATTTTTTTAGTCCTGTGCAATTATCATGGCTACAAGCCTAGAGGATATTGCTTTTTGTCAGATGGCCTGAAGTCCTGCTTTAACTCCGCCTATCTGTTCATCAGAGGGTTGATCCAACATTGAGAAGGCCTCTAAAGTAATGCAGTGCCAGTAAACTGACTTCTAAAGCTTTCCAAAGCCTCCTGTGATTGTAAAACAGCTGACATAACTCTGGCTTTGTCTAACTTTTTTCAGACCTTTGGTCAAAACACATCATAGTGGAGCATCCAAAAAGGCCTAGCAAGCTTGTTATTGAATTAAATTGAAGTAGCTTGAATGTAGTCTTCACTCTGGTGCAGTGATTGGTGCTGTCTCCTCATAGCAAGAAGGTTGCTGGTTTTAATCTTGGTCATCTTGGTTCTCTCTTGGTTCTCTTGTGAAGATTGCATGTTCTCCCCATGCATACATTGCATAATTTTCAATTTCTAATTAAATAGTTTTGTAGTATCTGTTGACACTTTGTAGTTAAGATTCTTTCCTATCCTTGTTTGTGTCTGACTAAATTTGGTCAAAAGCCTGGAGTCTCTGTTGTTTATTTCATTTTGAGCTTCTTCATGATCAGAAAAAATTCTGTGGGAGATAGGTTTGGACTGCAGGCAGGCAGGCCAGGCACGTACCTGCACAAGCCATGGTGATGTAACACGGTGTTGCTTGGATGGTAGCATACGCCATCCTGTATATTTCTTTCAGCATTGGCGGTGTTAAGCATAAACTGTGTCAACCTACACTGACTTTCTGAATTGTTCCTGAGCCAAAGTGGTAATATTAGATACAGAATGATGCTGGTTTTTAATGCAGTGCCACCTGAGGGATTGAGGGTCAAGGGCATTCAGGGTTTGTTTTCAGCCTTGCTGCTTACATGCAGAGATTTCTCCAGATTTTGTTTCAAACCTCAAATTTAAAATGAGTAAATCTTTGCAATAAACAGTTCATCAGTTTAAATATAAAGTACTTTGTCTTTTTAGTGTGGTCACAATGATATAAGGCTAATAAGATTTGCAAATGCTTGTACTTTGTCTTTACTGTACATTTTACTCAATTTCCCAAGTTCATTAGAACTGGGGTTTGTACTAACATGCTCTACTCTACCCAAAATTTATACTTAAAATAAAAATATATTTTTGGACTATATTTGGTAGTCTACAGTAGTCCACATTACAGTGTTAAAAAACCAAACAGTATTTTCTAGAGTTCAACTTTGAAAACTTAAGGCCGATTTAAATCATATTGAATTAAGTGTTTACATTTAGTCCCTTTTGAAGTTTTACCAAAATAATTAACTTTTAACTGCATGTAGACACACTAACTGACTCGTTGACTATTATTCCCACTGAGAGGTGGGGCCTTACTTTGGAATCTGAAGGCTTCAAAAACTATCATGAAGGTGTCTTGTGTAACAATAGCAAAGTCTTCCCTAGCTCTTAAATGGTGCAATACCTCCTCTGCATGCTGATTCTGATCCCTGGCTGCTGTTAAACTGAGCTGGCAGACAGACCCAGAGCGCAGAGGGCTGGTTCACATTTTCTGTCCAGAACTCACTGCTGGAACTTGTTTACAACACAAAGGCTTTTTTGTGATCACGGCCTGTTTGCTGAATTTACCACCAAAACTGATTTCCAGTGCTGCGGTTTAATGGCATGAAGTGTACTCTGCCTTTTTGACTATAGATTGTTAAGACTAAGGATTTTTCCCAATGTGCTGATAAATAAAACAAGGTTTGACATAGGAATGTTAGAGTAGTCTTTGGATCAATTATTGGAACATTATGTTTTATTATACACACTGAGGCTGTCTCTGGTGTTGGACAAACCACATCTGTCACTTTACAGTTCCTGTTTTAAGCCCGTCCTCATTTCCCCCCTCATGAATGGGCACACTTCCAGCTCTGAGGAGCTCTAGTGGGTGTAGCTAGGTCTGATCTATACAGACCCCACCACTAAACTCTGACAGCCTATTGTAGAGAAGGTATTGGAGAGAGTAAAAAGGAGACTTGGCAGTCATTTTGGGTGCTCCTGATTATTTTTGGTCCATACGGTGGGTGAAGGCAGGCATAATCTGTGAGTTCATTTCTTTCCACTCTGGAAAAGGAGAAGTTGGTGTGATCTGTGATGCGTAGAGCCTGAGAACACAAGCAGGGCCTGACGTTTCTAACTCAAGCATACATAGGTTTATAGATTTTCCATGCACCTTTTAGACACATTTTGGTGAGACAGAAGCCAAGAGGTTTTATTTCCTCTCCTAAAACAGAGGGCTATTCTTTAGGACTTTGGTACATTTTTTATTTTGCTGAAGTGCAATAACAAAAAAGGTCATAGTCACTCATATCAGCGTCTGTTGAAAGTGTAAAATATCTGACCCACTCTTCCTTTTCCATAAACATAAGCAGAGTAAAGAGGTGATTTACGAGGCTTAAGCCCTGAATCTTTTCTCAGAGGCCCTGATCTTTTAGGGTATTTTTAGAATCATAACCCTCTGCCATCCTCAGACAGATTTTCATTGAGAGAAAAATGACAAATTAATACAGAATATACAACATACAATATATGAAACTGTCATTTACATTCTAAAGGCTTTTGTGGGAAAAAGGAAAATTATTTTCAGTTGTCATATGAACCTTCTTAAAAGCTGTAAGAGCACTGAAAATTAAATAGACCATATCATGTTTTCTGAGTGTTGCATGCCATGTAGTGTGCTTTAAATGGCTCCTCCATATAATTAAGTGTTTAAATGCCCTCCATTGTTAACTGTACCTGAGACAGCTTGTGCCCCTTGCCCCTCCTAATTGGCCTACCAGTGTGACATCATCCTATTACTTTGTCTGCTGTTTAAACTAATTCACAGTGAGTCCCAAGTGCAGTACAGAGCAGAGACAGTAGAATAAATGCAGAGTTGCTGACAACATTACAATGAGCAGCACTGAACTGACTGATTACCACAGAGTAGACCGGTTGACCGATAAGAGTTGATTGAGCCCATGCGAGGAAGGGGTCCTTAGGGAGGCAGGAGGTCCAACAGAGAATCTCAGAAGTGTGAATATGGTGGGTCAGGGGTACTGAGAAAAAGATGTTTCTTTTTTTTTTTTTTTTCCAAATTAATGATTATAAACGTACTCTAGCAGTCATAAAAATGAAAACATGAACCTTAGTACAAGCAATATATGGGCCATATAACCTCATAAGGGACAACAACATATTCAGGGGTTAAAACACACTTAAATATGTAAATTAATACCATATTTGACAAAAAAATTATGACATTTTGTCATGTACGCCTAGGTGAGGGGTTGGGCAGCTGGTAGTCCAGGGCCTGAATGGGACCTATTTTCTCCCTTGCTGTGGTCCACAAGTTGAATTCATACATGAAAAAATATCAGTACATTATAATATCGATATAAACACATTCATCAGGAAATATAGGAACATCTGCAGGGGAAATGAAGAAAAAAATCAATGACAGTAGAGATTTAACTTGCTGTGAATGTTTCTCTTATGGGCGGCATGGTGGTGCAGCAAGTAGTGCACATGCCTCACAGCAAGAAGATTGCTGGTTCAATCACTGTGTTAGACAGGACCTTTCTGTGTGGTGTTAGCATGTTCTTCCAGTGTATGCCTGGATTCTCTCCAGGCATTCTGGCTTTCTTCCATAGACCAATCACAGACTTGATATGTTAACTGGTGACTCCCTTAGGGAATGAATGTGAGCGGGGATGGGCTCTCTCTGTCTGTCTCTCTCTATGTGGCCCTGCGTTTGGCAGGTGACCGGTTCAGGATGTACCCCATCCTGCCAATGTCAGCTAGAAGGAATATGCAGTCGAGGTAATGGGTGGATGGATGTTTCTGTAATGCTATAATATGCATTACAGAGTGCATTTGATTGGGACAATATGATTGAAAACTCAGTGCAAATATGTTAACTGACTTTATAAGAGTAGCTAAATTTGACCTGAACTGTGTGTTTAGCATATGGAGTTAAGTTCTTCTTTTTGAACTTGAGTGAAAAGATATACATTTTATTGTATACATCTTAATAGCTTCTTTCCCTCTTAATAAACTTGTAATTTCTGCTATGAGTCCGCAACTTATATGGCCCTAATGGTTACCCATCACAGGTCTATTACATTGGCAAAGTGTTTCTGATGGGACCTTGTTTTATTATATTGGGAATACGGTATGTGGAGGGTCACAGAGGTCTAGTGAACTAACATTCATATCATTGTTCAACTGATCTCAGTTGGCTCTTTTCTTGAGACCCCAACTCATGTGCATTTTTAAAATCTTCAGATATTACTGCTTGTTTTCCTGGATAGTTTGGCAATTTCTTGTGCTGTCAACAATCCAATGAAGTAAATTATCAGGAGTAATAAAGGAAAATAACATATATGATGATGATGATGCTTGTCCAAACAAGAGGTTAGTAATGATTGATTTTTTCAAGAAATTTGTTCGGCCCCCCACCAAGGTCCTACGTTTAACATTTAATTACCTTTTAGTTGGCTATGGTGTTCAGATTTTGGATTGCAGTGTCATGTTAAAGAGGTCATGTTAGTTCTGAAGATGGACCAGCTGAGATCCACTGCACTAGAGCGCAATGCTGAATTACAAAACCTTCATATCTGCTCATTTGAGGATCATAATGTTAAATTTTTAATCTGCACTGTGACAAATATACTGTTACATAGAGTCAATAAGAAAATAGATTTCATTCAAACCATATCCTCACAAGCCTTATGTAACAGCAATAATATTTATGAGGCAGATAAACTGAAGGCTGGCAGCACAACAAAGGCAGGTCATAATGAGTCCCATTTTCATTTCAGCAAATAACACTGTCTTTTGTTCCTTCCTCTCTGAGCTAAACAAGTAAAATGATTTATCTCCTCTTAATTTAATCCCTTATTTGTCCCTTTAGTTATCATTAGATTATTTATTTTAGAAGCAGTCAGAGGAATGTTTAAGACACCTCTCAGTCTGCTCCAGCACACACAGAGACTCTTTGTTGAAGCCATTTTTGTGGTTAAACACACTACTGTGGGTTTGTGTTTGCTGGGAACAGATATAAAGTTTCTCTTTCTGTTCACCACCCCACGAACACTCTCATGTCTCATTGGCTGTTTGCAGGAGCCACTTCTCTCTTAAAGTCGTCTTAACTCCCTGGATCATCCTAATAACACCCCTTGTGGCTGGGGACCTTTTTAATGCTGGAGGTTAATCCTCACAGCTGCATCCATCTTACATTTCAAAGTCAGCTTTCTCCGTCTATGTGGACCCTAATTGACACTGTTGTTCAGGCTGTCACAGACAAATATCAGTCAAGGTTGTCACAGGGGTTGTATGACAGTGGAATTGTGGCCTCAGATACAAAAGGGCAGCGTGGCATAATTTGGAGTCAGCAAGTTTATCTTATATATAGGACAGAATTGCTAAGCAGTCTGTACACAATGTTTTAGTTCATACATCATATGCTCTGAAGGATGAAACAAAATGGTCAACTCACGAAATGATACAAAATATGAAACAGGGCTCACGATACGAAATACTCACGACACAAAATAAAGATTACAGAAAATCTCCAACAGTAGGAAGTTGTGCAAAAATCTAATTTTCTTTATTTTCTTCCTGATGCAGACATACAAAAAATATTGCTGCATCAGTACAACATAAATGCTCTTTGAAAAAAAAAAAATGTATTTTTTCTCATTATTTAGACTACAGTGCAAATACGAACATAAAATCTCAATAAAAAGTGCTTTGTTGTTGTAACAATCAGGATAACTACATTCTTGAATGAAAAGGAAAACAAATAGTCCTCAGAGCTGCAGTTTAGACCTATAAATGTCTCAACTGTGAACTATAATATTTAGCCTATAACAGTGCATATACTTCTGATCTTCAAGTATGATCAAATTCTGTCAACTCAACAGTAGATGCAAAAATCAAATATTGTTTTTTATGCAGACTTACACAAACATACAGTTGCTGTCTGTCTCCAGTTTAAAGTAGTTGGTAGTTGTACTCGGCGCAGTATACAGCGAGCTGTAGCGGCATATTTTGCACACGGTTGTTGTTTTGTCCGCAGTCTTCTCACCGTTCTCTCGTCTTTTGAATGGGAAGCCGAAATAGGTCCACACGACCGATTTATTTGACGAAGGAGCGACAGCCAATTCCTCCACTTCGTCTTCCTCCATATTGAAGCAAGTGTTTTGCGACAGTAGGCGAGGAGGGTAAAAAATCACCAGTTGCGTGCACTCCTTCGCGTTTTTTATTTCGTGCGTCTTTGAATTTTATTCCGTCATTTACACCCATAATACACACGCATGCAGAATTGGTGATAGCCTTATGTAAAAGAAAGAAAAAACACATTGGTCACTGAAATAACTTGAAACTGACAAAAGTAAGAATAAATACAAATTTACTTATAATTAATGAAAATCAGACATTGATTTTGAATTGTGGTTCAACAGAATCATTTAAAAAAACAAAACAATGAAACTGACCTGATCAAAAATGATGTCCTCAAACAACATTCAAGCCTTTTTTAAAGAAATGTTATCTCATTATTTGTATTACCGAATCTCTTAAATTGATGTTGGACCTTTAGCTCTGCCTAAAGCATTTCTCCATCTGCCAGTGTAACTCATTACTTAACAATTTGTACTAATTAACTTATCAGTTTAACTTTACTAGTGGGAAAGCCTATAATAATTAAGGGGCAGCCCTGCCCTGAGTATAGAGCTGCTTACAACGATTTCTAACTTTAGCAGATTCCTTCAGTCTGAGCTGTTTGTGGTCTACCACGTCAGCTCTATGAGGGGGTACAGCTGTCCCAGACTTAGGGGTCTCTGGTCTAACTATACCCAGGAGACCAGCTTGACAATGAAAATAGACTTATCGTGGGTTAAACAGGGAGCTCTCATGCATCGCAGAGGGATTTTTCATGTATGCAAAAGTGCAAGTCATGCTTTTGGGCAGAGTGAAAGCTACCCTTCCTGTTTGGCTCAGATTATGTGGTTAATTTCCCTGATTTGCTTTTACAGCAGAGTTGTTGTATTAATCCTTAGTTTGAAACCATCTTCTTTAAACAACACTTTAAGCTGTTAATCATATTAAAGCTTGAAAGTGTTGCGTCAAGCTACCCTGGGCATTAAGGTGATGACATTTTAAAAAACGATCGATCCGTCATGTTCAGACATTTGTCCGTCAGTTTCAACATATGTTTGACTTTGTGCTACCTCCCTGTAATGTAAGCACACTCAGTGGTTGGTACGAAAGGCCCTGCTGACCTTTGCTTTCCCTGGAAGTGGCTGGAGGGGATTGGATCTGATATCAGAATGGAGGGGCACGTGTGCAGGACTGAAAGGCCGTGGAGCAGTAGGCTTTTACAGTGGGCAAGGTGCCAGCCACCATCAGCTGGTGATGACAAGTCTATTCTTAGACTCCAGGGGGTCTGAAACTTTGAGGCAGAAAACTGTTCAGATAGTCTTCCCAAAGCTTTTATTTCTCCAAAACCTGCTCCTATCAGCCAAATCAAGCTCACATTTGTGACATCTTCTGCTACGATGTCCGTACGCCGACTGAGTTCATGTAGACACTCTTAGTTCTATAGCTTGTTACCCTTTGCTCTCTGGAGAGTCGACTTCCTGTCATTTGTTGGATGCAGTGTCAAACCCCAGAGAGAGTTATTGTAACACAGAGTATCTGGGCAAAGCAGCAGCTCTACACCATCATAACCTCGTGGTCTGGGTTGATCAGGCCTGGTTATACTTCAGTTCCCCAGTTGTTGGCATATTTTATGTTTGGATGGCTGATGGGACTGGGCTTCAGGCCAGCATCAGGGTCAAAGTGGGAGGCTTGAAGTTCACTGAACTTTTTGAGCATAAACAGTGCATGAAATCACACTGATGTGCCGCCAGAGCAGAGCGCCATGCAGATAACCAAAATGAGATGTGGCTTTGGACTTATTATTTTTTTATTGAAGACTGGGATATGATCAGTGATGACAAGGCACGGCGTTGTTTTGTAATTCAAAGGCATTTAGGACAATTTTGTACATGTAGCAAGAGGAATATTAAGAAGAAAATTCTTCCAAACCATTTCTTTCCTATTTTATTAAAGACTGACAGTTTGTTAATTTTGACTATCTACTTTATATTCTTAATTTGAAAAAATGTGCTTGCAAAAAGTGAACTTAATCTAGTGAAGAAAAGCAAATGGAGCAGGCAGTTTGATAACTACTTTCTTCATGACACTGCTTATTATGTTTTCGGGAGAGTTTGTCAGTCTGTCTGTCTGTGAACAAAATAACTCAAAAAGTTATGGATGGATTTTGATGAAATTTTCAGGAAATGTTCAGCATGGGAAAGTGAAGAAGTGATTCAATTTTGGTGTTGATCCGGATCACCGTCTGGATCCGCCATGACGAAAAATACGATTTTCGTGAATAACTACTGAACTAAAATAGATATCATTATGAAACCAATTGCTAATGGTATGTTTTCATGGTCAATGAATCTAAATATTTACATGAAATAAAGGTAGGACTAATATTTATGGTAAAAATCACATTATTGGAGAGGACTGGTGCTGGTGGAGGGCTGTGCTCTCCGAGTGCTTTTCTAGTTTTATCTTATTGAAAGATACATTTCAGTTTCTTTGTTTATTCAAATACTACACTGTAGCTTTATTTTTATGTATTTTGGGGCATTTTGTGCCTTTATTGAAAGGAAACAGTGAATAGGCTTGTGAAAGGGGGTGAGAGAGTAGGGGAAGACACTCTGCAAACTGGTCACAGGCTAAAACTTTTCTTAGTTAATTAATTGTTTCTTTGACTCCTTATGTTGCTTCCCCTGAGCCAGGGTTGTAACAGGCTGGATTCAAACCTGGACCGGCAGAAGTATGTATATGGGACATGCCTGGTTGCTAACCACTCCACCAAACCAGCACCCGGGCCGGCACTGTAACTTTAACATGAATTTTACATCTTAGCTTATCTTTTGTGTTCACTGTTTCTTCTTCTGTTTCAGCTTTGTTTTTTGAGTCTTCTTTGGTTTCATTAGTTATTTTTTACAGTTTTTCTAGCATTTTTCCCCTTTCTTATGTAATGCTCGAAGAACTTAGAATTGTGTTGTTGCTGAAAAATGACATGCAAATAAACTTGCCTTGCCTTTCCTTATCAATTATCATTTACATAAAAACAAACTAGGGATGCATTGTACTGCTGATATCCTTCATGACAATATCTCCAAGCTCATCATCGTTGTCTTGTATGTACTAACATTTTTGTCAAGAGCTCAGAACCTCCCTTATACCAAGACCTCTCATTACATGGTTCTAGTATATTAGAGAAAGAAACAGATGTGAAGCAAGATAAACATTTTATTCTTGACTGAGAAACTGCTTCTACCCTCAAGCTTTGTAAACCAAGTTCACATAGAGTAAAAAACACCTCAAAAAGGCTTAAGTGCTTCTTCTCTCTCAAAGCTACGGTTTTACTTAAAATACATTATAATTTAAGTTTATATCCCCTTTTCTTAGAAGAATATCTGTCTTTCTGTTGGTATTAACAGTATTTACCCAATAAATTAATATATTAACACTAGAAAAGCCGAGGGGGTAAATTTTACCCCCTGGCATTTTCAAATGCTTGTATTTCTTTTAAAATAAAACCCCTACTTCTTAAAGTCCATGACTTTTCCTAAAATGGATTTATTGATCATTTACTGAATTTTGTTGAGTGTGTGATAAAAAGAAAAATAAATTTCAGCATTTTTACCTACAACTGCCAAGGAGTCATTTTTACCCCCTCATATAAAACACTGTATATAGCTGTCACATTGACGAGGCATCTGGTGCACCTTGCTCTGCAGCTCGTGTCGTTTCGTGCCACGCCCCTCTCGCCACTCCGGTAGCTAAACAACGCTTGTTTTGTAGTCTGATTTTGACAGTTATTAGTAGTTATTACAACCAGCTGTCATATCAGTAAGATGGATCCGAACAAAAGGTTTACAATGTACTGGACATTGCCGCACTGAATGCGTTGGTCCTGTACCAGGGCTGCACAGGCACAAATATTGCTTGGCAAGATTTCATCCTGAAGCTCTGCAAGCTGTTGCGCACTGAGCAAATCTCGAGTCTAGCACCACATCCTGTACTTCCGTCATCGTAGGCCACCTGAGCTGCGAAGTGTAAATGCATAAAGAACAAAACCACAAAATCGTGCATGAAGTGCCAACGTGCAGTTTGTGGACAGTACACAGTCAAAGTGTACAGCGTGTGTGCTGTCTGTGAGTAATGTATGTACGTGCAAATGTGTATGTGTCTATGTGTTTGTCTATTCACGAGTGTGGGTGTGTGTGTGTGTGTGTGTGTGGGGGGGGGGGTATGTGCCTGTGATCTGTTTGTCGAGTTGTTATGAATGTAAATGTGGATGTGATGTGTATATTTGTTTTATTGTAAATAGTTTATTTGATTGTTGTTTTCATATTTGTTCGCCTATAGTTCCTATAGTTTGTTAAAGAAGAGAAAATGTATTTATTTGTGTAGGCCTAAACTTATTTTTATTATTAGGACTTATTATTATTATTATTATTATTATAAATAATCAAAATACCAATGATTATAATAATGATAATAATAATAATAATAATAATGATAATAATGATAATAATAAGATGATGATAAAAATAATAATAATAATAATAATAATAATAATAATAATAATTGATACTTTGTAAACATTTTAGAATGTAACTTATTATACATTAATAAGATAGTCTATGTATATCTCCCGAACCATAACTGTTTTTCTAATATTTTATCGTCATTAATATTATTATTATTGAGAAATTTGTTATTGTTTACAGTTCCTACAGTTTTTAAAATGTGGTTTACCTGTTTAATTAAAGTACATATTTTTTTGTTTTCAAATAAAACGGCAAAAATGTATCTTTTTAAACACTTATTTTGCCAAGGCTCCATTATTACTTCAAATAAACTTTGAATAGATGGAAATAAACCACTTCACAACTTCAAGAAATTATACCATAGAATTGCTGAAGTTGTTTCAGCTTGGGGGTAAAAATGACCCCCCACGGCACTTCTAGGGGGATTGGAATGTTGGCTGTTCTAGTGTTAAACATGATGGAGCAACTTTTAGCCCAAGTCCATGTGCCATTCTCCTCTTCTCTCAATGCTGCCCACCGGTCAATTACAGATTTTCAAAAATTGCAGGATAAAAAAAAAAAAAAAGTCTGCCTTAGAAAACCAAACTTTAGTCAGGTTTTCAACTTTGGCTCCTTGTGCTGGGAAAAATGCAGTACAACATGAAAAACAAAAAAATATTTCTGCAGTGCTTTCTAATACCTGATTTCAATTAATTTTTTATACAAAATAGCTACATTTTACCTGCTTTTATTGAAAGGTCTTTTAGGAAGTGACACTGGAGGAAAAATAAGCCTTCGGTGACCAAGAATTATATGACTGCTTCCTTCACAGGGTAACTTTTATGAAAATAAGTTTTCTTTTTTTCACTGGACTCACTGGTGAACTAAAGGTCAAACTAATAAGTTCTGTTACTGTGCTAAAAAGTGCCTTTAGTAACCTTAAAGCTAGGGTCTATGATCTGAAAACCAGTTTGGCTGTTGAGACAGATTTGAAAAACGCAGCCTGCCCCCCCTTCACTCACTCCTCCCCTCCGTGTTCCAAGATCCCGCCCCCCAGCTCTTATCGCCTCCTAACAATATATATATATATATATATATATATATATATATATATATATATATATATATATATATATATAGATATAGATATATATAGATATATATAGATATATATATATACATATGTCTTCCTTACTTCAGCCTTTTCCTCGAAACTTTTACGTTTCCTTCCCTTCGATGTGGAGGGTAACAGAAGCGACCTCCCGGTTTTCGGTGCTGGTCTTCTCCGGCTCCATGAAGCTTCAGTTGCTGTGCAGCTCGCTGCCCACCTGTACATGAGAGAGGAAGCGGGGAGGAGGCGGGACGTTGCGGAACAGGGGAGACAGGGGATTGGATGGACTCACAGACCAATCCGAACCGCCTTTCCCAGATTGGTCAACTCTTATGCCGCTTTGCAGTGGATATACTGAAAGGATTTTTTTCTTTCTTTTTGGTCTTTATATTGTGTAGATCAGACCATAGGACCATAACAGCCTTATAAACGGTGTTATTAAGATGTACCAAGCTTTCAAATCGTAGACCATCTTTAAGTGTGTGTTTAGCATTTGAGTTTCGTGTCACTGTTTAGTTTTGAGCTTAAAAATTTTAATAGAGATGAATATGAGTGTGAGTTTATTTTGTTAAATTACAAGTCAAGCTGATGACCTTAACAAGAAAAACATAAATCTGGCCCTCGTTTTAACCAAAGTTACATATCACTTGTTTTAGATCAAGTAGATTTTATTATTTTGCTTGATTCTACCGTGGCTGTTTTAAGTGGAGGAAGCTGGCTGACCCTCAGCATCAGTAGCATTATTATCATCAGCATCAGTATGAGAGCCGATGAATATCACTGAAGCTGAAAGTTAAGGGTAATTCTTTTGTTGAATGTGAGTCACAGTGTTTATTTGGTTTGTAATTACTGGCTGGCAAATATGTCTGTGAGTATAATAACATACAGTACAAGCCCAGTGCCTCTCCCAGCCGAGTGGCCACCACCATTAGCTTGTGTTTCTGCAACCATTGTCAGGATGAACGATTTAAGAAAATAATCTAACTGGATTTGTTTCCCCCAATATTGTGATTTATTCTACAATTGTTTTAATGTTCCTCTTCTTACGTATTCTTAAACAAACATAAGCAGTAGATATTTTTATAGTATAACCAATATGACATTAAATTAATCTAAGGATAAAAGATTTGAGAAAAAGTGGAGAAGTGAAGAACAGAAGCAAAATAGGTCTGAAATTGTAAAAACTGGGTAAAAAATGGTATGAAAGCGGAAAAAGGTTAATAAATAGTTGCAAAATAGGTATGAGATTGCAAAAAAATTGGCAAAAATTGGCAAAAAAATCCAAAAGTGGCTCAGGGAATTTGATTATGGCTGCAATATTGGGAATTAAATTTGAAATTAAATTTCCAAAACTGTGTAAAAATTCCAAAATTGGTTCTGACAGTGGCCAAAAAAAGATAAATGGGGGCAAAATAGGCATAAAGTTGTAAAAACAGGGTTAAAAAAAGGTAAAAATGGTCCAAAAGTGGGGGAAAAAGTGTATAAATAGAGGGAAAAAAATAGGCATGAAACTGCAAAAAACTACTTCACAATGCCAAAAAGTTCAACACATTTTGGGCTAAAAATATTGAACCTTATGCAATTTTAAAATTGCAGCAAGCCATATTGCGATTTAATGTAATTTGCAATTAATTGTTCAGCCCTAATTGTCACCATATTTGTTCTCATGCAACCTAATGAGATTTATGTAACCCTCGTCTTGCATATTCACACCTGTGTATACACATCCAGCGTTACAGTCTGGCTCCTCCACAACCGTCCTTCCACAGAGTCAAATGATCCGCATCATGTAAAACAGTTTTTTTGTAATACCAAGAAATATATTTCTATTACAGTAACCTAAAAATCCCTTAGTTCTTCAAAAATTCCCTGCAGCCCTCAGTCTGAATTATGATCCTGACATGTGCCACAGAACATTATCCGCTGAAGTGAGTGATGTCAAAAGCATATTTGCTATAGGTGGAGTACATTCATGGCCCGCGGCATCGTCGTACGCTGACAGGATAAGTGTCAGAGAACTGTTCGTGGGACAAAAATAGTTGGCATGAGATCTCCTGAGAGACCGCCTTAAACTCTTTCTGCTGTCTTGGAAACAGTTATGCAAATTTTCAGTCATTGATGTTCAGGTTTATACTTTGCGTGCTGTTCTGTCTATCTTAAACAATTATTGTATTCACAGACAGAGCTAGGGGGTGATGACTGGATTTAAACCCTAAAAGACTAACCCTTTGGTTATCAGTAAAAGATAAATCAGCGTCAGGCCAAGATAGTCAAAAGAGCAACCTATTAATAGAAATTGTTCAAAATACTTTTGCTGCCGAAGAGACAAAATAAACCTTGGCTTTCTATTTTTAGAAGCTTTTCCACAAAACATTGAAAGAAAATCTGTCAATAATGCAAAAAAAATGTTCAGTTATTTCATAGAATATCAGTTCCTCCTGAAACAACACATTTCCCAGTCCTTGCTCTTTATTAATTTGATTAATGACAATACTTCCTAATAATATTACACACCCAATCACTTCATTTCTAAGAAGACAAATTACTTTTCAGAGAAAAACAGTCCTACATTTTGCAGGTGAATCAATGATGTCTCCTACGTGCAGTGTTCTATTGACATTTTAAACTTAAATCAATTTTAGCAGAAAGCATCTACTGACCCTCTTTTTTGTGTCTCCAGACCCTTTTGGGAGTTCTGTCCCCAGTTTGAGAACCTTTTCAATACATTAGAGAATTTATTGTTGGAACTGCCATTTTTATCGACTGTTTTTACTGTTCAGGTTTTTGAACCCTATGAATTAAAATTTTGTTCTGATTGTGAGCAATTAAGGCATAAAATACCAAAAGGACAAACTGTGAGCAGGGTGGTGGGGATGGGAATTAAACAGATTGAAGTGATACAAGTGCTATCATGGATTCTGCTATCTGATCAAATTTTGTTGTCAACTACTGTTTTGATTCTTGATCTGTGTTAGCAAGGGATGGGAATTGATAAGATGTTATTAACACCATTGCCTTCAAAGACTTTACTCATTGATCAGAATCTTTAATCGTTCCCTTAGTAATACTAGTTGAGTTTCTGTGTGGACAGTTGGCTGGTAGCTTTGTAATGGCGACAATTACAAACATATTCTACCTCTGATTCAGTGCTTTACTTCATGGATTAATGCACATGCAGATTGATATTTTCTACTAAGTGAAAGTTGTGCAGTAAGTAAGAGGGTTTCAGTTTAGTCTCAATGAGGTTTTTCCTGGTTAAATAAAGGTTGAATAAAATGAATCAAAGTGCCTTTGTGCCAAAAATTAAGCCACTGCTGAAACCATTTATGTTCCTAATCTGTGGAAGG
Source organism: Scarus forsteni (assembly GCA_036419115.1). Taxonomy (NCBI): domain Eukaryota; kingdom Metazoa; phylum Chordata; class Actinopteri; order Labriformes; family Labridae; genus Scarus; species Scarus forsteni. Next base: position 9,385,640 of record JAZDUH010000040.1, on the reverse strand, counting down.
AATTAATAAAGGGGGAAGTAAAAGATGGATTTTTTAGATTCCTTGAGGAAGATGTTATCAATTCTCAACTGGAATTGATATTAAGTTCCCATTCAGTTTTAGCGTCATATTAAGATAAGATGTAACAATGTACAAAATATTGTAAGCCCACTGGTGTCAGACCACTGACACTACTGCAGATTTAGGTTTATATTTTTATTCTTGGTCAGACTTTGATAAGTTTATGCTCTTTGCTAGCAGCTGTAGTTTGAGTAAACCCTCAGTTGTTTTTAAATTGTATCATTGTGTACTTGGAGTTGATTAGCACATCCATGTATTGGCTAAAAGACTAGCCTGCTTTTATTTTGGCCTGTGGCCTCTTTAGCTCATGTCATGACGCACTCTCTGCCCAAGTGTCAGCTCCATTCACTGCCCTGTCACTGTATTACAGACATAAAAAGTCAAAAACAACATATCTGTTAGAAAAATAAGCAATAATCATACCAGCAACCCTGAATACTGCTGGAACATTCACGCTCTGAGCAACTTTGGAGGTGACAAAAGAAACACTAACTTGTTGAAGGCCGTAGTGTTGCTCAAACAAGCAAACATCATCCACTGTTAAATCGTTAGCCCCTGACAACAATAATATCTAAGAAATAGGACTGGGCAGTTTATATCAATTAAATTGATTCATTTTATTTATTTCCTGCAGAAAAATTAATGTATTTTTTTCTTGACTCAATCCAATTATAAGTTGTTGCAGAGTTTGACAATATTAACACTTAAAATGTGCACTTTTAATAACTGCAGGCCCTGTCTAGTTTTACACAAGCACTTTTAAAGGCTTGTATTTGTTTATATATGAGATTAGATATTGATAGATGTCAGAGAGTTTCATGTTAATATTCTGGGAAAATAACTCAGCCTGTGTTTGTGTAGACCAACCTGCCAACATTTAGACTACATAATCGTCATGTCATGACACATTTTAACTTGAAGAGGGAAATTCTGTTTGGCTGTGGAATATACTGTACTTTGATAACATGATGACAAAACTTGATGTTTGCCATTTTTATGTCACTGGGAGTTTTTTTTTTGTGAGAGGGAAAAGATTAATTAAAATCATAAATTGATTGTTGTGCAAATAAATCAGGGATTTATTTTTTTCCTGATTAGGAATAAAGATTGAACCATTCCAGCATTTTCTGCTTCTGTAAGAAAAGGTGATTGTGAAGATTTGAAACAATAGAAAATCATGGTCTATATTTAGGATAGACCCTGTCTTTAAACCTTAATGGGCCCCATAAAGCTCTCCCCTTTATTCCCGTCTATGGCCGATCTTGACTCTAACTGTATGATCTGTGTTGCCTAAAGTTTTGCTGCAGATGCTTCATTCTTCACGGCGAGTGAAAGCTTAACAACGTGCTAACAGTTTGTCTCAGGTCACATCAGTGTCTTCACAAATGGATTCTCTTAAATGACGGTGCAGTACAGCTGTTCAGGACGTCAGATTTATTGGCTGCTTCTCCACTGCAGCTCTGTAAGCGGATATGTGACTTACTCAGAGCTGGCTCGCTCCATTCAACTGTTACCATGGCAAATAAAATAAAAACAGTCCTACTCCAGTGTCTGGATGCACGATAGCATTGTGCAGTTTTTAAACAGTAGGGGGGAAAGCGTCATTTTAGTGCCACTGTAATTGTGCAACAAGAGCACAGTGTTCCTGCTCACTCCAGCTTTTACTGCCAGTGGACATGTAAGACTTAACTCCTGTCTAACAACAGCCCGTCTTCCTCTCATTTGGCTTTCCCTGGACACAGGCCATGAGGGGACACTGTCACTAACACAGAGACGAACGGGAGACAGATGCACAGAAGAGAGAAGCGATCTAGGGAAAGAAATCTGATATCATGTTCCTGGGAGTGCTGGAAAGGTTAGCTATAATGCTCGGCCCTTTATATAGTTGCACAAGGCAGACTATTGCTTCCCCGCTGAATGGCTCTCTATGTAAGAAGTAGGGACACACATTTAGGGAGCTTTACAGTCTGTTGCATCATTTACCCGCCTCTTTTTTGGCCACGGCTGGCTGAAAAAGGAAATAGTGATTCATTTAGGTAGTGTTCACTACTTGGTGATATGACGTCCCTCCAAACAAACACAGATATTCATAGGCTAGACTTAATAATAGCACTCAAGGGGCTGGGTTAGTCTTTTTAAAGCCTCTTTATATAGGCTTTGTAACATGTTTAGCAGGCAAATCACAGCTCTAAATGTCACTTGACTTACACATACTGTGACATGAAACCCCTCCCTGTGTGTAGAGTGAAAGGTCCCCTGTGATACCTGAGCAGGAAATGTGTAAAGCTGGACACCCTATACTAGATAACCCAAATGTGTGCCCTGCAAGTTGTTTCAGAGCAGGAAAGATGTATGCCAACTTGTTCACTGTGTTTCTTCTAGCCCTAATCTCTTAAGAACAGCCCTTATATTGGTGCGTTGTGTGTGACATGCCAAAGGGTGTGTACGAGCCGCTCTTGATGTGTGTTTAGAGGTGTGTGTGGATACATAGGAGGCGTGTGCTTTCGTGTGAGAGTGGGTGTCTCTGTAGAAGTCCCAGAGCCACTGAACATGTGCTCTGACACACTCCATAGGTGTGCAGCCTTGTTCATGGGACTTTGCTCTTTATTTTAATCAATTTTTTTGCCAGCGCTTTTTTCCTTTTGCTTCAGCTTTCTGCTGTACTGTTTACTCTAGTGAGACTTTTTTTCCATGCCAGTTTTTTCCTAAGAATCACACAGAGAAGGTAGGAGGAGCCGGGCTGAGAAGTGTGCCTCACTCTCTCTCCCTCACACTCTCACACACACGCTGCCGCTCTTCCATTCTGTCATTGCCATCTCGGCTAAACGGAGACTGTTCATTCCCAGCCACGCTGAATGCAGAGGGGGAAGACAGCACACTTTTGACTTTGTTTGAGTCAGAATTCACAGAGGAATATTTGTTTTCTTCATGACGTCCGAAGGAGCGACGAGAACAAGAGGAGAAAAGTAAGAGAAACACTACAAGGATCTGTTGTCTCACTTTTTCCTCATTGAATTAAGAAACACGTGACAGCTGGTTTTGCCACTGGATTCTTTTGCACATTGGGACGTTTGGTTGTCGTAGTTATTTTTACTTCATGTTACTGTCTTCACTTTCCCTTTGAGAGAGTTTACTTAGCTTAAGCACAATGGTTGCTGGAATGCTGATGCCCCTGAGGGACTTAAGGGCCATCTACGAGGTGCTGTTTCGAGATGGTGTCATGGTGGCTAAGAAGGACAAGAGACCCCAGGCAAAGCACCCTGAGGTAGAAGGTGTAAGCAATCTTCAAGTTATCCGTGCGATGGGATCTCTGAAGTCAAGAGGGCATGTAAAGGAGACGTTTGCTTGGAGGCATTACTACTGGTACTTGACCAATGAGGGCATTGTTTACCTGCGTGATTTCCTGCACCTGCCCCCTGAGATTGTTCCTGCTTCGCTGCAGAGGATTAGGAAACCGGCTGCAACCCTTCATGTAGCCCACAGAGCTGCTCGGGTCCAATCTGTGGAAGGTCCAACGTCTTATGTTCCAAAGCCGGGACGCAGGGGCGAATTAGAGAGCCAGGAGGCTCTGGCTGAACGCCAAGGTTACCGCCACAAGATGATGGGCACTGGAGAAAAAGAGGGCTTCCCTGATAGAACCCCAAGGTTTAGGGGTCGTCCACAGGCTGCAGGCCCAGTCAGGCCAAAAGCATCATGGGAAGTAGAGGAGCAGTCTCAATCCTTTTTCAGGAAAGGGAGCAGCTTCCCTGGTGAGCCAGCTGTGATAGAGGAGAGCAGGGGGCAAAGAAGCTCTCGTCCGATGCCTGATGTGAGCAGTGAGAGGCCTGCAACAAAATCACAAGAGTGGAGAGTGTTTGATAACCAAAAGGAGAAGCCCTCAGTTTCTGCTCCAGCTCAGAGGCAGGCCTTTAAGCAGGATGTCTCACAGACAAGTCTGACATCAGTGTCCTCAAAGCCAGCCCTGCCATTAACGGTAGCTGCTGCTGGTGCTGCTGCTGCTGCTGTGGCTACAAGTGCTGCAGCATCAAAGATTCCACTAGAACCTTCTTCACCCAAAACAAATAAAGAGAAGCTTAAGAGCCTCGACGAAAAAGCCTCCATGAAGCCCACTGAAATGGCAACATGCCATTCAGTTATCACAACACTTCCTGGTGCAGAGGTCAAAGAGGAGAAGACAAAAAAGGCAATTGTTGTGGATCCAATAAAATCTGCAGAGGTCAAGGCCAAAACTGAGGCTTCTGCTGAAAAAGTGAAGCCTCAAGCAGTTATGACAGCCACAGCTTCTCAGGAAACCTTCAAAATCCTTCCTGAAACTAACAATGCCACCCCTGTTGATGAGAAAAATGTCAATAAAGATGCCAAACAAGAGAAAACAGCACTGATAGCTGATGTGATTAAGCCTCCAGAGGTTAAGGCTCCTTCTAAAAAGGAAACTAAAAAATCAAAAGCCCAGTTAGATCACACAGTGTCTCCTGCTCAGCCTCTCATTGATACTGCTCCTGTCATCACAGAAGCCATCAATAAGGATGCAAAAGCTAACAAGGAAATTGCTGTGGATCTGGTTAAATCTGCAGAGGCCAAGGCTACAGCTGAAGTAGCAACTAAAAAAGTGTTTCTGAACGAAGTTACGGCAGTGGCTGCTTCTCAGGAGACCTCGAAACCCCTTTCTGACACCACCACTCCAAGTACTGCAATCACAAAACCTGTCAAGAAAAATGTCAAAGAGGAGGAAACAGCACTGATTGCTGATCCAGTAAAGCCCGCAGAGGTTAAAACTCCCTCTAAAAAAGAAACTAAAAAATCAAAAGCCCAGTTAGATAACACAGTGTCTCCTGTTCAGCCTCTCATTGATACTGCTCCTGTCATCACAGAAGCCATCAATAAGAAAGCAAAAGCTAACAAGACAACCGAGGAAATTGCTATGGATCCAGTTAAATCTGCAGAGGTCAAGGCTACAGCCGAACCAGCAACTGAAAAAGTGTTTCTGAACGAAGTTACGGCAGTGGCTGCTTCTCAGGAGACCTCAAAACCCCTTTCTGACACCACCACTCCAAGTACTGCAATCACAAAACCTGTCAAGAAAAATGTCAAAGAAGAGAAAACAGCACTGATTGCTGATCCTGCAAATCCTGCTGCAGTTAAAGCTCCATCTAAAAAGGAAACAAAAAAATCAAAAGCCCAGGTAGCTAACGCCGTGTCATCTGCTCAGGAAGCTTCCAAACCCCTGCCTGACATTAGCATCACAGAATCTGTCATTAATGATGCAAGCCCTAACAAGACAACGGAGGAAATGGCAGTGGATCCAATTAAATCTGCAACAGCTGAAAAAGTAAAAAGCAAAGCAGTCACACCAGTGAATGCCCCTCAGGAGACCCCAAAACCTCTCTCTGAAACTGTCACTCCAGCTAATGCCATATACGATGATGTCAAGGAAGAAACAGTGATGGAGGTGATTGTGGATCAAGCTCAAACTGCAGTTATTGTGTCAGAAAAGCCCCCTGAAGAAGTGAAGGCCAAATCTGTTAATTCTACTTTTGCTGTTCAGGATGCTGTGAAACCTGTCACTGAGACCACCACCACTGTCAGCTTAAAACCTGACAATGTTGAGGTGAAAGAGGAGAAAAATAAGGGAACAAAGGTTGATGAGGGAGCAATAAAACCAACAGAGGTGCAAACCCAAGTTGAGAAGAAAGTTAAATATGAAAAAGCAAAGAAAACTGGCAAAGTATCTGTTACTCAGGAAGCCACAAAACCCCAGCCCCTTAATGAGCCAGAGGTATCAGCTCATTCAGCAATCAAGACCTCCACCGTGACCCCAACTGGTGCTCAAGTGACACCAGAGATTCTCACAGAGACTCCTAAGATTGATGAGGTGCCAGCAAAATCTATAGTGATTGAGTCTTCTGTTATTGAAATTAAAACCACGGTCAGTGCTGCATCTCTTTCAGCCCCAGCAGCTAGTGTTGAAGACGCTGCACCTGACAAACCCAAAGTGTCAGAGATTGTCTTAAAAAAGGAGAAAACTGATGTAAAGGGGGCTCCTGAGGTCAAGAAAGTAGAAACCGTCAAACAGGAAGGGGCTGAAATTTCAGCACAGGTTCCAAAATCAGACTCATCTGCAGCACCTACAGGTAACAATGCTGCTGTTGAGGTTGTGATGGAAACAAAGCAGCCGGTTGAAGGAAGCTCTAAATCAAAAAGAAAGAAAAAGAAATCTCAAGGAGAGCCACCTAAGAGTGTAAATGACGAGGGACCACCTGAGGAAAAACCTCATGTAGACAAGGCCCCCAAACAGGAGGCTGCAGAAATTACTCCCAAACCTGCACCAGTATCGGCCTCAGAGCCGTTAAAAATGACCACAAGTCAAAAGTCCGAGAGTGCATCACCTGTGAAGGAGATCAAGCCTCTGACTAATATGGAAATTAATGTTGGACAAATAAAGGAAGTGCCTGGGCAAGTGCAGCCAAAAATAGAAGAGCAGGACCAGATTATTTCTGAAGTCTGTGCACATCCACCAAAGCAGACCCCCACAGCACCAAAAGTAGAGCTTCCAGGAGATGCAAAAGTAGATCAGACTGAGAAAAGCAGTATCAAAAAAGAAACACAGGAACAGTCATCTCTCGGGGGAAAACCAGATGCTAAAGTAGCCAACGTGGAGTTGGCAAAATCAGAGGAAATTACCATTACCACAGTGGAAACAGTGATTGTGCAAAAAATAGCTCACGTGGAGCTTGAACAAGCAAGCTCTGAACCTGGAGAGAAACTTCCTGTAACAGTGTCTGAGCCACAAGAGCTCACATCAGAGGCTAAATCCCCAATAAGTGCAGGGCAGGCTGCAGAGGAAGCTTCAAAGAGTAAGAAAGAGAAAGGAAAGAAGCAGGCACAAGCTGAAGCAAAAGACGGCACAAAAGCAGAGCCTGAAGCAGAAACACGAGTGTCTACTGACATGACATCATTGCCCGAGAACACAGTTAAAGAAAGCCCTGTCACGGCCTCTGCTCTGACAGGGGAGAATGTTTCCCCAAAGATGACTCCCGAAAGAATGTGCAGTGAGGAAACTAAGCAGGCAGCAGCTGTGCTCTCTGAGGCCCCGGCAGACAAAGGGGAGGTGGAGTCAGCTCAGCCCAGCGCAGAAAAAATCAAGCGGGAGGTTCCGAAACCAAAAACATCCTTGACTGCGAGGGAAGCACAAGCAGCCAGAGAGTTAGCGTCAGCAGCAGCACCAGCGCGAGCAGCTCAGGAGCAGGCCAGCCCCCTCGCCCAGCCAGAGGAGCCTCCCAGAGTTGCACAACATTCAGGCAGTCAGGCAGCAGAGCGCAGCACAGAGAAAAGCCTCTCTGTGCCCAAGGCCTTACAGCAGGAGGGAGAGAAGAAGAAGAAGGACCGTGAGCAGGACACACCCTCTGCCACTACCACTGCCACACCCGCCGCTGCCCAGCCTGGCCAGCCGCACCTGCAGGACACCTGCGATACTGAAAACCCTGACTCTGACGAGGCCAGCATGAAGAGGAAAATAGTTGTGGTTGAAGAGATAGTGGAGGTGAAGCATGTTCTTAGTCCTGGAGCAGAAGGGGGGCAGTCGCCACCTCCACCTGTGCAACCTGAAGAGGAAGGGGAAGAACTGGACCTAGATGTTCTGGAGGCCATCGCCATAGAGCGGGCACTACTGTCAGGGGAAGCAGGGGACAAAGTGCTTGGAGCTTCACCTGATCAAGACTGGGACCACTCGCTGGAGGAGCCGGAGGAAAAGACGTGGCCGAACTTCAATGAAGGTTGGTGTGAGCGTGTTACCCTACTTCCGGCCTGTTTTTTTAAGAGTCCTTTGGCACGTGATGCTCTTCTTTGAAGAATGGGAGGTCTTTGGTGTGGGGTTTAACATGAATGATGGCTCTTTTGTTGCTTCTCCACAATGTCTTCTATTTTCTACTCTAAAGGACACTCCCATGCTGTCCCATGCTTATCTCTCAAATCACCATTTTGTTTCATTTAATAACAGCTTATGGCTTAAAGTTGCAGAAGACAGAGCCTGCTTTCAGCTTTGTGATGCACTCTTCATAGATGCAGCCCCTCTTTTTACTAAGGATGTGAGAAAAGCCCATTGAGATGTGGCTGTGATTTAATTATGTGTGTGTTAAAATAGATGAAGTGTCAGTAACAGTGTCGCAGCTCACCATGCTGTGTGTTCAAGACAGTGTCAGATTCTTAGACAGGGTATATGGCGTGGATTCATCTTTGTGGCATATTTGCAGGTGAAACTTATAATTAAAACCCAAGCATAAAGTTAAACTACATCCCCATTCAACGCAAACCAGCTCCAACCTGTCATTTACAACTTTGTTTACATGCACTGCATCGAAAACAGTCAAGCTTTTTGGCCTGAAGATCTAAACTCTTTGCATGTCTAGTAATCTTTGGAGCCATCTCTGACTGTTTGCCAAATGAGATTACACAGACCTGATGTGCTTCCAGTAAGGTGGGGCTGTTTGGCCAGAATCCGCCTCGCCTGTTCCCTTTAGGGATAGACATCCATGAGTTAAAGCCAGGCTGATGTATGAGAGGGAGGTGTGGTGCATTTGGGAGCACTACTCCTCTCTGCTCTAGTAAGGCTGCGTTCTTGGCAGAACTTTCCGTAATTTCTGGCCTCCTTTTTCTCAGCTTGGGAGATAAGCATGCCCCCTTGCATTCCATTATGTAATAGCATGTGTAGGATGCAGGGTTCATGTAGACAAAGTGAAAACAGCAGAATATGCAACAGTTCTGTAAATTCCAGATAGAAGTGCCTGTTGATGTTGCGGTTACCTTTTTGCTGAAGTGAAACTACCACTGATTTTTTAAAACCAGGATGCTGGATCATGTGACTCCACATTCTGCACAACTTCCATCATTTCACAACTTTCACGAGTTGGATGTCATGTTGTTTTGACTGTCATGTGCATTTTTGTCATCCCAGGAGGTAGAAAGGGGACTTTGCATGGGCGTTGTCAGCTGTGGGTGTGAGCAGAGGACAAAGAATTAGGAGGTTGGAACGGCTCGCTTACAGCTCTCTGGGTGTGTTTGTTTGGCTCCACACGTGACAGCAGGTCTGTCTTCAATTAGCAAGAGTGTTCTTTTATTCAATCCGTGGAACTCATCAGGAAAGTAGGTCCCTTTTTTTGCATAAAACCACAAGTGTGACTCACATATAGAGTGAGTGGTATGTGCAATTCATCATACACTGAGTAAACTGAAGCCCAATGCAGCCTCTAAAGAAGACACAACTCTTTTAAGCACTGTTTATGATCACTATGAGATATTAGTGCTCAAGTTGTCTGAAGTGTTATCAGATGTGGGCCGAGCAGTGTTGGTCTATCAGATGGACAAACTGTGCTGCAACACTGCTGACATCTGCTGTCCATTAACAACCACTGTCATCCGTCACACACACTAAATGCTAAAACATTACACATGCTGGAGTTATGAAACTCTAAGTCATCTGTAAATCACATCATAAAGAGTTTGAGATGTGTTTTCTTTTGATCAGTAAGTAAGGAATTAGCTACATTTTGCTCTGCTGCGAGTGCCTTTCCCTCTTTATTTGACCTCAGATAAGATGATCAGCAGAGGGTAGGGCTGATGTTTACGGAGATACATTTTTTTTCTACGTTGATGTTTTGGTATTCTTGGTATGTTTGATAATTCAACATCTGTCAGCAGACTCCCTCACACCCTGAGATAAAGCTGCAGTAAGGTATTTCTGCTTTTTGTCCTGCTATCATTTCTGTTTCTCCATCATTGAATGTCTGATGTGGAAACCATGAAGAGGGAAAGTATTTCAAAATCTGACTTAGGCCACAAAAATGTTGTATTCAAACTAAGTGGTCCTTCAGCCGGTTTGGATTTCAAGGAAACTCTGACATTTTGTGTGACTCTTGATTTTGTATGAATGACTAAGGATGCATGTGTTTACACAAGAGCTATTGCCTTTTATGACAAATGAACATGCTTAAAAGGAAGAAAGAGAGGGGCATGGCTCATGGTATGCAGAAACACAATGTATACTCCTTTTAAAAAGTTTAGAAATGTATTTTTGGTTAATTATTCTTCCCCTTTAATAATACTTATTCACATTTTATTTCTTTGGAAGGAAAGCCTAATTAGTTCCCCAGAAAGGTGTGCCAAAATGCCCTCTTTCCCTGGAAGAAATCCCACAGTTCCTCAGTGAAAGAAGGGTGAGGAACTAGTTTTCTTGCAGTATTGTCTTCCTGGGTGAGTCTTTGACTTCACCAATTTCACAGAACTTGATCTGAAGTTCGTAAATGGTACCAGGCAATGAAATCAAACAATGCTACTGGAACACCAGCTTCCAGTTGCAGGGGATTTTTGCACATTTCCATTGTGCCCTACCCAAGAGATCCCCTAGATCTGGTGTCCAAGTTTTTTCCACAGATGGCCAAACACAAATTTACAATAACTGGTCACCTCCCCTTAAGTATCTTAAATCAGAGAAACCATTCGAATATGTTTTGTTAATGGATTTGCAGGAAAAATCGCTTTTATTGTCAGGCTCTTTTGGTTGGTCAGTTGGTCATCTCGATGTTCAGACACAGAGCAAGACAAGTACTAGATGTTAATTTATAAAGGGAAAATAACTGTCACGACAGCAGAGTACGAAATGGTTCTTGTAAAAATATCACACAGCTTTGATATCCATTTAGTAGCACAACAACAAATGTGGAAGTACCAGACTCCCAATATATATATTTTTTATTTCTGAATAACCAAATTTGCAGACAAGTCAAGCTCTGTTTTATGTGCACGGATCATGTAATCATGTTATGATTTTATAAAATCTTCATTATATTGATAATCTGTGGTATCAAAGAGTTAATGTATTAAGTAATTGTCATGTTTTGAAATAAAAAAGAGAGACTACATTTGAGAAATGAGTCTGCAACTTATTTAAGTTGATAGAATTAGCAGAGAGCTTGTTTCCCTCAACTTTTTAACACCAGTTGACATGCCAGCCTCTCGCTAAAATGTGGCCAGGTAGCTTGTCATTATGTTGCTTGATCCAAAAGCTCATACCAAAAGAAAGAGGACAGAATTAGCAAATTTAGTCAATACAACACTCAAGGGGAAATATTTTACTGCAATGTGCATGAGCAATAGTTATGTCACAGGAAGTTTAATGCTAGCTCGTGAGATAAAGCATGTTTACAGATACTCAAACAGCAAGTTCATTAAGTCTGTCACAAACAGCAGACAGAACTGACCACTGTGTCTGCAGACTCACTGACATGACATGATACATACAGCTGATGATTGCAAAGCCGAACTTTAGTGAGTGTTTTACCACTGTCAGGAGCACCTTGTTTGATCATGGTTCAATGTGTGGGCTGAAAATACATTTAGTTTATGGTAGAGTTGTGCAGCTGGCATTTCTTGTTTTTTTTGTTGTAGGTACATGTTGCTATGAGAGTCGCAGGCAGCTCCACACAGAGAGCTTTTGTTTCATTTCAAAGATGTAGGCTAACTGTGTTGATTAAATGGAACTTGAGCCCTGACAGAAATAGCAGACAAGGTTAAAGTAACGCAATAATGAGCAAGAAAAGTGTTTGGACTATTTGGCTAATGAGAAAACATGTTGCTCTCCTTATCTCTCCCCCTCCAACTCCATGTGTGCCTGTTTCTCTGCATGGCTGTCAGAGAGCTGCACTCAGCCTATGATGATGACAGGGAAAGTTTGATTATACGTGAAAGACACAAATTATAATAAGTGTAATATTTTTATTGAAAATTGCATGATTCGCATCAAAACTGACTAATTATTTCAAAACATTCACACATTAGTAAGAGATATAATTTGTGTTTTGCAAAAATGAAGAAAGGTTTTCCACAATAGTGCGCACCATTGTTGTCAATGAGCCATATCAACAAGAATAAAATGTACTTACCCTGTTATTTTGTTTGAAAATATACAAAAAAATGCGATCTCAAAGCTGCAGTGTGTCCTCAAACTGACCCAAAAATATATTATTACCAGTCAACATCATTACTGAAGCCACGTGACCACAAGACATCCGAAAGAACCAAATTAAGCAGCTACTGGCACTGTAAACTGGAGGAAAGGGGGCAGTCATAATGCTGGGAACATACATTCAAAACCTAAATGATCATACTATGCATTCTTTGAGCTCTGGATACTCTTCCCAGCCCTGTTTGTAACTGTATTCTCCAATGAATAGATGAGGCTGTGTGTGCTCACACAAAAGCGGTGCCCTTTCTGTGTAAAAAGCACATACTTCAGAGGCTATTTCAACTGTGCCCAACGCTGGCACCAAGACCAATTAAGACTGAATCACATCCCAGGCATGCCATTGAGGTCCTCCATATTTTCATCTCTGAAAATGTGCCCCGTGCATTCTTGTGTGATTGTTCAAATGAAGAACTACAGCGTGCTGCCGCTCTGTGTCTGTCATTATGGTGGCACGTCATTTTGATGTCCTGACTCACGGAGCATTCCCAAATCCAAGGCCATGAGTAGCATGTCTGACATTCAAAAGAATCAAAAAGGGCTGAATATGAAACATGTGAGATCTAGTGTCTTTTTAATCCCTATGCTGTCAAACAGAAGCCTGTGTTGGGAACTGGCAGCTTAAAGAGATTTCGTTTCTGCAGTTGGCCAGTAGTGATGTTTTCCTCAAAACAAAGTTAATGACCGTAGCCGTTTGGTGTCTGCCTCTCGCTTACCGTTGACTCCACCTGTGAAATCCCATCATGCACTTTATTAGACTGATCATAAGAGTTATAACATAATAAACTGTTGGACATGCACACCAAGCAAACATTTTGACAGTCAGGAGATATTGATAGAGGTCTATGCCAGGGCTAAAATAGAGTTAGAGTTAAACTTTAGAAGGTCACTTAAGTCTTCAGAAGCTTCGCACACAATCTGTCAACCACAGTTTTAATGTGAATAAATAATCAGCAGTTAGTTATCACCCTTATTAACAGTCTGAAACCAAACATTTCAAAAGGGGATCTTATCATTCAAAGTTTGCCTAACTAAATACACAATGTAATAGCAAATCAAACATGATCTTCCTCTTGAGTCAGTTGTGTGATCTTCCAACAGTTGTTAGTTTGGAGTGCTGCGCTGCCAAGCAGGATGTGTTTGGTTATCAATCTAACGGCAGTCTTTTGCAACATCATGAGTTTGGGGTGGACCTATAACAGAACCAGAGATCTGTTCAAGCAGGAAAACTCTCAACACATTGTCTGCTGAACACAGGAAACCGAAGAATAGCTTACATGTGGAATATATTGAGGGATTGGCCAAGATGGTTATGATGTTAGTCATTTCCCAGGGTACACGTTGGCGGGCTGACAAACACGACATCAGACTGATTGAGCTGGAGGAAGAGCTTTAGTGGGAGATTTCTGCAAAGCCAGTACACGTGCACCATTCCCAAGGGCACAAAACACTTCATTAAAGTAGAGATGTGAGGGTTTAATTGATTATAGATTTACACTTTAGGAATCATATTTGGTGAATAATTTCATAACAAGTTAATAGCCAGTCTAGACTGCAACAAATTAAAAGAAGAAAGGGCAACATGAGCTTTATGTCCTATTGCAGATCACAGCGTTTGGAGCTGAACAGTGTGAAGAATGTGATTTCTGAAGTGTGGATAATGTCAGCAATGCTAGCACTGTGGCCAACTAACAATTTAATTCACATATTCCAGACTAAAATACTGCTAGAATGCTACATTACAGTGTTCACTGTTAAATATTCTTTAGTTGATAGCATTGTGGCAGCAGGGTTCATTTATTTGGGCCCCATAGGCTTGTATAAACAAGAGTTTGGGTAGTGTTGTTTTTTTGGATACATGTGCTAAACTGATACTTTAATATGGTTCTGGTGCCTAAATGGTCTCTCAAGGGATGAAAAATAACAGTATTGTTGTTTGCTGCTGTCTTTTGTCGCCTGTAATGTTAGTTTCCTCAGGTGGAGGTGAATACTGGGTAAATCAATGAGTTCAGAAGGCACAGAAGGTTGGGCAACTTTACTTCTGATTTTAAGCAAATCATACCAAAATATGAAGTGCTTCAAGGACACAAACATCCTTCAAGACTTTTCCAACATTGTGGAGGGAGATATTGTCAAAATGGGGAAAACTACATTGAGTAACGAGCCTGACTTATTGAATAAGATGTTGTTGTTCTTGTGGCTTTCTGCAGTCTCATCCTTGAAATAGCCGAAACACTCTGGGTCACAGAGTTTGACTGTAGACCAGGTACTAGGAGATTTGAAGTGCAGTCGATGTCTTTGTCTTCAAATTAGGAACACAGCAGTTTTGTGACTTACCAGACACGCTCACACTCAAAGGAAAGCACATGATTTGCTCTACACCAGGAGGGCATGGTGCATAAGTGACACCTAGGAAACTAGGAAAGACACCTGCGCTGTATGCCAGGCATATGATAGAGCATAGTAAGCTACTTTTCAATCATTACTCTACCAAAAAGTATCAAATAACTTTATTATAAACTTAGACTTAATAGCAGCTCAATTTTTAACCAAACAGAGTTGTTGAAAGTACGACTGACTCTCTACTTCTCATTGATCTTGGGTAGGGGTGTGCGATATGATGATATTAAATCGTTAAGGATTATAACGTGGGGGTGAATTCATAAAGCAGGAAGACTGTCAGATCGTCAGATCGTCTGTGTGGGTGCAGAGACTTTGACGCGCACCCCCGACTAGCCAATCGTAGCACATTACGTGCAGTGCTTGGTAGGATCTCCTGTTTGGTTATGTAGTGTGAAGCCATGGTGGAAAGAGAAAAGGAGATGAAAGCTTGAAGATGTCTGAACAAAAATCTGTTCTAAAGCGGCTGTATTATTCACTCAGGTTATAGACATTGCAGTTTGATAACATTTGTTCTAAATTGTTGCTCTTTAAGAGATAATGTTGATATTGCTGTTCATTACCTTTTATGTTTACATTTATTGCACATTTTTATAAATACTGCACTACTTAAACTAAAACCTGTTCAGAAAGTTTCTTTGGCTTTGTCATTTTTTTCCTTTTAGGGTTTTACATGTTTTATATGTTAAACATAGGGAAAAATGGTCAAACATGCAAATTAGTCAAGAAAAATAAACATAAAAAAGAATCGTGATAAAATCGTGATCATGATTTTATTTAAAAAAAATTGTGATATGATATTTTTGCCATATTGCCCACCCCTAACCTTGGGTCATGGGCTGGCCCGTATGGTCCAAACCATCACTACTGTCGCTCAAGTTGCTGAAGAAGTTAATGCTACATGTGATTTAAAGGTGTTAAAATACTCAGTACATCACAGTCTGTTGTTAAACATCCTTTCTTTTAATGTTTTTAAGTTTTGACCTGTTCAGTTTGACCTTTACTTTGAACAGTCTTTCTTCAAGTACTTCAACAAAAGAAAGTTTACATAAGAGATTTGAGGCACTGTATGGGTGTAGATTGAGACAACAGACGTCTCCCTCAGGACACAAGCTCAGAATACCTTTCAGCTATGTGTCCTAACATGAATGATACACACATGGGGCACAGGCGCCTCTGTGGTTCAGGAGTTCGTGAAGGCACATGAGGATGATCATGGAGGAATTCCCTGCGATCCTCTGCACAGCCCCTACATGGTTTCTCAGTTTAGCTGCCCTCGTTTCTCTGCGGACATCCATCTATAGTGTTGAGGCCGCATGTGAGGAGACCATCCGAGCTCTGCCCTTCACACGCTGGGTGGAATTGCTCTTCATATTAGGGTGAAATGCAGCCACTTGTCAACACTGCTATCGAAGAGTCCATGTGCATACATCAGAAGCTTCTATTTAGAGAATGTTGTGCATTGCTGTGATCCCAGAAGCAATGAGGGATGAACAGTGAGCACTCAGGCCCCGCTAACCTCTCTCACTATCTGTTCATCACTTACCTCTGTGACAGGCTGAGTCTGATCTAGACAGTATACATCAGTAAAGCTCTCACTTTTCATGTTCTTTTGCTTTGTGCTAATTGCAGCTTGCTAACGTTACTGCCAGGATTTTTTTCCCTTAACGATGCTGAAGAACGTATCTGGTTTAGCATCTCATTTACAATTTAAGTGCCAGATATTGAGCAAATCTGCTTAGTATACAGAAGGCATCATTAGAAACAAGGGGTTGGAACAGCATTTCTTGCTGTGAGGCACGTGCACTACCTGCTTTACTACTGTGCTGCCCATTAAAAACTATGAATATCTTGAAGGGATATGCCAGCATTTCTTTTTGTATTGTGTCTTGCCTCACTCCCGAGTACATGACGAGCAGATAGACACTATTCTTTCAACTATGCGCACAGTAACAAGGAAGAGATGAACAGAGTTTTATTAGATTAACTCAAACAATAGGAGTCATTGGGTAGCGTTAGCCTGCTTCGACTAAGTCATCAGCTAAACTCTTCAGCAACCATGTGCTTGTTGTGACCTGTTTTTTTACAGTGTGACATTACTTTATCTATTTTGACACTAAGATTGGCACTTAATGTCATTTTCTAAATAAATACCTTCAACACTAAACCGCAGGATACATTGGCAAACCACCACAGTCATGCTTGTAAGTCAACAAAACAAAGCCTCTGTTTACCAGTAAAAGATAATAAGATAGTTGTAGAAGATGACATAACGTAATGTGGTTAAAAAAAGAGTCACAACATGAACACAGGACCCATTAGAGTTGTTGAAAAGTTTATCTGATGACTTTGAGGAAATGCAGGCTAACAATACCCATTGACTCCCAGTGTTTAAAGCTAAGCTAGTTAGCATTGGGCGAGCTTTGTTCGTCTCTTGCTTGTCACTGGTACATAGTTGAAATAATGTAGTCTTTCTGCTTGTCATGGATTCAGGAGTGCCACAAAAATGAAGAA
This sequence comes from Scarus forsteni, assembly GCA_036419115.1. Lineage (NCBI taxonomy): Eukaryota > Metazoa > Chordata > Actinopteri > Labriformes > Labridae > Scarus > Scarus forsteni. The sequence continues at coordinate 9,368,653 of JAZDUH010000040.1, read as the reverse complement.
AAAAAATGTTAGCGCATCCCTTTAACATTTTTAAAGTACAAGGTCAAGGATTAAGGCCATGGGGCGCCAAGATATTTTATTGTTTGACGAAGTGAGAGCTCTCAATACTCCACTCCAAGCAAAGAATGAAGTGAATGGTGAATCCGGAGGCACAAGGTCAAAGCTTAAAGCTGTGGAGATACAGGCTCATCCCTTTCTGGGAATCAGGATACCGAAAGAGTACTCCAGTGGATTTTCTTCAAACTGGGCCTAAATGTTTGACAGTGAAAACCTTTCCTGTATCATGTGCATTTCTTTGAATTGCACTCCCAGAAGAAAAACACCAAAGGCCTTCTTTTTGACCCAACACTGCTCTTTAAATTTCTCTCAAGTTAGCGCCCTTACAAGGCCTGCAATCTGCCTGCAGTAGTTTCAGATAAACAAGATGTCATAACAAAATATCATATAATGAGATTTTTATGTCATCATTATCATTATTAGTCAGTCTGTTTCTTCATGCGATGACTGTATTTTAGCTGAATGATGACTCCAGCATGTGTTGACCATGTTGTACCCTAGAGGGCTCTCATATCCGAGCTGTTTTGTGGCTGACAGCTGTGACTTAATATCACAGAATAAACCTGCCACCTTCGTCTTCAAAGAGAGAAGTAGGAAGAGGGGCGGTAGGGGGTTGACTTGTGTTTGTGGGGGGTGTCTCTAGGGTGTGATGGCAGCCAAGTGTCCCGCCACAGCTCTTCCATCAGATTCTAACTATGACACGGTGTGATCATCTGGCTCTGGTGGATATTTATAACCCCCAGTCAGCACAGACCACCCACCCCAACCCTCGTCCCCCCTCCCAGCCCTCCGAGCCCCTCGCCCCTACCCTCGCCCCCTTTTCCCCATGCTTTGCGTGTCGTCCCTCCTCCCCTGGCCACAGGAGAGCAGGCTGACGGATCCAAACAGCAGGCGCAGGCTGTCACAATTCAACGCAGGGGAAGAAAGAGTTCAGAGCAAACAAACAGGAGTCTCTCCCGTCCTGTTCATTCCCCCTCCGTCCAGCTCTCCTTTACCTCCTCGTCCTCCTCTTCCTCTCTGTACCGTGTCTTTAGATGAAGATCATACCTGGTAGGTCCGCAGAGTGGGTTTGCCGTGGCATGTCTGTCTGTGTGTAACTGCGTGTGTCTGTGTGGCGTTGACTGTCCGTGATTTTCTGGCAGAGGAACAGAGCGAGGTCCTGTTGTGCTCCTGATTGGCAGAGACACGCTCACACTCACATTTAACATGAAACAACCTTCACCTAGAACAGCACGGAGTGTGTTCCAAATTTAACCCGGTCCACAATGTGACTCTCTGGAATTAGTTGGCTGCCGTTTATTTTGTCCGTTATTCGACGTGATGCAGATACAAGAGGATGGGGACAGAGGTCGGGGGGCGATGTCACCCCCCCTTCACGCCCCATCCTCTTTAGGAGGTGACTTTCCTGTCAGTCTGACATCTGATAAATGTCAACAAGGAGCCCTGTTGTGTAAACAGAGGATTTTATTTTTTATTTTTTTTCCAATTTGGCTTAATTTGATAAATTCAAGCTTTTTTGTTTACAGAAAAATCACCAGTTAGAAATGAGCATTTAAAGTAATTTCAATCCTGAGAGCATATTTGCCTGCCTAAGAATACAAAATAATGAAGATTATGTCAATTATGTCTATAAAAAACTAAACCAGATGAATAAAAACAACACGCTGAGTTCAAACTGTAATGATGCTGTTGTTCTCTCTTTTTATTATTTAGGATTTTTACCACATTTTTTATGTTTAACCTGTTTTGTTTTGGGGTATTTTTTGGAGGGTGCCTAATAAAATTATGTAAGAATATTTAAGTTTGCTGTCGAATCAATGAGTAATGAAACTATGTAATCAAAAATTGTAATCTCAATGTAAAAATAATACAGAACAGTCATACCTAAAGCTATTATTTTGTATGTCTGTTGAATCAAGTATGGGTTACTGTTGTTGTTTGATACATTTTTCTAATTTAATTTTAATCATTTATGTTTATTTATATTATTGTTTTGTTCCTTAAAACAAACATTTGATATCTTTAACAGATCTTAATTAGACACATGGCAATAAAACGACATGTGAGGATATCAACATACAATCATTAAATTGGTAAAAATGTAAGACTTTTTGGGGGGGGAATGTTTTTAAACTGTTGTGATCAAAATTGAAATAAAGACTGAAATATATAACAGTCATGATAAATTTCTGGACAAAACAAAGTGCAGCATTTTAGTAATTGCTTCTTAAATGATTTGTTTGATTTTCATGAGAACACAAAGTTATAATTCAAGTTAAAATCTGGTAAAGTTCCCATCACATGTTCTTACTGAAGTCACACTGAGAATATTTTGCCATGATGACGGCAGCGATGTGTTTTTATCTGAGGAAGAACGATGTGAAGTCACAGTATTCAGTTTGCCAGCTGCTCATCTCCTGTGCTTAAAACTGAAGATCTATTCCACCAGCTGTGCTTCAATCTCTGCCAAAATAGAGAAAAAGAAAAAAAGAGAGACACGTTTATCTTTTTCCAGCAGGTATGTCCACACTGAATAAGTCACAAAAAGACAGAACCCATTAAATTACATGTCCTGTCTGTGTGATACTCCTTCATTTAAAATGTTTTTGCTCTGAAGTTTTCCTGGATCAGTTATTCAGTGAAACAAGTCACCTGTGAGGAGAGTGTTTATGGTATTTCCTAAACTTTCTTATGAAACATATTATTAAAGTGACATTTATCACATCATGTATCGCCAAAATCTAATGTAATAACTACTGTAGTATGTTAAATTTGACCCATTCCATGAATATACTATACAGTAATCTGTAAAATATCTCATTCAAAATAATTTGAATTTTTCCGTCTGTCATGTCATGCCATGCAAGCGCTCTCAGGGATCCAGCCTTCCACTTTGGGAATCACTGAAATAGATTGTTGCTTAATTTAAGATTATGCAATGTGCATAACATGTTGCCATCAAGTGAGTAAACAAAAATGAACACCCTATCTTGTAAAATCTTCTGATTTACTTCAATTATTTGCTGGTAACTTTTGAAGAGTAATTCTCCTTGAGATGCACATCCCCTCGATCTAATTCTGTTTGAAGCGTTAACAAACCCATTATTTATTCCTCACACTAATAAATATCAATGCTATTTTGATCTGTATTTAATATAGTTTTAAGCAAAGATAGACTGCATTTAATAAAGGAAGACAAGATCTTACCTATTATTCCTTTTGTGGTTTGACTTAATTCTCTAGAAAATTACTTATCAGCCAGTTATGCTGAAATTGAGCCCAGCCTGTTAAAAATATGAAGTGGTTATTGCAAAAGACCAAATGAGTCACAGATGTGCCACAGATTGGCAAAAAAGAAAAAAGCATAGCTCTTTCTTAATCAGGTAGCAGCTACTGACAAAAGAATATGTTGTAATAGCTGGAGATAAAAGAGAACAGAATGTGTTTTCATAAGTTGTGCATTGAAAATAAACTTTTTTGTGTTACACTGAGCCCATAGCGTCTGTTGGGAGGAATGCAGCAGTGAAGCAAGTCTTAAAAAACAGCTGAGCAATCATCCCAGACAAAACCAGGGCAGAGGACGGACCAGACTGTCAGTAATAGCGAGGCTTCAGGGGTGGGGGAAACAGCAGGAATTCCTGCTCCAAGCGTCCCTTTTTTTAAAAGTGTCTCTGCCACACCCACACGTCCCACTCCCCCCCTCCCCCTGTAAAGGTCCACCTGTCACTGCATGGCCGGGGCTCGTCTCTTCATCCCCTCTCTCTTATCTCTATCCGTCCCAACAAATGCCTGCGAGCCCCCCTGGACCCACTCTCCCCGCCCTGGTGGTTTTGGGGCACTTAGTCACTTTAATTCTTTTCTGGCGGCTGAGAAAACACAAGAGGACAGGTAAGGGGGCTGCAGGGTTGTAGCACAAGGTAGATTTTAAAGACTGAGAATGCAGTCAGAGTAAAATCTAAAAGTAGCTGCAGTGGGGCTGGTGGCCTTCTCTGTTCCTATACAGGTCTACAGTGTAAATGCTAAATGCTGGTTTTGGTGGTACTTGCATGTTAGCTGCTCTGAGAAAGGTGCATATATGTCTCCAATCCTGCCTTTATGTTCTTCCATAGGTAATATGAGTTGTCATGCAATCGCACAGCATGTTCACGTGTGGTTTGTTTACCCCGTGCATTAGTCACGTTCATATGTGACCTTCAAACCTGTCAGCCTGCCACTATGAGCGGTCAAAGGTGCCAGCCAGGCTTTTCCGTGCCACTGTCACAAGGGTCTGTTTTTACTTGCAGCTGCAGAGGGATTAACCCTTATTACGCTCAGGCGGTGTGGGGGCTCTTCTGTTTGGGTCACGCTACTGCAGCACAAACCAGGACTAGGTCAATGTTTCAAGTTTTTGGAAGACTCTATGATTTATTCAGACAAGATACAATGCATGACAGCATCTATATTTGCTTTAAATTTTAAATAATTTGTTGACATTGAAAAATTAGACAGCGTTCAACATTTAATAATTACTCCAAAAGTTCTTTAAGGGTTTTTATTGACATTTTCAGCACATGTTGGCCATGGCAAAAAGGAAAGAAAATTATTTTGATGGGGATCCAAGGCTGAATGCAGACCTAGGATTTGTTTTATTTTACTTTATTTTGTTTTATTTCAATATAATTTAATTTGATTTATTTTATATTTTGAAGGATTTCTTAACATTGACAAAAAGGGAGAAGTGTTTGTCAAGACAAAAGGGAGAAGTGATTATATACTTTTGGTAAATTAAATCTAGATGCAGATCCAGAATTTCTGTTGGGGGATTTGTTTTTAAGGATTTTTTAACACTGGCAGATTGACCATTTTCCAACATTTTCCCTGATAACTCAACAAGTTTCCAAAGGATGTTGGTTAAAAATGTATCACAGGAAAGAAGTAATTAGATTATATGACCTGAATTTGATGTCAATCCAAGAATTTTTGTAGAATTTGTCTATTTTTCTCCCAAGAACCCAAGAAGGTTAGATTTTTTTAAAGTTCTGATTAATGTTTATAGGGAATGTTGATTTTTACAAAAGGTGGAAGTGATAAAATTTTGGTTGTGATCTGAATTAGAATGGTTTAAAAAAATAAATTATTTGTTAGTGTTGTAAGATAAGGGGACCGATTTCTGTGTTTTCTGTAATAACTGGACCAACAGCGTCAGAAATACAATGGGCAGGGTTCATGCTCTTGAAAAACATATAATTTCTATGTTAATGTATTGTTAACATTGTAGCTCATAATTAAATGACCTGTGTTTAATTTCACAGTTGGTCCATGTGTGTTTGACCTTAAAATGTATTTATTTCTTACAGAATGACACAGATTAAGTGGAAAATTGAATTAATTTAGTCAAAAATATTGGGATATGATCAGTGGTTATATCTCCCACTCTTAAGTCAGTTGTAGCAATGGTTAGTCCTAGTTTTACCGACCTGACCTTATCTGACTCCCTTTTGTTTCCTTGCAGAGCAGCTCATTGATTCTGTTGCAACAATGCCCCAGTAGGACTCTCCCAAACCTGTCTAGTCAAGTCTGGCTCTGGCTCAGAGGTCTGTGGGGCGTGTGTGTGTCGTGTCTCCTCAGTAAGATGAGCCGCTCATCTAAAGCACTGGTTTAGTATGTGAGCTGGTTTGGAGGCACTGCCAGTCCCCAAACCAGCTGCCAACGGATGAGCAAACAGAGCCTGACAACAGACATGGATATGACTTTGATGATTATTTTCAAACACATTTGAACGCACGAACAGACACGGGGCTTTTATACTGCAGAACACAATACTAACACAATAAGCTGTTTGAGGCTATGACTTCACATTTTGTCTTTGTTACAGCAGGGTTTGTGAACTAGCACATAAGGCATCCAATTTCAATTTTGGCTGCGCTAACCATGTGCCTCAGTGGATCTGTGTTTCTTTTAGTCAGTCTATTTGGTTATGATGCCAATAATATAAGGCAAATTACTTTATGAAGCACTTAAATATCCAATGTCTGTTCAATAAAGTGATATCCTGACTTAACCTCTCGTGAAAACACAGCATTTGAAATTAAACCATCATTAAGTTCTAATATTTTGATCACTAACTATTCTTAAATTATTCTTTAACTTGCATCAAGAACACCGTGCATTGAAAATGTAATGTTCAGTTTAAACAAACTCTGGTTCAAACTTCTGGTTCTGGTTTGCTTGATAGTTTTGGAGTGGTGGAAATGCATCCTGTGCAGATTGAAGAATCAATCTCTGGTCTACTTGAAAGTGTGGGTCTTCCTTCATTTCTAAACACACCAGAAACCAGTTTCCAAATCAAACGTGGAACACACAAGGGAAAAGAATCCAAAGCAGTATTTAGTAGGTTGAATGTGGCCAGATATTTATATAAATAAACTATAGAAAGTTAACAACAGACTGTGAACGTTAGCATTTGTAGCACAGCCAGTCTTCTAAAAATGTAAATTTGACTAATACACATTGCTTCAATGGATATGCTAGTGTAATGTGACAGACTCTCATTCAAATTGATCTTTGCTTCAAAGTTTATAGCACTTCAAAACTGTTTTGCAATGCTAGATGCTAACAGAGAGTAACTTTACTGCTGTGTTTTTAAAGTCATGGTGCACGCATGGTGGCCACAGCAAAAGCCCTGATGGGTGGCTAGGCTACATAGCATTTGGTAGGCTTTGGTGCGCTCTGCAGTGAAAACACAATGAGTGAATGGCAATAACTATATGTGCTAGCATCAATCTAACAAAGTAGAATGAGTGAATATATTTGTCTTTTAAATGGCACTCACTTTAACTCAAATATTCCTTTAAATTTGCTGCTTTGGCTGTCACAACAACAAAATTGTAAACTTTGTTACAACTTTAGTCAAACATCCGATTTTATTGGTAACTGATTCAACACTGCAGAACGTCTTTAAACTAACAGAATGACCGGCTTTACAAAAGCACTGACAACACTCTGATACTTTTATTGACTTTATTGAGAGTGGCAATACTGTGGATGGGCTTGGAAAGTGTGGAGTCTTCCTTCATTTCTAAACACACCAGAAACCAGTTTCCAAACTGCAAGAACTGAACCCAGACTGCCCACAAAGAGCCTTCATTAGTGGCATATGCATGGCAGCTTGCCGCTCCACCAAAGCAGCAGCCCTGTTTGCTTACAGTTAATCATGAAGTATATTTTTCTCAATACACTGATCTTACGAATAGATTCCTACTTTTAAAGCTTTGGCATGTTTCGTTGATATGAAAGATTCTGCTTACAAATTAAATGTTCCTGAATCTCAAACCATGATGCCCTGAGCATTAGCTTGCTTTGTCAGTGTTAGCAGTTATAGCAGCCAAACCTTGTTTAAAGAACTAGTGTGAAAAAACAGGGCAGAGGAACAGTTAATATGTCACTAAGCTAAAATACTATACAGGTGTGTCAGCATGATCCACAGTGATAAGAACAAGATATTTGCAGTCTGCGAACTCGTAGCAAAGGCAGAGTGCCATCATTATGATTAAGAACAAGCACATGTTGCTGTAGTGATCGGCCCTCGTGTTAAAATTAAATTGCGTTTTTCAGCCATGATACATGACTTTGGTCTATAATGGTGTACATTTCACATTAGTTGATTTACTGCCATCTAGTTGACCCTGACATCATAATCTACCCTCTGAAAATGTTTTATTGTTTAAAACACCAAAGCCTTTAATGCAGCTGTTATCCATAGTGATCTATGCTCTTTGGTCCGGGTCTTTCGGGGGGCTTTCCAGTCTTAGCTGTCCCCTTTCCATTGGCACCCATTCTGCCTGCTGACAGCTCCGTCCTCCATCCACTCACAGGCTACTCAGCAGGAGATATCACTGAGCACAGGCATTAGTTGCCTCATCCCCTCCACTTGGATGCAGGCCGCTGTTCTGTGCATGCATAGATGGGATCATGAATATTAACTTCCTCCCTCAGGTCGTGTTGGAATGAGGTCGGCTGAAAGGTCAGGAGGAAGGGGCGTGAAAAGGTTGGACTGCAAATACTTTGTGTCAAACACAAGGCGCATCACTCAGCATTCCTGGCTGAACTCTGGCCTCTTATTTGTGATCTTTTTCTCTTTCTGAGGGAGCCAAATTTGGCAAGTGAGCCCCTCAGGCAAAGGTGGGCATAATAAAGTAGATTTAATTTAGGTGTTTAGAGACTGGGAATCTATCAGATGTTATGACACTTGTTTATTTCATTTCTGATGAGATATGGTAAAAAGGCATGTCATCTATGTCAGCATATTTTTTTTAAGTTTAAATTGTTTTCATGTGGACTTCATCTAACCATGGTTGTGTACAGTGTTGGACATATTGAAAAATGGTTTAGTCTGTCAATATGTGAGGAAAGTGTATTCATGTAGGATTAATACACATTAAAATACTAGAGCACAGCATTTTTCTTACATGCACACACCTCAGTCAGACTAGTCACTCTGTGCATGTTCCACAGACTCCACTCTGGGCTTGACCTGGAACATAAATGGCATTTACCCAAAAGTCGAATGGCAATCATGCCATAACCTGACTCAGCTTAGCATTTGAACCAAGACGTCCCTCCAGTATCTATACTGCTTATACCTTTTAGGATTGCAGGAGGCCCATCCTGGCTGGCATTAGGAAACAGGCAGTGTACACTTGGACTGTTTGGCAGCCAATCACAAAGCAAACATGGCGAGACAGACGACCATTTACACTCACACTAAAGGGCATTTCAGAGTTAGTTCCATCGTTTTATATCTCTTTTGTAAGAATCTTGTTAAACTTCACCACCAGATCCAGCCTTCCCCTTGCAGATTACACATATTTTTCAATCATTGCCAACATATTTCTGCAAGTTAGACATTGTTCTCCTTTTTTTAAGCTAAGAATATGGTAGAAGATCATGAAGTTTTTGTCCTTTTTGGTACCACTGATGATTTCCATCCTTGCTTCCTGCCAGTTCCACCCATGTATACAACTTAAGTGCTCTTCATCTCTATGGTTGAAAATGTGACTGAAGATCATAAATTTTGAATACTTCTTGATTCCAGGACTGATGTAGTTAATAAAGATAAAGTTTTTTTTTTAAAGTATTGTTTAATAAGTACAGTTTGACTTTCTGAATACAAAAATATTGCTTGTTGTGTTATCAAGACTATGTTAAAGTTTGGCTGCTATTTTGATAACTTTAAAGCAAAAACGTACTTTATTTTGGATGTCTCAGACTAGTATTGTATTTTTCTTATCCCTCCATGGTTTAATCAGTTTTTTATATAATTTGATGATTTACTGCAATTATTTTTGTCTTTATATCAGGTACTGTCACAACCATTGGGGATTTTTATGCTGAAACATTAAGCTATAAAGAGCCAGTATTCCCTGACCATAGATGTTTTATGATATCTTAAGACTTGACATACCTGTGATGTCTCTTTTAGAAATGTAAAGCCTTCCTGGCTGTTAATCAGCTGTTAAATTCCTCTTCATAAGTGGTCTGTTAAGAATTTTCATAGCTAGTATTTTCAGGCATTACTGATTGAACAGGTGGCTCTTTTAGCTAAAGAAAGCTCACACTCCATCTCCTTTTAAAGGCGATGAGTGTTAAGAATGTTTTAAGCATTTTTTACAACGTTGGTGTAGTCAAACATCTAGTTTGACATGCTCCGGCCCTGGTCATCGCCAAAGAAAAGGCTCCTTTTGGGATGAATGTAAGAGTCAGAGTTGTGTGGGCTCTTGTGGTTAAAGTCTGGCTCTTTGGCTTTGGCCTGGTTTGTGGAAAAGCCAGAGCTCTTCCTGGAAATAACCATGATTTCTGCTCCGTCGCAATCCATCCACCACTTACTGTACAGTAGTGTGTGTGTGCTTTTTTTCCAGGGCCCATGAGTGTGTATTGAACAGCCTTGATGGCTCACACCACTGTGGCTACCCCTGGTGAACCAGTGGGCATGAGTCATAAGATAAACAGCGGACTTCTGTCTCAGGGGCTCAAAGGATCCAACGGGGGCTTTAGATACACTTCTCATGTCCTGTGGGAGCAGCTAACAAATGCTGATGGGACAGAAAGTCACATGGAGCTCGTACAGGGTGCTCATGTTGGGCTGATTTTAATTTATTAACAGAAAAGGGACCACTGAGAAACCAAAACTGTGCTTTGAGTTTATTTAACCCTCCAGAGACTGTTTGGAATTTCTATGTGCAAAAGTAAACAGTGACATCAGATGCTTATGTAAAGATGCTGATGTATGGTGTGCAAGTTCAATGTTCAGCTCTTGTTTTAACAGGATGGGGAAAAAAGAGATTTTGGTGACAAGTTCAAGGTTCCTGCAGTCTTTATTCAGGGCTTTTGGCTTATCCTTTTGGTTCAGATTACAACAACAGGCCTTTATTTTAAGATCCAATAGGTGGCACCATGGCAAAGCATTTAGTGCACGTGCCTCACCGCAAGAAGAATATTGGTTAGACTCCCTGCATTCATCTGTGTGAAGTTTGCATATTGTCCCTTTACCTGCATTCCTGGAGCACTCTAGCTTCCTTCCACAGACCAAAAACAGGCTTGTAAGGTTAATTAGTGACTCTAAATTGCCCAGATAAACTTTACTGTGAGATCTGCAGCTTCGCTTGAGCCTTGTTTATATTGATCTGTACTATTTAGACCTACCTCTTTGACATTGTATCATTTTTTTTTTGCCAGTATCTTAAGACCATTGGAGAGGTGGCTGGTCCAGTGCAGAGTTTAGTGGAAAGAATGCAGAGCCTTTGGAAACACAGCACTGTACTGTAGTGATTTGACCATTTACCACTATGAAGGGGTCTGTGAAGTGACAGGAGCTCCATAAGAGCATTTCAGATAAAGTGAGAGTACAGGTGGATCAGAGGTATTCAGTAAGTGAAAACTTCAAGTTTTATAAAACATCAGTAATGAACCAATGACCACAAGTAAAGACACACCTTAAGGTGTGTTTCTAAATATCCCTGATTATTAAGTTTAAGCTTCCTGGCAGTGGTACTTTATTTTTACTTTTTTATTAGTGCTCTCCAGGATGGGAGCTTTTTGGTTTTTGACAACTTTTCTGTTTAATGTATTTTTTTATTTCTTCCAGTTTGATCAGATTTTACTTGATTATTTCTTAGGGGTAACTTAACGAAAACTGCTGATGTGTCTCACTTTCCTGACATCCCACAATCCCTGACACTTTGATTTTAACTTTGTTATCTATGTTCCTGTTTGTATGCCATGTCAAAAGTTTAAAATGTGATTGAGGCACTTACTGGGGTAATTAAACAGTGCTGAAGGACTTCTTAGTTTTGGCATAAATCAAAGTCAGGATTAGTTTAATTGGATGCATCTATTGATAGCCATAAAAAGTAGCATACTGTGTTAAGTTTCTTGCATTGTTCAAAGTCCAAGTTCTTAAAACAAGAGTGGTTTTCTGTAAGCTGTGGTCATTGTACCTTCATAGTAAATGAGTGCCTGACTTTGACTTCACCTCCCAGAAAAGTTGGAAGTTCTGATTAGACTGCCTTGCACCTTACATAAATTAATATGAAACCTGTTGTGGTGGGAGGAACAACAAGCCAATAACCTTGCAGTGCTGATGAATCAGCCTGATTCAATGTCTGTACTCAGGTAGATTCATCTTGCCAAGCTCCAAACTATGATTGTGAACAGCCTAAAATGGCACAGCCCAATTCCACAGAGATTGGAGCTACTCATGAGTTTTGAGCAGGAAGAGACTGCTTACAAAGAATGGACTTGAGCTGATGTAGCACTTTTCTAGTCTTTGACTACTCAAGCTGCTTTACACCACAGGTCACACTTACCCATTTGCTCTCGCATGGAGTTTCTATGATAATAATCCATCAGTATCTTTGGACAGCGGTTCCTGGTGCCATTTTTGGTAGTATTTTCCATACAAAAGACTGTGAGTAGGTCACTATAAATGCATCTCTGTGAGTGATGGTGTTCATTGTGCCATGTTAAGAGTTCAGAGAACATCCGATTAGGTCTGGGGTCAGAGGCCAGCATCCTGTAAGGAGAGAGCACAACATATTTAGGTCACTTTCCCTTTTAAAAGTGATCTGGGAAGAGCACAGCTGTGCCCTGTTGTAAATCCTTACCTCCTTGTTGACTGGCGATAGTGTGTGTGAGCCAGCTGGAGAGGCCTGTTGCTTCAAGAAGGTCCAAAATTATTCCCCTGTGATCTTTAAACAGCCAAGAATGTATGGTTTTATTGTGGTTCTCTAATCAAAAACCAAAAAATAAAAATAGTTTATTAATGAATTCTGTATTCTGAAGCCTCATGTCCTGACTTTATCACATGCTGGAGGCTTCAGAAAATGTTGTGTTTTTGCAGAGTGGCAATTTAGTTTTTTTTTAATGTTGAAGGAGGTACAGATGTTTATTTTTACTGTAAGAAAGTGGAGAAAACAATGTATTAGAAGCCTCTTTAACATGGCCCGTTTAAGCCCGCTTGTGAATGACGGAAATTTAAATATTGACACTGGCAAATGTTCAGAAACAGTCACTGATAAGTATAGGGCAACATGTTGGAACAAACTGAAGTGTAAAAAGTGGGGGCAAGTATTCCATCATAAGGTTAGACAAGTTCATGGATGATTGAAGAGCTCCTGTCAATTTAAAGATGGGATAAAAAATGGTTTAATATATAGCTCAAGTCATTCTGGAGCAACCTGTTTTCTTTGTTTTGGTGTACAATATTCCTTTCACTTGTATTAAAGAGCATTATATTTGTACCATAAATACAACAAAGTAAAGTCAACACGGGCTTAGATGACAAGAAAGTAATGCTGCTTTACCTGTTATCTTTCATTCGGTCCATAAATGAGGGGGGCTGGGCCTGCTCCCGGGCCCTCACCTGTCAGACAGTGAATCCTGATTCTTTTTAAAGTCTTCTCATAGCAGCTGCCTCAGTGTGCTGGGAACACAGAGGACTGCAAGAGGGATATTACAGGAGGCTTATAATGGAGGCATTCTGGAGTCATGAACAGAGGATTTACCTGCATGAGATCAGCTCATATGGAGAGAGGACAGAGTTCCTGTACAGTAAGATGTGTTGTGCAGGTGAGTAGCGGGACATGAAATGGTGTGGGCTGGACAGATGAGTGGGGAGGAGTCCCTATAGATCTGTGCAACATGGTTGTAAGAGGAGACACATAGTGATTTGCTGATGAGAAGTGAAGTCATATATTCAGTGTTGTGGACTATAAGCTGTCAAGGTCATGTGCAACCAGTGTTGAGTAATTTTTTTCGTAGTTTTTGTCAACAACCTTTTTTCCCCATAACGAAAACTAGACTATAACTGCATAAAACAAAGCACATGGGAAAAAAACTAAAAATAAATTAACTGACGCCAAAAAAACTGAAAGACTAAAATGTTTCACAGAGACTTTATCCAATTAGACCCAATTTGGTTATGTAGAAAGTAGGAAAAAGCTAGGGATGTATCCAATCACAGCTACTTTGGTTGTGTGGAAAATTGGATGAGTTAAGAGGGACATCCAATCACAGCTGCCTTAGCTTCATGATGGCGGGATAAGTTGGGAACGATCCCATATGAGCTACTCTCTTCATAAATTGATATAATCATGTAGAGCAGGTTTACTGCTTTTTGTCAGTTCTAGTACTGTAACTGAGATGCTGTGTCAGGTTAAATAAAAGTGATTACATTTCACACAAAAGTTAAATTTGTCTCTGTTAATTTATATATTCAAACTTTACTATCATTGGGAAATGATTATTCGATGTTTTATTTTATTCAAGCGTAAAACATGACTTTAAGGAAACAAAAAATGCCTTACACTCTACAGTAGATTTTGTTGACTAAAATGTTGTGAAATTTCATCAACTCAATCTAGACTAAAAACAACTTAGATGACTGAGTTATGACTAAAACTAAAAGGCAAAATACTGTAACTTAAACTAAATTGAAAAGTGCTATCCAAATTAACACTGTGTGCAACCTTACAAAATCAATTTGAATAGCCACAGCTAGCTAGCAAAGGAGCTAACCACTGGCGTTAATGGGGCTTTGGTTACTGTTTAGCCTAAACTAATACATTTCAGCTGAAGATTCAGTTATGCTGCTAAAAAATATTCACCTCTACAGACGTATGAGGTTGTATGTTTGTGTGTATGTGTTCACGTGTATGAGAGATAAAGACTTTAAGGACACACAGTAGTGACAGCCATGTTATTGAAGAGCACAAACTGCACAAGACCAAAGTCGTGATATTAGCCCACTCATTTGTTTAAGATGAGAGAAAGACTGACTTCAAACTTCAGAACTGAAGTCCCAAAACAATTTCAGAATTCACTGATAAAAATTGATGTTTTCAAATTTTCTTAAGATGTGCTCACACCTGTTTACCATTGTGTACTCAGGCTTCCTAATGCAGTCAAAAGACTGCAAGAGTTCATGTTGACTGACTGCTGTGCTTTAATTGCCTGTAGCTATAGGCTGGAAGTGAATGTTTCTCTGTTGCTACATGTCTGCCCTGTGATTGACAGCCAATCAATCTGGGGTCCTGGTTCTCATAGTCTGACATCAGCACATTCCACCAAAATGGGAAAATGCAACCCAAACACCTCCAAATGTTCAACCCTTAGAGTTTATTTAATTGTTTGGATCTTTAATCAATCAAAACATTAGATTGAACAGAAAGACAGGATGAGAGGGCATAATCAGGCATAAAGTGCTGAGTGAACATGGATGATTTATGTCACTAGCAAGGTGTTCTTCACTTTAAGTTGTAAAATTGGGTGTTTTTATTGAGCTCTCAGGAAAGGAGAGGTATTCAAGAACCAGTTTTAGTTTAAGTTGGGGGATCAATATAAGTTTCCTTCATGTGAACAATTCCCATATTAACAACTTCCACTTATTTAAGTGTTTTCTTTACAAAGTAATGACATCAAACTCGAGGAAATGTGCACATAACAACTGAGGAGTAAAGAAAGTAATCTTAGCAGGCACGAGAGAGAAACAGTGTATTGGGCTTGCAGTTGCACAAATTTATGCAGGGGCCTCAAATTGCTATTTTTTAGGGTCACTGTTTTCACAAGATTTAAATTACGTCTTGATATGTAGTTATCATTGCGAACTTTAAATAATGCTTTTGAGTCACCATGATTACTTACTTTTACAACAAAAAGCAGGGATTTTATATTGCCCTCATCATTCATTTAAAATCAACCATGATTAACTTAATTTACCATGCACCATGTGATTTTTTTGTTTTGTTTTCAGTTTTTTTCCTCAAATTGGTATGCGGTTTTACTGAAAAAAAAAAAAATTAAATGTCTTCTGTCTTAATTTCCATTGGCAAGGCCATCACATGACTCAAAGCAGAGTAACTGATGTCGGCAGGTTCACAAGTCTTTTTTAAGGGAACAAAATATACAAAACAAACTCATTTTGGACAATTCAAGCTCCCTCTTGTTCACAACAGATACAAATAATAATAGTGAATTAATGTTAAAGTCCATACACTGAAAACTACATTTTAGTATGACCTAGAATAAATCTTGGGAAAATATACTGAGGAGCAAACTTTGACAGCTAATATAAAACATTTGTTAGGTTAATCATTAAATGATCAAACCAAATTGACCACAAGGTTCATGTTTCATATTACATTTGAAAGCCAATCATAACAAGTTTGAAATTTAAAATCCATATACACCCCAAAATGTATGAATTCCTTGTAAACGTAATGGCTGTTCCTGATGTTTGCAGCAGGCATGGCTATAACATCTGTGGGAAGTTGTTATGTCAGTAGAATATTATATTTAAAGCTGCAGATTTGTGTAATGTTTGTGGTTTTATATATTTGTGGGCAGTTATTTCATTGGCTGGTCTGACTCAGCTTTCACAGTCATTACATCCATACAAAGGAATGCAAGTTTGGTGTACATGAATGACTTTGTCAATGAGAAAAGTACAAAAGCACTTTTCAACCTATAGCAGTCCATATTTTCATTCCTTTGTGAAAAGCTTGTTGTGATTAGATGATGACCAGTCCAGGGTGTGTCCCACCTCTTGTTCTGTATCAGCTGGAATAGGCTTTGTTGCCCATTACAACCTCAAAAAGGAAAAAGTTGTACAGATTTGGATAGATTAAGAGCTTGTATTTGGTCATTTCTTATGTACTGTTAAGTTTTGATTTATTTAAAAGGTTACGACAATTATATAGAATAAAATGCATGATTTATCAAAGAGTAAAAAAGCATGAAGCGTGCAGCAAGAGATTGAGATTTACTGATTTTTGCCTCAAGCCACATCCAATGCTGTAAACCAACAGTAAAATTTGACCCAAGCTTGAGAGTATGTCACGCAATGCATGAATTATTTACCATTTACAGAAGGTCTTACATTCCTGTCTTATGATGGGGAGGGGCTCCATACCTGGGGGGAAGCTGTCTGTCCATGTCGGGTGTCAGAACATGTTGGTGTAATTTGATTTTTAAGACATGCAAATTCTAACAACACCCTGAGCTGACTGTAAAGATTTGCTGTGTAATGTACTTTCTATAGGTTTTATGACTTTAATGGTTTACTGTGAAGCCACAGACATTTTAAGTTTAAACTCTGAGTGTGTGGGATTTAATGTGAGAAATAGTTTGG
Organism: Scarus forsteni; assembly: GCA_036419115.1. NCBI lineage: Eukaryota > Metazoa > Chordata > Actinopteri > Labriformes > Labridae > Scarus > Scarus forsteni. The sequence continues at coordinate 9,351,933 of JAZDUH010000040.1, read as the reverse complement.
AAATAAGATGCTGAAACAAACTTTTTTACAGAGCGTACTTGGAAAGGAAAAGTTTTGTTTCATTTAATGAATACTGCTTGTGCTTTTATCTGTTTGTGTTTTGGCCCAAAGTCAAAGTTCAGCTCCTGGAGAGACACGTGGTTGATTTCTGGCTCCATCTTGTGGTGGAAATGCTTTCCTGATTTCTACTTGCCGAAGAAATACCATGTGCCGAATGTAGGACGGTGTTCTCCTCCAGTTATAGGAGACTCCTCCATCTCTACATCTAAAAATACAGCCATGAGTAAGAGTCAGTCAGAGTTACCATAGCACATGGTTCTGTTTATTTACAGCCATCGTCATAGAAACATCCCTGAGGTTCCCTTTTCGCAGGTTTGATTTGGTGTTTGGAAACTGTAACAGGGGAAGATAAGTCACAAATACCAGATGACATCACATGTGTGATTGAAATATCATTAAGGGAAATGAGGAACCAGTGAGATCAGCTTCAGGTTTAGTCAGAATTTCATAAAGTTCTAAAAGTTTTACTGAATTACGCTCACAGTGAGCAAGAGGAAAGAAACCCCTCTCAATTCCACCCACTTTTCCAGTTGTCAAAATACACTTACCTGCTAAGTTTGAGATGATTTGAGCTTCATGACATATTATCTCACTGGAAGTAGTCATTAAAAGATGGGTACACCGTGGTCATAAACGGCTAGACAAGGTGAGCTACCATACTGTGATATAGGGTGTACCTAATGAAGTGGACAGTGAGTGTTTATGTGCATGCAATTAAGACTCTGTTCTCTTTCTTGATAAAACAAAATATGACTATGGATCAAAATAAGTATTTCCTTAATCACTGTTTTTTGTAAGGATGATTATTATCATTAGGAAGCACACAAAGGACTAAAAAACACCAAATGATGAAATTAGATGAAATGATACAAATGTCCCACGATAGTTTAAGCAGCTTGTGTGGAGATGAAATTGCCTGGTTTATAATCACAAAAGAAATCAAGATTAATACCATAAACTACCATTTAACTGAAAAAAACTGTATTTTTAAAAACAAATATGTGTTTTGTACTGAAACATTGCTTTGACCTTATTAATATTTACTTAAAAGTAGGATATGATTCAAATAAAACACATTTTCAATATTCAAAACAAATTTTACAAATGATTTGCCACTCAGTTCATTCTTGTAAAAAAGGACATTGTGTTTGATTTGAAAACATGCTAATTATGCAATATAATGTGACACTGAAATGAAATACAGTTCATGGTGTTTTAACAAGATGCAGCAATGTCTCAGCATAAATATCGAAATGATCAATAAAAATGGAGGACAAATTTATCATACGTATTCTTTTTTAAGATTATTTTTCGTGTATTTTGTGCCTATATCGATCGGAAAGAGAGACAGCGGACATGTTAGTAAAAGCAGGTAAGGGAGATCAGGGGAGGAAACTGCAAACTGTCCACAAGTTAATCAAACCTGGGCTGGCAGAAGCATGTATACGGGTCGTGCCATACCATTGCTTACCACTCCACCAAACAAGCACCCGTCATGCTCTTTTTTTCAAATATGTTTCAAATGAAGAAAATAATATGAATATCTTCGTCAAAAACTTTTTTGATTGTAGTAGAAGTGCAGCTTTTGGTTTGATAGGTTAAATATGCAGTTATCTTGGAGAAAAACCTAATTAGAAGTTTGTTTTACCGCTAAACCTTGACAGGGTGTTACTGCATAAATTGTATGGGTGAAATCCAGTTTACATGTCTGTGCTTTTACCTGCAGAGGGAGACACATGCTTTACAAAGTTCAATCCAACCCATGACAGAGAAACATTACCTACCTCCCTGATTCCCCCCTCAATGTGTTACATTTAAATTCCTGTAAATGTAACTTTATCGACTGACACGTTCCCAGATGTGGGGCTTTCCACAGAGGCCTTCAGATCTGAGCACGGAGCTATTTTAGCGGTCAGCTGCCGTGTCTAATCGGGAGGCTTGTTGAGTCTGAGTTAAATTAAGTTTACAGCTTCATCCGTAGATCTGACTAAGACATCTCTGTCTCAGGTCTTCTGTCAAGTTGGAGGTCATGGTGGATATAATTGGATTCTGTGTCATGGCACAGATATGGGACACATCCTTGTGATAAGAATTAGCAATAAAGATGTTAGATGTTTCCTGTACATATTTATAGCAACATTTATAAACAATCATGTGTCAAAAAGTCTGATTAATACAGACAAGAGAGCCAAGTTAGGTTCATTTTGTCTGTAAAGACACATGTTTGAACAATGCTACGGTGTATACACTAATTTAATTGAGTTTATCCAAGCCCCACCCTCCCTGAATAATGTCAGGTCAAATGTGTATTGTTTGCCTGATTATCTCTTATTTGAAAGGATTACGAAGACCATGTTTTCCCTAACGGTCACTAGTTTGACTCCAAATTGTTCTTAGGTATGACTGTGAGTGTGAATGGTGGTCTCTCCCTCTCGATGTGGCCCTGTGATCAGCTGTTGACTGGTTCAGGGTGTACCCCACCTTTTGCCTGTATGTAGAATAGCCTTGCGCCATCAGGCTCTAGCTAGTAAGTTTCATTCCTGCCCTTTTGTAGCACTATGATATAGAAAGATACCACTGGCTTGGTTTGATGACATGCTTTGAGACAGTTCAGGGAAGTTCAGAGGCTTTCTGTGCTATCAAAAAGAGATAAAGCTGAATTTAGGCTGTCAGTTGGCAAGCGCATATTGACTAGAGTGATGTGTTAGCACTCACAGATTTGAAAACATAAACCTGTTTAGAGGACCAGAGGCTGTTAGCAATATCAACATTAGCCACTCTGCCTGAAATGATCTGTGAATGCTACATGCTTGATGCAGTGATATTTGGCAAAATTCAACCTATAATACCCCTGCTTTAGTTTTTCACTCTTCTTGCTGGTCCTTGGTTGGTTCAGTTGACTTCTTGCTTCATGCTTCAAACTTAGCGTTAGCTTAGTTTTCTCACCACCCCAAATGAACCAAACTTTCAACTAAAAACAAACCAGAGCTCATTTGTTCTAGACAAAACATGTTGCTCATGAAAGCAGCTTAAACTCACCAAACATACTTAGCCCAGGTTTGTCTGACTTTAAAAAATATCATTTCAGGTTGTCCTGGGAGGGAGCCCTCTGACTTCTGTGTAATTCATCTTAAACCCCCAAGGTTAAATAATTTCTGTGTTAGTCATTCAATCATTAGAACAGGAGCTCATTTCCCAGATCCTTGAGTCACATGCCCGTTTTTTTTTTTTTTTGCTCTGACTGCTCTCTTGGTAGAGATTGGGATTGATAATATTTTCAGATTTTTATTCTGCTTATTGATCCAATTCTTTATTAGTTCTTGTGAATTTCCTGCCCCTTAGAAAGGTCTAAAAGTTTTCACAGTCAACAGAATCAAAGACATGGCTCTGATATTTAGTGCAGTTCTGCCAAGAGAAATGTTTCTGCATATTACTGCTGTTTCCACTTTTGTTTAAAATTAGAGTAACTGTTGACAGTCAGTGTCATATTGTGTTAAATTAAGCCATGCTTTTTCCTCCTTCTTCATCAAACAGATTCCTGTTGAGAGAATGACATCCTTCTTTTGCATGACAGCTAGATGCTAGTAAGGACTTGGTGAGGGCATCGATGAGCAAAACTACTAATGCTAATGATTCTTTAAGTGATTGCAATCAATTTTCAACTGGAATTGGTTTTCAATTCCTATCCCTATCACTGGTGACACTTTATTTGCAGTGTAGGATATATAGAGCTTTAAGTACTCAAATAATTACGTAGGTGTTATCACTGTGTACTGCTGGTATAAAGTTGAATGACAATAAAGAAATCTTGAATCTTGAATCTTGAAAATCAAATTATCATCAAAATACTCCTTTTTTAATGGAATAATTTATCAAGTTTAACCATAAGGGCTTAAACAAGCTAACTGGTTTGGCTCATGCCGGAGTGTTTAGGTCATACCACCAGCTGAGCATCAGATTGGGTAACATGACAAAGCATCGCCCTTCATGAAGCCGTACCTTTAAACAGACAGCTGTGTTGCCACAGATCTCTCATCAGGGTGTGGGGGTATTTTATTTTGCTTAACCACCTTTGTAATGCTAAGCCAGCAGAAATATGATCCGCTGTCTGTTGTGATTCAGGTGGTACCGACTCACTTCTTCCAGTCTTCTCCTCCTCCTCCCTCTCCTGCTTCTCCTCCCTCTCCTCCTCCTGTGATAATCCAGGGTGTGTTCGGGCTGCTCTTACTTTTATCAACATTCCTTTCACTGTGGGGTGGGGTTGCCAGATATTGCAGTAAAAGCCTGTACTCTCACCTTAATTGGCCAAAAGAGACAAGAGGTCAAGTGAAAGGATAAGGGGAGACATGGGAATGAGGGAGATAGAGAGAAGAGCTTACCTGAGAGCAAATCCTGCCTGGATTTATCTTATTCATACAGAGGAAGGGGCTGTCCGGCCTCCCTCTGGCTTACATTTGCCCTGCAGTTCAGCACTTTCAGAAACCATAATGGCCCATTCTTAGAATTCTTCGTCGTCTAATTTGTTGGCTATGTTTGGCAAAGTCTCCAGAGTTTAAACACTGGTTACTCCAGGCCTAAGTGCCTGAAAGCCCAACCATGTGTTTGTGGGTATTATAGGCTGCACAGACGCACAGGCAACATGGCCTCCTGACCACCTCCATCCAGCCTAACTGTAGTTTTGTTTCAGGAGTGACTTTGTTTGGAACGTTATGACTCAAAACGGACGGGAGAAAAAAGGGAGCAGTGGATAGTGAGGATGTCACCATAGGCAGAAACATGGATGGAGTCTCAGTGACATCACACGTTGTTTTGAGGTTGTCGGGCTGGAGGTGAAACCAAACTTTTGGTCAGCCAAGTCATTAGCAAAGTGCTGAGGCTGAGATAGTCCCCCTAAAAAACCAATACAATTCACCCACCCACCAGAGTAGATACACTACACAGGATGACTTTCTTCATTGGAATTATAAATTGAGCAGTTTAGACACTTTTCTAAGCAAACACTATAGGCTGTTAAACTGTTTATAGCTATAATATTACAATTTCCCAACAAATGTGGATGTTCTTGTTTGAACAATTGAGTCATTCAAATATCATTCCAGTCCATCCATCCACCCATCCATCCATTCTTTATGTATACCTGCTTTCTTTTGGGGACTGCAGGTGCTGGAACCCGTCCTAGCTGACATGTTTAATCATTTACTCACCCGAAGGGCAATTTGGAGTCAAAAAGTAACCCAACAAGCATGTATTTGGTATGTGGGAGGGAGTAAGGTACCCAGAAAAAAACACAAATGCACTGGGAGAATGTTCACACTTGTCACATAAAGGTCCTGACTGACTCGGGGAGCCTAACCAGCAAATTTCTTGCAGTCTGACACGGGTATTACATGCAGTGCCAGCATGCTGACCCAGATACCAAGTGATAGTCCTTAATACTTAATGTGAAACATATCACTGCTTACTGGAAAAGATCTAAATTCAGTACGTCAGACTTCATAGAGGTGGTCAGGGATACCTTTGTCTGGAGTCATATGGTCATGTTGACTTAAAAAGCACTGACATGTCATGAAAGACCACCCCATTAATCTGTCAGCCATTAAGCTAAAGCAAAAAGAAGGTTAATTCACAGCCATTCAGCCTCATTGGTTGGGATGGGAATGTATTTTTTGTAAAGATATTTTCACTGAAAAGAAATGAAAAAGATATAAGTAAATAAATATGTTTTTACCTTATTAGAAATGTTCCTTTCTATATTATTACTGGCACTGATTTTGGCATGACAGTGACCATGCAGGTTATTTGGCTTTGCTCAGTAATAAGATCCACTATATCAGCTTTCAAACTGTTCTCCTTTGGGTGTTGTTAAGTCTATTGATTATGAATACACATGAACTATTACTCAAGCAAGTGTCAGCTCTTGTTGTTCCTGCAAAAAGAGTTAGCTCTTGGACACAGCTTGAGTTTATGTCACAATAAGGGAGTAAATTGCTAAAGATTTCTGTTCGCCTCTTCACTCATGGCTTATTCACCTTCATTTAGATCACTTAACGGGTGAAGGCTGACCTGACATAAAAATATAATGGGAAAAATGATGCAAAGACTTTTTTTTATCAGCAGAATAAGCAAGTGAGTATAGACTGGAGGCTGGCCACTAACACCAAATTGGTAATTCATTGTATGGTTACAAGTGGCCAACATACTACCAATATGTTAAAATAGATGTGAATCCATGCATATACATTGCATCAACAGGGCCTAAAGCAGGGATCAGTAACTACATTTGAATATGGGGCATTTTTTGTCTTAATAAATGCTACAGAATCAGGATTTTTTAAGCATATTTAAAATATTTATATTTTGGTCCAGTTAACTCAGTACTAATTTAGAATTTTTGTTTTCATCAGTTGAATGTATCTTACTCTTTAAAAAGAAGATCGGGCCCTGGCTAACACTCATACAGCTTTCAGCTACATAAGGCCAATGAGATTGGTTGGCCACTTTTTGACTCTTGAATGTTTATTCTCCCTTACCATGCCTCACTAATGGATATATGTTCAAACACATCAAATATGACGTCATTTCTGGTGAAAACTGCTTTAATTCCAGTATTTGGGGATGACTGATTAAATCTATAGATTGAACAAAATGTTAACACCCCTGTAATATCCCTATCACATCACTCTGAGAATCAGATGGAGAGCTGTTGGAGTTCTGATGTGGCCCCAGGGCTGCCAGTTGATGATCGATGACCTCAAGGTTCATTTTTATACATTTTTTATCTCCCTGAAAAGAGGTTAGCAAAAATTGTAAGCCTTGAATGTTTTTTTAATGACTGCTGGTGTAAAATTTCTTCACTAATTTAGTTAGTGGTCAGATTTGTTTGTGATAATTGAACCAAATCATTTTCCCAATAGTGGAACATCTGTTTTTAAGATTTCATTTCCGTGATAAAAACATCTTCAAGTTGACACTTTAGCAGATTTTAGTTTTATGCGAAATGTAATGATACATAATTGAACACTGCTGTTTAACAGGAGTAATATCTCCCATCTTCTTTGTCTTAGTTTACCGTGTGAATGAAGGAACATTGTTGACAAAAGTTCCAAGGTCAATGGGCAGGCAACCATTCATCCCAACCGTCTCGCAGTAAACAGATCATGTCACATAAGGCAACACAGTACTTTATTATCAAAATATGCACAATAATGCAACATGAGTGCATCATGGGGAGGACCAACTTCCTACTCATGTCAATCCTCCCAAAAATGGTATCTACATCAAACTTGTCATTTAGAAAGCAAACACTTTCCCCTCCTGTTTTCACCCAGCCCTCTCTCTTTCCCTCTCTCCCTCTGCTCATATAAAGAGCCCCAAGAGTTCCATCTGGTTTTGATGAGGCCAGATGAGGGAACAGAGTAATAAGCATGTTGAGACCTTAATGATACGTCTTCTTTTTGGTGGAAAAGATCTCATGACTAAGATGTTCCACACTTTTCTGCATCCTCGCCTGCTCCCACTTTGGTCCCCTTCTCGTGTTTCCCAGGAGGTTTAAAGATGCAGCGCGAGTAGGTGTTGGTGCATGTTTCACCAACAAAAGATTACATATCAGTTACATATGTTGTTTTGTATGCAGCTCAGATAACCATTCATATACTCTCTGGTTCATGTGCTTCCATTGAACACCTGAGATGAACAAGTTTATAAATGTCAACAGATAATTTGCCATCAAGTCATTCATCATACCTTATAAATTACTGAGCTGACTTATTGCATGAACAGTTACAGACAAAAGATGAACAGAATTGGGCAAATTGGGCACGGCTGTATCTTTTTTCAGTTGGACACAAAAATGAAGACTTTATTTATAATAGCTGTACTGATTCTTATGTAGTCTTGGATATGGACACTTGACATATAAATCTTACTATTTTGATTTAGTAATTTTGTACTATATTTAGTACAAATTTTAACCTGTGACAGTGATATTAAGTTTGAGTAACAGAGTAACACTTAAAGATATGTAACTTTACCCTACCTTTACTCAAGCCCCAGTCACACATTCCCGTTTCTCATGGCGATTGTGCACAATTGTCATAATCCTGATAAAACGTGCTTTGGTCGTGGTGCATGCGCTACTTGGTCTGGATCGTCCTTGTATAGTCGTGGATGAACGGCGGGGAACTTGGAAGGGTCCCGACAGTTTTGAACTGTTCAAAACTGTCGGGGAGAATCGCCACTCTCAGTATAGTGGGATGGAAACCTAATGCAGTCCTAATGGGAATGGTATTACCGTGGCATGTACGGAACTCAGTCGGGCTGATCGTGGCTCAATCCTGAAAGCTTTATGAGGACGACTGACAAGTATGTATCCGTTTGTGCCCTGACTGTGTCCCGTTCAAGACGACGCAAGCGACAGGGCCTGGTCGGGGCTTACGTGACGCAAACTGAGCTCGAGCGGGGCTGATGTAGTGTCAGCTGGATGAAAATTTATGGAATCCTTGTCATATCACTGTATTAACTTAGCTGGAGCAGGACGAATGCCCCCGAAGCGCTGTAGAAGCGCTACTGACGGTGTATTTATGGGGTGTGTCCAGGAGTGAGACAGTTATTTCATCCCGTATCATCGCGATCAAACCAGCCTCGTCAATCTTGTACAGTCGTGCACAATCGCCATGAGAAACGGGAATGTGTGACTTAGGCATTACAGCCATTTTCAACATTTTATCATAAAAACAAGCTAACCAAACTAGATATAGCTTGTTTTAAACTGTTAATTTAAAACATTGAATCTGAGGTTGCGTTCACACTTGACATGTTGGTCAGGACCAGGTTGATTCTGATTTGGACATTTGGAAAATTAAGATATAATTGGACCGATTGGAAATTGGGGGATCTTAGTCCACTTCCAAGCAAACAAGTGTTTGGTTTGACTTGGATGTGAAAACCATACGAACCCAGCAAGGACAAAACAAGTCTAGCACATCAAAAGCACTAATATGAGGCTTGAGTCTGGCCAACTGCCACAAGAGTGAGCAAACTAAAGGAGTGTTTACTGACAATATCAAGCAGACATGTGCCGCCATCCTCTTGTTCACTTAAATAGGTTACCATCTACATTGTTCCAGTCTATGTACCAGTTTCATTGGAGCACCCCCGAACAAATTTAGCTTCATTTCATGGCAAGATGGCAGGACAAAAGGCCTCAGCGGTACCTCCAGTTCATGTTGGTTGGTTGTATTAAACAGCATTTGACCAGCTACTGTCAACCTTAAAAAGAGGGAGTGCAAGAAAAAACAAATAGAAAATCAAAATATGTTGCAACTTCACCCCTAAACCAAGTCTGCCAAGCTTCATATGTGAAATAGACCTGACAGTAGCTGAACATAAAATTGGTCCAGGTCATATTCTCATCTGGAGAAGCTCAAACAGTTATAACAACCGAACTGTCCGTTTTGTGCAACCCCTTCCCAGGCTGTAAATATTTTACATTGGAATCATCCTGCTGCTATTCACTCACATTTGTACTTGATACAAATCCTTTCCTCTTCTCATCTAATTACCTGCCCTCATACCACTCCTTAATTCCTCAGCTTGCCTAGACATTGTATGGGACTACAAAGGTGTGTCTCCAAGTTTGCTAACGTGGCTGCAAAATGAGTCAACACACACACTCGCATAAACACTCACACTGACACATTAAGCACCTTCATGTTCTCACAGGTCGTGTATAATACTCTTAAAGTAGAGAGTGGATTGTGATGCTTGATGAAGTGATGTCAGTCAGGGAGATACACCCGCCTTAGCGCCGCAGGGGAAGGATTTCAGAGGGAGGGGACACACCCTGTCCTCCAGCTTTGCAGTGTACTGAACGCCATATATAGGCTATATAAGAGACTGATATGGAGCTTTAGAACATATTCAGGTATAAGTACTATTTTGTCTTTTAAAATTTGGCTGTGGAAACACTTTGAAGTAGTTGCGAATATGTGCGAGGTAAAAGAAAGTACAACTCAAAGTCTACAATGTACATAAGCCCTCAGGAGATATACGCCCATGTCTTGTTCTCCATTTTCTTTTGTTAGTAAGTAAAATGCAATCGATTTCTCACTTTATCTAACCTTCTTTTAGTAGAATTTGACAACATTTCTTGGCACTGTTGCTCATGGCACAAGGAAGAACTCATTAGATTTTGATGATCATCCCACATTGAAGGAGTGGTTTGAAATAATTTTGGAGATATACAAAATGGAAAAAATGGACTTACTGCCTGAGAATTCAAAAAGTTAAGTTCAACCAAATTTGGGCAAAATGGACTAGATTTGTTTCCCTGACACAGAAATGAATGTAGTAACTGTAACTAATCTTATTATTGTTTTATTTTTATTTTATTTTATTATAATATGTTTTTTTCTTTCTGTTAGTATACTGTGTAAGCCGCCTTGGTTCATGAGTTTTCATGTTTATTCATAAAAAAGGGGAAAAGAGAAGGAAACTCATGTTGTTAAGTAATGTTAAATAATACTGAAAATGTTGTGTATATACATACGTATATATTTGTTTGCATCATTTCTCTTATATAAACATAGTAAAAAAAAAAAGATTTTGATGATCATCTAAATTTTGGATGTGGATCCAGGATTTCTTTTTAAGGATTTTTTAGCAGTGCCAGATGGGTCAGTTTTCCACATTTTTAACAATAACCCACTCAACAATATTTGAAATGCTTTGGTAAAGGTGATAACAAATCTGGATTTTGTGTTGTTTCTGTATTAATGTTCGTTAATTCCACAGAATCTCTATAAAGCAGACTAAAAATGATTGCATCATTGTATCATAGCAATAGAAACTGGAATTGAAAACCAATCAGAGACAGTCAGCAGAACTGATAACAGAGAAGTCAAAAATCACAGTGGAATTGGCAGAGAGGGTCAAAATTGTCTTAATTTTCAAAAATTCACTGCGATTTCTATGAAGTACAAACACTGGTAAATCACAGAACCATTAATCAATGCAGCACAGCATTGAATATCAGGAATGTGAGGTGTTTGGCATTGTTGACACAGCAAAACTCTGTTGTCCAACTTTCTCACCCACACAGAAAATTCAGAGGAAATGTGAGGAAATGTCATCAAAGAATTGGATTGATAAGCAGTATGGTTAATGGCACTGGTATCAATGAAATCCTATCAATTTTGATCCCTAAATAACAACATAAAAAAGAAAACAGTTATGCACATCCTGCCTGGACATATGTGATGATATACTTCTTATGTATGTTTATTTTGTTTCTAAATTCAGTCATTTTTTGTCGCGTAAGCCTCAACCTTTAACATGTTTCTCTGATAAATAAATTTGAGTTGTTGAAATGTTTTAGAAATTGGTTTCATTTTTTATTAAGGAGATGATTGTTGGCATATAGACTAAACCACAATATATTAAATGCAACATGATTAGTCTAATGCATTGAGTTGTCTTGTCTCTTGTATGACTTGACCCTGTAGTTTCAAAGTCAAGTTAAGTATTATACCATATCATGACTGTTCGACTCTTTCAACTTTTGCCAGAGTTACTTCATATGTTATCTTTCATCATAAAGATAATGGATGGAGTGTAGCCTGTTGCCACATGTGCTGCTGTCAACCTAAACACACATGAGTCTGCTTGAGAAAATGTTGGCTCTGGAAATGTAAGAAAAATCTATCTTGCCATCCAAATGTTATGGCTGATTGTAAGTCTTAAGTGTTTTTTGGTTTGTTTTGTTTTTAAAACAGTCTGTCATTGAAACTGTTTTTGTATCATGAGATGTGGTTGTAGACACACGTTTGAGGTCTACATCTGAGAAGAGCCACAGAAAAAATAATAAACAGTTTTTGTATGTTGAATATCCTGAATACACCCCAAGGGGGGAGACTGCCGTTAACAGGAAGTTATGCAGTTGGTGTTATATAATTTGCTTGGCTTAAACGTCAAAAAGCCGGAACTGTGTATGAGGCTTAGAAACAATGGTGACTACAGAGGAACTACAGGTGGTCCTGATGGACTATTTTGTTAGTTGGCCCAACAGAAATTTAAAGTCAGACTGACCAAATATTCTAAAGATATAATACTCAGAAACTAATAGAATGGAGCACAATTTAAGTAAAAAACTCTCTGCATAAACAAGCTTATCTGAGTTCTTTTTAATGTCGCCAGAGTAGGAATTTCTGCAAAGTAACTGTCTGAACTCTCAACATCGTTTATCTTCTACCTCTGAAATGTAGCAATTAATTCTGATTGTCTCTGTGGAGTATTCCTTCGTTTTTCAATATTTAGATTTTTTTTTTTTTTTTTGCTGTATGTTCTATTTTTTTATTTTATTTTTTTTCATTTGGTTAATTTGCATTGTTTGGTTTTCTGTTTTTTTTTTCCATGACTGAGTTGTGAAGGTGATATTACTTAAGTATTGGTTTTCCTCTCTATCTATCTATCTATCTATCTATCTATCTATCTATCTATCTATCTATCTATCTATCTATCTATCTATCTATCAACCTACCTACCTATCTATCTATCTATCTATCTATCTATCTATCTATCTATCTATCTATCTATCTATCTATCTATCTATCTATCTATCTATCTATCTATCTATCTATCTATCTATCTATCTATCTATCTAGTACAAGTAAATAAATTCTGGTGGGAAGAGAAAAACCTGGAATAGACTATAATCACTACACAATAGAAAGAATTCAAAGTTGCCTAGCTTTTAACCATTTTGCACCAAAAATAGATCAATCTAGATTTTAATTTGGAGCACACCATCAACAGTAAAGTATTGCAAATTTTAAAAACAGTTTTAATTAGTTTAAACATCTTGTCAATCCAGTTTTCCTGTTGTTTAAAGCTGACAGAGTATTCTAACACCATGTAATTCAAGTGAGCGTCAGTAACAAAGCTTGATTCTTTTGTTTCCTGATAAGTCAGTCACCACTTTGTATTGCTTTAGCCCTGTTTGTACCATGTATTGCATTAATGGTACCTGTTAACACATTTTAATGCATGCAAAAAGCTTTAGGAAGTCAGATACCTCAAACTACATGTGGTCTTGAATGCTGTCATATGGACTGATTTAGTCATGTCGGCTTAATGCATGCTAACACAAAAAGCTGCCTGCCCACCAGTGTAATCTGCTATCCTGCCCTCCATTATGTCAAAGGTTTGTTGGTGAATGTGCCAACAGTGCTATATTTCCTCAGCCATGACTTCACACAGCCTCCTCTGGTCTCTCTTAGTCATTACATTTGTAAAAAAGAAAAAAAAAAAAATGGCCCTTGTTGTCCTTATGTTCCCCCTTTTCCTCAGTCTAAGCATTTTTCAGCATGTTGTAACTAGCAAAGATCCACTGAATGAGATGAAATGAAAATCTGAAACACAGAGAAACAGACTTTAATTTTTCATATTCTTTAACTGTGTTAATCAAGCTTTACATTGGCATGTGCTGCTCAATGAAATAAAAAATCATAATCTTTTGCACCGCCACCAAAGCATGGATAGGTTTGTGAGAGAATTCCAGATAAATTTGAGGCTGAAAATGAGTCAACACTAGATTTCACAATGCCAAAATAAATGGTGAGATCAAACAGCAGGTTGTGTCTTGCCCAAGGCCTGGACAGCACATTTTACAAGGTGAGCCACTTTATGATTGATCTTCAAAATTAATTATTTAGTTGCCAGCACCTAGAGCAGAGGGCAACAAGCCAATAGACTCTTTAAGCTGCCAGTACATTTTGAAGTTGAATGTTCCAGTATCATTATTACATGCTTCTTATTCAAAGCTGCTTGTGGATGGATTTTTTTCATACTGTACATTGATATTCATGTGTTGACCTTTGTAATGAGAGAGGGCATTTGAAAATATCACTGGTGTATGGTGTGTACACATAAAATCCACTTTGGTTGTGGATGCCCAAAACAGTTTTAATCTGTTTTAATACATTATTCCTATTACTACTAGGCCCTTTGTGTATTACCTTCAGTTTTTTAGAGTAGGTGAGAGAATCAGAGTCATCTTTTCTTCTACAGAATGTCTTCTTATTTTTCTGTCTCAGTGACAACTTGACGTTTGTTTGTACAGTTTTAAAGTATGTATTCATGATATCCATATCTGTTAAAGTCTGGCTTATGTATTGTAACAGAGGAAAAATTTTTGTTGGTTCAATGCCAACAAACACACACCAGTACAATGTACCAACATTTAATTTGAAATTAAAAGCACATCATATTATTGAAGTGGTTGACTGAAATTTACAGAGCAGAGTGCTCAGTGTAGCATCAGTGACTCAGTCTGATAGTGTGCTCTACCACTAAGCAAAATATCATTGTGTCCTTGGGCAAGACTCTTAATCTCAAATTGCTCCCACTGCCATGCCAGGGTATGAAAGGGCAATGATTTGGTAGCAAATGCTGATGGATTACTTACATAGAAACTCTAAACCAGGGGTAGGCAAGTGGTGGCCCGGGGGCCAAGTGTGGCCCTCCACATCACTAAATGTGGCCCACCATTCATTCCCAACCAGCAGTTGTAAATATGAAGAAAACTCTGATATCCAATAGAAATAATTCTATATGATCTAGACTGAATTTTTTATTGGCTTATGTAAGTTGTTTATGACCTTACTTGCTATAATAGTGTCTCTAAATCTCTTTTGAAGCCTTTGAACATTATATCAAGATTTACTCAGTAGTTTATTAAAAAAAAGCAAAGTATTTGATCTTTGAAAATTTGAATAACATATCATTTTATTGATCTGAAAAATACTTCATTGGCTTTAATTCCATGCATGTTAGCTAAATTTGCTTGAATTCAATGTCAGGTTCATTTGGTTATGTATAATAACTTGTATTTATGTTGTAATATATGAATATTGGTATTCTAATTTATGACAGATTTATATTCTCATATGTTGTTTATCCAACATTCTTTTTTCTCATCAGGAGTCTCTGAAAATTTGTAACAATGTGGCCCTCAGGCTGGGACAAAATGGTTTTATGTGGCCCTCATGGTAATAGAAGTTGCCCACCCCTGCTCTAAACCATTAGTGAGTGGATGTAAGAGTGAATGGTATAAAAATGCTCTGACTAGTCTGAATCACTCAAAGCACTACGTAAGCTCAAGTCAAGTTACCACTTACCAGCAAGCAACAATCAAAAGTGATAACCCTCTAACCGCTGTCGCTGGGTGAGTGAAAATTATATGTCTCAACAAGTTTATGTAAGTTGTAGGTTTATAATGATTTGTTCACTGCTGTTGCTGTAATAATGGCCACCAGAACAGAGCTACATAGAATGTTGGAGTGATGGAAGTCCTCCATTGTTGCTTTTAGTTTCCAGTCTACTTCAAAATACTTCAACCTGTTGTGCGGTGGCGTCAAACATTTACGTAGATGACAGGACCTTCTCCTCCCAGTTCACATCTTCACCCTCAGGTAAAGGTATAGCTGGTGTTGGAAGATCACTCTGTGGAAATGAGGCTGAAGTACTTCATTAAAGACAAAAACCTGTACAGACCTTGACATGCGCTCTTATGATTGGTAAATACATCACAATGATGACCACGGAGAAGCAGATGCATGCACACCGGGGGTAATTTGTGCATTTTTAGTATTGGACCAGTCCTTTTTACTTGTACTGTAAGATGAACTGTTTTGAGTTTTAATCTGTCAGAAGATCAGAGATGTTCAGGGTGTGGTCAGGCGTCATCACTGTCTGGAATCCAGAAGCAGCCCCTCCTAAACTCTCTCTTCCCCCATTGCTTCTTCTTTTTTTTTTTTAGTCACAGTGATTAACTCTTAACGTGAAAGGTCTGAGGACTGGTGTGAAGAAATAATGATTAACTGTGTGCATTTGTATGCATGCATACGTGAGGGTTTAAATGAGGAGCAAACTTTTTTTAAACTCAGAAATCTCTGCAGTACAAATGTGATAAAGTTTAGACAATGTCTAAGTCATATGCTCATATTTTATGATTTTTCTTGTTTCCTTTATGACTCAACTTGCTTGTCTTGCGCAAAAGGAGAGATTAGTGTTATAGCACATTCAGGTTACCACACCTCGTCCTGCACCGCCTCCCCGCCTCTTCCTCCATGCCTCAGCGAAACACGGCTCGCTGAAAGAGGAAGGGGTGTGTTCGGAGCCCAACCCACTATGGTCTCCACAAACTAACGCCACTAAATACACACTCGCACATCACTCACAGGGACAGGCCCAGACTTCATAGCCCACAGGCACCATTTGCAATGAAAGGAGAATAAAGTAAGAGGAAGAAAAAGGAAGACAGGAAAAAAAGAGAGGAGGAAAAAGAAGGGCAGAGCCGAACTCAATGAGGGAGTGAGGAGGCTTAGAGGGAAACAGGGAGAGAAATCATAGGTTTGTGAAGTCGCTGGCCACAGGAACTGCATACTTTGGGACTAACCAAGGGCCAAAAGGGACAGATAGGAGAAGGGAATCGACGGGGGAAGCCCCAAGGATCTTTTATCATTAGGATTAATATTTTGTGTCCTGACAAACTGCAACAATGACCTCTCCAACGCAGAGATACAGGAATTTCTCTTCTAACAGCACGGGCAGAGAGAGGGTGCCCTCTGAGGATGGGTACTATCAGGGGATGCTGAAGGCTACGGATGGCAGAAAAGGTACCAGTGTGGTGGCTGACAGGAAAATGGCTCAGTTTAAGGATTTGTTGCTGTTTGTGTGAGATGTGCTGGGCAAGAATTAGGTGTATTGACAGGAGTCATAATGTTAAATCAGTTTTGTTTTTGATAAACTTTTTTGGTGCAATAGTTTTCAACATTTAGACAATATATGAAGATTATTCGATTCAGTGTAGTTATGGATGCATGACTTTAGATTCATTATGTTAATATTGCCAAACTTATCTCTGATACTGATACTTGCTTTTGAAAGAATAAGTCTGCATTTCATTGGAATTGACTTGTGCCTTTCATGGTTACAGCTTTATCTTTGTATAAGACAGATGTGAGGCAAGAAAAAAGCCATTTGATTTTTGAAAATCACACTTTTGATTTATGAAAGTGAACATACTTTGTTGTTTGGATATGAATTATATTACATCTTCACCTTCTGACAATATAACAGAAAATGTATGGGACATCTGTGGTCAATTTGTTAGGCTAGAATATTGGCTGTGAACACTGGCATGAATGTTTATGTCTACTGATGCCAATGATCAACCTGCTGCTATGATTGTGTTGTGATAATGTTGTCTCTAGATGTAGTGAGTTTCTTTGTGCCTAAATACACATGAGAACAGTCATAACCCAAATGTTCATATGTGGGTCTATTTTGATCTCAGGGCCAAGTCAACAGTATTTGAAAACAAAAGTCCTGTGTGATACTGTTTGAAGCTATAATGGTAATTATATTAAACTTATACTAAATAATGTGCGTTAGCTTAGCAATATCTGCAACATTTTCACTTTAACCCAAGATTAGTCATGCATATTTGTCCCCAATTTGCAATAATTATTTCAGGTGTAGCTAATAGAAAGCTTGATTATCATCTGTCTGTGAGAAAAGACTGTCAGCACATGTAAAACAAACTCATGCTGAGTGAATAATGAATGAATGGAATCTAAAGATGTAGTATTAAAGACTTGGCAGCTAATGTACTGTGATTGGAGTGTCCAGTGTCTCTCCCCCTCAAAGAAGTAAACTCCCCTTTTTTAATGCATCAGCAGCTTCCTCTCTTTGTATTGGTCAGCAAAGCCCATTCACAACTTCTGTTGTGAAGCTTGAGAGTGTGTCTGTTTGTGTGTGTTGGGGTAAGTGAGTCACTGTAGCTACAGACTGTTTCCCTGAAGACCTGCTATAGCTGGGATGAGTAATGGCTACAATTTGCTACATTCCTCATAACTCTGAAAGTTTAGTTGCACTTTAGAAACTACATTATTAATCAGTAAATGTATTTCACAAATGGTCCACAGTTAACTTAAGGTCATATGAAGGTGTTAACCTCATTGGCACAATTGGATCTTGCTGTAGCTAACTATGTGGTTACTTTTCTCTCGTGTCTCTCAGTATTGACTTAGAGGCTGATGAATAATTGACCAGTCGTAGACAAGTTAATGCCCTACATTAAAACACTTACTCATTAACTGATGAAAGAAATACTCTCCCAGCAGAGTTGGCTTCTATTGCCCATTGTTATTAATGATCCAATGCAGGGCTGGGCAACTGGTTGCTAAAGGAGGTCATGTGTGGCACTTTTCCTTTCCCAGTACAACCTGCAATTCAGCTCCTGTTTATCATAACACAAAGAGAAAGCATTGCATAAGTCTGCCTTAAGGTACTGTATTCAACCTGTATGTCTGGTTACATACTATTTTGACCAACTTTATTGGTGTGTCAAAAATATACTGTTTTTTTTTGTTATCTAATGATAGCTAGTCACTGCTACATGTTTTTTTATTTGAATAAAATAAGTGGTAGTAATTAGTTAATAGCAAAGATATTGCTTAAAAATTCCTGTAACAGCTATATATGTATTCTTTATGTCAAATTGTGATACGGATGTTGCTCATACCCATTGTTCAAATATTTCCAAACTTATTATCCCCAATACTGATATCAATGCCATATTTAATGTCATTATGACCAATGTGTGCCAGCTCCCATAATTACTGACATTTACTGATATTGTTGCGATAACTCCCTGTACATATTGGATTTGTGATTCTTTTGATTACCTATGTGAGTTTTTTTTTTTTTTTTTTTTTTTTTACATATCCAGTTTGATGGACTCAGTGTGATCTGGACAATTTTCTCATGGTTTGTTTAGCCTCTGAACTGCACTTTGTCAAGTCTACCAAAGCAGGTCAGATACTGTGAAACAGAGCCACTCATTACCAGTTGGTGCTGCAGCTGCAGTGCTTTGCTTCTTACACCTGGCCATCTATTGTTTCAGCATGACCCTGACACGCCCAACATTTCAGTGAGGATGGCATCCAGTGGTGTGGTGCAGTTCAGATTGAGGCTGTGTCAGGTGAAACTGGCAAATCTACTGAAGCTGGGTGCAATCACATCCAGCACAGACTAACAAAAACTACCCTTTAAAAACGGACTTGAGGCTGGTGGATCCAGTAATGTCAGTGTTAGCCACATTCTGCTCACACTAGTTGAAATTGTTTACAAAGGCCTGTGACTGATGTCAGTTTGGGAATATCCAGCCAAGTAAACTTATGATACACTCCTGCTTGGTTTACTTGCATTTTACTTTATTGGTCTGGAATTCTATCTAGATTGAAAAAATGGGAGCTCACTGGTTCACTCTGACAGTGTGCACGGTCAGTGATCAGAAGGTGGCAGGTTTGAGGCCAGCTCTGGCTGTTACATTGCGATGTGTGCTTGGGTAAGACACAAAACCCCAAGTTACTTCCACTGCTGCGTCAGTGGCGTAAAACTGGGTTGGCAAGGACAAGAATGTGTTCGCTAATATTGATGAACAACTTGTATAGCAACTCTGAAGCATCAGTGAGTGAATGTGGGTAGATATGACCTGTGGTCTAAAGCTGCTTCAGCAGTCAAAAAGAGTAGAAAAATGCATTTGCCATTCCCATAGGAAGCTGTACTGTGGTGAAATTTGGTGCAAAACAAGCCCCATATTTTCAAGCTGACTGGTTTGAATTGTTGGTATGCAGCAGACTTCATTTGAACATTCAGGCCAAAATCAAACGTCATGTCCTACAGGTGTGCCATTATTTGTTTAAACCAAAATGTTAGGTGTTGAAGTGACCAAGTGATTTTCATTTGTGATAATTCTACTCTCTTGCAGTATTAATATAATTATTCTGGCCCTCTACGTAATTGATGTTGCACATTTCACTATACTTTTTGTGTTTTCTCTGTATTGCTTTGTTTTTGTTGGTTAAATTGTTTTTATTGACTTTTATTAGTTTTTATAGTTGTTACTGTTTTCCATCTAATTTACTGTAAATCACTTTGGTGGACCATTTACTATCTGAAATGTGCTATGTAAATAAAGCTGACATTGATACTGACTTACTAAGTATCCAGTTATGGTTGATCTGATGAGCTTGTTTGTTATATTATAAATTTATTAACTCCAGTTTTATTTAATCAAATGTTTCTGTAATTATCATGCATGTCTTATGGCTGAATAGGATCCAAACCTCTCTGATGATTTTGTTTTCTGCTTCATTGCAGTGAAGTAGACGTACAGTCTTTTAAGGAAAATTAAAATACATGAACAAACTGTGGTGCATGACACAATTTTCCACTCCACTGTTGACATGCGTGCCGCTCTGTGCTGTCTACGTCACACTTCACTGAAACCTGTTGCTGTGTGTGCTGCTGACATTTGATACTGAAGTTCACTGGGCCCCCATTTACATGCATACTCTTCACTTATAAGGAACCAACAGCTCCATAAAGAGTTTCAGTGGTTGAAACGTGATCAGGTATCACATCAAGCGCCTACTGGTCAAGGTGCACCTCCTCTGGGAACCTGCGGTTTACTTCAGAGTTTAACGGCATCCCTCTTGCCACTCATCACGCTTCCACCTTGGCTGACATATTGACCTCATGACAAGAGATCTAACTTTGGTTAAAATGATAAATGAGGAGGTTAAAGGTCTGTGGTGTCTGTATAGGAGTTTCCATGGCAGCTCAGTTCCATAACACATTTGCAGAAGTGCTTGTTGACACCCTCCTGAGAAAACAAACGCAGCCTGTGGGTGCTGGTTCATCCTCAGCGGGGAATCAATGTCGTTTGCTTTCGCTGCTGGGCGTGTTGCTTGCAGAAGACAGTTTGATGACTCCTTTACAACTGATAAGAGAAAGGACTTTGTATCCAGAGGTCTGTGGGGCACAGAATGAATGGGAATGGTGACTGTGTGAGTCAATGAAGGAGAAACATTCCTGCCCTAAATGGTCCTCGTCAGTCTCATGGTGACACATTTAATCCTGTGAAATTCAACCTGCTCACTGAACCACAACCTTTGGGCCATGCAGGTCGACATCAGAGAGCTAGAACAGACAGATGTGCCCAAAAGAAATGGCACAGTGACACACCTTGTGTGGGTTTTGTACATGACTCCAGTAACTGCAAGGGTGTATCTGGGTTTGTTGTTTTAGCGGGTGTATCCTCGCTAAGATCTTGTCGTTTCTTGTAGGAAAATTGCGCTCTAATAGTTATGCCAGCCAGGTCTTGTGGTAATGCTGGAGCATGTCTTCACACATCAAGAACACTTGTTGAAGGTATCTTTTTGTCTCTGAGAACACAGCTGGCAGTGGTGTTATGTGCTCCTAAATACAATGATTTTGGGACAATGAGGGTGCATCTTCCGTCGGTGAATGAGCTATGATGTGGTCTGACTCAGATGAAGGCATGCAAAGTCTGGAGGCTTTTTTTTCCTTTTCCCGGTGACAAACTTGTACAAGTCCATCTCTTCACTGTCTGGTTTATTCCAGTGTTCTGTCTTTTGCTCAAATTCTTTACCATTTATGCCTTTTGATCAAAACGAAAATGTTAACTTTACCTTCTTATTTTGTAGATTTATTTTCATACTTGTCAGGTATGAAAGAAAATTGCATTTAAGAATTTTTGAATTCTGCCACTGAAATGACAAAACTAGTACAAAAGACAATATATGAGAAAAGAAGTACCTCCCTACCGAAATACCTTCTTACCCAAGCATCTACTTACAGGGCCAAACCACTCACTCGTTTACCTACTTACAGGCCAACCCATCTACATACCCACCCTCCTTCCTGTCTGCTTCATATTTAACCAGCCATCTGCTTCTCTTCCTATCCACCTACTTTCTTTCGTAAATGTTTACCTACCTAATTACCCACTTGCCTTTTACTCCATCCATCTTTCTTTCTTTTTACCTGCCTCTCTAGCCAACCATCTGCCTACCAACGTTCCTCCCTATCTATCTACCTACTATCCCACTCATTTGCTTTCCAACCTACATAACTAGCTAAATGCCTACCTGCCTATCTACCTATATTCTTAGCTATCTACCTGTCCGCCCACTAATCCACCTTCCTACCTGACCACCTACCTACATAAAAAAACTACCTGTCTATCTACTTACCCATCTTTATACACACCTACTACTCAGGTACATTTTTTTTTACCTTATACCTACCTAACTGTCCACCCACCCATCTGTCCACTACCTACCTACCAGTCTATTTCCACATCTGCTTACCTTTCTATCCAACCATCTTGCTGCCAACACATGCAGCTACCAACCCACCCATCCATATACCTACTTTGCTTCCTCTATCTGTCCAACCATAAGCCCATGCAACTACCTACAAACCAACTACCCATCCACCCAGCTATTCTTCCATCCAGCTATCTATTAATTTAACCCTCTCCAATCCTATGTTACAGTTTTAGTTGACTAATTCAGTTACCAATAATGTTTTATTTCTAGAATGTAGTTATTGGATCCAGAGAGATTCTTTATGTTTCTAGCTTTAAGAGTCCGTGTGTAGTTGTAGCGTGATCATACACGTTTTTCTCAGAAATACCTAGATACCATCTATGTAATTTTAAAGCCGCTAATAAGCGTTGATCTGCTTTTTTTATTGTACTCACCATGGGTGTGCATAAGAGAGGCATACACCAGAACATCCCTCCTGTAAAAGCACTTAATGAGGTGTGACATGACGCACAAGGAGGATGTTTCAGCTCACTTGCTGTGATATCCAGCAAAGTGTTTTGTAATGCACGTGTTGTTACACTGTTATCTTTATAATGTGCAGTTTTGATGAATACTGGCAACATAACAGAACACAGAAATAAAGCAAACCTGTGGAAAAGATCCTAATGGGACTGTACCCTCAAAGTGCTGAATCACTCTGTAGACAAAAGTGACGCAACGTTTTCATAGCTGCCATAGGGACGCTGGGTGTTATGTCAAAGACTGTGTTGTTTATTTCTGGACCATTAACTGTTCTGCCATTCATGTTTCCTCAATAACAACATATAGCAACATACCCTCACGCCCTGACCCCCATAACAATTTGCCCTAACGACGCATTTCCATGTTGGGAGATGAGCTTCTCAACTCCTCCTACTTCCTTTGCCACTTGTTAGATTCTTTGTACACTTTTCTTTTTTTCTTGTTTTTTCTTTTTGAAGACAAGGCTTGTGTGAACTATCGTCAGATGTTTAAAGGCTTGGTCATTGCTGATGTGTGTGATTTGTGTAAAGCTCTGTGAGATCTAATTATACTTTACATTGTTGTTTTATGGCCATAGAACTTTAAATACATCAATGTGACACCAACAGCGTAAAACTGATAAACTAAGTTATCAAGTAAAAAAATAAAAATGTGTCTTCAACTTCATTGTGTTTGAAAGAGTTGAGGTTTTATATTTATTAACACAAAATAATCCAGGCTGATTAAAATGAGTAGAAACATCTTGGAGTGGCAAGTGTTAAACAAAACTGACCCCCTAAGGCATATTTACTAGTAAACTCCACACTTAAAAAGAATCTGTTGAAAACAGCCCTCCTTTGTTTTCCCAGAGCTATACCTGAATCGTTTGCAATTAGATTGCGGTGCAGACCAGAAAAACTGCTTTCAAATAGTTTTTGTGAATCATTTCTGAAATGAAGGTTGTGCTTAACTCTTTAGTAAATACACCTTTTGTCTTTATTGGACATATATCAGGGTTGAAAGTACATTTTGTAATAGAAGTGAGGAGATGGGCAGCTGAATGGGCAGGGTCATCTTTTGTAATTGTTTTGATTAAAAAGAGACAATATTGACACACTGTGCTGTTAAATCAATATCCAATGTTAAACTGTATTTTCTCTGTTTTACAGATGAGCGAGATCGAGTACAGAAGAAGACCTTCACAAAATGGGTGAACAAGCACTTAATAAAGGTAAGGACCCTGTTTTGAATATTGATATGTTGAACACTGATCGACATTTATGGTAAAATAATGCTTGGAGACATGATTAACTGCATCCATTAATTTTCCATTAATGAATGGGTGCATTCGTTTTACACGTTCATTTATACAGACATACTCCCACAACATGCTTATTTGTTACAACAAAAGTAGATGTTAAAGGGTACAACTCCTCATTTGTAGTCTGGGTCTCAATGACACAGCAGTTAAACAGCAGATGTTGTCTCACTGAGTCATCGCACTGATTTGCCCTCTGGTGCTGTGTTGAGTCTTTGATAAATGTTGCACAACAACAAACAACTTCTGTGTCTGAAAAAAAATAAGGATCGAATGAAGCAGTTCCTCAAGAGATGATTGATGCTAGCTCCAACAGTGAATCATTCTCTTTGTAACATTTTATAAGGTCATGTTAGATTTTAAAGCAGAATTAAACTTGTTTATCCTCAGGGATTACTTTATTGCAAAACTCACCTTTTCTCACCAATGTTTAGATCCTCCTGGCTTTCATTTAGCCAAATCAACTAGTGTTGCGCGAGCCTTTTGGTTTGCTCTGTTTTCATACAAACATTGTACAATTATAGTATCCTTTTGAGACCTTCCCTGTTCTCTCCAGGCTGTTAGTATTTTAAATAAGCCTCTTAGTGAACTGCCCCTGTGCCACCCTTATATCAAAACTATGGCCAAAGCTTTAAGTCAGTGAACCATTCAGTGACACCGTTGTGGCCTTTTCTCTCTGCTGTATAGTCAATAGATGCTTCTTAAAATACAAAAGAGGTCAAACGTTGTTAGAAAAACACTACCAAATAGTTATATTGTCTTTCCTCGTTGCAGGTTGTGATATAAGAAAATAAAACAATGTTTTTACATCTAAATGTTAAAAAAAAGTATAGATGACTTGAATAAGAAAGTATTGCTCATTTCTGATAAACATTTTTACTTCTTTATCTGCAGGAAATCCAAATGTTAAGACTATTAGCTGCAATAACAATAAAATTGTGATTTAATGTGCAAAGGAGAGATACACCATTTAGGGACCATATTAGGGTGAATAAAAAGCTTGCTTTGTAGATATGCTGGCAAGAACTTAAACTCTGTGTGTGTGTGATACTCAAAACTTTGATCACTGGTATGATGTCCTTTCTCGGGACGTTATGTTACGACACTGAAGAAGTTCATGAGATTGTGTTCCATCAATGAGGCATAGGTCTTCTAATAGATTAAGATATATATTATGCCTTTAAGCAGCAGTATTATCACTTTATGAAAAAAGTCAGATGCCAGGTCAGATTCAACATGTACTGTATTGTTGAATACTGGGGACAGATCTAAAAAAAACATCCTTGTGTAGATCTATCACTGACCTTGTGTTCACTTATGTGCTGAAAGGCAGATAAACTAAATCCCATTCATTCATAAAGACATCCCTGTGGTACTGGCTGTGCCCATGATGGTTCTCCTCTTTAAAATAATTTGGCCTGAAAGTGATGGTGGGCATGGGATTGGACGGGGAGACTGTTGGACAGTGTGTTAGCTTAGCTAACAGATTGCTAAATAGCTAACAGTTTGCTTTACTTGATTCATTCTCAATGTTCAGTATTTTACTTAACTTCAACTTTATTATAATCCCTTGGGAAAATTGTTTTTCAGCAGCAGGCATCAGCCCACAAGTACATGATAACACATAAGTCATACAGGTTTTACAAAAATCAGGAAAAATCCTGAACTCAAGTGAAAGAAGATGGCACTTAAACTAGAAAAAGCCAAAAACCAAGATTCAGGCAAACCCATAAAGTGCATGCAGACTTCAAAGTGCTGTGCAGTAGATAAATAAACAGTTATGATGAACATACAAGATAAAGCAGATAAAAGAGATTCAATAAAAGTCAATAAATAGTCAAGGATTACAGTCTTAAAGTCAACAATCAATCATAAATATTGATTGATGGAAAAAAAGTAGAAAATAGCCTTGACTCCATGACTTCAGGTAGTTTTAATGTAGTTTATATCTATTTAAGAAACTGCAGCTATCAGGCAGAAACCTCCTTTCTCCTTAATTTCTACTTTTCAGGAAGTCAAAAAATGCTATGAATGAATGAATGAATATTGTGTCTTGATCACAATTTCTTATTTTGTACATTAATTTGATCAATACTTTTTGAAACCCACTCACC
Organism: Scarus forsteni; assembly: GCA_036419115.1. Classification (NCBI taxonomy): domain Eukaryota; kingdom Metazoa; phylum Chordata; class Actinopteri; order Labriformes; family Labridae; genus Scarus; species Scarus forsteni. Next base: position 9,325,741 of record JAZDUH010000040.1, on the reverse strand, counting down.
AGCATGGACAGTGATCAATACCACAGATCCATTAGAAAAACAGTTAAACTCGTAGGAAATGGAAATAGGAGGTTTGTGCCTGACAGCACAGAAAGTCAGCCCATAGTGTTGAATATTTGAAGACATCACACATACATCTTTAGATATGTAACACCTGCTACAAAATAATGTGTAATACATCATCCTGACTCACACAAACACACATGAACCGGTCAGCTGTTGCCTCACACTCCTCCACTAACATCAGTCTGTGAACAGGAGGCTCATCAGAAGTCACTCTGTCACCATCTGTACAACTGTGTAAACTATCATTCAGCATCCAGTCACTCCCACCTACCTCACACCCCTGACCTAAACGACCTTTAATACATCACACATTCAGCAAATGGCCACACTCTTCACTCTGGAACTCCTCATTACGAGTGAAAAATTAGCCCTCATAACTAAACACCCCTCCCACACAGAGGTAAAATATCCCTTTTGTTGCAGGAAATTCCCACTGGCAGGACTACATTTACATCAGTGTGACACTAAGTGCTTCCATATTATTCGTATTTCATGTCACATACACAAGACCATTCTTTTCATTAAGAAATGGAACAAGAGGGGAAAAATCACTAAGAGCGTGTTTTCTTTTCCATGAATGTACCAATGAACATTTTCTGCTACTGCGCTCTGAGAACCCCCGGTGTTACTCCCTCTTGTTTCCTTTAAGTGTTCTGTGAATTTCGAGGGTGAGTCACCAACATCTGGACTCACTTTGCTCCCTCTGAAACGGCAAAATTCTGGTCTGGGACCAGAGCCCATGGTGGTGAATGCCTACGGTAGCGCATGTGCTGCACAGATTCATGGGAAAGTGTTGCTGCCTGCCTTCATGCCCGTCCCAGAGTGAAGCTTACACTGATGTGTGAAGTTACATAACCCACTGAATTCAAACTGATAGAGTTATGTATATGTTGAAAAAATGATTTTCTGTATCAAAAGGAGGAAGTGTTATGCACACCAATAGTAACAGGCTTTGCTGGGGACATTGTGAAAGTCATTTTATAAGCAAGTATCATATAATAGGAAGTAGTCTGTCTCTGATTTCAGATCTTAGGTTTCATGACAAACATTTTATTTGATCAAGTGCTGTTTTGTGTTGTGAGAAGTTTAAACTTGAGGTCAGACTGAAACATACAAGCAAACTTCATAGTCAAGAACTTCCCTTCTGGAAAGGAATGTGAAATGAAAAGTTTATATTGCTACCAGTTCCTCTTATTAAACCAAAGTTCTGTATGGTGTGGTGTAGATTTCTTTTGCAACTGCTGATATTAAATGCTGTGCTGGATAGACTGACGCTTCCTCAAGTTAGTGCTGTTTCTAGCTACATGTTGCACATTAAGCATCTTTTGTTAAGCCACAGTTTTGACCACTTATGATTCCATTGACTATGATTACACTTTTTACTTTGCAATATTTCAGCATTGTACATTGAACATTGTTCTTGATTTATAAGTATACACAACAAAATGGAAGGTATTGATTAGGGAATTGTTAAGCAAGGAATTTTTACTTTTTTTGTTACCGGAATTGGTTTTTGGAATCCCATTGCTCCTTGAGCAACAGGTCAAGTGCCAGAATGAAATTCCATATTATGCTCATTTGAGTCTTATATGCCTTTTAGGGTGGTCAACATGCTCTGCTTGACAGAGAACCTCTATGAACAAGACAAAAAGTCTGTGGCATCTCCTAAAAGAGCGACCACTGTGATGGCCTACCATTGTCTCTTAGTCAATTTAAACACGTTGATTCACAATGGCAAGCCCAGTGAAAGAACAGGTACATAAGAAAGAGTGCAGAGTTGTTGACAATATTGCACCCGTCAGTGCTAAACTAACTCTTTCCAATGGAGTTGACCTGTCAACTAATCGGGGGCCAAACTGGGCCCAACCAGCGAAGATGGCTATAAAGAAGCAGGAGCTCTACAGAGTGTGTCTGACAGAGAGATAATACAGCTGGATCAGGGTACTAAGTAAAAGTAGGATGTTTTTTTTAATAACATTGATTCAGAACAAAGCCTAGAAGTCATAAGTATGAACAGATCAATGCAAATTATTGGATTTTTATGTAACCAAACAAACAGGTAGATGAGGGGACTTGTCTTATAAAACAAGACGTATTCATCCAGCTCTGCCTGTGTTTTTTTAACCACTGGATGGAGAGATTTATGATAAACTAGACACACAAACAGGCTCGTCTCTCTGCTCTCACCAGCAATCACACATTTCCTCTCACCCATCATGAAACTTCCAGGAAATTACAACTACAAAAAAGTGTAAGAGAGCCATGATGCCCAATATTTGTCCTTCTGTCAACCCCTCCGTGCCTTGGACAACTCTAAAAAGCATAAATCCAAACAAATAGACTGAGGTGATTTGTAAGGACATACATTTAATAATAAAGATTTCATTCACAAAATATCTTTAACACTCTATTACACAATACAACCACATTATGGATGTAGGACTACTTAACATCTCATTGATTAACCTGATGTATGCAAAATCAAGATTGAACTTGATTTAAGTATTTAACTTGCATCCAAATTCACATAAAACTCAAAAAGTTGTTATAAACCAGCACACATGGCAAAGAAAGGCATTCATGCATTCATTTGTAAGGGTGAAGAAAGTAAAATTTGTTTTTATATGTGGATCTGATACCATGCTAAGACAATTAGGCATTGTACACCAAGGGTCTTTAAGGCCCAGACAAGTTTGCGTCCAGTATGTAGTAAAAATAATGTTAAAAATTCTGATGCATGGGGTGCTGGCTTGGCGGAGTGGTTAACAACCAGGCACCCTATGTACTTGCTTCTCCCGGTCCAGGTTCAAGTCCCGCCTGTGACCAGTGAATTGATTTATTTTATTTTGGTCCTTTGAAAGGGCTCAAACCAAAGAGTCCATCCAGTATCTACAGTCCTATCACAGCTAACTGAGGGAGAGTCAAGGTACACCCTTGACACAAGCCAATTGTAGGGCCACATAGAGAGATAGACAACCCATAATTAAGAGCAATTTAGAGTCACCCATTCATCTAACAAGCATGTTTTTAGGTATGTGAGAGGAGGCCAGAGTCTTTGGAGAGAATCTATGTATGCACAGGGATGGGTTAGGGTTAGGGTTAGGGTAGCATGTAGACTGACGGACACATGGTTCAATCCAAAGATCCTCTTGCTGTGAGGCATGTGCTGTAACTACTGTGCCACCATCCAGTAGGTCCATTAGAATCTTTGGGTTTTTGAACCCTACTTAGACGATATTCATGTGATCTCTGGGCACCTTCTTTACTTGTCAAAATGCATTCGATTTTTTTAATGTATTTTTTGGGCGTTTTGTGCCTTCATTGACGGGAGAGAGACAGTGGATAGGTCCGTGAAAGGAGGAGAGAGAGTAGGGGATCTGCTCTCTCTGCTCTAGTGTGCAAATAGATTTTCTTCAGGCAACACCTTGTTTAAGTTCTATTAATGTTTGTAGATGTGAAGAATTGTTTTGTTCTTTAATTGCTTCACTGTATTTTTCTTTACCGGCTGTATTGTAATCAGTTGTGGCATAATCGAGAAAGGCCTTGAAGTAAACTTTATCCAAGTCCAAGTCCTCCAAGCTCAAATAAGTATTTTCATTTTATCTCAATAAAGCTCATTATTGATTGAAATACAGTCTCCAATACTGTCTTATCTGAAACAGGTATAAGAAGCCAAAAACAAATCGAAAGTAAGAGCAAGAAAGAAACATTTTTGTGTTGACTATCAGCTATAAGTTTAAGCAGGAGCAGAGCACATTTGGAAGAGTGAGTGTTAGATCTGGCTTAGCGTCTTAGACTGCTCCTATAAAGTTAAACTGATTTAATAGCTTAATGACTGACCTGCCAAGAGCAGACTGTGAGTTTGGTGCAGCCTCGAGAAGCTGTAAAGGGCCATCAAGCGTTCCCTCTGCTAACTAAAACTTTTTTTTTAACAGTGCAAAAAGGAGCAGAACAGCAGAGCAGCTGTAGATCTAAAACTGATCCCTTGAAGCCACTTCTAATTAGAGGAAAAGCAATTCTAACTGCAGGATGACTCTACCTGCCTGATAATGAAGGAACCCCCTTGAGAGCTTCCAGGAAATCACCAGAAGATGTTACCCCCCCTTACATAGAAGCTGAGGCATGCTAAGTGTTTGTTCCCAGACGGTGTCTCACAGCAGAGGGGCTGGGACGGTCTGAGGGCCTCTCAGCTTGTGTGCTAATCATTTTCACCTTGAAAAGTTTACAGAGCAGCTCTGAGAGGGCAATTTGTAAAATAACACTGCCTTTCAACAGTGACAGTGTGAGTGAGCGGGGCCTCTGAGACCCCCGCCTTTCTCCACAAAGTAATAGAGGAGTGGTGAAAGATGGATGTTGAGCACACACTGAGGAGTTCAACTCGGAGATAGGGAGAAAGAGATCAGTATTTGAACAAGGAAAATGATCAATTATGCCCTCAAAGGTTGGTTTGGGAGGTTTGGAGCTTTACTCAATGTGTGTTTGCAGCTCAAAAATACAAATAGCCAATCAAAAATTAACATTACAGGACATTTCATCTTTATTACACAACAAACTGTGTGAAGATTGAGTTGCATGGGTGGACAGTGACCTCTAGTGGTGGCAGTGCTGGTTGCCTTAATTGTGCAGAGATCATTAATGTGTCTCCGTCTTGTCTCTTCAGGCAGGGAGGAGCACCCATAAAGGAGTTAAAACTCTTGCCAACATAACTCAGTCACTGTTATAACATGTCAAGGAAATTTATTCTCATTCCATTGTAGGGCTGCGGCCTCATTCACCTACATGATACAACACACTCCACCTCAAATGGTTCATCTAAAATGACTAATGTAACCATTTCTCTGTTTGTCTGTCTTCTATTTTGTTTTTAATCAATCTGCTTTAACATATTTAATTTCCTCTATTTTTTTGGTCATCGTGATCTATTTCTTTCTAATTCTCTCCCATGTTTTCATTATTAATCCACCTGACCTTGTTCCTCCATCTTTGATGTCTTTTCTTTCAGCATTATAACGCCGAGGTAAGTCATAGCACATGGACCAGGACTGTTCAATGAATGCTTTGTCATGCAGATTTGCATGATGGTCCTCTCCTCCTTTATTTTTTATCTTTTAAGTATTCCTCACTTGTTAGGGTTGGGCAATACATAAGCGTATCCAGACATTTATATGTTTTCAAACAGGGTTTAGGGCAGGTATCATCAAATGTTTTACTCTGGGTCAAGTTCAGACCACGCTGCCTTCCCATTGACATTCATTTTTATTTTTATTAATGTTTACAGAATTTAGGTTGGCAGCGGAGCATAATGCCAAAAAACAGCTTTCCAAAAAACATTTACGCTAGCTATATTCACTACCAGGAGGATTCTTGACTAATTGATTAATCTGAGAGCATCACACATGATGCTACTCAACTATTAACCCTCAGACGAGTGAAGAAACAAAAGACATAAGGTACACAAAGAGAGAAACAAAGGGACACTATGAAAAGCTTGAAGATAAGACAGCAAACGATGGGTCACTAACAAAGAGAAGATTGACTTATGTGTTTATTTTCCCCACTGGCATTTAAAACAGAGATAATTCCTATGTTTTGTCCATCATTTCTTTAAAGTTTGATCAAAATCTGTTCAGAAGTTGTCAAATAATTAGTGAACAATGTGGAAAACTGCCCTATCTTGCACTGTTAACAAATCAAACCATGAAGAAATTCCTTGAGCCACGTCCATTTTTCAGATCACCCACAAAATTGAATTTGTCCTTGCCTCATTTCTGACCTGTCTTAAAAATGTTGTCAATTTACCCAGTTACCCTGTTTCTAACTAATGAAATATGGCAAATACACAACCTCCTTGGTTAAGGTAATAATAACAATAATAACAAGTATTTACCACAAGAAAAGGTTTTTGTAGTGTAAGATCTAGTAGTACTGTTTCATCCATTTATTTTTGCAAGGGGAATATTTTTTAACATAGCTATTTTTTGTATTTCATTTTTTTGAACATCTATTGATCAGTCATGCTACAAAAAGAAAATAATGACAGCAATAACAAAATATGTGTTGACCCAATTGCTGACATTGTTCTGCAGAATGTTTATGAAAAGTTCCGTTTGACATTTGGCCAAATTTGAGCAGAATCAACCTTGTTTCTGTAAATCATTCACAGAACATATAAAAACAAGAAGCAAATTTTGTAGGACCATTTAGCTAAATACATATAATAATAAGTCGTGATTTTTAGTCTGTATTTCCCAGCCCTAACTCCAGCCTGTCCTTCTGTTTTTTGGCACTGTGTCCACACCCCCTCCCTCCACCTTGACAGTCCTCACATCCTGATTGCAGCCACATGACACCACAGTTCTGTGCACATTGAATGGATTTGTGATTGTTATTGAATTTGATTCCAAAAGACTGAGGGAACTTGTTCTCTTTTCGTGTTTATTTGGTTTTGAGGTCACCAGTGCACTGATTTTGGCTCCTCTGACATGTTTTACTTCACATTTATCATATGTCAAAGATGACAGCTGGCGCTCAGTACTCAGAGCAGAGCCAGGCTTTGCTGCTCACGGCAGTGCATTCCTCACCTGTGTAGAACCGCACTTCAGAGGAGAGCTTATATAACACTGTTGTCTCGGATGGATAACCTTGGGTTATTGGTTTAGTTTTAATATGTCTTTTGAAGGATTTGCAGTTTTATTTTATTGTTCAAACAACATAATGTAGAGATGCATGCAGTGGACCATTTTTTCTCCGGCCAAGTACCTTTCTTTGCACATAATTGACAAACAGTGGTGCCCAAAGTGCTACCACATGGCACTCTAAATGTGGTGTAATTTTTTTTAATGCTTGACATGACTTGGCCTTTCCTCCATTTCGTCGAGAGCCTTCTCTGTCTATTTGTTTCCAGCAGACGAGATATAGCCGTTGTTGAGGTCAAGAGAGCACTGGCCAATCAGGTCGCACTGGAAGTGCCCTCTGCTGGATAGAACGGTTCATTTCTCCAGGCTCCCTAATGTGCTGTTTGGCTGTTTTATCAATATTATAAATTTTTTGTACAATTTCAGTATGGATTTTTACCCCCAAGCACAAACGAATATTTGAATATGGGGTATAGCCTGACAGCCGTAGTATGGATGCACAAAATAGTCAAAACATTATCAATACTGGCAGATAATTGCCTAAAAGGTTGGTTTTTGGTGTCATCAGATATGAACATTATTTCTGATGTTTACAAACATCACTTTTGTTTTACAAACAGTTATTAATATATCCCATATATTGGCTTATTGGCTGTGATATTGACAATTGTACAAACTTACCATAATGTTTACTTAATTATTAATGTCCATTTAAATAAATCAAATATATCATTTATTAATAATAACATTGTTTTGTTTTACTTCTATTATTAACAAAAATAGACAATTACCAAGAAAGAAAGGTCAGTTTTGGAAAAGTGGAGACTTTGTGCCCTTGACCAATACTATTTGAATCACTATTGGTGAATGAGTTTGAAAATAATGGAATGTTGGATATTGACAAAATCCAATCATGCATCCCTATTTTTGAGAACATGTTCAAGCACTTAGTTTTGTCATTAGCACTTTTCAACATTAACTCGATATGGTTTTGCTTTTAAAAAGTGTCACAGAGACCTTTAATCACATTTGTTACGTCTGTAACAACTGTTGTGTAATAAACAGTATATTGATTTAATATAAATGTATAGCATCTTAAATTTTTTGGTGAAAACATTTTTGTTGTGTTTTTAGCAGCACAAGTTTTTAATTCTCTGTACTTTTTTCTGTTTGTCCCTGCAGTCACAGCGTCACGTCTCAGACCTGTATGAAGATCTTCGAGATGGACATAACCTGATCTCCCTGCTGGAGGTTCTCTCTGGGGAAACGCTGGTGAGCATCTTCCTGTTGTGGGCTAAGGCTTGTACTAATTTGCTGAGCTTTGAGTTCTTCACTTCAATTATGATTTTATATTCTCTTAACCACAATCTGAGGACCGTTAGCTTTAGTCCAGCAGTTGGAATAACAAGTAATAATCAACCAGAGCCATTTTGTCAGTGACAGGCTGAATCTAAGATGAACTTTGTGACCTTATCAATGACCGGCTGCTCTTGAGTTTGTTTTTTGTTAGCCATGTTGTGTTTTTTTAGCCTTTCTTAGATTTTTTTCTTACATCGCTTACTGATCATTCCAAAGTGAACAGCAGGACATTATTTTGGGTCTTGAATCTTCTCAGAGGCTTGATGCTGTTGTGGTTCATTGCTCCTCCACCGGCTCCTGCTCTGCATCTCCATCAGCTGAATGCACTAACTCTACTTCAGCCTGTTCGTGAACTATACTTCAGCCTGATCTGTAACTCTTCTTCTCTTCTTCCTGCCTTTTCCTCCTCTCCCTTACGTCCTTTCTTCTCATTTATCTGTCCGCTTTGTGTGTGCTGTGTGGCCTCCTTCTCCTCTCTTTGCTCTGCTCTTGCTCGAGCTAGCCGAGGGAGAGAGACATGGTCAGGAGTGCTCGGTTGGTGAGTGGGTCAATATGTAGACATTTGATTATGTTTATTCATCAGTAATCAGTTAATTTTCCATTTTTTATTTGCTTGGGCATGATTTCAGACTTCTACAAGTGGTTTCTGTTGTTTTTTCTTTCTGTTTTGATAGACTTGCTTTGGGCTTGAAGCTGTGGGATCTGATTTTGTTTATTTATGGGCTTTTGTGCTTCATGTTTATTCTTGCTTGCAGTTTGTTTTCAGCTCAGAAAAGTAAGCTGTTATAACATAAGATAATGTTAAAATAATCCCTGTTGTAGTCTTGGGCAGCCAATTGGTTTTAATACAACCACTAGTATTTTCTTCTTCTACTAAATGGATTACTCCAACAACACCCACTTGTGCTCATGAGAGGTTCCAGCAATGCCACACTGATAGCTTGGAACCTTTGAGGCTACGTTGACGAGCAAATAAAAACAGCATAACAGAGGGATATGTGACAATGACAGCTTGATTTTATTCATTTAAAGGTGCTATGAGGAGTTTTTCTAAGTAATTACATAAAAGTCTCACTTTTAGACATATGCCTTATCGAAATACACACTTTAAGATGAGTTTTATAGCATCAAAATAGGTTATCAATAAATGCTATTCCGTAGCTTGGTGGTCGGGTCGGACAGGGCTGGACTGGCCTGGATACTCAACTTCGGGAGCAAGACAATTAAACCTAGAGCAAATTTATATTATTAGGACATGTTTTAGAGCACAGGGCTGTAAGTAGCGATATACAGCCGGCTACAAAACTACGATACTAAGTTTTCCAAAAACTGCTTGTTGTCACACATCAAAAACTACCGCAACATCACTAGAAAGAGATACATTACCTCGTCGCTTTTCATCCTGTAAGTTGTTGAAAAAAGAAATTGTAAAGCAATGCAGAGCTCTGAGGAAGGTCCAAGCTGCATTCATTAGCATCACAACAAACGCACGCTTTGGCTTGTGCTGCGTTCCAGTAACCTCGGAAGTGGGAGTGACATCATCTCAGACTTATCGGCAATCTAGTTGAAGTCGGAAAAAAACATGCCGATCTACCAGGCTATTAATAGCTGCTGTTAACACGCCCTGCATTGTTTATTATTATCACTATAGCAGCATTTTTGTAAATATAAGTCTAACAATACTATGTATACAGCTGATCTAGAGCGACACACCCCAGTCAGAACTGCAAATAAATTGATTATAACAGGAGCTAAATAACTGTTCACACTGGGGGCATCCATCTTCGATTGTCAACTCGGGGGTGGCGAGGTTTCACCGAGTTCCCAGTAAGAAATTCCGACTTCGGGGGACGTTCCAGTTGCAGTTTCCTACTCGGAACTCTGAAATTCCCACTTCAGATTACAACTGGAATGCACCATCAGGTCACGTCTTTACGACAGTCGCCGTGCCTGCTCATTGGTAGCGGAGTCTTTATGTGTCGGAAATAGATTCTCCTCATAGCACCTTTAATATCTTCAAATACCTTAAATTTCATTATTGTGGCATAAGCACAGACTATATCCTGGCCTTGCCACAGGCTATATCCTGATTAGGATCAATGCAGTTTTGACTAAATGATAGCACTGCACTCTTTTTAGCATGTCATGTGTTAATTGATTGGTATAAGAAGCAGGGGAAGTCCCTGTAGCGCCTTCATTTTCCTGTAAAGCTTCATTAATGATGAATAAGTCAATTCTGACCAGATTTTCTAGTCATGTTATAAAAGTCATTCTTCTTTTGAATAGTCAAACCAGGAAAAAGCACGCTAAAAAAAGCTTAAAAGAGAAACCAGCCACACATTCAGTTACAGCTGCAACACTTGGAGAAAGACATATATTGAATTAAAAAAAAAAATCTTTGTTTTGTTTTTATACAAATGTAGTAATTCCTCATCACATCACAGAGTTGTTTGAGGAAGTTATGGGAGCTGCAGCACTTAAAAATGCAATGGATGGCTTGATCTCTTTTTATTTCCCTGTGTAATCACATGATTCTAAAAGCAAAGAGCAGTTATACTTTACCCAGTCTAACCCAAGAGTGGAAATTTTAGTGTTGCTGCAGCAGTAACACAATATTGCACATAATGGATAAAGATATATTCACACATTTCCTAGAATGATATAGAAGATACATTTTATTTTTATATGAAGGAGTTGGTGCTCAAACAGGAATGTTCAAGAAATTCAGTGTTACAGATATCAAGTTAGAGTAAAACTGATGATTTACAGTGGTGTGATAAACAAAAGTAAGATAATGAACTGTTTAATCATCAGAAAGTATGAAAATGAAACATCAGATGATTTTAAAATGCTGTCAGATGACTTATATGATGCAAACCCTGTGACTGGTGCAGCTGATGCCTTTTTTTCTGCTGTTATTGTGGTTTATTGTCTTCAGTGAGTTTCATTTTTATCCCCTGGTATGTGTGACATAATGGTAAACATAAGGATGGATCAAGGGGAAATAATGTAGATTAAAATCACATTTAAGTGTGGCTCAAACTACCATAAATAAAGCAAATAATAAGATAGATTAAACACAATCCTACCAGAATCATATCCTAGTTTGCCATTGTGTTGTATTTTTCCTTGTGTGTGTATTTGAGCTAATAACTAAAAATCTAACATGTGTGTATCAGCAAAATGTCAATATGTACAATTTCATTTAGTGCATATGAGAGTCATGAGATGTTATGGGTAAGCTATAATATGAAAGAACAACATACTGTTGCTTGTTTAAATACACACACAGAAAAAAAACATGCCACATTTTATTCATGAATCATTAACACTTTAATTCATAAACATTTTTATAAAGTTTTTACCCTATTACTTTCCCATGTCAGTTACACTATTTAGTATTCATAATCATCCACTTTCTTTCTCCGTACACAAACGAGTTTTGCTCTTAAATTTAGGTGAAATGAAACTACCTTAACATCATTTCATGTCTTTCTTGTGTTCCTCAGCCCAGAGAGAAAGGTCGCATGAGATTTCACAAACTGCAGAATGTACAGATAGCACTGGACTTCCTCAGACATCGACAGGTTTGTCTGGTCAAAGATGATTTGAGTCTGGAAAATCATTGCATTGGTTCATTGTGTTACCACTCTTTCTGTTTTGTCTTCTCAGGTCAAACTGGTTAACATCAGAAATGACGACATAGCAGACGGGAACCCCAAACTCACTTTGGGGTTAATATGGACCATCATCCTTCACTTCCAGGTCTCCTCCTCTGTCAGTGTTGTTTTTATTATATTATTGCTCTCTACATCTGTCTCTGGGATCTGCACCTGTCAGCTGCTGTTTCCCATCTGCCTGGAACCAATCTCAGCGGGCTAGAATCTCCAAAATGGTGACTCTCAAAAAGGAAAAAGTTCCATCAAATTAGGGTTGTTGGTGTCAAAGGGTTAATCACAATGAGATGAAAGTTTGAAATCAACTTTTTTTAATGCATCAGTGACACAAAATTTTATTGTGCTGGGTGAACAGCAGGTAAGCTACTGTAGCAGGAGGATGCCTGTCACTCACTGGCACATCTTCATGCTATTACAGTGATAAAAGTAGGGACTCTGCTGCTCCATTGAATATCCCATTTCACTTCAAAAAGCATCAAAACGTGTTTGCACTTCCCTTGTTTAACAAATAAAAAGATAACCCACACTCAAGTATCTAAACTTCTAAAATAAGCTTTCTTTGTGATAATAATTCTACATTACATTTTGCATGAGAGAGGTCATGTCATTTAAAGCAAATTCCACAAAAAAGAGTGTTTTCTCTTCTCAAGCCAGAGAGACCTTTTTCCCTCTCTAAAGCCTCTGGATTTTATTTCTACAAATTTCACACAAAAAAAGTCATTGATTAAGTCTTATGTACAGGAACATTAAAACTGTTAAGCCTGGTACATTAATCATGGAGGGATTTGGCTGCACTTCAATTTTGGTTGAAAAATACAGATACAGTAGCCATCTTACACCAAATTTTATGATATGTACTTAAACAAGATTACAGATGCAAATAAATCTGTAAAAATACTGAGATATAATTGGGCTTTTTTTACTCCAAGACCACTCAAGATAAATGTATTTTATTTCTCTTTTATGCCTATAACAAGTTTATTTTTCCATGGTTACGGTATTTTTCTAACAAGCCTGAAGCCATGTGTTGTACTTTCAAATTAAGTTAAGTTTTCATCCATAAAAGAAATACAATCATTGCAAAGTGAAAAAAAAACAAAGAACAGTCCCTAGGTGAAGTCTCCAAGCTTAAATGTTAAGTGCAGAATGGGTTGCAAACACCAACAAAACACAATCTGAACTCCTATCAAGAGTTAATGCTAACACAAAAGTTGTTTTTTTAACATGCACCACCATGCATGTTTCAACATGTTTACCAATCTTAAACCATCTGTTTCACAGAATTAGCTTCTTTAAGCTGTTGAAGCTGCAGAGTTATATTCCACAAATCCCACACTAAAGATGGAATAGGATTATATTTTGTGTTTATTTTGTTCCCAAATGAAGACATAGACAAGGATTTCTTCACATTTTCGACACAGGCTAAAAATAATTGCTAAAAATAATTAATGTATAAAACTACAGTTCTCAACATTTGATTTAAAGTTATTTTTAAAGCTCAACTGCCAAAATTGGAGTGATTTGTAGCAATGTTTTGAGCGTACATAATCATTTGATAAGTTAAACATAAACGGTTTACCAGATCTCCAGAGGCAAAAGCAATTTCGACAAAAAATAGCCCTTTGGCCACATATTCAGTCTGCAGCTGGTGATTAAACGAGCAGTTCAGAGAAATGAAACACAGTCTGGGTGTGTAAGAATGACTCACTCTCTGCCTGAATCCCAGGGGGAGGGTGTGTCCTGCCATGACTGCACAACTTGTTGTCATGCTACACTCCCCACAACATCCAATCCCATGTTCCCAGGCCTTTCCCTGCTGTTTCTGTTCCAGCCAGGAGCTGAAAGAAAGAAATCCCTGGGTATCAGCCCGATAGGAAGGACCACACCCTTTAATATCTCATGATTCAGGCTCGGGTTGCAAAACACTGAGACAAAAAGTGAGGAAACAAAGGAGATGCTGGTGCTGAGAGAGGTTTTGGTGAGGTAATCTGGTGATGGTGCTTCTGGGTCTGGAGATAAGATGTCCTAAAGTCTCTTTGAGGGCAAAAGAGGATAATGACTGGTTATGGGGTCTGATGAGTCATAACTATAAAAAGAGAGTGAAATCCTCTAAATGCATTTTAATCCAGATAAATGGTCCAAACTGAACTAGCCTTAGGAACCACCACCGCCTCCTTGGTGAGAAATTACAAATCAAGTCCTGAACAGTTTTAAACACTTAAAATGACTCATTAAAGTCCGTCTGCAGTTTTACCTTTGATGAAGCAACACATATGATTGAACAAAGCAATAGGACAAAACAAATATGTTGATACAGAGACCCTGCGAAAACAGGCAAGCATACATTTAACATTAAACATTTTACTGTAAGAATATGTCCAATTCAGTTGTTTTCTGGAGATCTCATTAATGAACTCATCATCATGAAAAAATGCCTTTTTATAACAGGATATTAAGATTATTTGAAAATGACCAACACACATTGTTATCATTCAAAACAGAGTGAAACCTATATTAATGTATTTCCCTTAGGGTTTCCAGATAATATTTTGCATGTCAATAGTAATGTTACAGTGAGAATATGCACATTTAAGTTGTTTTCTTAAGCCCTTAAAAATAAAATCATTGTAATGGGAAAAAAATGCCCTTTTCTCCCTCAATATAGAGAAAAATAAGATTTTGAGAACATGCAAAAACAACCAAAACATCCTTAAAACATAGATAAATGTATGTATTGGGCATGCCCCTTCCCCAAAAACAAAGACTTGCTGCTATTTCGATATTCCCTGGCAATTTTTTGTGACCCACGAGAGGCAACCCACCAGCTGTAGACCACTGACCCATTGTTTAGCACCATGCAAAGTCAAGCCATTGTTTTTACTTTTTACAATATCACTTATTTATTAACTCTATGTGCTAAACAAATTGCTCAAAATAGAAAAAGACAAGACATCTAAAATATTTAATTTGTATAATAAAGCTGTGAAAGAAGCAGAAACAAACAAAAAAAATCTTGTGTTTGTGGCTCATCAAGTCATCCATACCTTCATCATTTGTCATTTTGTCATTATCCAAAAGAACAGGCATAAAATATTTCAAATCAGAGTCATTTAAAAGTGCAAATAACAGCGTAAAACCTATTTAATTGCTTGTTCAATGTGGTGACATATTGAAGAAAGCAAAAAGGTGTTCATCTCATTTCATATTAATTAGGGGGTGACCTTTAACTTCTGGTCTTTTGGTTTCCACTAATGACCTAACCCTTCACATTTCCCTCATCAGGATTAATGTCACATTCTGCACATTGTCTGCCTCTCTAATATTGTGTTTACGTATCACCTCAGATCTCAGATATTCAGATCAATGGTCAGTCAGAAGACATGACGGCCAAAGAGAAGCTGCTGCTCTGGTCTCAGAGGATGACAGACGGCTACCAGGGACTCCGCTGTGACAACTTCACCACCAGCTGGAGGGACGGCAAGCTCTTCAACGCTGTCATTCACAAACACTAGTAAGTGGCAGCAGACTGATTGTTTGATTGAGAAATGAGTGCACTGAAAACAAGTAGTTTACTGAGAGTGTGCCAGGCATTAGAGATCACTGTGTCAGCACTATGCAGTCACAGAAGCAAACAATAGACGAGTGTCCAAAGACGAGTGCCTACACTATTTACCGTAACCAATATTGATTTGTTACAGTAAATTTTGAACATTTATGTTGTTTCCTGTATTTTGGCCATTGGTGCCTGATGTTGTTGTAAAATATCTTTATAGTTTATTGTAGTTCAGATTTGATATGAGAGTATTGCCTCACCATTTTTTAAATCATCAACATTCATTTTTCCGTAGTACATACGATTTAACCAGAGGCAAAAGTTGCCCATTAGTGCTTTTGTCTGTGTCTTCAAGGAATACATAACATGTTAGATTTGTAGAACATGGTATATCATCACAACATTTAAGATAAGTACTAAAACTGTGTTTGTGAGGGGCTTCAATAGAATCAGTCTTATAAAATGAAATATTCCAGGGAGGGACCTGGGGTTAAAACCCTGGAAAAGGCCCACCATGTTTTTGAATTAAAGCAAATTACAGAATGAGAGTAGGTACTAATATACTATTACTTATTTGGACTATATAAAGGGGACACTTAAGCTTTATTTGCTTAAAGCACAAAGAAGAAGGAACACCTATTTTATTGTTTTGTACATGATGTATCTATGAGACATATTTCAAAACCCTATCTTAGAAACACCTCAGATGATGTGTTTAGGGAAAGCTGAGCCTTATCAAAAACATGGCTGTCGTGCTATTGGAAAACCTGTGGGTCAATCAGCAAAACATACAATCGTAACAAAAAAATTACGACAGGAAGTGAGTGACCTTCAGGCACAACAAAACCACATTTACAGCTCTCCTCTCTCATTTCTAAGGGTTACAATCATTTTTCACCAGGAACAAGTATATCAGCTTGAAGCTTTGGAATTGAAATTATGACAAATATGGCATCTAGTGTATTTAGACGTTTTGCCGGAGGCCTCTTTATTTCTCAAACTACTCCTAAATACTTTGTTGGCAATACATCAGGTGGTCTATACAAAGGAATACCGCAAAACCCCAGTATACTTGTAGAAAGCAGTGCTCTGACTAATTCTTGCACACTTGTACAATAAGTTACCTACTCTTGACTTATTCTCAAGTCTGCACCTGACAGAGCTGGTCTGAGGCTGCTTTAATAAAATCTGTATTAATGCGTCTCCATGAAAGTTTTTAGACTTCAGGCTAGAAATACTACAGGCAGGCGTCTGCCATAATTAATCATGCTGACCTTTGGCCGATAACATCACTGTTACATATGCTTAGCTACAAAGCTTTGGGGAACCTATAGTAATCTCACTGCTGTGAATGTAAATAGGCACAGATGATGATGATGTTTAGTGTATTTAAAGGAGAATTAGTGGTTAAGGGCTGCTTTGTGTTCTTGCATCCTGAGAACTGAATACATGTTTATTTCTCAGGAAGATTAATCAATGCAGTTTGCCATATATTTGTTTTCCTCTTAGACAGTTCAACAATAGGTTTCAGAAACCAGAGAGTAAACAGTCAAAGTAGACAGATAAAAAGGAGAATAAAAGAAGAGAGAGTTAAATGCTCTGCAAGGCGTTCTCCTTTGGAGTCATTATCCATGACAAGAAAGAGATGCCTGCAGGGGCTGGTTCCCTTGGACCTAAACGTGTATCTGCAGCTTTTTTCTTCTCTTTGGACACCTGAGGCTGGATTAGTGCTACTTTTCATAATAGGCAGGGGTGTGGTGGTGTGTGGGCGTAGCTGTAACACTCTGCGGCTGGCTCATGAACTCTTTGGTGTTACTTTGTGCCAAGGCATTAGTGCAGACCGTGTGTTCATGCAGCAGAATTTAAGTTTGTCCAGGGCTTATAAATTGGATTTTAACTTGACTGCTGGAGAAAAGAAGGAGCTTGGAGTTGGCTGTACCACTAGGACCCTTTTGACTGCAGAAGGACTGAAAGGATCAGCAGAATGATGGACACCTTATACAACACATTGCATGGATTTAATCCTTCTTAGCATAAATGAATAAAGCTTTGGACAGAGGCCTCCAGCTGATTTTAAGATGCTTGGAATAAAGAAAAAATCAAAGTTCAGGAAGCGAAGCCTGGGTGCATCCCGATCCTCCAGCGATGTGGACAACCGAGTGGTCATGGTGTGTGAGGATATCCCATCAGAGTCGTCCTCCGGAGACTCGGGGCGAGGTTCTCAGAGCTCAGGGGCCCGCTCCAGCAGTGAGGAGCTTGGCCATGGATTGAGGTCTCACAGTTTTCATGGAAGAGAAGTACAGAGTATGATCAGCTCGAGGCCTGTGAAGCAGTACTCTGTGCGAGAAATCCGCCATGTGGAGTCTTCACCTGTATACATACCCGGTGCCAGCCGGTCTATGCTACACGTCAGAGAGCTGTATGAATCTGTCCCACTGTTACTTGTGCACATGCTGCATTTACTGATCAGATGTTACAGTCACTAATTAAAGCAATTTCATGACAGCTAATTGAAAATGTAGCATGTTAAGCTATGAAGTACAATAGATAAGGCTGATTTTACAAAACCGCATGGACCGATGTGACACCAACACAATAAAGTAGCTAGCTACATAAGGACTACTTTCATCATTTGCATTAGGGCTATTTATCACATTGCTACTACTATGATTGTGTTTGAAAATTGGCAGCACTTATTTTGTTAGTATTTTGGACTTCTTTCTGCTTAAGTAATGAGCCTTAATTTGTAGCTGCATGCTAATGCTTTGGATTAGATATAGCTGACTTTACAGCTAATGATATCATAAATTTATGCTATTTAGTAACTGCTACTCCTTCATATAAATCACACTCTTTCCAACTTGAGGATGTACTAATAGGTTAAAGAGTATTGTTAAAATGTTTACTTAAAGTTAATCATATGTTGTTAAAATGTGCAGAACTGTAAATTTGATCATATTTTCGACATCCTTTTAGTTGCTTGCTAACTTGTCAGCAAAGTCAACAAGAGGAAGGTCCGTTGTAAGAGGCTGAAAATGACTTACAGTTACATAAGCAGATGTGCCTCACTGAAACCCCATTGAAAAAACAGTGTGTGAATGCTAATACGCGAGTTTTACACTTGGAATTTTCTCAGGTCAGTTACTCCTACCACCCTAGTTCTTTACCATTGTAAAGTTCAAGTGAGCTGATGTCCGAATGCAGCAGCGAATAGCAGTAGTAATTCAGTGAGGTTGATAGGGAGGCCTGTGACTGGTACAAACAGAAAACAGAGACTTAGCAGGATGGATAAAACAACCACCGCAGTGGTAGATGTTTATTTGATAGCAAGGGGAGCAACACTAACTCAAATGTGTGTCTGGACATCTGAAGTGTTGTTTCAATGAACATCATCAAAGGTCTGAAGAACATCTGCTCCAAAATAATCACCATCTGGTCCCTCGCACATCCATAGAGCATAAAACTCTGCAGCTTTCTCTCGCCAGTGTAATCATCTAGTAGTAATGCTGCTTCATATACACTTTTATGTGCTACAGTAGTCCTCTCAACTCTTCCTTGGATGCTGTTGATATGCTTTTTATAATGCATCACTGAAGTAAGGATGGACATTTTGATCACAGGGTATGGCTCGGCTCTGTCTTGCTGTTGTGTTATGAACGCTGACCCCCACATACTTTTGATGTTTTAAGCATCATGTCCCATCCAGCAAGGACTATTCCCCGCTGAGAGGTGCAAGACATTCACATTGATTCTGCGACAGTGTGACATTAGTGTAAATGCATTGAGCTCCACATTCACCCAACACACAGTGCATTACATCCCCTGCTGGCTTTGCTGTCTCCCTCCTCACTTCTGCATTGCCTTTTAACCATGTTAAAAGGTGGCACAAAAGGGGGGGCACCTTGTCCATTCATTAGATGGCTAATCATTGATGGGTTGTGAATACATCTTAAAATGACAGAAAACAAGCTTAAAGATGTCGGCATTGGTGGGCTCATGTGCTTCTGGGTTGGAGAGAATATGTGGCTTCACCTGATTGAACACTTACATTTCTAAAAGCGATGTGATCCAGGAAACAACACTGTAATCAGTAACTGCTGAAAAAAGTAGCTACACCAATGCTGTTGCTATCATATTGCTGTTACTGCCAGATGATGGCGCTTGTTTTGTTCAGTTTGTTGATATGACACTGAATCAAAATGCAACAGTGAGTGATATGAGTGGCATTTAAGTTATGTAATAGTTAAGGCTTAATGCATCATAAGATACTCTGATGTCTCAGTCATGCTTCTCCTCGCTCTACAGACATGACCTTTTGCCTAATCAGATAGCTGCGCTCTGATTGGCTGCCAGCTTTGATTATGTTAGCCGCCCCATGAATTAAATTCCACCTATAGAAGTTCTGACATCTGCCAGAGAAACTCAAACACCCAGAGGACAGAAAGAGGCAGGTGCTTGTCAGGAGATGAACAGATGGTCTGTTTTAAACATATAGCCATTGGCAGTAGGTTTTTAAAAGCCCATTCAGAGCTGGAAGTACGTGAGCTGTCTGAATGTAAAAGTGAGCTTGCAGGAACAGACTGCAGTCATTTTCTATATACATTATGACATGTAGCCCTCCCTTCAATTCCTCATGACAAAATTCAAAAGTTTTGTGTGTTAAAAGTTGTGATCACCTTGGCATCAATGTTTGTCCTAAAAACTCCTTAAATCTTGTTCTGGTGGTGGTCTTTATGAAAGTGTGTAAAAGCATAGGAAACATGTTTTATATAAGTGATATGCACTAATCTGGCCAAAATGTAGAGTGTATTGCACAATATATAAAAGCAAATGTATGCCGTGTGAAAAGCCACTTACCAAGTGGGGAAGTTTTAAGCAGCTGCATCCGTGCACTCCAGCAGAGTTCACAACATTCTGGGCTATTTTTTATCATCTGATTTCAGTCTTATGATGAACTACTGTGGAACACATCATGCAGTAAATAGTAGTTTCATGGTCATAGCCCTTTCCCTTTGACTTTAATTGGTTGTTAGTTTTGGTGATTAATTTTCCTTTTTTCTTTCTAGTCCCAGACTGATTGACATGGGCAAAGTGTATCGACAAACCAACCTGGAGAACCTGGAACAGGCCTTTGGTGTGGCAGAGAGAGACCTGGGAGTGACACGCCTCCTAGACCCTGAAGGTAAGACAGGCCCAAAGTTGTTAGATTTTAAAGAACTGACATGGTGATTTTTCAAGCATTTCCTTTTTGATTGATTTTAATCACTTGTCTTCTTCATGCTTCCAGATGTTGACGTTCCACACCCTGATGAGAAGTCCATCATCACTTACGTGTCTTCCTTGTATGATGTCATGCCGAGGGTTGATGTACACGATGGAGTCAGAGCAAATGTGAGCACAACACTTTCATGCACATAATCTGTTTTCCCCATGGTTTTAATTTCTCCAAGGGAGATACACTTATTGTCACAGTATGTGGGGATGTTTAACTCCTATCACTGTATGACCCATTGGATTTTTGGTCCACATTGCCCAGCCCTGCCACACAGGCATGCAGTGGGCAGACACAACAAGGAGCCAAGGCATTTTCCCTCCTAAAGGGGCCACCAAAATCAAATTGAAAGTTTTTCCAGTGTTACATTTAAATGTTTAAGGGCAATAAAATGTTTCCCCAGTTGGATCTGATTGTAACAGTGGCCAGATTTCATTAAATATGGTCAGACTTGTGATTCTGTTTAAAGAAAAAGCTGTTTGGTGCTTCATAAACTTGAGAGAAATAGAAGTCTTGTGAAACAAAGAATCACAGAAAATAAGCAGCCTGTGGTGTTTACCATGTGATCACAAATGGTAGTGTTTACAATTTACATGGGCTGTGGGAGGAAGCTCACTACATTGTTGGATATCAGCTGTTGATATGATACACACTGCATGGAGGTTGTGATTCCTGTTGCTCAGCTGTCGAACCCTATTTACATCTTACATTTCCTTGTATAATCATCCATGCTATAACAGAGAACCAGCACAAAGTGCCTTAAATGAAGTGCCTGTTTGCACTTCACCTGTCACTCTTAACGTTAACTTTAAATCCCAAGTGATGAACAGTGAATATAACCCGATATCAACTAAGACGCTATGCAAGTAACTTTATAATTTTCTCATTAGCTTATTTCGTCCCTGCATGCTCAGTGCAAATAAGTTAATTGCAACATTGATGAATGGAGGCAAATAAGCTATGAGCCAAGAGGCTAGCGCTACCTCTTTGACAGCTTCCCTGCAAATTAGGTTTACGTGAAAACCAAGTAAAATAAAATATTATGATTAAGTTGGGCACTGCTAGCTTCCTAGCATGTGCCCAATTCTTCTCCATTCTCCATTCACTGTCTGTAGCTTCACAGAATATGGCATGCCTAGTATATAGCATGCCGAGCCACAAGCTAAGAGGTAATTAGCACCTCTTTAACAGCTGTTCTTCTCATTAAGTTAAAATACCAACTCAATTCAATACAGTTAGCCTCTAATCTCATGACTTTTTTTTACCCCCATTCAGTAGTATTTCTAGTGGCTTCACTGCACACTGTGTGCTGGGATAACTCGTCAACAGCTTTATAAAGATAGTAGTTTCTCTATAACAGATCACTAAATAGTGCCAGCATGCTTGAAGACCAATCAGAAAAGGGCATTCATACCTGCCTAGTTTCCTCCTGCCCCCTGTCTGGAATTGTGACCCCCTGGTGATGTGATGTCATCACATAGCAACCTACTCTTATCTCACGTGTTCTATCAATTGCTGTACAAAAACTGCACAAACTGAATCTATTAAAGCCACAGACTTGTGCCCCAGTCTGTCTGCCTCCCATCATTGTTCTCCTCTTAACTCTGTCTCCTCAACCACTGCCCCTCCATCAACCCCTTCCCTCCTCTCTACCTCCCTGTGCATTCAGACAAGTCCTGGATTGTTGCTACCTAATTGAGTTTAGCGTGGTGTGTGAATGACCGAGCTGGTGAAGAAAAAGAGCTCTCCTGTCTGTCTGTTGTTTTTCGTCCCTCAATCTATGTTTTTCTGCTGTGTTGGCTGCAGGAGCTGGAGCTGCGCTGGCAGGAGTACTATGAGCTGGTGACACTGCTGCTCCAGTGGATCCGCCACCATGTCATGATCTTCGAGGAGAGGAAGCTCCCTGGCAGCTATGAGGAGATCGAGGTAAGGTGATATGCTGATGATGTGATGCCATTCCATCAATGAGGCAGATTTTTTGCTTTCATGTGGACAGGTCTACAGTCTAGCACACAAAAGAAAGAAAACAGAAGTCAAAAAGTTGTTTTTAGATGTTGGATGAAAACTTTTGAATGTCAAAGATATTGTCAGTCTTCAGCTTTTGTTGGCCGCCTGGTTTCTGCTGAAAGAACTTGCTTGCATGATGTTTGCAGAAACAGGCTTTTGTGTTGTCATGCTGTAGGTGGGGCAGTACTTGTTCTAAAACTGCAGCTACAAGGCACATAATGCAAAATCTGATCCTCAGCTGAGACACTATTGTGCCACTCCCTGCGAGAGCTGCTCAACAAAAGCAAAGCATGACTGAAGTATTTTTCTCAGTTTTCTTTGAAGTCAAGCAAACAGACAAACTGTGAAGAGTAAAACTACAGTTTTAGTTGTGCTTCTGTTAATCTGGTTGCAAAGGGAATAATATGTGTCCCTGCCATGTCGTCAACTTTAACTTGATATTCACCAGAGAATCAAAGCATGATACGATCGAGGTAACAGACTATATTTAAACTATTGACTGGGGCATGAAGTGTTTCCTTAATGTACTTATCTAATTTAGGATATTAGGTCTCAAATTCATTTATCTGATTTGATTGTATAACATTTTCTCGTAAAACAGCAGCATGAAACTGTCTCTTATGAACCAACCTAGTTTCTCTGGCAAATGAATGCCAGGGAAACTAGCTCCAGCACAGCTACTTTTCTAGAGCAGTGATGCAAAGCAAATGCAAGTATAGTTAACTTTCTTTGTGTAGTTTTAGCCAATGAAACATCTCACATAAATGTTAATCTCTATCAAAATTATGAAAATACAACTGATTCATCAACTAGCTCATTTCTTAGGGGACTAGTCTGCACAAGCAATACCTTGTTGGTAAATTAACGTACTCTTTTCCAAGTGTGGCATATTAGGAGTTGCCATTAGGAGTTTCTAAGTAATTTCAAAAAAGTCTCATTTTTAGATATATGCCTGATCGAAGTACTCACTTAAAGATGAGTTTTATAGCATCAAAATAGGTTATCTATAAATGCTATTCCTTAACTTCGTGGTTGGGTCGTACAGGGCTGGACTGGCCTGGATACTCAACTTTGGGAACGAGACAATTTAAACTAGAGCAAATTTATATTATTCAGACACGTCTTAGAGCACCGGGCTGTAAGTAGCAATATATAGCTGGCTTCAAAACTACGAATCTAAGTTTTCCAAAAATTGCTTGTTTTCACACATCAAAAACTACCGCTACGTAACTAGAAAGAGATACATTACCTCGTTGCTTTGCAACCTGTAAGTTGTTGAAAAAAGAAGTTGTAAAGCAATGCAGAGTTCTGAGGAAGGTCTGAGCTGCATTCATGAGCATCACAACAAACGCACGCTTTGGCTTCGGTCACGTCTTTGCGACAGTCGCCGCGCGTGCTCATGGTAGCAGAGTCTTTATGTCGCCGGAAATAGATTCTCCTCATAGCACCTTTAAAGCTTTTTTCCTAGTGAATAGGTCAATGTAGCAATGATTCACTAGCCCAGGTAGTGTTTCCTTCCAACTCCCAAGACCAAAGAACTAGCTGAGGAAAGCCTGACATACTGCTAAGGACTAATAAGGTGGCCCCCATGCCTTATAATACTTTTGAATACAATTTCCATTTAAAAAAAAACAGCCATATTATCTTTTATGTCTATAAGGCTTAACCTTATAACAAAACAACCTTCACCAAAGAAGTAGAACAATAAATCCTATTTGTCCTCCTTTCTTAGCTCCTTTGGCGCCAGTTCCTGAAGTTCAAAGAGACCGAGCTGCCTGTGAAGGAGGGGGATAAGAACCACTCCAAACACCTCTACCAGTCCTTTGAGGC
Organism: Scarus forsteni; assembly: GCA_036419115.1. Taxonomy (NCBI): domain Eukaryota; kingdom Metazoa; phylum Chordata; class Actinopteri; order Labriformes; family Labridae; genus Scarus; species Scarus forsteni. The sequence goes on along the minus strand of JAZDUH010000040.1, from coordinate 9,301,342 downwards.
AAGCTGACCCTGATTTTCTCCTCTTTGTGTTACTTATGCTCCTTTGTGTCTTATTGTGTTCTTTTATGCTAACTCAAAACTTGAACACTGTTCACCTTTCTTTCCACAGAGTGCAGTGCAAGCGGGTCAGGTGAAGGTCCCTCCAGGCTACCATCCAATCGATGTGGAGAAAGAATGGGGCCGACTTCATGTCGCCATTCTGGAGAGAGAGCGGCTGCTGAGGATAGAGTTTGAGAGGTCAGGACTAAAGACACAGTATGCACAATTTCTGGTTGTAAATGGCTATACAAACAAACATAGCGAGGGCTTTCTGGTTGCTAAAAAGTTAGCTCATCGCTGTTTAGAAATGAAATCTAAAATTCTGGCAGGATGTTTCATCTCGTTCTTGTGTTGTCGGTTTGTAAAACCATGAGAAAGCCCTGTTCCTCTTAATTGAATTCATAAATGATTTAATCAGTTCCGATAAAAGGAAATCAGACATCCACTCTGTATGAAAAATTGCATCATCTCTCGGTCGTGGGACAGTTTGTTGTCACGAGGAAGTCGATCCATCTTCAAATCTGATCATTCACAGTTTGAGCTGTAGAATGACTAGCATGAGCAGACTGGCTGTCTTTGTCAGAAAAACAGAGAGATTTGTGTCGCACTCTGCGCTGTTGCATAGCAGATTTCCTTTGGCATTCATGGGATTGTGATGATTTTTTTCTTGCTGGAACTATAAAAGTTATAAACAGCTGAAGGATGGCATTTGTGGGTGATCCTCATAAACTGGAGTTTTTGCTGAAAAAAAGATCTCAGTAAGTTGTTAGATTTGGTCTCTGGTAGTCTGACAGCGTTAAAGCAGTTCAGTTTCCTGGGAACTTTTGGACGAGAATCCACACACATTTTAGCTCTATTATTTTATTGTTAACTCATTTTCATTCTCCTAATATTCAGGCTCGAGAAGCTCCAGAGGATCGTCAGTAAAGTCCAGATGGAGTCGAGGGCGAGTGATGATCAGCTCAGCCACCTGGAGAACCTGCTGCAGACGGTGAGTACACTTATGATCAAACATCTAAGTCAATGTAATGATTGTATTTAAGTTCATCCTATAGATTATCCACTTGCATGAAGTGTGAGTTTTGACAGCACTTTTTAATTCAGTTTTAGTTTTAGTCTTTTGCCTAAAATATCTTTAATTGTACTCATAATGTAGTCATCCAAATTGGTTTAATATTAGTCTAGTTTTAGTGTATTAAATTTTAGTTGACAAAATGTACTGTCAATTTAGTCAACTAAAATATAAACTGTAAAGTGTAAGGCATTTTTTATGTTTCCTTAAATTTCTGAAGTCATGTTTTACACTTTGATCCCGCCACTATGAAAATAAGGCAGTTGGATTGGATTTCCACTCAACCAAAGTAGCTGTGATTCCTAACTTGTCCCTAGTGTCAACATGACAAACCTAGGTCTGACTGGATTTTGTCATTTTAGTTTAGTTTTTATTTGTTGATGAAAGTGGCATTTAATTTAGTTTCTGTTTTTGTCAATGTACATGTTTTTTGGTTATAGTCTGTGCGGTGGCTCAGGCCTTATTCTCTCTAAGTATGGACCTCCAGTCAGTCTCAAAAATGTACTCTCAATCTGAGATGCTGATAATCAAATTCACATTTCAATAAATAATTGATAACACAACAAGAGAACATCATCAGGGGAAAGAAAATGAAATTAGTCAAAAATCCTAGATTGCGATTTAAATGTTTTTCGAGGACTTTTAAACTCTGCAATAGTATGTCATATTCTTATACTTTCTCTACCTCTGTACAGACCTGTTATTGCCTTCCATATGCTAAACATGTAAAGAAAGAAGTCTGTGTGTGGAAGCAGAGCAAACATTAAAACAATATGAATCATGTTTCAGCTCAGAAACCTGAAAATGATCTAATGTAGGAATGCATGATGCTGTTTGAATGATGTTAGTATCACCTTAAGTACTTCAAAAGCAAAATATCTGACTTAACAAATATGTAGATTTCTGCTGATATTTACTGCTGATGTTTAGCCTTATATATTAGCAGTAAGTTTGTGTTGTTTTTACAAAGTGATTTGAATTGATCATATATGCTGCAAAATTAGTCCACCTTTCAATCAGAGGATTAACAAATCGGTATTTGTAGCTCTCAGAAGAAACACATGAAGACTGATTTTGTTGTTGTGGTTTAAAGTACATTTTACATACTGCAGATTTCACTAAAAACTGTTTTCAGATCTTAAGTATGCTACTTCCATATCAGATATTAGCAAAAACACAATATCATGTATCCTTAATCTTAAATTTGGCCAAATGTGAAGAATTGTCATCCTTCTCAGCTTCCTCTTCCACTGAGATGAACTGCTCGATCTGAGTCATGTTGTCTTTTTATCTCCTACACTTTGTGTTGTAGAAGTTTGACCTCACCAGGTAGACAAACCACATATAAGTTATGAAAATAAAAAATGAAAAAGAACCATTTTTGGGATGTGCCTGGTTGCTTACCACTCCATAAATCCTGCACTACTGCATTTGAGTTTCTATACAAATGGCATAAATGCATCCTGAAAATAAAAAGTCCCCCTCACAAATAAATACAAAATAATGTTATTAACATTAAATGAGTAAACACTTGAGAAAAGTACAGGATCTTACCAACAGTACATAAATAAATGTACTTTGCCGCAATCCACCTCTGGAAATACAGTATGTGCTTGCTTCTGTAAAACTCATGAAGTGTTGCAAAAATATTTTTAAAAATAGAAATATTATTAAAACACAATGTTTTAATTGATACATAGTATTTTTTATATAAATTATATTGCTGTTTTTTTACTCATTAGGTTAACTGTCACAATTTGGTTGAGCTAAAAAAAAGTAAATTTTTGACTCATGATTTCTTAGAAAAAAAAACATCATTTTTTTGTCACATTTCCCCAAAGAACAAGTACTGAATTACCAAGTTTAGTGCGTGTTGCATTCTTTAACAATATAAACCTCTTCCAGTGAGAATACTATGGACATGGCCTCCTTGGTCACCACTGTTGCCCACCCCTGCTTCAGATTTATGCTTTAAGTCAAACAAAAAATGTAATATATGAATCAAAAGCCAGTTAATAACTTAAAAAAGATTGCATGTAGAATCTGTAATAGTAATCCATCAACATGCAGATACTGAGAAGTAAACATACGTTAATGTTTTGTCTGATTCCATCACCACAGGACATTCGTCTGTTGAGTGCAGGAAAACCAGCTCAGCACACCAAAGAGATCGAGAGCGAGCTGAACAAGGCAGACAACATGATCCGCCTGCTCTTCAACGACGTGCAGATCCTCAAGGATGGACGCCACCCTCAGGCTGAAGAAATGTACCGCAGGTGGGTGACCTTTACCCTTTTGCCCACAAGCAAACTTCTATCAGACATCAGCTTTAATCATGAACATCCCTGCTGCCCGGCCCCTCCATTGTACCTGTTTTATTACCTTTAAGTCAGATTCTTTGCATGTGTGATGGTTAAACATGATTCTGCCATTAATTCTAATTTCTATTCCAGTGTTGTCACACATTCAGTGACAACACTGTTTCAAACATAAAACTAGATCATGTGACATAGAACCAGTGACAGAGCTTATGTTGTTTATCGTCCCACAGGGTTTACCGCCTCCATGAGCGCCTGGTGAACCTGCGCAGTGACTACAACCTCCGTCTGAAGTCGGCTGTGACTGTGACCACTGTTAGCATGTCACAGTCCACCCAGCAGACCACCAAGGCCCGGCCCGAGCTGGATGATGTCACCCTTCGTTATGTTAAAGATCTTCTGGCCTGGGTGGAGGAGAACCAGAAACGCATTGATGATGCTGAGTGGGGGTCTGATCTGCCCTCTGTGGAGTCTCAGCTGGGCAGCCACAGGGGCCTGCACCAGACTGTGGAGGACTTCAAGTCAAAGATCGAGCGTGCCAGAGCTGACGAGGTACTAAGACCAAGTCACATGCTTTAAAAATCATATAAAGATAATTTTTAGATGGATAGCAAAACAGTGTTTTCTTGTCTTTTTTCTCTTTAGAAATCTTTTTTTGTTTGCTATTCTCAATCTATTTTTTACAGTAGACATTAAAAGCCACAGTAAGATAAAGTTACATGCAGAAAAATTAGAATAACTACAAGGTGTAGTATAAACATCATTGAACTTGGATTGGGGACTATCTGATTAAGCTCCAAGAGTCTTTAAGAACCTCTCCTGGGGAAGGAATTAAAAGATTCACACGTTTTTTGTTTTTTTTTCTTTCTTTTTTTTACTATGTGTGTGTTTGTTTTTTTAAAATCCGAGTTATGCCAAGTCATGTTCTGGCATATTGACTGTATCATATTATGTGTCTATTGGGCAAGGATTTGATTTCAGCATAATAAAAGAAATGAAAAATTAATCTTGTTGGAGGATCAGATGCAGCTCTTTTCCCCTCCCCTTTAGAAATGCTCTGATGTAAAGGGGATGGGAAGGCCACAGGGGGCTGTTGTGGGAGCTCTGTGCTGATTAGCTGCCCAAACGATGTCTGAAAGGAGGAAAAGGAGGAGTTACAGGTTACTGAGCAGATTTTCAAAACAGTCATGGAGTATGTCTGTGACTTGCAGAAAACAAAAATGTAGGCAGGTGCTGTATAGCTTTTACATGATAAACCAGGAAGTATGTAGCATATTTAGGGACATTTATCTCTAAAGAGGCATTCCCTTTGTCTCAATGAAATAAGAGTTACTCTGATATAACTGATATAAACAGTACTGTTTCATTCTATATCTCACTCAAGAATATATCAATTAACTGTTTTTAAGAATTTTATGTGTATGCAGCAAAGCCCTATTTAATAACTCCATCAGAAAAAAGCTTAGAGCATCCCACACTTCACTGTTGATTTTTAAAATTCTCATCTTCTGCATTTTTGTGCTCTGCAGAGTCAGCTCTCCCCTGTCAGCAAAGGTGCCTACAGGGAATACCTGGGCAAACTGGACCTGCAGTACGGCAAACTACTGGTAAATGTTTTATTTTTGTTATTTGTCCCTTACATTTATTTGAAGCATTAAAACACTCTGCTATGTACCTCACAGTCAACTTTTTGAATTGCTTTTTACGTCCTTGAACACGAGATGTACTGTCATTTTTGTCTTTTAGAATTCTTCAAAGTCTCGCCTGAGAAACTTGGACTCACTTCACGCCTTCGTCAGCGCTGCCACAAAGGAACTGATGTGGCTGAACGACAAAGAGGAGGAGGAGGTCAACTTCGACTGGAGTGACAGGAACACCAACATGACAGCGAAAAAAGACAACTACTCGGTATGTCTATGAAGTCAGACAGCTTTAACAGTCCCTGTCACATGCTTAGTTCTTCATAATTGCCCCAAGATTGTTAAAGTTATTGAATTAATACACATAATTTTGTTCTCAAGATTCTTTTTAACTGGATCAATTTAATTGCTCAGGGTCTCATGAGAGAGCTGGAGCTGAGGGAGAAGAAGGTCAATGACATCCAGGCCATGGGAGACAAACTTGTCAAAGATGGACATCCTGGCAAGAAGACAGTTGAAGTAAGGATATCAGTAAACCCATCTGCTCGATAAAAACCTACATAGAGGTGCAGCTTTTCTATTATTTCCTCTCATAATGTCCTTTTTTCATTTCCACCTCTGTCAGGCTTTCACAGCTGCCCTGCAGACTCAGTGGAGCTGGATCCTCCAGCTGTGCTGCTGCATCGAAGCTCATCTTAAAGAAAACACAGCCTACTACCAGGTGAGCAAGTGCAATATCAATAAGATATAAACATGCAATTTAACATTACTTTCTTTAAAGCTGCAGTAGGCAGAAAGCCAGAAAATGGTTGATTTTGGAGTATCATCTGAGTTAGATTTCATTCATCCCTGCCAGACAAGCATGCACACATAGCATTTTTTCGACAGAGTTGCTATGAGGCTGCTGCTGGTATTTACTGATCCACCTAGCACAATGTTGAGTAATGTCCAAGTCACAGGTGTGAAAGGTTGGCTTTAGGTTGGCTACGATTAGCTGTGGTTAGCAGAGGACTACATCAGCTAGATACAGACTTCAAATAGCTTCAACTGTACTCTTTACTAACAGTTAGCAGACAGCTAAACTGTTAGCAGCATTCAACTTACAGGTTTGTCATGTGCTTTCATGAAATGTAACCACACAACACAACTATCACCGCAACACATTACGACAAATATTACAAGGTTATTCATTTAGCAGCTTATCTGTCCAAGAGAAGAGTGGCCAGCGCCCAATCAAACTGCAGACCTCAGCTATCCCGCAGTTCCCCCTATTTCTGGAATGCCCTGTCGATACGAACACGACTTTTGCTCCTTTATTGATCAGCCTCTCTTTTATATTCTTTCTTTTCTAATTATGGCTTCCTTTTTTGGGTTGTTCTTCCATGAACAGTTGTAGTCAGTGCTGGAATAGTGATTTTACCTGGTGCACTGTCCGCCATTGCCGCTTGCTCTCTCCTTCTGCCGGCTGCACAAGAGTGTGCATATGCAGTATAACAGCCAATAGGAACAGAGTGGTCTGAGCTTACTTTTGATTGGTTGAAACACATCATCCTGATACTGATTCTTTAGAGGCTGTACACAGAGCCATGGTGAGGTGCAGAAACCTATTGGTTGTGTCAGACCACTTGACTTACATTATCCTTGGAGGATGCTCTAAAAAATTTTACTTAGTTATACTAAAACAATGTTGCCTACTGCAGCTTTAATAATTGAAAAGTATTTAGAGGATTGAAGATTTGTTTTCACTAAACTATATAATGTGCTTTCCTTGCAGTTCTTTGGCGATGTGAAAGAAGCACAAGAGAAGATGAAGAAGATACAGGAGAACATGAAAAAGAAGTACAGCTGTGATCGCACCACTACAACCACCCGCCTGGAGGATCTGCTGCAGGATGCTGTGGTGAGTAAATGGTGCTAGCACCGAGTTCAATCTAAGCTAGAAAAGCACTCAGACCTCCGCCAAGTAGCTCAGTTACAGCAGTGGCTTTTCCACAAGGTCTGTTAAAGATGCAGTTCTGGATCACCACGCGCCCTGATTAGACAGCCAAGTCTCTGCTCATGTCTGTCCTTCGCCGAAAGGGAAGCCGAGACATTAAGATACATAGGCTTGACAAATGTTGTTGTCAGTTTTTAAATAAACTACATTTCCCATAATAGCATACAGAAGTTGAAACCCATATTATCTTCATTTGCACCTAAGCAGAGGATTTGTTTTGTTGACCAACTTTCTCATTGGTTTGCATAACAGTTTTAACATTTGGGAATGATTTGAGTCTTTTGAACAGCTCTTTTAAGTGAGTGATGAGAACCAATACACAGTTGTGAGTGATCAATTTGTAAGCGAGCCATTCTTAAATAAAAAACTCGACTTGGCTGCACACATCACATCTCTTGTGCAAAACATTGCAGAAGTAGGTCAACAAAACAAAGCCTCTGTTTATGAGCAGAAGAAGATATGATAGTAGAAGATAAAATTACATAACACAGTAAAAAATGACTCACAACATCCATACAGGACCGTTTAAGAGCTGCCGAAGAGTTTATCTGATGACTGTAGGCAAAGGCAGGCTAACAGTACCAATGACTCCCAGTGTTTGAGTTAAGCTTATTAGCGGTGGGCAAGCTCCACCCCTCTGTGTTGTTACTGCATGCACAGTTGAAAGAGTGGTGTCTACCTGCTTGTCATGGATTGGCAGTGAGGCAAAACACACAAAAAAAGATGGCATGTCGCTTTATAGATGTTTAGTGTTTTCTCTGTGTCCTGAGAGTCTACTATAAGTGTCGTGTTCTTCTGCCTATCACACCCCTCTACCAACATTATATGTAAAGAAAGATGATTTTGCTTGTCATGGAACTTTTAAGTGTTTTATTCTGAATTTGTTTGTGTCCCTTATCTCCAACAGGAAGAGAAAGAACAGCTGAATGAGTTCAAAACTCTTGTAACTGGCCTAAACAAGAGAGCCAAATCCATCATTCAGCTGAAACCACGTAACCCCACCACCTCCATCAAGGGAAAAATGCCCATTCAGGCTGTCTGTGACTTCAAGCAACAGGAGGTGAGAACACCACCATATTAAGAAATGTTAATGTTTATCAGCCTGGTTATGCTTCTTCAGAGCCTCGGTTTTCCCCTGATTCTTCTGTGTTTACGAATCCTGCCTTTTGTTTTAGATCACCGTCCACAAAGGAGATGAGTGTGCACTTCTCAACAACTCTCAGCCCTTCAAGTGGAAGGTCCTGAACCGATCTGGAAACGAAGCCGTGGTGCCATCTGTCTGCTTCTTGGTTCCTCCAGTCAACAAGGAGGCTGTGGACAGCGTGAACAGGTGAGAGAAGAGTCAAATAAGTCATGTGACTATTTGTTATACAAAAAGCACACATGGCCATGATTTTTCTTTTTTTTAGCATGGCACAAAAGCAATGATTACCATCACCAGGAACATTACCATTAGACTTACAGACCGGGATGTTTTATGCTGCACTCGAGGAAGATAGAGTTTGTTTGGTGAAATTGAGATTTAAATTCCTTTTATTTTTTAATGTCCTGTCTATGATGATTTAAGGGTTGTACTTTTCTGACAAGTGCCTTCCTTTGTTCTGATATATTCTGGTTGGATAGTTAAAAACATCAGTTGTGCTTTGGGGCAGGAACCATTTTTTGTGGCAGAATTTATCTGCAGAATACAATGTTAATGACAGAATTAAAAAGACAAAATGCAACTTTATTCTAGTCTTTTATGAGCTGTTAAACCACTGCAACTTTATATTTGGTGTCTTATAAACCTATGAGGGTTGTGTATTCTGTGAATGGCATGATAAAAAGAAAAATAATCATCATCATTATCCATATATTATAGTATGACAGAAGTCATTTAAAGGCCTGAAAGTAAACCTACTTCATCCAGCTTATGCAGCATGGAACAGTTCATGAGTCTTTTCCATCAAAACTGTGTATAATTGATTAAACTTATAGCCAGTACAGTCAAATAACAGCTATCAAACAGTTTGCCAAGCAAAATTGAATTTAATATTAAACTCAAGTCAAAATGTCTTCTCTGCATGACTGTCTGTCTTGACATTATTGCATTGTGTGTATTTTTCTGTCCTCGTGCAGCCTGGATGCAGGTCATCAGCAGATGGTGACACTCTGGCAGAGGCTTCATATAGACATGAAGAGCTTGTTGTCATGGCAGTACCTGATGAGGGACTTTACACAGATCCACTCCTGGAACATTACCACAGTGAGTATAATCACTTTTAATCAAGATAAAACACTATTAAAAGTCAAGACAGTGCATCACTACAGAGCATAAACAGTGCAGACATGGATGATCCAATTTACCGAGCTTGTTTCACTCACATGGGATGTACAACTGCACACCTCTAGCTTTAAATATCAGATCAGTTGATGAAATATTACATTTAAGGGTCATAACAGCACAAAGAACGAGGAGCCTAGCTGTTTTGCAATTTTCCTAGGTGCACTATTCCCATGTGCTCCATTGTATATATTACTCCCAGTTACATGAGATACCATTTACTGAATTAAAGATTTTATCACTACATGAATCTACCTTCATCATATTTGTATACAGAATAATGAATGCCACTACTATTTTCATAGATAATTAAACAGGCTGCCCAGTGCGTTTTATGCATACAATTGAGAACAGAGCCAAGGATTCCTGCAGAAAAATGAATGAATGATTAAATGATTAGATAATGAATTATTAATTAATGAGGGATTCAAATGAATGAGAGCTGACACTCTTGATTGTTTTGATCTATATTACTCCAAAAACACACCAAGACACATCATCAGTCCTCTCTTCCTGTGAGACTGGTGAGTATCCATGACCTTTATTTAGAATAGTCTCATTGTGTTTCAACTTGCACATTAAGGTGCCATGTATTTGCAGAGTTTAATATCTATCAAACTCAATATTTTTAAAAGTAAATACATAAGCTTAATCAGCTAACCATATGTATTATCAGCCATAAACATAAAAGTATAATCTAAAATGTTCTTTCACCGTGAGCACGAGAAGTTTAGGTCTGTTTCAGGAAATTGCTGACCAAGGGCCCAGTATTTAACAATTTAAGTGATGTTAGTCCTCAATTAAATAACTGCTGGATCATTTATAGGTTCTGTGATAAGTGCACACACTCCTGTTCCTAAAAAGGAACAGTTAGATAAGTTAAGCCAGTAAACCAAAAATACACCAATGAATCAATTATGTTGTTAAATTGTTCTCAATACTGAAGTGTCCATGAAGTCCAACCTCTTAATGCTGTCCTGTTTTTTCTCCATTCTGCACAGTTAAAGACCATGAAACCAGAGGAGTACAGGCTGATCATAAGAAACCTGGAGCTCCACTACCAGGACTACATGCGCGACAGTCAAGACTCGCAGCTCTTTGGCCCAGACGATCGCATGCAGGTGGAGCAGGACTACAGCAAGTCTACACAGCATTTTGACAACTTAATTCGCTCCATGGAGAAAGGTAACATTCTATTCTTTGTTAATTACAGCTAAAATTTTGATCAAACTTGTGATTTATAAAACAAAAAGTGCCCAGCACCTTTACAGAGTCTAACTGTCATTCATCTTTCAGCACAAATGGTTATTAGGCTCAAAGGTAAGTCATGTGAAGGCAGTCAAAGCCACAGCTCACCAAGCAAGAGTGTGTACACGCTTAAAGCTTTAGATGAGCCTTGCTGAAGATTGATAGAGTAGAAATTTGAGTGTCAGCATGGAGTCTTGGCCACTATGTTGCTTTGCACACAAAAAGAGAGCCATATAAAATGTCTCAGGTTTTATTGTGCTGATAGTTGTCCAGCTGTATCACTTGATGAAGTGTAACTGCAAATAGGTTTAAAATAAATGTTGTATGCTTGTACTGTAGAGCTGATGATGATGTGTGTGTTTATGTCACAACACTCAGAAAGATGCATGTATTATTGTGCTGATATGCACCACACATAAGTGGTAGAAATAGCAAAAGGAGTGATGTTATATTGCACTGTGTTATGAAAGAAATGCCATTTTATTGTTTAAGACAGAGATAAGACTAAAATACGATTTGATTAAACTAAGTTAAATTGTTTCATACATTAACCACATAACCAGAAAAATGAATCAAGCATGGCACCGTGATTAAACCAAAAGAGGCCACTTGACAGTCCAGATATTGAAATAAACCATCCTTTTATTTCCTCAAGGTCTTAGTTAAAAATGGTCAACTTGTAAAAATAAACAACCATTCCATCTTGTCATCATTGCTCTTTTGAACATTTCTCAATTTTAAACGTAATACAATTTAATTCATTGAAGTGGTCATTAATCATGAAAAAAGGCCAAATTAAGAATATGACACTTATTCTTATGACTAAATCCATTTAGTCCCCTGGTCTGTGTTTTAGGATGTTAATAGCTGCAAAAACACAAACAGAGATATTCCTGATCTGAAATGGTTAGCTCAGGTTTTTTGAACCAGGGTTGCTCCAGGTCCATGGCACCAATATAACTGCCAATATAGGACCTTGCAAGCTCTGTTCCTGGAGGGATATCCAGGGCAGATGGTAGCAGGTACATAACAGAACACTGTGCCACCAAAACTCTGATAACCAACCCACTAATAGGTTAAAACTCCAAAAACTATGTGGCTTGACAAAATGAAACCGTAAGATTCCTTACAGCGTCTACCTTTCCTTGACAAAGCCTGTGGGGTATCTCCCCCCAGAGACAAGCTTGCAAGTTGAAATCCACACTTAAAAAGACCAAACTAACTCGTAAAAGACCGAAAATGTCAAATTATCAGAAAGGTAGGAACGGAAATTTGTCTCAGATCTTGTGACAGACACGGCTTGTGATTATTTTTCTTGGGCTGCTACACCAGGAAGCACGACATGCTTCTGCATTCTGCTCTTCTGTTTTTGTATCTTATTCATGTTCCGCATATCATTGGAAGATCATGGTTATTTATGTATTTATTTAACCTGTATTTAAGCATAGAGGACCCACTGAGACGGATGTCTCTCTTCAGGGTGCCCTGCAGCAACACATAAAAAAGAAAACATCCAAACCAGGAAAGGGAGCTTAGCAGTCATTTGAAATGATTTCTCTTAATAGGTACAGCAACGCTAAAGCTGGTTTTTCCCCTACTTCTAAAGCTTGGAATTTTTGAAGTGACAATTTTGAGACTTGGCTGTATGGCTTAAAGTATTTATTGATTAGAGAGTAGCCAGGTAAGAAGGTAATTTACTCATCAGTGCTTTAGGAATTAACACAGAACTGTGCAGTAATTTGTTTCTTTGACCTGTTAAAGGTTGTTTTGACTGAAACTTTCTGTCCCATGGGCACATCCAAAGTCTTTTTCACCCACAGTTCTTTTTTTGACAGTCAACAGCATTCCTCCTGTACTGAATAAATGTGTGTTTTTTTCTCAGGTCAGCAGGATGAGACTCTGTGTAAGAACTACCTCACAGATCTGAAGGACCTGCGCCTGCGGATCGAGGACTGTGAGGCTGGAACTGTGGCTCGTATTCGCAGACCTGTAGAGAAGGAGCCCCTGAAAGAGTGTCTGCAGAAGACCACAGACCAGAAGGTACTGTGTCAGTAAAAAAATTCTCTCGGGCTTTAAAGTCAGGAAATGTCTTGTAATGATATCTAATATATGTTACTATACCTAGAATTAAATATTAGCAGTTCTTTACAAACTCCTTCTGCTACAATCTACCAAAAATCCAACATAAGCTGGTACAGAGCTTGGGAAAGAGTATATTTAGGATTTATTACCATCATCTCTTATTCTTTTCTTTGCGTTCTTGCATGGTAATGTTCAGATTACCATTTATATCCTTTGCATCAGAAATAGTAAATAGCTGTCTCAAATAAAACAGGTCTGGCAAACTTTGGTTTTAAAGAGAGCCACACTGATGTTCTCCACACTACCAGAGGCACAAATTGAAGGGCACCATCATTCTTACATTCATTAAAATTTATTTCAGAATTAAACCATTTAAAAGTACTTTTCAAGTCCAGTAAACATAAAAATTAACTGATTATTAATTTTCATGCCACTTAAATGTCATTTTAACAGATACATTATATGATAAGTCTATGTTTTACAAAGATGATATGTGCACCATATTTTTAATTTGTTACACAAACCAATATTCAAAGGTTGTTATGAACAGCATTTTATGTTACATATGCTTCCAAATAATTTTTCCCACAATCATTTCTGTTAAAACTATTGCTGAATTTGACTTGTGGGCCATATTGTGTGAGAAAGGGGGCTGCATTTGGCTGTGTTCAAGTTGTCCATCCCTAGTCTAGACAGATTTAAATATTGGTATATTCAGGTGGATGAGTGGGTCTACAGTTTGGATTCAATACTGATTTGGCATCAAAATGAGCAAAAAATGCCATTCAACAATTTCAAAATAAAATTATTTCTTAAACTATTCCTACAGCCAGGATACTCCGAACATAGCAGACCACATCAGAGCCATTATCGATGAAAAGGGTTGCAGGGCTTGAAATACCAACATTTATTCATAATTCTATAATAGGATAATTCTGTTATGGATCAAAGGGGATAACAGTGTTTATTATATTGTAGCATGCAGTGCCTATTTAGTTCAGTCACGGGTGGTTGTAGTAATCTGAAAGCCCCACAAAGAGTAAGATGCACCAAATCCCCATTTTGACCAAAGCAATTATAGCTGTACAGACAATGACCTGGAAACTTTTCATTTTCAGTTGGCAAAGCCACATAATTTCATAAATATACATCATGCTTCAATAAAGGTGACAAAAAATGTAATTCAAAGTCTATAATCCCAACAGTTTAATATATCATGAGAAAAGGTGTAACAAGGTGTGAGAGCAGCTAACACCACAGACTTTTGATGAACAGACATGTTTTAGTTTTGATTTCTATTTTGGAAATTCATCTTACTTACATCAATTTAAAAAAAGCAAAAAGTGTTTAATATATTTAAAACTGTATTCTTTGTTTTGAACATTGACCTGCATTGGCATTAGACTATGTTGATTTGCTGACATCACACCTCTGACAGCCATTACAGCACCAAAACAGTGTGACAGCTGTTCATATCAGGTTTAACATATAAATACATCAAAGATGCAAGTTGTTGTAATGCTTTCTCATATATGAGGCATCATTAAAAGTAAAAGTAAATAAACAAACAGTGTCTATGTAGCCTATTATATGTTCGATAATAGTTTTTAAGGATACGGTACAAATTTATCTTACTCAGAGAAAAAACAAAATTAGTAGCCCTCCGTAATCCTCCTCATCCTTTGGATAGCTCAGGCTCAGATATCTTAGTTACATGTGTAATATCTGCTTTTCCTCCACATATTAATGATTTTTTGTGATTTTATTAATTAAATTTGTCTGTGTTGATCCACCTTGATTTAATTTGCCAGTTATGAAAATATAGTGAAGCTTTTGAACTCACTTGGAGTCCTGGGATCCATCTCAGATAGTATTTTCATGTTTTTGATGCTGTTTCGTGCACTCATGGCCCCTTATTTATATTCTGAATACTAATCTAAAACCTTACCGTAATTTTGATGTGTGCCTCAAAATTGATGCACATCTTTGTTTATGCCTAGAGGCCCCCTGGTGCACGAGACCCTCTTCTTACTGTCTTCCTTTGCCAGTTGGAAAAACTGTGTATGGTTAAAGTTAGAGCAAGGCTGAAAGTTAGAAAACTAGGAAACACTACTAATATGCCTCCTTCAGGCTGCTCACTGGGTGTGGTGTTGAAGTCAGGGCCGCCCTGCAGGGGTAATTTGAAGTGTGAAATTCAGCAGAGAACTGATTTGCTCAGGATCTTGAGTTTTACTAATAGATGAAACATATTCTAAGCCTGTTGGCTACCTTCTGACTACAGCTGCCTAGATGACAGACCGTTAACATTTGTGTGCTTCCTCTGGCTGATCCACACTCAGAGAACTCCTGCAGAGCTTCATCTAATATTAAAAGTTGTCTTCAAGCACATTTTTAAACTTGTTTACCACTGCAGCAAATTTCAGACTTTTCACGTTAACTCTTATTTTCCTTTTTTGTCAAACAGAAATGCCATGTAGAGCTTGACGGCCTGAAGAAGGACCTTAATAAAGTGTCTGCAAAAACAAAGGAAGTCCTGGCCTCCCCGCAGCCATCCGCCTCAGCTCCCGTCCTGCGCTCTGAGCTGGAGGTCACTGTGGAGAAGATGGATCACGCCCACATGCTGTCCTCTGTTTATCTGGAAAAGTGAGTGTTCACACAGTAAATGTTTGAAATGGACAGATCATCCCCTGTTCTCTGATGAGCTCTTTGGCTTATCTACTTTATTTACGACTGTTTCTTGTTACAGGCTGAAGACCGTGGAAATGGTGATTCGTAACACACAGGGCGCTGAGGGAGTTCTCAAGCAGTACGAGGATTGTCTGCGGGAGGTTCACACTGTGCCGAGTGATATCAAGGAAGTGGAAGCCTACAGAGCAAAGCTTAAGGTAACCACTATATGATTAATTAACAGAGTGTTTGGGGGAAATATAGCTGTTAGAGGTTAATGCTGGTAAGTTTTTCAAGAATATTAGGGTCAGGGGGAAGGACAAATTAAACTAAATTATTTCAAGAAAAAGCTTAAAACTTGAAATACTAAGCATAATGTTTAAATTACTACGGAGCCCCTAAGGTGCCATGGAGAAAAAAAAGTATAAAACAATCGCACGAGATACTAAAACGTGCACACATTTAAGATAAAACGTCCGCTTGATTTAATTATACAGGCAAGCGGCAACAGACAGCCGGGCTCATCAGTAAATGGCGGTAATGCTCCAAAATATATTGTCGTCAGCTGCCATTACAAACCAAGAAGAAGAAGACAGCTGGGCTTGAATGAAGCATCCCAGTAATCAGCCAACGTTAGCTGTGTCTGTGAATGTAGAAGTGCAGGGTATATACAGTCCCTTAGGCTATTAATCACTACCTTATATAAAAGCTTCACAACTTTCAAGACTCAAGCAAAGCTCATGTCTTCCTGCCATCCACTGAATAAGGTGGAGGAAGGTGGAAGTAAAAACTTAACTAGCTCACTCATTCTCTCCATTGTGAGTGTTTGTAAACATCTGACGTCACTACGGGAAGCCGTAGTGGACAAGGACAAGTCAAAACGTGGTAGACAACTTTGTTTCAAGCGCATATTGTAGCTAAAACGTGCGTACAAATGTGTTTTTCATGTGCATGTTTTCATATATCATGCGGACGTTTTAGGACCTCGTGCACACAATTTTTTTTTTTTTTTCTCCGTGGCACCTTAGGGGCTCTGTAAATGACATTTTTGGAGTAACGTGAAAATTTGGTAAAAGTAGAAGTTTAGCAAAATGGCATGATCAAAAAAAAATAAAATACTTGTCTTATTATCTGTATACTAGGGCTATCACTTTTCCCAAAAATCAAACTTGATTTGTTTTTGAGTACATCAAAATTGGTAAAACTGAAACAGAATTTAACCATGAGAATTTGTGGGGGTGTAAGAAAATATTAGTCCACCAGTAAAAATTGCTGCAAGATACTAAATCTGCACTTTATAAAGCAACATTTATTTTTTATGTGCTTCGAATTTGTATACATTTTTTAAATTTGTGATGTCTTCTAGTTCAACATTTGGCCACTAGTTGGCAGCAGACATTTACCAATTTTACTCTGTTGTATTTAATGTTTTAGTACCTGTGACTCAAACAGACACCAGTTTATTAATGTTCCAGAGACCTTACAAAACTCTAAAGGACTGATTAGAAACTGGATTTTTATGCACGCAGTATAAAAATCATGATATATTACACTTCTTATATAATATTTTGTAATCTGTGGCATTGTTACCACTAAAGCATGTTATCTGTAATTTGACAGATTCTTGACAATATACACCCCTAATAATTTATCAATTGATCAAGATCTGGAGGAAAGAACTGCTATGTACTCATTCTCTCTATGCCTTGCCTTTACATACATTTTGCTTTTGTTTTTTAACTCTGAAGGTCAAAACTAGATGTTCCAAGATGAAATAATCTGTAAACTGAATTTATGTTTAATTAGCTGACTAGTCTAATTGAAAAGAAAATAAGAAAACACAGGAGAATATTTTAAATTCAGAGCTACAGTATTTGTTGTACATGGAATTATAGTGTCCACATGTGAACTTTGACTCCCTAACATTTTGCCATCACTGGTCCTCCCTGTGGACTAACGTCCATATGCTTGAGAGACTGAAATAGTTTTTTCCAACTGAATAGTAAATCTGCTGCCAACTATCTAATAACACAGCTTAAACTGTTTATCCCTTGTGCTGGTATTTAGGTGACAGTTTTTTATGAAGGAGGTGTTGGTGATGGATTTTTGGACTAAAAACTTAAGAATTACTGCCCTAACTTATGGTTTTAATGCTGATTTTCCTTTTTCTCACAATGTGCAGAAAATGCGAGCTGAAGCAGAGGGCGAGCAGCCGGTGTTTGACTCTCTGGAGGAGGAGCTGAAGAAAGCCTCCACAGTGAGCGACAAGATGTCCCGTGTCCACAACGAGCGGGATGCCGAGCTGGACCACTACCGCCAGCTCCAGTCTAGCCTCCATGACCGCTGGAAGGCCGTGTTCACACAGATAGACCTTCGCCAGAGAGAGCTGGAACAGCTCGGCCGTCAGCTCGGATACTACCGCGAGAGCTATGATTGGCTGATCCGCTGGATCGCTGATGCCAAGCAGAGGCAGGAGAAGATCCAGGCTGTGCCCATCACTGACAGCAAAACTCTGAAAGAACAGCTGACCCAGGAGAAGGTAGGGGATGTTCCTCTTAGGGATGTAAAACTTGTTACCAAGAGGGACCAATTAAATGTCTTCTCACTGTAGGAGGGACAAATTTGACTCAAACTGTGCAACACTGTCAACGGGTTTATTACTTTGGATTCAATGACAATCATCAAATACATATAGAGATATGGTTGATAAGACCTTCTAAATCTGCCAACCAAAGTTAATATTTTGATGCTTTCTTCATGTTTAGATTTTACTGATATTTAAAAATGACCCACAGACTGCACTGAGCAAGAAAAAGGACCTTGTGTGGCCCCTTAGCCACCAGTTGCCCACCCTTTGTCTGCTTCATTACCAAATGTGATTCATATGAAATGAGTAAATTCTAATTTTTGTCACCCTTTTCATGACAGAAACTGCTGGAGGAGATTGAGGGCAACAAGGACAAAGTGGATGAGTGTCAAAAATATGCCAAAGCTTACATTGACTCCATCAAGGTGGGCAGTGAATAAAGCTTCTCTGCATTTGATTTTCCTAGCATTGATAACCAGCACAGCTAACGTCTGGAGATGATTTTTCTTTCTAAATAGGACTATGAACTCCAGCTGGTTGCCTACAAAGCCCAGGTGGAGCCTCTTGCTTCTCCGCTGAAGAAAACCAAACTGGATTCTGCTTCTGACAACATCATTCAGGAGGTGGTTTTCTCAGACTCCTATGGGATACTGTTTGTAGGAGACAGAAGAGAATGTATTTTAGAGATGCACAATATTAATGGTATGATATCAGTATTGGTTAAATTAAGTGCTTTAATGTTAAGCGTATGAGAAGATCCATTTTTAATTAATGAGACTTTAAGCTCAGTGTTTATCAGGGATGGGATGAAATATCGTTTGGCAATATATGAAGAAACACACCGAGTTTGAAAAAAATGGATCGTGAAATAAAGACGTCCCATCCGGTAAAAGTGCATGTGACCAGAAATGACGGCAACGAACATTAGCACCAACTACCTTGCCTCCAAAAAGCGGAATGATGGAGTCGAATGAGGTCGAAATTGAGGATGCTCCGCCTGGATACAAGTCATCTGTCTGGCAGTATTTTGGCTTTCTCATTAAAAAAGACAAAGACGGTGAAAAAGAGCCTACCAGTCGTTAGCATACACTCTCTCTAACCTCTCTAGGGTTAGAGAGAGTGTTATTGTTTGTGTTTGGCCTGTTAGGCCTTGTGTTTTCCTGTGTGCAACTCAAACAAAAACAAATAAGTTGTAATTACACAGTAATATTTTTTACAATAGTGACTTTTTTTATAATCTTTGAATTTATCTGTAACAGTATCAACTAAAGTAAGTGTGGAAAAATCACTGTATCTTTGTCTGAAATTTTATATTGTGCATCCCTAAATATTTAATAGACACTACCATTGTAAAGAATGATTGTTTTTTACATTGATTTCCCTGTGATATTTTTCAGAGGCTGTAAAATTAACATGTGAAGTGTTCTTTGTTTCTTCCTACATTAGTATGTAACACTGAGGACCAGGTACAGTGAGCTGATGACTCTGACTAGTCAGTACATCAAGTTCATCACCGACACGCAGCGCCGCTTGGACGACGAGGAGGTGCGTGACAACTGGCCCAGGATCCCAAACAAACTAAACCCTAACATGAGCCTAACCACTAAACGACTAAATAATCAAACAAACAAACAAAACAAACCGGAAACCGCCGATGATCTGAATACATGCATGCACCGACTCCTCTCTCGCACCTGCACCAACACACCAATCACATTAATGTACGGGCAACAAAAGCTCCTCTGCACAGGTTACACGTGAAACATTGGCATGCTGTAGCTGATATGCTCTGAGTAGCAGTAATATGCAGACAAAGAAATTGAACAAGATGGAAAAGTCATCACAAACACAAATGATGCATGAGGTTTGAGTGTGTACATTCAAGTGAAGATGAAATAATAAGCCACATAAGAGCCTTAACTCCTAGTTTCCTATAAGATTAGGCTGTGTTTGTATTAGCCAACCATTCTCCATTCATCATGTCCTATTTGCCAAGGTAGAGTTACAGCGAGGGGTTCTTTCTTTCACTTCTCCTATCCTTTTCTTCCTTATCTTTCTGGCCACTTGAGATTAAAACCACAGTTTGTGAGGTTCACTCAAGGTCTTCAGCTCTCCTTTTCCACCAAATTAACACAGGTTTAAGGTTTATTTTTTATTTTCTAACCCCTTAATGTTTTTCTGTTTGTTTCTTTGCTTCTCCTAACTGCTTGCCAGTGCTTTGCCATGATGAATGCTTCACTTGTTTGAGCATTAAAAAGGTAAATAATTCACATTGTGTGATCTTCATCCTCTCTTTTGTAAACTTTGTTCCTTTATCAAGCATATTTCTGCTCTCCATGTCATAGCTCATCTTTCTTTTGCTTTCACTGCAGGCCTTTGTAGATCTATTCTGTCTCCCATGTAGTTAGCAGCCTAACCTTTTCCATGAGCTTCTATGCCTTAATAAACTGGTTTCAAATTCTTTAGTGCCATCATCTGAGCCTTTCATTGTTCACTCTTTCTTCTTTTCCATTTCATTATGTGGCAAATAGTGATTTAAAGAACCCCCAGTGCATGGGTTGAAGTAATACTGAATTATAGTGAGTGCTGTGATTAATATCAAACAGCTTGAACCAATGAATCATTGTCTTAAAAAAGATTAGTTCAATAAACATCCCTACTCTTAAATTAAGTCAACCATGTTACAATTCAAGACTTTAAATGTCTGTGGTATAATCTTAAACAAAAGCAACTAAGGCTTTAGTGTATTAAAATACTGACAATCAAAATAGTTGTATGGGCTGAGCTATTAGTACGATTATAAGCGTTAATACTTTAATAATATGAAGAATAAATTCCAAGGTAAACATATTACAATTTTGAAGTCCATTTTATTAATTGAAATTGTAGTTTGATACATGATGTTATTATGAAGCAAGATGCTACTCATCTTAGTGTCACCTTGCTTTCACAGAAATTGAAAATAAGAACAACACTACACCTTTAAATGTATTTTATTTCTTAAAAAGAACTCTAGAAATCTCAGTAGATAAACAAGAGTAATCTGTTCAGTGCATTTGTTTCAATTGAAAAGGAAAATTGCCCATAATGATTTTGATCAGCTCTTCCTCTACAAGAGGAGAACCGACAGGGTTGCACGGCTGTACACTGGGGCCAAGAGTTCAGTGGAACAAATTGAGTTTTTTGATGAAACAAATGAAACAGCTCTGGGATGTTTGTTCATCGTATTGAACACATTCTCAATGCCAAAGTTTTTTTTTACCTGCAAGCCCCTGTGTTTTGGTTCAGTTCTAAGTAGAAGAACACAAAGATTGTACTATGTGTTAAAGTCGCATCAAAACACAGGTGCTTGCTCATAGAGAAGGGAGTGCTGTAAATGTGTTTAGTTTCAGTGTAAAGTCACTCCATTGCTGTTTTTTTAGTTGGTTTTAAGTCTCACCTAAAATTCAGTAAATTACACAAACCTCTTAGCTCCATCTGCAAATATGTTTAGTCTTACATCTGTGCATGTTCCTATCTTACAGGGGGGATCAGATCAAAATCACTGTGGCAAATGTTTTCACCACAGGTATTAACTTCATTAAGCCTCACTTTAAAAGTATTATCGCATCCCTGTAAGCTAAAGCATTATTAATAAGTAGGTCTTACTTTTCACTCTAAGAAATAGCACAGTAGTTAAGAACTAATGATCTGGAGATAGTAAAATAATAAAACCCAGATAATGGAAAAACCTAATAGAAAGTACAAATTTATATATTCTGTCCCTCTGGGGGATCGTTGTGTATTTCCTGATGTGAAAGCCAATACATGCAAAGACTATTAAAGCACTTTTTTGTGCAAAACTAGTTTAGATATTGTATCTAAAAGCCAGAGGTATAAAGTAAGACATCCATTTTTATAATGGTAGAAAAAATCGACATTGGCAATATTGACTTATAAACATTTCTGAGAACTGAAGCATTGGAAATTTTAAACTTAAATTTTTTTATTTATTCTGATCAACCAACAAAGCACAGTGACTGATGTCAAGGAAAGACTTTAAATATGTGGACAGCCCTAAAATGTATATATGTCATTTTAGTTATGGGTAATACTGAAATGAAGACTTTCATTTTTTGTTCACAATACCATAATAAAAATGACATATTAAAACCTAATTTTTAAGTTCAAGATACAAAATGATCATAATTTTGTTTTTGAAAGTTTACAGCTGCATCCGCATGCCATATGATTTTCTTGCTGTGTTGTGAAGTGAAATTTTGTTTCCATACATTAATCCATACATCTCCGTCATCCATTTTTTCTGTTTGATTTGTCTTGTCATGAATCGTTTTAATTGCATTGTGAATTTAACATCACTTAAATGAATGTGCATCTAATTTGCATCTAGTGATTGTTCTTTGACTTGATCTTTGAGCTAACTTTAACAATAACATTACCCAGGCAATACGGTACATTAAACTGCTCATACCTCAGTGTGATTAGGCTGTGAATACATCAGTGATTCCAGCTTTAATCCACACTGTTTTGAGACGGTTAATGTATAGTGTTACCTTTAACATGTCATGCTTGATTATAATCCTTTCTTTACCATTTGCTTCCACTAATGCAGAAAGCTGCAGAGAAACTCAAAGCAGAAGAGCAGAAAAAAATGGCCAAGATGCAGGCTGAGTTAGACAAACAAAAGCAGTTAGCTGAAGCTCACGCGAAGGCCATTGCAAAAGCTGAGAAAGAGGCAAAGGAGCTGAAACTCAGAATGCAGGAGGAGGTAAACAAGCGGGAAGTCGCTGCAGTGGATGCAGAAAAGCAAAAACAAAACATCCAGCTTGAACTGCATGAGCTCAAAAACCTGTCAGAGCAGCAAATCAAGGACAAAAGCCAACAGGTGGATGAAGCACTCCAAAGCAGGACCAAGATCGAGGAGGAAATCCGCCTCATTAAGCTCCAACTTGAGACAACAGTAAAGCAAAAAGGTACTGCTGAAAACGAGCTTAAACAACTTCGTGACAGAGCAGCTGAAGCTGAAAAACTTCGCAAGACAGCCCAGGATGAAGCCGAGAAGCTCCGCAGACAAGTCAACGAGGAGACACAGAAAAAACGCATTGCAGAGGAGGAACTCAAGGTCAAAGCCGAGGCTGAGAGGGAAGCGGCAAAGCAAAAACAAAAGGCCCTTGAAGACCTGGAAAATCTCAGGATGCAGGCTGAGGAGGCTGAACGGCAAGTGAAGCAGGCAGAAATCGAAAAGGACAGACAGATCAAAGTTGCTCAATCTGCAGCCCAGAAGAGTGCTGCAGCTGAACTCCAGAACAGACACCTGTCGTTTGTGGAGAAGACCTCAAAGCTGGAGGAATCCCTCAAGCAGGAGCACGGCACCGTCCTCCAGCTGCAGCAAGAAGCAGAGCGACTCAGGAAACAGCAGGAAGATGCTGAAAATGCCCGAGAAGACGCAGAACGAGAGCTGGAGAAATGGAGGCAAAAAGCCAATGAGGCCCTCCGCTTGAGACTCCAGGCTGAGGAAGAAGCTCACAAGAAGAGCCTTGCTCAAGAAGATGCTGAAAAACAAAAAGAGGAGGCAGAGCGGGAGGCTAAAAAGAGAGCAAAAGCTGAAGACTCTGCCTTGAAGCAAAAAGACATGGCAGAGAAAGAGCTTGAAAGGCAGAGGAAGTTAGCCGAGAGCACAGCTCAGCAGAAACTCACGGCAGAACAGGAGCTGATCCGTCTCCGGGCAGATTTCGACAATGCAGAACAGCAGAGGTCACTCCTTGAGGATGAACTTTATCGCCTTAAGAATGAAGTTGTCGCAGCTCAGCAAGACAAGAAACATCTGGAGGATGAACTAGCCAAAGTGAGGAGCGAAATGGACGTACTTGTTCAGCTTAAGACCAAAGCAGAAAAGGAGACCATGTCCAACACGGAAAAAAGCAAACAGCTCCTTGAGGCTGAAGCCACCAAGATGAGAGACCTCGCTGAAGAAGCAGGCAAACTCAGAGCCATTGCAGAAGAGGCCAAGCACCAGAGACAAGTTGCTGAGGAGGAGGCAGCTCGCCAGAGATCAGAAGCTGAGAGAATCCTGAAGGAGAAGCTTGCTGCAATAAGTGATGCCACTAGATTGAAAACAGAGGCAGAAATCGCCCTGAAGGAGAAGGAGGCAGAAAATGAGCGACTCCGGCGCCAAGCTGAAGATGAAGCCTACCAGAGGAAGGCTCTAGAAGACCAGGCCAACCAGCACAAACAGGAGATTGAGGAGAAGATAGTCCAGTTGAAAAAGTCATCCGAGGCTGAAATGGAGAGGCAAAAGGCAATAGTGGATGACACACTCAAACAAAGGAGAGTCGTTGAAGAGGAGATCAGAATCCTGAAGCTCAATTTCGAAAAGGCATCTTCTGGAAAACTCGACCTGGAACTGGAGCTTAACAAACTCAAGAACATCGCCGAAGAGACCCAACAGAGCAAACTGAGAGCTGAGGAGGAAGCGGAGAAACTCAGGAAGCTTGCCCTCGAGGAGGAGAAGAGGAGGCGAGAAGCTGAGGAAAAGGTTAAGAAGATCGCAGCTGCCGAGGAAGAAGCAGCCAGACAACGCAAGGCGGCTCAGGATGAGCTGGATCGCTTGAAAAAGAAGGCTGAAGAAGCCCGGAAGCAGAAAGAAGAGGCCGACAAGGAGGCTGAGAAGCAGATTGTCGCGGCCCAGCAAGCAGCACTAAAATGTAATGCAGCTGAGCAGCAAGTCCAAAGCGTCCTCGCCCAACAAAAAGAAGACACCATGATGCAGAAGAAGCTTAAAGAAGAGTACGAGAAAGCCAAAAAGCTCGCTAAAGAAGCTGAAGCTGCTAAAGAGAAAGCAGAAAGGGAAGCAGCTCTACTTCGCCACCAAGCAGAGGATGCAGAGCGGCAAAAGGCGGCTGCAGAACAAGAAGCTGCAAACCAAGCCAAAGCACAGGAGGATGCTGAAAGGCTAAGGAAAGAGGCTGAATTTGAAGCTGCCAAACGAGCACAAGCAGAAGCTGCAGCACTCAAACAGAAGCAACAAGCTGACACTGAAATGGCAAAACACAAAAAACTGGCAGAGCAAACTTTGAAGCAAAAGTTCCAAGTGGAGCAAGAGCTCACAAAGGTTAAATTAAAGCTGGATGAGACAGATAAGCAGAAATCTCTTCTGGATGACGAGCTACAGCGCCTGAAGGATGAAGTTGATGACGCCGTCAAACAAAGAGCCCAGGTCGAGGAGGAGCTTTTCAAAGTGAGGGTGCAAATGGAGGAACTCCTCAAACTGAAAATCAAAATGGAGGAAGAGAATCAGCGCCTCATCAAGAAAGACAAAGACAACACACAGAAGTTCCTTGCAAAGGAGGCAGACAACATGAAAAAGCTTGCCGAAGACGCAGCCAGGCTCAGTGTGGAGGCCCAAGAGGCTGCACGCTTGAGGCAGATTGCAGAGGATGACCTGAATCAGCAACGAGCTCTTGCAGATAAAATGCTCAAAGAGAAAATGCAGGCCATACAGGAGGCATCTAAACTTCGAGCTGAGGCAGAGTTGCTCCACAAGCAGAAGGAACTGGCTCAGGAGCAGGCTCAGAAGCTTCTGGAGGATAAACAGCTCATGCAGCAACGTCTTGAGGAGGAAACTGAGGAATACCAAAAGTCACTTGAAGCAGAAAGGAAACGTCAGTTGGAGATCATAGCAGAAGCAGAAAAACTCAAACTCCAAGTCTCTCAGCTCAGCGAAGCTCAGGCCAAAGCTGAAGAGGAAGCTAAAAAGTTCAAGAAACAAGCTGATAACATCGCCTCTCGTCTCCATGAGACCGAAATAGCCACCAAAGAAAGAATGACGGTAGTGGAAAAACTGGAAGTCGACCGCTTGAATTCCAGCAAAGAGGCTGATGGTTTACGCAGAGCTATTGCAGACCTAGAAATGGAGAAGGCTAGACTGAAAAAGGACGCTGAAGAACTGCAAAATAAGTCTAAAGAGGTATTGTGTCAAAGATGACATAACAGAGCAGCTTATGTCATTGTTCAAACTTTCTGAAAAACTAACCCACCTCTTTCTCAATTTCCTCTGTCTCTTATCCGAACGTACTAATCATGAATCCATATCTTTGATTTCAAATGATCAATGTATGATTTAGATTGATTCTTTTACAGTGCACTGTGCTCATGCAGATCGCATCCTGAATGCCCCCTCATATCCTGGAATGTTTCTTTATTTTAAAGACATGCTTCTTACTTTCTGCAGTTTTAAAGTTTCTTATCAGGTTCAAAGTAAATTATACTTCATCATTAATAGTTCAACTTTTGATAGATTTAAATTAAAAAAATATATAAGGCAGTATATAACTTGTGTCAGTCAAATGCTGTAAAGATTGGTGCATGTAAGATTTTGATCCTGAACATACCAAAATACTTAGCATCTGAATGTAAAACACACATTCAAACACAATCATCAGTGTTACAGAAGGTACATATCTATCATTGTAAGGTCTTTCAATGATCGGTTTTTAAAATGAATGTAGACATTCTCCACAAAATAGGCCTTCATTTAGGGCCAACATACATACATACACACTACTGAACTAATTATCAGTATGAGAGAGCATTTCCCAGATATAATAGACATGTTTAACGGTCTTAATACCAATTGAACCCGTCCACCCTCCATACAGCATGAACATGAAATGCACTTGTGTTAATCAGTGACACAAATGGCATGCAACCGCCAGTACCTTATTCCTGACACGTGTGTTGACATGACCCACCTTCTTCACTGTTTGCCAATTTACAATGAACTTTATGAGCAGCATTGTCGGCTTGTTTTTAATGGGAACTATAAGAGTGGAATAAATTAAGTCAGGGCCAGCTTACAGTTTCCCTTTAGAGGCTTACTGAGGTCTATAAAGATTCTACATAGTCTCAAACTCATGTTAAAATAATCACTATACCCTATTTACCTGCTTATGTATTTACATTTATAACACCATAATTGCTAGCCTTTAATAGCTAATAAAGTGGTGCAGAGATAATGTACTTTTGTAGGCTAGCACTGACATTAGCAGTAGTTCCCTAAGGGCATTTTTTAAATTATTATTGCTGATGGAACGCTGTATTGGGAAAAAGATTATAAACCTTAGATGCTTCATGTATTATGAATATCTTAACAAACGCTTCTAATTTTCATAATTTAGAAGTATAAATGTAATTTGCAAGTAGTAAAAGGCAAAAGACAGATCACTGTGGAACTAAAGCACAGCTGGTCAACTTCAAAGTTGCCACTTCTAAGTTTGATTTTTTTTTTTTTTTGCTTTTTGTCCAGGGACCTGAGCAAGTAAATTCTTGTGGAACTAACAGTTACATGCATAATATCATGCTTTAAAGACGATTAAAACTGAAGACATTCGAGATCCACCGCCAATTCTTCAGTCCTAAATAGCACTTAGTGACCATCCTTTTCACAAAATGCCCTTATGTTTTTAAACATTAGCAAGCTAAGAAAAATTGCTGAAATCTTTTATACTTGTGTTCATCATGAACCTTATTTCAAGCATACATTTAAAAAAATAATTGATTTTGAGAAGAGGAAATCAAAAGTGCTAAATGGTAATTCCATTCTGTGTTCTAGGACTCATTGCAAATAACGGAACGGTTTACAGAGATGCAAAAATAGCTAGCGTTAGTCCATCTAACATAAACAGATGTATAGGTCTAAGTTTTGTTTACCCTGGCGTACTTACCTTTCATCATAGGTTGAATGGCTGCCATCAGATACTGTCACCTTTTGTTGCATAGCCATTTCCATGAATTGATCAGTGTTCCTTGTTTAAATTTATTGGATACATGAGTGGCTCCCAATAACTTTCTGTCATGCCCCCCCTTCAAGTTTTTTTTTCTTTTGTGCCCACCGTCTGTCCATAGAGTCACTTGAAGGGGAAAGTGAAGATTTTTCGAAGTAAGCTCCTTAAAAAACACTGGAAATGTTATTCCTGTCGATTATTTCTCATTTTAAATAACCATTTGGTTTGGTATTAGATATATATCCTTTGAAAGCCTGATTGGTCACCTTTACAACAGAATACAACTTGTAAGGATTGCGTGTTCCTGGACTGGGCAACACATCTAAATGTTTGGTAAGGGCCCCTATGAATGTGCCAAAATCCCCTATCACTGAAAGTGTTACGGTATATAGAGTGTCCGAATTTTTTTGCCCTGCTACCATTTCCAAACTGAGGTTCAAGCTCTGTGAGATTTTGAAGTCAAAGACAGACTGCCAAGTGTCCAGTTAACACCCTAATCAGACTAGTTTCTTACTCCTGCTTCACTGAGCAGTCATGAACGGTCTTTAAGGGAATAGAGGACTTTGGCACTTTTTTGCACACAACCCACATGTTCAACTGTGTTGCTCATCCTTCAGTCTTAACAAGATGTACCTCATTGTAAACTGGAGAAACAATAGACCTTAATAACATTTCCAAACTTTTTTAGGAGTACATATCCAAGCGTATGGACACCCTTGTCCATCAACTGTTTGTTCAAAAATTCAGACATTAATAGTATTTAATTTCCCTATAAAACCCACACATGAATTATAAGTCATACTCTAACCTCCATCCTTTGTTAAGAAGATACAATTATTGAAGTGGCAACTATCTACTTATGTCTTAGAAGACTCAAGGAAAAGATCTAAAATTAACGACGAAATAACATTTTTCCCAAGCAAGTCACACCCCGTTGTTTGAGAACCACTTACATGCACAAGGACAATTGAGTTGTCTCAGAGAGTCTTGACCTTGGCTTTATCTAATTGTGCAAGAACGGGTACTGAGTGACTAATAAGTGAGAACAGCACTCGATAATTTTCAAAAAGGGTTTCTGATAGACTGGAAGCATTACTGAAGGTACTTTGAGAAGTTGTTGCCATTGCCGACCAAACTAGCTAAGATAGCAGAGTGGTTAGTAAGACTATTAGCTTGTTCTGAAAGCAATAGGGCTGTAAACAGACACAAGTGGTTAGTTGGAGTTTTCAAGGAGTAACATCAACATAACTGTTGTTAAAATTCGTAACGCTTTTGACCAGGACTCACACGAAAATAGAGTATAGACACCTACTTGCTACCAAACTTTTTTCTGTGAGGCAACCCCCTCCCTGCACCAAACACCTTAATACATACACCCATAAAATTATAAAAAATGTCAGTTATGCTCTTTGCTCACTTTTTAAAATTTATATCAAACATTATCTGCACAGGAATGCAGAACAGCAGCTTGAAGTATGGCAATTTATTGTAAGTGCCTCAAAATGTACATTGGTGTTACATCATAAATATTTGTATTGTAGACTAGTTGTGTCCCTAACTCTGAGACCATGGGCCCCACTTTCTCAAGTATCAACCTTGAGTGCATGTTGGCATTGGAAATGGGCTACAATTAAGTTCGACATATATTTATAACCTTTTCCCAAAGGCATTAGCATTTTGTTTGGGTGAGACCCTTTAAGACTTTTTGTTTCCACAATATTTAGCCGTTCTCTCAACTTTTTAGTTGATACAAATCTTTTCCTTGGTCAGCCATCAGCATCAGATAATTAAAAGAATAATTCAACTAAACTAATAAAATTGCTCTCCATTAAACAGGAAAAAGGCAGCAAAATTATTGTCACAACTCCAAAATTGATCATATTTAACATCAGTTTTTCATAACTGCAGTGGTCAGTGTGAGTAAATACCTTTTACACTTAAAGACATCCCAACTGTATTTTATTAAGTTCAGTTGGTAGACAGGTGTGCATCTTGATGAACACTTTAAACACGTGATAAATCAGATGGGTTCATAATTTGGATATTTTTTAATTTTTATTGTGGTAATATTTGTACACCTCAGTAGCAGGGCACGACTTCACTCAAATGTTAAAGAATGATAATGCCACTATTTGTCTTATGAAACTCCATTCATGTAAATTCCATTGTATTTTTTCCAAAGGCTATGGATATATAATAATATAACTGTAACATATGTATAATCCTAGATAATAAAAAATGGCCCCCTGTCATTGTTTGCTACCCCAAATAACTATTACAGGCATCAAGAGAAACAAGATATGTGTATGATATAGCACTAAATATACAAAAGTATATCTTTATTAACTTAGCTACTTTTTTCACTTTTTATTTATGTTTATTTATTTAACTGAAAAACTTGTGATCAAGAATCACTTTCAGTAGTTCCCTGGCCAAGACAAAATAACAGCACAGACACCTGCATTCATTCATTTATTTAAAATGCTCTTAAAAAAGCAAAAGTTATTTAAAATTATTACACTGAGGGATTATTTCAACATGCATAAGCAGAGTGCATTGTATGTGTTGTAATTATTAAATAGAGCTGCACTTTATTTTAAAAAATCATTGTTGTATAGCAAGGAAAGTGCAGAAGAAATTGACCTCACCAATCCACCCATGCTGACTTGTGTTTTTTTACTATTTCCTTCCAGATGGCTGATGCACAGCAGAAACAAATAGAGCATGAGAAGGCCCTCCTGCAACAGACCTTCTTGTCAGAGAAAGAGATGCTGTTGAAGAAGGAGAAACTAATCGAAGATGAGAAAAAGAGGCTGGAGAGCCAGTTTGAAGAGGAACTCAAAAGGGCCCAAGCCCTACAAGATGAACAAGAGCGCCAGAGAAAGCAGATGGAGGAGGAGAAGAAGAAACTCCAGGCTACCATGGATGCTGCCCTCAACAAACAAAAGGAGGCTGAAAAGGAGATGCTCAACAAGCAGAAAGAAATGCAAGAGCTGGAGAGGAAGAGGCTAGAGCATGAGAGGATCCTTGCAGAGGAGAACCAGAAATTACGTGAGCAGCTCCAACAGCTTGAGGAAGCTAAGCGTGACCAAAACACCAACATTCCAGACAAAGAACTCATCACGGTTACAACAGTTACAACAACAAAGTCTGTTTACAATGGCCAAAGTGCAGGTGATGCGGTGGATGCAGAGAAACCAGACCCCTTATCGTTTGATGGCATCCGTGAGAAGGTACCTGCAAGTAGACTTCATGAACTTGGTCTTCTACCAAAGAAAGATTTTGACAAGCTGAAAAATGGCAAGACCACTGTTCAGCAGCTTGGAGAGGCTGAAAATCTTAGAAGAACTCTCAAAGGGAAAAACTGCATTGCAGGTGTTTTGACGCCATCCAAACAAAAAATGTCAATCTACCAAGCCTCAAAAGAAAAGAAGATTACCCCAGGAACAGCACAAATCTTACTTGAAGCACAGGCTGCAACAGGTTATATTATTGACCCAATAAAGAACCAGAAACTTACTGTAAATGAGGCTGTCAAAGAAGGTGTGATTGGCCCTGAACTGCACAACAAAATGCTTCTAGCTGAGAGGGCAGTCATAGGCTACAAAGATCCATACACTGGTGGGAAGATCTCTGTCTGTGAAGCTATGAAGAAGGGTCTGATCGAGCATGATCACGCTATCAGAATCCTTGAGGCACAGCTTGCAACTGGCGGCATTGTCGACCCAATCAATAGCCATCGGGTACCCAATGAAGTAGCCTATAAACAGGGTCAATATGATGCTGAAATGAACAAGATTATGGAGAAACCTACAGATGATAATAAGGGATACTTTGACCCTAGCACTCAGGAACCTTTAACATACTCTGAGCTGATGGCAAGATGCACAACTGACCCTGACACCAATCTTCCACTCCTGCCAATCACAGACAAAGCCGCCCAGTGCTCAAGCATGTACACTGAGGAGGAGACAAAGGATGTGTTCAGCAAAACTACTGTATCTGTGCCATTTGGAAGGTTTAAGGGAAAGAATGTCACCATTTGGGAAATTATCAACTCTGAGTACTTTACCGAAGACCAAAAGAAGGATCTTCTCCGTCAGTACAAGACAGGCAAAATCACAATTGAAAAGATCATTAAGATTGTCATTACCGTGGCAGAGGAAAAAGAGAAGAAGAATGAAATAGCCTTTGAAGGTCTCAGGGCACCTGTCCCAGCTGCTGAGCTCCTGGAGTCCAAGATTATTGACAAGGACCTGTACAATAAACTGCACAAAGGAAATGCAACCGTCAAAGAGGTGTCTGAAATGGAGCCTGTCAACAAGGCACTAAAGGGTACAAATGGCATCGCTGGTGTTGTTATTGACTCATCCAAGGAGACAATGTCTTTCTACCAAGCAATGAAGAAAGACATGATGAGGCCAGGACCTGCTTTGAATATGCTTGAAGCCCAAGCAGGAACAGGCTATGTGGTTGACCCTGTTAACAACAAGAAGTACACTGTTGACGAAGCTGTCAAAGCAGGCATTGTTGGTCCTGAGCTGCATGAGAAACTCCTGTCTGCTGAAAGAGCTGTCACTGGCTACAAAGATCCCTACACAGGAAAAACTGTCTCTCTGTTCCAGGCAATGCAAAAGGATCTTATTCCAAAAGAGCAAGGAATCAGGCTGCTTGACGCTCAAACAACCACTGGCGGCATTATTGATCCTGTGAAGAGCCTCCGCATTCCTCATGATGTGGCATGCAAGAGGAATTACTTTGATGATGAAATGAAACAGAAGCTCAGCAATCCAACAAAGGAAACTAAATGTTTCTATGACCCCAACAAGAAAGAAAATGTCACATACTCTGAACTATTCAAGAGATGTGTTACTGACAAGAAAACAGGTCTCCCACTGCTGCCTCTTTCTGATGAAGCAATCAATGCAAAGGAAGAGTTAGCTTTCACTGAAGCCCAGACCAAAGAGGCAATGACTCAGGCAACTGTTGAGCTTGATTCTGGACCATTTAAGGGCCGGAAGATGACCCTCTGGGAAATCCTCAACTCAGATTATCTCACTGAGGAGCAGAGACTCGACCTGCTGAGACAATTCAGGTCAGGGAGGATAACAATTGAAAAATTAATCAAGATCATTATCACTGTTGTAAATGAGAAAGAGGCCAAGAAACAAGAACAGTCAAGCTTCAAGGGTCTCAGATCTCCTGTCCCAGCTAGCGCTCTGTATGACTCCAAAATCATTGACAAGCCAACTTATGATCTTCTCCAACAAGGCAAAACAACGCCCCAAAAAGTCAGCGAGAATCCCAACATCAATAAGTACCTGCAAGGCTCTGATAGCATTGCTGGCATCTACCTTGAGCCCACAAAAGAAACAGTGAGCGTCTATCAAGCTATGAAGAAAAAGCTCCTCAGACACAACACAGGCTTGTCTCTTCTTGAGGCCCAGGCTGCCACTGGTTTCATGGTAGATCCAGTGAAGAACCAATGTGTGTCAGTAGATGATGCAGTAAAGTCAGGTCTTGTTGGCCCAGAGCTGCATGAAAAACTCCTCTCTGCAGAAAAGGCTGTCACTGGCTATAAAGACCCATTCACAGGCCATAAAATTTCCCTCTATGAAGCAATGCAAAAGGATCTCATCTTGAAAGAGCATGCCACACCACTGTTAGAGGCGCAGATGGTCAGTGGAGGAATCATTGATCCAGTAAATAGCCACCGTGTCCCAGCTGATGTAGCATACCAGAAGAGGATTTTCTCCAAAGACATGGCCAAAACCCTATCTGAACCATGTGAAGAAAACAAGGCCTTCTCAGATCCAGAGTCTGACGAGAATGTTACCTACAAACAGCTTAAAGACAAGTGCCAAAGAGATCCAAACACAGGCCTCTACATTCTTTCCCTCTCAAAGCCTCAGTCTCCAACAGTCGTTGAGAAGACTTACCTCTACACAGAGGAGCAAACTCAGAGCGATCTCACCAACACCCAGATTGACATTCCAATTGAGGGTCTTGCTGACCAACCAATGAACCTCTGGGATATCATGAACTCAAACTTGCTTCCAGAGCAGGAGAGGCAGAAACTCATGGACGAATATCGCTCCGGTAAAATCACCAAAGAAAGGATGATAATCATCATTATTGAGATCATGGAGCAGAGAGAGATCATCAAAAATGAAAGCCCTCTGTCATATCAAACTATCAGAAGGAGGATTACCATTGAGGAGCTCTACAATGCCCGCATCATTGATTTGGAGACATACAACCTCCTCAAACAGGGCAAGAGGGACATCCGTGACATTATGGAGATGACCAGTGTGAAACAGTACCTCTATGGCACAGGCTGTGTTGCTGGGGTCGCAACTGATGCAAGCTCCAAGATAAGCATATACCAAGCAATGAAGAGAGGTTTCATTAAACCAGAACTTGCCATTAGCCTCTTAGAAGCTCAAGCTGCCACAGGTTTCATTGTTGATCCAGTTAGAAATGAAACACTCACTGTTGATGAAGCTGTCCGTAAGGGTGTTGTTGGCCCTGAGATCCATGACAAGCTTCTCTCAGCTGAGAGAGCAGTCACGGGATACAAAGACCCATACAGTGGGAAAATCATCTCTCTGTTCCAGGCCATGAAAAAGGATCTTGTTCCAGAGGATTATGCTCTGAAAATGTTGGAGGCACAAACAGCCGCTGGTGGTATCATTGATCCTGAATTCCAGTTCCATTTGCCAGCAGATGTTGCCATGCAAAGAGGTTATATCAACAAAGAAACAAATGAGAGGCTGACTGATGAGGTCCAGGGTTTTGTTGACCCTGTCACTGAGGAGAAACTGTCCTACGCACAGCTTCTCAAAAGATGTAAGCTTGAAGGTGGACTGCGTCTTCTCTCCCTGGGAGACAAGAGGCTGATGTTCAAGGGTCTGAGGAAACAGATCACAATGGAGGAGCTGCTCCGCTCACAGATTATTGATCAGAAGACTGTCACTGAACTGAATGAAGGTCTAGTTACTGTTGAGGAGGTTAGCAACCGACTATCAAGATACCTTGAAGGCACAAGCTGTATTGCTGGTGTAATCCTAGAGTCCTCAAAGGAACGGTTCTCAATTTACCAGGCAATGAAAAAGAACATGATCAGGCCAGGAACAGCTTTTGAACTTCTTGAGGCCCAGGCATCCACAGGGTATGTTATTGACCCAATCAAGAACCTCAAACTGACTGTCAATGAAGCAGTGAAGATGGGAATTGTGGGACCAGAATTCAAAGACAAGCTCCTTTCTGCTGAACGTGCAGTGACAGGATACAGAGATCCTTACTCAGGCAAAACAATCTCCCTGTTCCAAGCCATGAAAAAGGGTCTCATTCTGAAAGACCATGGTATCCGACTGCTAGAGGCCCAGATTGCAACAGGCGGTATCATTGACCCAGAGGAAAGTCACCGTCTCCCAGTGGAGGTGGCCTACAAACGTGGCTTCTTTGATGAGGAAATGAACGAGATCCTGACAGATCCATCTGATGACACCAAAGGCTTCTTTGATCCCAACACAGAAGAAAATCTAACCTATCTTCAGCTTATGGATAGGTGCATTACTGATCCTGAGACTGGCCTGGTGCTTCTGCTCCTAAAAGAAAAGAAACGAGAAAGAAAGACCTCCTCCAAATCCTCTGTTCGTAAACGCAGAGTTGTTATTGTAGATCCAGAAACAGGCAAAGAGATGACTGTGTATGAGGCCTACAGAAAGGGACTTATTGACCATCAGACCTACCTGGAGCTTGCTGAGCAGGAGTGTGAATGGGAAGAGATCACAATGACCTCTTCTGATGGCACTGTCAAATCCATCATCATTGACAGACGGTCAGGAAGGCAGTATGATGTGGATGATGCTCTTGCCCGTGGCCTCATTGACCAGAAGGCTCTTGATACATACCGGTCTGGAAACTTGGCCATCACAGAATTTGCTGATATGCTTTCTGGAAACATGGGAGGCTTCCGCTCACGCTCATCCTCCTTTGGCTCCACCACTGGTTCCACCTACTCCTCTCCAATGAGCCCCATACCCTCCGTCAAACCACCTGCAGTTGTATTCAATGATCCAACTGAGGTGACATGTCCCATAGCTGGAATCTTGGACATTGACACCCTGGAGAAGGTGTCCATCACTGAGGCCATACACAGAAACCTGGTAGACAATATCACAGGCCAAAGACTTTTAGAAGCCCAAGCTTGCACAGGGGGAATAATTGACCCTGCTACTGGGGAAAAACTCCCAGTCTCTGAAGCTACAGAAAAAGGACTAGTGGATAAATCCATGGTTGATCGCCTTAACCTGGCTCAAAAGGCATTCAATGGATTTGAAGACCCTAAAACCAAAGTAAAGATGTCTGCATCCCAAGCTCTAAAGAAGGGCTGGTTGTACTATGAAGCTGGGCAACGCTTCCTTGAGGTCCAATATCTAACTGGTGGACTTATTGAGCCTGAAGTAGAAGACAGAGTGTCTCTGGATGAATCCATCAGAAAAGGCACAATTGATGCTCGAACTGCCCAGAAACTAAGAGATGTCACATCTTATTCAAAATACCTGACATGTCCAAAAACCAAACTCAAAATCTCCTTCAAGGATGCCATGGACAAAAGCATGATTGAAGAAGGAACCAGTCTGAGGCTTCTTGAGGCCTCTTCACAGTCTAGCAAAGGCGTCTACAGCCCCTACAACGCAAGTGGTCCCGGATCGGCCTATGGCTCTCGAACTGGCTCTAGGACTGGATCAAGGACAGGCTCCAGAAGAGGAAGCATTGATGCCGGTTCTGGATTCATGAGTTTCTCATCGTCTTCCTACACATCCTCTATGAGTGGCTACAGCCGCAGATTCTAGTTAGCTAGTTCTGTTTCTAACTTTTCACTCAAACCCTACAATATAAAGTTACATAAACAGAGAAATTATAATTTATTTATTCTGCCCTAAATATGGTCACACAGATTTACTTATCTTACTGACTTTTCACATTTGAATGACAACTTGTGCCTCAAATATGGAGACATAACAAGCATTCATAGTTATTAAAAATATTAATTTCATGAGTATTGATGGCCAAGTTCATATTCTACAAATCTATGCATGAATTTTTAAGTGACCTTACAGTTATCATTTCACTCTTGTGAAAAAGTTGTATACATGTGCCTTCTGAAACTAATATATAGTGTATGTATGTCAAACAGAAATATTTTTCCAGAATATTTTCTTTGACATTTGAAAATATTTGTCTATTTTTATTGTTAATGACAGTCCTACTTGATGAGAAACTGTTTATCAAGTTAACTCAGTATTTTTCACAGGTTAAAAAATACTAAGACACCTTCAAATCTCTGTTTTATGCAAAGACTATGGGCAGATTTTATTGTTTTTATGTTTAATGTCTCACTACATATCATACCCAAAAGAATGCACAAGTCAAACACTATAAAATGAGACACTACAGGAGTATAACACTGTAAAACAAGATCTAAAATAATGCAGATTGTTCTGTAATTAGTTTCATATCAGTTATATTAGTTGTTACAAACATTATTTAGTGGACTTATGCATCCTTTAACTTCATTAAGCCATTGTTCTACGCACTCCGAGTTTTGGACTCCTTATAATCACCATCTTTTAAGTGTCCCTTTTTAATCCCAAGATGATGTCAGTTGATCCTGATCTACCATTCAGACCTGCCTCCTGTTATTTTGGTTCTTGTAAGTTGATTTTTTTGTTTGTTTTTCCTTTTCCTTCCCTTCAATCATATTGATTTTTCCATTATTTAAGCAATTTTGCCCATTGCACTCAGCTGGAGAACTACTTTGGTTCAAGTAGTTCATGATTGCTCAATGAGATATCCATACTCTCTTGTGTTTGCAGCTGCCTCAGTCCCTCAGAATCCAACATATGAAGCACACAGATCTTCAGCTGGCTGGAGCAAACAACCCCTTCAGTTTGGATGGTTTTGAGGGTCCATGTTACCCTCCTCCAGTCACACAGGTACGGCTGAATCTTTATGAGTAGTTATTTATAGGCAAAAAAAAATAGTCCTGTTCTTCATTTATTTTTAAGTTTCTGTTTTTACTGCATGGCTTGGTTTATTTATCATTTCAATTCATAGTTTATTTTTCTTTTGTTCCTAGATCTGCCATGTCCTTTCTTCCATTGCACATCATATTTGAAGAAAACTGAGGCCGAGTCAAGCTGACACCATCTTGGGATACTTTTTTAGGGACACTCTTCATTCTTTAGATGTTTTCATGTATTTATTACTTAAATGCTAACTGTGCTATTTCTGTTCATGCATTTGAACTTTGTGAAAGAACACTCCCAAAGCATAACACAGATCTGTATGTGTTCATGTCATTGATGAATTCAATTGGGATTACAGATGCAAATACAGCATGTCTTTATAAAGTCCACTGAGTATATTTTTGTATTTCTCTGTAAATTCAGTCCAACCAAAGTGCCAATAAGAAACATTTGGTGTATTTGATACAGAAGCACATTAGCATGAATGTCTGTTTCTTGTCAGTTAACTCATTTCAGTTGACATTTTGTCACATATTTTCTTTTGCATTTAAGCTTTATTTGCTTAGTTATTTTTTTCCATTACAAGAGTTTCTGTTCTGTATCTCTAAAGTGTTTTACCTCTGTAAATCTTTTATTTTATTTTCAGTAAGGTTTTTTATTTGTTTTGCATGTTTTATTACATTTATAAAGGATATGTGGGAATTATGTACGTGTAAAATAACAGAAAACTACAGATGTCACTGTGCTGATTTTGAATTTCACGTCATATAGAAATCACAAACTAACTGGTTCGCTTTGCTCATGAGGCAAACTTTGCTTTGAATGATGTGGTGAGTGGATTCTGATGTACTTTCTGAAAATAACACTATGTTGTAAATAAATATGCTCTGAAGAGATCAGTGTGTCATTTATACATCAATATCAGTGAATCCAAAGCTAGTTTAGTTTGAAAAAATAATACTCAACAAATCTTAGTCAGGTTACATTCTAATAGAAAAATTAAAGGACATCACA
Source organism: Scarus forsteni (assembly GCA_036419115.1). Taxonomy (NCBI): domain Eukaryota; kingdom Metazoa; phylum Chordata; class Actinopteri; order Labriformes; family Labridae; genus Scarus; species Scarus forsteni. Next base: position 9,262,537 of record JAZDUH010000040.1, on the reverse strand, counting down.
TGATGCAAATTTTCCACTTCTTCATTAAATACAATGCTAAGGCAAGGCTGTATTTAAATAAATAAAAAGGAATTCTGCAAGAAAACATATGAGTGTGAATAGATATTTTATTATTCATGCAGTATAGCAGCTAAAGTACTGACATTATTGTTATATTACTTCTGTGACTACACAGTCCATACACTTAATATCACAATTACATTAACTTTTACAGTATTAAACAGGTGTGGAAAAGTAAACACTACGAACAGGAGTTTTTGGTGTGCTTGTAAATTTTAATTGTTAATTGTGAGTAAGTAGTATCAGTTTGCTTCAAGTAAGTTTAGGGGAAAGTATTCTATTTTTCCATGTGTTTGAATTAAATCTGATTACAAATTAAGTTTTTGGTATTCAAAACCTAAAACACAACACATAAATAGAAGGCAATAGGAAAGTGAAAACCGCCACCAAGGTAGCTGGATGTCACATCTAAAAGCAATAGTTTGATGATAAAGTTGCCATCATAATATGAGTCATGACCCTAAAAACCCACACCTCACGCTTGCAATTATGTTAACATCATTATTAGACAATAATTGAGCAAAACAATTGTTAGCTAATACCGTTCATCTGGATCCCCACCAAAATCTGTTGGGACATGACCAACATCTTAAAATTACAGCAACATCTGTCCAGTAGTTCTTTAGTAATCTTGCCAAAAAAAAAAAAGACAAACAAACGTATGCTGGCAAAAACATAACCTCCTTGGCCGTAGTGAATATCAACTCTACCACCCCTGGTTACAACCACGCACTTACTCCTCCATGGTTTTAAGCCTCAATAGATATTTACACACATACTACATGCACAAATGGAGATCAGCTCTCATCTGCTGCTGTAAGAATATAGGCTAAACATTGTGGCCATGGGGGCCAAGTGCTCATAGAAACGTAGAGAAGTTTAGGCAAAGACAAATTTAAAACAGCATTGCAGTGTGCGACCATTGTCACATACACATTTGAAAAAACAGAACTTGTCAAAGTCTTGTTTTGTCCTACTTGAGCACATCACATGGCCGAGCAGTTTCAAACTATTTCTGCCAAAGGCGCAGCTTAAATCAAGCCAAGATGTCAAGGGACACCATATTTATATCTGAGTAAAAGATCAAAATATATCTTCCGTTAAATACTTAAGTCCCTCATCAGTCTGTGCTTTTCTCCAAGTATCCAAAACTACATGATGAAATTTGACAACCAGCTGTATTACTCTTTAAATATTTATCCACAGATACAGATGACGATTTTCCAAGACTTTTTAAAAAACTTTAATTTCATGAATTCAGAATCAGAATCAGCTTTATTGACCAGGTATGTTAGACATACAAGGAATTCGGCGCAGGTTCACTACTCTCTCCAAGTACAGAGTAGATACACAGTGTAAGTCCTATACTGTAAACAAGACAAGAAACAGAAATCCAGAGGCAGGAATTGACTATTTAAATGAAGCTTAAAAATTAAGTTAGGATAAGAATAGAATAAAATCGAATATGTACAACGTACAATGGGGTATATACAATATGTACAATGTGCAAGGTTAAAACACAGGTCCATATTCATGGGTGGATGATATGCACAATGAATAATCATGTATAGGGTAGATAGACAGACTTTTTCAGTTCGGAGTCCATTATGGCAACAGCCTGGGGGAAGAAACTGTTCTTGTGCCTGGTGGTTTTAGCATACAGTGCTCTGTATCGCTTACCTAAAGGGAGCAGTCTGAACAGTTTGTGTCCGGGATGTGAGAGGGGTCTGCAGAGGTGTCATCTGCCTGTCTTCTGATTCTGGACCGGAATAAGTCCTGGATGGAGAGCAGTTTGGTCAATAGCAGCATGTTTGGTTCAATAACACATTTAAACTTGAAAGGCATGATTTTAAAATTGGTGAGTAATAATTTGGAGAGATCAAAAAAAAAGATCTCCATCAATAAATTCTGTTGACAGTAATACAGTGTTCTTCAGGCTTCAGATTTGAGGGTATCGAAATTTCAGCCTCAGAGAGATCGTAATGTAACTTAAATACAAATGAAGATGACTGAAATCTCTGCCATATCTTGTTGTTAAGATGCAATAATAACTTGTGGCTATGTACATTCCCAAGACACACCTAGACTTGTCTCAAGGCACACCAGGGTACCCCACCAGAACTAATGACCGCTATAAGGACAATATCCTTCTGTTGAGAATAAAGTAGTACTGCAACAAAATGCAGCAAAATAAAGTGTTTTGAATGTTTTCAGTGTATTGTACAATTTCCCTGATACTGTTATTACCAAAAATTCACTATGTTTCTCAGAGTTCATGGCCCCTAGAGGAGCATCTGTAGTCTATTTTACTAAAGCTTATTGCACTGGGACCAGTCTAGTATTGACATCGACCCCATACAATTTCACTTCAAAAATCTGGAATCATCCCTTTAATAAGCAATCACATGTAACTTAGCCTGTGACACATATCAGATGGTTTGAAAGAAGAGGGCCTTCTTTGAGAAAAAAAAAAATCTCAGGAAGTTATTGACATGTTTTTGCCATCATCAAGCACAACATAAAGTTTTATTTAAAATATTAACGGCCATGAATATTAATCACGTCATCTCAAATTTGCAGTCCCATTGCATTAGCTTGCAAAGAGGTTCCTGTTATAGGTACACCTTTTTGAGACGACCATTTTTTAGCACAATTTAACAAGTCAATCTTTTACTTTTTAACACCTCACAGGGATTGAAAAAAACTCTCATTACCTACTTGAAGAAGTTTCAAAATGGTAACTTGAGTGAAATTTTCTTGTGCTCTTTTCTCCTGCTGTCCAGTCTTCGAATATTTATGTTAATATAACTGTTTTGTATACAGGCCGAGAATAAGTTTGAGAGCTTTGAGAGATGATAGTAAACGACCACTAGAGGGCAGCGTTAGTGTGGCCCATACTTTATCTGAAGGGGGCCAGTATACAACAACAGTGCCATTCCACATGATCTCCATCCAACACAATACAATCTTTGTATCCTTTAATTATTACACATTAATCTGATCATTACTCAAGCAGATATATATCAAGGTTCTAAATTTGACTACATAAGTAGTTTCACACCTTTTCCATTTTCCCCAAAATCAATCAATAAATAGATCAGTCAATCAATCAATCTTTACTTTTATTGTGCCAATTCATAACAAGTGTAATCTCAAGGCACTTTTTAATAGGGCAGGCTGTAACCATACTCCTCATTTTGTAGATTCAACATTATCTATGAACATTAAATATATATACATATATATACATATATATGCACACACACACACACACACACACACACACACACACACACACACACACACACACACACACACACATACATATCACAGTAATTTCTTGTTTGAACTTGCAAACAAAATATTTCCATCAACATTAATATGTATAATATCTCATACATACAGCATTATAGTGTAGTATCCTGAATAGCATCTTCCTGTACAAGCTTTTCATGATTGTGCATCTACTTAGTGTGTCAAAGTTGAGTTCATCCTCAAATTGTAGGCCCCAACAGTATTATATACATAAACATATAATATGCATATACACAAATACACATATGAGAAATACACATCCAGAGATGAATCAATCAAGGCAGAAACATAAGGAAATAAAATAGAATTTATAATAGCGACAAACTTATTTACAACCAGATCATAAATCCATCCTCAACATATTTGCACAGCTCTGGCTATCATATGGCGATGTGTCCTTGGGCAAGACACTTAACCCCAAGTTGCTCCTACTGCTGGGTCAGTGGTGTATGGGCATGACAGGGCATGAATATGTTTGTTGATACTAATGGAGAACTAACAGAAACTCCAACCACCAGTTAGTGAAGGTGAGACTGAATGGGAAGATGTGTCCTGTGGTGTGAAGCTGCTTTGAGTAGCCAAAGATTAGAAAAGCACTATACAAGTCAATTTACCATTTTATTATTTTGCTGAATATAAATTTATCTAATGTTAGGCCCTTGAGATGTGGCATCTTGTTTTCAAAAGAGTCCACAAGTCTTTTGCTGTAAAGGTATTTATTATTGAAGGTATGACCAAACACAACCATGGATAGAGAGGTCATTCTAATATTAGCATTAGCATCTATGCTGACGACAAACTGGAGAGGATGGAGTTTCCTGCTATTCAAAGCTAAATGATGAATCTTTTAAAAAATATTTTTAAAAACTCCACTCCCCATGGCCACATATGTGCATAATTTAACCACACAGGTTCTTCATACCAGACTATTTTGCTTTTGTGCCAACATCAGCCACTGGTTCTGATGGAGGAGCCTGCCAACAACGGGGCACTCACCTCCCAGAATTCTTCACTCAGCTCCCTGGACTACTCTGATCTCAGCCTTTCCCTCCCGGCTCTTCCAGGATCGGAGTCTGGAGGCAGAGAGGTAAGAGAAGGGAGAATAGGGAATAGAGACAGTCGGTATAAAAATAGAGTGGAATCACCAATATGAGTTTGAGGCTATATAAGGTAGCTGCACCTGAGTATACTGTGAGTATACTGTATCTTATTAATGGTCCTTTACAGGAGAAAGGAAGTGCTTCATTTGGATCAACACCAACATCACAGGATCACAGATATGGGTGAGTTACTGTGAGTTAGTTATTTTATTAATTTAATCAGCAAAGCACAATTTGTAGGAGCATTGTTTCAGATCTAACCGACTGCATCCTGATCATATCTTCATCTATCTGATTTAATCTTTGCACCAGGAGACATGGACATAGTTCAACAAATATCCCTCGAAGAAGTCTAAGATATTGTATTTTTGAGCAAGGAATGAGTATACAAACAAGTGACCTTTGATCTCCATTATCTCATGTCTTCATTCTTTAGTCAGAGTGAACATTTGCGCAATGCTCACTCTTGAGGTATTTTGTTTACAAGTCTGAACATGAGGCCTGATGACTGGGATCTGAGTGGACCTTTAAGTAAAGTTAAAAGATTCTGATACTGTGTTCACATTGATAGAAGACGCAAGGATCCGCACTGTAATGCCTCTCGCCCTGGTTGTGGTTTGTGTGGAAAGGTAGAATATCTGTTGAGGTGGGGGGTAAATATTAAATCAATGAGAAATGTGTAGTGTGAGCACTTCTTTTCCCTGTTCACAACAGTAGTCTATCAAATATGGAAACACTTTATATATCTGTTATTATCCCAGACCATCATTTTGGTCAAAGATTCTCAAGGAAAGTCCAAAACATTGTCCTTAAACTCAGGCCCATCTGCCCAACTTCTTGTAGTAGCTACAACTCCTGCTTGTAGCTACTACCTCTTGGGCCTTCAAGAGCCGTTAATTGACCCGATCTTTTTCTGACTTGGAAGGATTGTTTTACAGGAAAAGGAAAACTACTGCAGCACCCGATCAGTTAATCAATTTCAATATGATGCAAACAGACTGATATTTCCACACTTAGGGCGTCTTCCTCAGAGTCACCCAAGAGCAGAGTATGAAAACTTTAAATAGTCGGCCCGCCTTGATTCACAGTATCTAATTAATGGGGTCTCATTGGTGGATGTATCATTTATACTGCTCGTTTGATAGGCTATTACAATAAATAAGAGAATTATCACCTTGAAGCATTGCAAGATGGATCTGCTTGAGGGTAGACTTGAAATCTGTCAAACTCCGTCTATTTGCCAGGTTATTTTAAGATTTTTGTAAGACTTTGCTCATATATAAGCTTCATTTCTAAATGAATATATAAGATATTTGAGGACAGAGGTCAAGGTTATTGCAGTTAATCCTTGCTGGTAAAGGCAACATTTACGTTGTGTTTCTAGAGACTTTTTTCAAACCTTTAACATATGCCACCTCTGGCCTTGGTATGGATTGATACATTTGAAATACAGCTCCATGAGCTCCTAAATAAAGGAAACTCAAAAAAAAAAAAAAAGTAGAACACAAGTCACTTTTTACATTTATTTAAGGTGCAAAAAGGGTCAAAAAGTAAATGTGATTTTAAAGATTTGTTTAAATATTTTTTGGGTTATTCTTCTGGAATAACCTTAATTTGGGAGTCCTTTATTATGTATTTCAAATGACTTGGTCTAAAGGTGCGTTCACACCGGACGCTACCTGTACTACCTCGGCGATCACTCTCGCGATGTCAAAGTTAAAAAAAAGTTGATCTATTCAGGCGATGTCGTGTGTGGCTGTGCAGCAACAGCCAATCAGCGATGTGTGTACGTCTGACGGTACCGTTATTCATCCGGATTACAGGGTGGATGACTTCTAGGCGGAACTAATCTCAGTGAGGACATTTGCAGACGGACCGCGGTAAACTCACAGATGATGCTGCTGCATCATCTGCTGCAGAGCTTTGTGTCTGATAAGTGAGTGAAAAGGACACAGCTGGAATAATGTCCGCTTATACGTCCTGTAATGTGATATATGATATGATCGCGGTAAAACTCGAGCGGACGTGACGTCACCGACCGACGGCCGACGCCAACGGCCACCAAACAGGTATTTATAGACGCGCGACGCTACATCTGTGGGCGATGCGACTTTGGTAGCTTGGTTGCTTGCGGTGTGAACGCACCTTTACTCTGGGAGTACCGACTCCGTCTTTGAACTGCCTGAAGGCAAAGGGACTTGTGTCTGGTGATGAAGTTATCAAATGCTGAACTGCAGAGGTCCCAGTATTTGGCCTTATGTTCAGTGCCCTAGATGTCTATGAATCAAACCACAGTAGAAACCACTCCAGTCCTCATTGTACTTTCACTGCCCTGCACTTGAATACTTGGGGGCGTAAAACATCTTGATGGTAGACAGAGTTTTATAATTCATGCAAATTTGGCAGTCAAACCTGAATAAGAACTGCTTTCAGTCAGCCTGGGATCACAGTTCAATTGTATCAACTTTGTAGACCAGTTTGTCTGCAACTAAACAAAGAAACTTTGAATAGTGAGGAGATCACATTGTTTGTAACAAAGTGAAACAGGTTCCAGTCCAGCAGAGAGAAGGAGCATACACCTCCCTAATGAGATATTTTCCACACTGCTGCTGACATTATCCTTTGATAAGAGTAATGATCCCTGACAGCTTTCTTTTACCTCTTCCCGTAATGGTTTAGCTCATGTTTTTGTTATTGTGTCTGTCCTTTTGGCATTTGTGTTCTTACTGTCACAGTTAGAGATCATTGGATTTCTATTAAAAATTAATGTCTTTGTTCTTTTACAAATAAGACCAAAATGGTCACACAACTGTCGAGAAGTAATTTAGGAGTACTGCCAGGCCAATGGTGAAACTTAAAGCATTTAATTTTTTAGTTTTCATTTACTTTAGTCATTGACCATTGTACAGGACTCAAATACACTGATGTACTGAACACAAACAAACTTAAAACACAAAAACATTAGGATGATGCTTTAATGACATCGAAAAAAAGATAAACAAGAAAACACAACAAAAGTGCAGGCTGAAGCTTTAGCTTATTACACCTACAATTTTTACATTCATTTTATATTTGCAACCTTTATATACGAATCATGAAGTGGGAAAATTGGAAGCAATCTCCTTGTTATGACAATAGTATTCATTATTTAGTGATACAGAACTTTTGTATTGTCCTGCTATGTTTTGTCACATGGTCATGAACAGTTTGAGATTATGTTTACACATTAAAAGGCAGACAGCTTTATGAGGGCTTTAGTAAAACATTAACATGAAAAGACAGAAAGAAACAATCATGAAATTATAAATCATGGAGGCATTAGGACAAACAATGCAGAAGTAGGTAATTCATATAAAGAAAGCAGATACAGTGTGTGTGTTGATATAATACAATGTGAACACTTTCTCAGGCATATGTGTGCTGTTATAATACAATGCAAAAAGTTTCTCAAATATGTTTTTTTTCTAGGAGAGAAGACGAGGACTTAAGTCAGTGGCAGTGTGAGTTCAGAGGTCAAATCAGAGCACTGAGACAGTGGCTGACGAGTATGGAGATGAGGCTGCCTCCTTTGGATCCCAGCAGGGTTTGTTGATTTCACAGTTTTTCTCTAACTGTTCTCTTTTTGACTCATCTTAGTCCATGTTTTAAATGGAACATTACCATTCATGTGTTTCACCTAACCTTTCATCTAAATACGAACTATCAGCTTTGGTTTATAAATTATTGTGTAGTTTAAACATTTGTTAGTCTATTTTACTTTTTCTGTTGCATTTTTTCCATAATGAAGGTTGTATGTCATGCCCCTCCCTCCCTCCCCCTCTTTCTCTCTCATTGTAAAAATGTGTCAACTCCACTTCTTCTGACAAAGGACCTTGAGTGCCCTGATGTGTTCATCACACTGTTAACAATGTCACAACAGTGTATTATCACTAAATAACAGGACTTTACAGCGGCACTGTCTCTGCACTCACACAAAGCTGAATGTGAAGCTGAATGTTAGCCTTAAAACTTATCAGTATTAAAAAAACAGAAGCATTATACCAAGCAATATGTTCACTGTATTGACCATCATGGGATGGCATACCTACATTCATTTGCTAGCATCACACTAAGAGTTCATCAAAAATTGATGGGATGTTTTTACCTTTGTTGGTATCTTCATTTTAAAGGATTAGAGGACATGTCTATCCTGTGCAGACCACAGATTTCCCACAATACAAAGATACAGTATATGGCAACTTTTGATCACACAAATAAAAACATAACATTTGGGCATGGATAAATTCTTAAAAATGATCATGATCCGATTACAAAAATCAGCAGGTCTTATCCTATATGGATTATTTATTTGCCCTAAATTCAGTAGTAAGCCAGCAAAAACATGATATCTCTGTCTGATCCAAAATGGTGGACTGGCTATCAGCCTAGCACTGCCATCCTGAGCTACAGGCTAGCACAGCCAGCAGACCCAACAAACTAAAAGGATTAAAATATCCCAGATGCAATAAACTGCAAGATATAATTTTGCAGGCATGTTTAATCTGTATTTGGCTTAAAAGTACTTGAAAACATATGAGGCTTTTGGCAGCATTGCATTCACCTGCTGGGAAAAAATTAACTTCAGCAGTTAGCAATACTAGCTTAACTGCCAGAAAATAAGGATCAGAAAGTGAATGAATGAATGAATGAAGGGAAAATTATTATTTTTAGGGGGATGCAGTTTACATTTGGCATGTCTACTGAACTGTCTGTTTTCTAACTGAGAAAGGAAGTAAAAATGTCCTTAATTTACACCAGCGTGGGGCCACAGATACTGTCAGCTGCTTCATGACATTTTTTGGACAATAAGTTACTATTTTTTTCATAGTTTAGCCAGTCCTGCCACTTACAGTTAGTTGTGACTTACTGTATCAAAATCATTTAACATACTGACAGACTTGAACCATGGAGTAAACATTACCATCTCCAGCTGCGAGAGGGCGTTCTAGGCTAGGCTAGACATCAACAAAATGCCCCCAAAATGAAAACCATATTCTAACAAACTGCAGGTAGTAAAATATGCAGCGGTAATATAGCAGAAACTAAGTTTGGAGTGTGTGAGAAACTCGTGAGGGACTGGTCAAAAGCAGAGGTTATTCTTACACCAATGAAAAAAATGAAAAAAAGCTAATCCCGGGTCAAAAGTAAAATGGCCAGAGCTTGAGGAACAAGTCCACAGATGGGTGCTTGAACAACATGCTGCTGGGAGAGACTTACTACAGGAATATATTCAATATCAAAGATGGATCCAGATACGGATGGGGCCTCCTGTCCATGCTCTGTGTTCATTTTGTACATATTTCTGCATGTTTCCACAAACCTTACAGATACGAGCCAAACGGAGCAGTACCACTGGAAACCGTTGGGCAGTGTTGCTGTTATGATCCGTTACGTAGCTCTAGTGAGACATGTAGAACAACTAATTGCGGAAGTTTTTTAACAGAAACTCTGTGAGTTAGTTAAAAATGACAAACATCTGTATGATGTACCGTCGCCTGGACAATGGGACCAACAACTGCAAAAGAAAAAAAAACAGGTGGGAGGAAATTGGAGAACAATTGGGTATCACTGGCCGGAAGTGAATGAGAAGTGGAGGTCTGTGCGAGACAGATTTGTTCGAGCCCCCCCGCTGGTGGATGTATTTATTAACAGCAATGCTCACGTAAAGGACGCAGTGGGCCTGCTTGGTGTTATTGCTTCATACAAGGCAACCACCTCTCTGTCAGAGCACTAGATAAATGTGACTTATAGCCTGGTGCGACTAATATATGTTTTTTATTCTCCTCATGACCCACTTTTTTCCTGATGCAACTTTTAGTCTGGAAGATACAGTCAATGTTATTTTGGCTGGTTATTTTCCCCCCTCAGTAAGATCAATTGGCAATGTATTTTATGTTATTGGAAAGACTGATAAGTCACCTTTAAAACCTTAAAAATGAAACATGCACATTTTGTAAAGCATGATAATCTTCACACATAAAAACAATTTCATGATTTTTTAAACATAATTTGTGACATAAAAAAAAATTGTCAAGCAATTATAAAAAACAACAACTTCTGATATGATTTTGTGCTATACAAATAAAGATTGATTGGTTGATTAACTGATTACTTGATTGCTAGATTGATTGATTGACTGATTGATTGACTGAGAACATGGTGGTTTGACCTTTAAGCAGCTACACTTGTTCCATTTTATCTTCTTGCTTGAGTATTTCCTCCTTATAGTGACTTTGAAAGACAAAATATGAAATGAATTTTAAAGACAAAATCTGTTTTGAGTTTAAAATCAAAGCTGCAAAATGTTTTTTAGGTTACAAAATTAAATGTTAAACTCACAATTGGATGTGCTCGGGTACTTAATTGCCTTTTCTACACAGTAATCCAGAAACCTGATCAAACTTTTGTGTACTTTCAGCTTAGAGAACTTTAAGTGCTAAAATGCTAACTCACATCCACATTTTTAGACTCACTCCTGCACCTCTCCATATATTAATACTCAAATATATTGTATTTTGCCATTTGTTTAAAAGTATCAACCAGGAATGTACTTGTTAACTGTTAAAGAAAATGAGTAACAGTGAACAGATGAGTCATGCTAGCCAGTATGCTAACATTTGAGTTAATTAAGCGTTACGAAAAAAAGACAGAAAAAAAGAAGGAAACAGAGTGTGGGGGTGTTCTCCGTCACACACTCTCAGAAGGATACTGAGGTGGTCTTCCTCCTCCTCCTCTCCCGCAGAGAGACTTCTTTAGGCCACAGGGGGACAGAGGGGCTGGGGGATCAGGCTCCATTGTGCCTGGCCTGGACAGCCAGGCCACAGAAGTGCTTGGCACTGGAGGCCCCCCCGGCACACATGAGCGCACACTCTGAAAAGACATTAGACTCAGATGGGAGGAAGAGGCAAGGGGGCAGAAAAAAGAAGAGCTGGATCTTTACGGTAAGAGCCCTCTGATCTGACCACCGAGGCATTCATCAAACACCAACTGTAGATTTTGTTTTACAACCATTTATACCAATATTTGTTTGGAGATTTGTTTGTCAAAGGAGTTTTGTTATTTAGGCGGAAACTCTGAACTAGATAAGAAACCAGAAATAATGATCAAATTAGTTGGACAACAGAAAATATGAATTATATCCAGTCAGTTGAATTGCAAATGAATTGGCTTTAAGCTAGCATTGCTATTGTCTCCTTTGCTGTCTTTGTCACTTTCCCAATTAAACTAATTGGCCCTAAAAGGTTCTGCTAGGTGGTTCCTCCCTTTTTGTAAAACTCACGCTTTTCAATTACATCTTTCCTGAAAGCAGCACTGTCTAACCACAACACTTTATTCTGCTAATTTGTTAAACAGCATGTCGTTTTTCAGCCTGGAGGTACTGACTCCCAAGGGGTTGCACAAGGGTGCTCGGGGGTTTCAGAAACATTCAGAGATTAGAGGGGAACATCAAACAAAAATAAAGATAAGCTTTTAACATTATTTGAGACAATGATTCATCAATACAGAAATATTTGATTATTTTTTGATCGCAGCACAATAAGATCTTCAATTTGTGCGAATCCTTTCATTAAAATAAAAACATGCAACTGTACGCAAGCAGAGTCCACTGCAGCCCCTCGCCCCCGTCCAGAGAAGACTACTTCCTGGTGAGAGGAGCAAGTGTGAACAACGTTGGGAAATTAGCCGGGCGAGCTGCCGTGTATTATCCAGATATTACCAGGATTGCATTTTTGAAAAGGGCTCGAGTTTAGCAAATAAACTAGCAGGGGTAGGTTAGCCATGCATGATGAGACATGTTGCATGTGATATAGGGCTGAACAATTTGAGAAAATAATCTAATTGCGATTTTTTTCCCCCAATATTGCAATTTACTTTGCAATTGTTTTAATGTTCCGCATCTTGTGTATTCTTAAACAAACATAAGCAGTAGGTCTTTTTATAGTAAAACCAATTTGACATTAAATTAATCTAAGGATAAAAGATTTGAGAAAAAGTGGAGAAGTGAAGAACAGAGGCAAAATAGGTATGAAATTGTATAAACTGGGTAAAAGTGGTATGAAAGCAGAAAAAGGTTAATAAATAGGTGCAAAAAAGGTGTGAAATTGCAAAAAATATGGGGAAAAATTGGCAAAAATCCAAAAGTGGCTTAGAAAAATTGATTATGGCAGCAAAATTGGGAATTAAATTTGAAATTAAATTTCAAAAACCATTTAAAAATTCCAAAAATGGTTCTGACAGTGGCCAAAAAAAGATGAATGGGGGCAAAATAGGCATAACGTTGTAAAAACGGGTTTTAAAAAAAAAAAAGCTAAAAATGGTCCAAAAGTGGGAAAAAAGTGTATGAATAGAGGTAAAAAAAATTGGCATGAAATTGCAAAAAACTAAATCACAATGCCAAAATGGGCTAAAAATATTGAACCTTCTGCGATTTGAAAACTGCAGTAATCCATATTGCGATTTAATCTAATTTGCAATAAATTGTTCAGCCGTAACGTGATACATGGATAATCGGAGAAAACACCTTCAGACAGTTAGTGTTTCTTGTCAAGACAAATTTTAACAGTCTTTACAATATGTTATATAGAAAAAAGGGAATGAATGACAGGATCATAGATGGTAGTAAAAAAAGACACGATAGCAAAAGAGTGAACATTTTTGTTATTTGCTATCATAATGCAAAAAGAATCAGAAATACTGTATGAGGGGTCTTTGCCAAAGGCCAGCTACATAGGGATCCTTGGCACAAAAAATGCCAAGGAGTCGAGCTTTGACCATCAGTTTCTCTTCTTCTGGTATTCTGAGATCAGAGAAAGAATTTGGGTAGGGCTGCACCTTCCAACATCTGAGAGGTGATTGAATGATTGTTCTGTCAGTCATATTCAGATGATGTACTAGGCAGGTGCTGTTGCTGTGGTGTGAAGTATATGACATAATTTAATAGTAAAACATGCCAAAAGTGGGGTGAAAATAATCTTCTTTCAAGAAATGCCTTCTGTGTTTGTGGTTGTTTTTTTTCATTTAATGAAGAAATGCTTTCCAGATCTGACAATACTTTTACCAAGGCTGTTAGCGTCTATGTTCATCTCTGTATGAGCAGTCACTCTACTGTTAAAGGACACTTATTGGATAGCTTTACTGCGATCTAAGCTTAGTCGTTCTTGCTGGTAGCTTTGAAAGATCGATCTACCTGATTACAAACAATGACTAAAGTAGATCCAGCTGCATTGCATGGTTGCTAACAGGGAGTGATGGTTTGGCAGAGGTAAGCAACCAAACACGCCCCATACACATGCTCTGCCAGCCTGGATTTTCGAATCCAGCCTGTGGCCTGTTTACAGAGTGTCCTCCCTCTACTCTCTCTCCAACCCCCTTTCACAAGCCTGTCTGCTGTCACTCTGTCATGGTAACAAAGGCATTTAATGCCCTAAAAAAATATTTTAAAATAATCTCTAGCAGTGTCTATAACTTTGTGATCCCCCACGTTAAAAAACAGAAAAGATTTAAAAACTTTGAGTGTGCATCCTGCTTTAGGCATGTATTTGATTCAGCAGACCCCAGTCAGGAACACTCCCATCATAGATTTAACCAATTCTTGCTATATGAACATACATTTTTGCTTGGCAGTGAGGGCTTTACATTTAAGATTATCCTGTAAGCTTAGCAGCTTGTTTGACTTTCAAGGGAGCAGACTGGAAAAAAAAACATGGGTGAACCCAAACATTCGAGCATTGCAAGGAGGCGGGGGCAAAGTTCCAGTAGCAACAGAAGCACCATTAGCATGCGCCCATGTGGCAAAACTGAGATCCAAACACTGTGTCTTGTTTTGACAATTTGATGGGAATGGATGAGAGTAAGAGACAATAATCAAATGATCACACCTGGACCAATGATGTTGTGTGTTCTTCATGAACTGTTGCTATGCTATATTAATAGTTTTAGCATATGTGTTGTGATGCCAAACACAATGTTTGATCTTCTTCCAGCACCATCTTGAAACCATTGTCACACAAAACAACCAAATGAAAGAGCTCTGAAGTGCAGCAAGATGGTGAAGTAATAATTCCTGTGATCATCTTTAGTGACGGCTGACTGCACCGTCTTCACTGAGCCTTGAATGACCTCCACAAAAGCACTGAGAGTGTTTGAAGCTTTTATTGTGATAGTAGAAATTGGTTTTGTCTAATTTGGTTATATGGTCCATTCATGTGAATGTGTTCCATTGTCCTGACTGAATGTTTCGACCATTAATTGATTGTGTGGTTTGAAAGCGCCAAGGGAGAAAATACGATCCGTGTTTGAACCCGGTTGACCTTTGGAGAAACTTACTGATGACCTCTTCTGGAAGACGTTTTAAGAAAACATTTTTCAGCATAAGACATTCGCCTATTCTTTTAACATGTTAGGTTTTGTTTGCGTTTCCCTGGAGACTGACGTGTGAGATGCAGAGGCATGTCTCTAAACGTCACAAAAGGTTGAGAACTTAGAGCTCTAGTCTGAGTGAATGTGTGGAATAAAAGGGTGTCTTTTATCTCTACCATGCTTTTTTCATACTGCATCCCAGCGCAGACCTTTGTCATGGTAATGCCGTCAGTCTGCTGCACTGCTGGTTTCAGTCTGGGCCTGAGGGACTCGTTAGTTAGCAGGCTGAATGAGGCCATCCTTCAGCAGCCCCCGTATACAGACCCTCCTACAATACACAGGAGAGACTCACACCTGCTCCTTAACACCAGGCATGCACTGACACATCTTAAGCTGTTTTTCCCATGAACACTGGGGCACTCAAAGTGGAGCTTGTCAAGCATTCATAATAAGCATTTCAATGCAAATGCCTTCCTGTTTATAAAATTCATACCCCAATGAACCAGGAAGACTAAATGTGAATATTAAAAAATGGCCTTCAAAGAAATAGACTAGTTTACAAAAGACAAACCTAGTCCATCTTCGGAAATAAGAAAATCAAATTTAGCCAGAATCATTTTTTTTCACATTTTGTATCATATGATCAAGTCCTGTTGTATCGATTCCACATGCTCCATTAAGAAATGACTCTAGGGTTTCAGTAGTACTGCTCAGCAGATGGAGTTGTCCAGATGGTTTTGGTGATATTCAGATTTCAAACCCTCTGAGCATATTCAGGATTTTTCAAAGGAAGCATTTACTCAAGGAGGATTGTGTGATGCAATGATCTGCTCCCAAACAGTTTCAGAATGGAAATTTGAGCAATCGTCTCAGTGAAAGAGCTCTGCTATAATGACATTAAAGTGTACAGGTCTTCACAACAGGACTGTTACTCCGATCATTAAAACAATATGTAACTTCCCACCCTAATACATTAGTTTCAGAGCTGAGGACTACAATAACTTTAAAAAGAGAGAGTGGCTCTGGTTGCCTACTTTCAGACTTAGTCTCTTGGAATAAACAGTATGTTTTTCTACCTATAAAAAGTATAAGTATGACAAAAGCTGGGTATAAAAATGTACTTTGACAGTTTTGTTGACAAAATAACTGGGGATGACTAATAGAATGATCACAGTGGTTTGTCTGGACCAAACTGTTTATAACTGCATTTATAAAGTACATTATCACTGACATGCTTCACACTTTTTCATGAAGCCTCACAAAGTGGATTTATTGTGTTAGTTTGTCCAAAACTGAACAATTACATTTTTTTCTGCCTTATATCTCAGAATCATGTAAAATACTCTTGTTAAACTTGATGCATGATCAACCAAATTATACCAATAAAAGCATACAGAGAAATCTTGCTGTACAGTAACACTGAACTACTTGTACCAAGTGGCAGCACCATGCTGCAACAGAGAGTGCATGTGGCTAACAACAAGAAGGTTGGCAGTTTCACTTTTCTGTGTGGAGTTAGCATGTTCTCCCTGTGCATGCGTGGGTTCTCTCTTGGCACTCCAACTTCCTCCTACAGAGCAAAAACCTGCCCATTAGGTTAATTGGTGACTCCAGATTGCCTTTCGGTATGAGTAGGGATGGGAATTGATAAGATTTTATCAATACCAATGCTGTTAACGATCCTGCTAATCAATCCAATTCTTTAACGATTCCCTGATCAATTCCAGCAAATTTTGCATGTGGGCAAATGGTCTGATTTTCAGTGGCAACAATGCCAAACATACAGCACAGTATAGATAACTGCTTCTGCAAGTTGCTGGTGTTTCCACTCACTTAAGGTTGTGCAGTAGAAAAAGATTAATGATATCGATTCTTTGAAGGAGCTGTTAACGATTCTCAACTGAAATTGGTTTTCGATTCCCATCCCTAGGTATGAGTTTGTTTGTTCACGTGCCAGCTTGTGTATCAGTTTTAAAGTTGCTATGTAATCAGAGCTGAGAAAATGATGACAAAGTGAAAAGGAATAGAAGAAAATATAGAGCACACACTTCAGTAATGGCCTTTTGTGGAGCAGCGGCTGGTACAGCTGTACAGAGGTACATGTGGACATGGAGTCTATCCAGGAGTGGTAGGATTGTGACATGAGGGGCTTCTCTGACACGGAGCTCACCCATAACTGTTTATCCATTGTCTACATTGGATCTTGCCATTTCCCGCCTCCCCTGCTGTAGATTTGTGACATCTGTTTTCCTTCAGTAACATAAACGTCAGATGAAATGTGACATGACTGTTCAGAATGAGGTCACTTTGAAAAACACTGGATATCTTTTTGATTTAGGGCCACATATGAAAATGGGCTGGGTCTGAATTGAGGAAGTCTGATATCTTCATTCAGATTGTCATAAAAAAGTCAGGTATGAGTTACATATGGGCAGTACCATGGGAATTGGGTCATTTTTGCCTGCAGTATGAGTGTATCCTATGAAACAACTGAATTTACCACAACCGTTTGACTTTCATCAAACACACGGTGTGGGCCAAAGGACAGATGGGACTTGTGAAATGTTTATGCTAGTGATACATAAAACAGTCTGTTGTTATCAGGGCTGGACAATTTATACTTTTAATATTGTAATTGCCATGCATACATGCACACCAGTCACACTGCAGTCTTTTGACACATAGCAATCAACCCAGAAGAACGAATGGTTTACAGAATACAGGGTTAATGGTCCATTCAAAATGACTTCCATCACAAAATTGTCATCATACTGTATTCCATAAATATCAAAACTGCTTTTTTTTTCTTTCCCCATATCCTCCCGCCCTGCAGGATATGATATTTTTTACTGATAATTGCCTCCACCGAGGAGGTTATGTTTTTGGGAGAGTTTGTTTGTCTGTCTGTCTGTCCGTCTGTGAACAAAATAACTCAAAAAGTAATGGATGGATTTTGGTGAAATTTTGAGGAAATGTTCAGCATGGGAAAAGGAAGAACTGATCCGATTTTGGTGTTGATCTGGATCAGCGTCTGGCCGCCATGGCAAAAAACGTGATTTCTGTGAATAACTACTAAACTAAAATAGATATCACTATGAATCCAGTTGCTTGACCATGGTTTTCATGATCAGGGAATCTAAATATTTACATGAAATAAAGGTAGGACTAATATTTATGGTCAAAATGACAATATGGCTGACGACTGTGGGGCTGGCGGAGATCTGCGCTCTCCGAGTGCTTTTCTAGTTAACACTGCTGATTATCCCATCCTACAGCCGCTGGATGAAAATAGTTTAGTTTGGGTGATTTCTGACAGTTCATTGCTTCCTTCAGCTTAGTGTCAGAACATCACGTCACTCACAGCCAAAATGACATCTCTTCACCGTGGCGGTCAGGTTAAGGTCACAAGTTTTCTGTCCCCCCCCCTCTCTCCTTGCTGATGAGCGTCCTTCTCTGGATATAAAGCCTCTCTGTATCTCTAAGGTCTCTGGTTTCCCGGGCCTATGGCAGATGCTGCATCTCAAATAAGCCGAGTACACACAGCTTACAAACAGAGCCAGGAAGAGGGGTGAGAGATCACAGCCTATTATCCTGCCTGCTCTCTGTTTCTGACAGCCAGCAAACAGCGGCTCTGCTCTCTGACGCTGTCATAACCTTTAGGAAATAAACAGAGGAGGGGGCTAGTTTTCTTTGGGGAAAATCACCTCCAACACATTTTAATAATGAGGTATGCAAGGAAGGCATAAATCTGAAAAAGCATGTCCAATCAATTACAAAGTTACACTGCTTTCTTAAGGAGAATTTTTGGATTCACACACTTCATCAGGTTTACTGGCTTCGCGGGGCCTCTTTATTGCCGCCATACATCTCAAGAAAATGCAGACTTATGACTGTAAATCCTCATTTCCTGCAGCCTGAATCAAACACATAGCCGAGCTGAGCTGAAGTAGCTAAATCCTCTTCTCCTTCACGATTGGTGCCGTACATCTCCGATCACCCAGAGCAGCCCAAGTGACCCAGTAGGGAAGCCCATCAGCCTTTTATCCACGTTTCTTGGAAGAAACCCCCTTTTGGTGATAAATAGTGTGCATGGTGAATGGTGCTTCTGGTCTGACCCTTTAAAGAGACTCCCTCTTTTTTTCATGTCTCATGAAGAGGACTAATTATCATGCTCTGTAGCGGAGCCATTGAGGTCTTATTTAATTTGAAAGCAGCAGAGAGGTTGAGATTGAGGAGGAGGGGGGGATACAAGCCCGTAAAATTAATCTTTTTCTCCTCTGGTCCTTTGGCGCTTGGGATCTGTGATCAAATTTAGGCTCCCATTGGGCTCAAACTCTGAATCCCATTAATTTAGAGACTCATTTTATTCCATCTCCTGGCCCCGACACTCTATTATCCCTTGCATTTTGGAGGGATAATGAAGCCTACTGACTGAAAAATGAGCTTTCTTTCTTGACGCCAGTTGCAGCTCATTGCATCACAGCGCAGCTCAGCATGCCAGTCGCTCTTCAGCCACATCAGCTCCAGTCTTTTTGGGAAATGTGTGCAGGCTTCATGTGCACCTACTGTGAAATGGAGAGGAGAGGTTTTTGGCTAAATCATTTAATTAGTACAGAGGGGAGTGGAGGATGCTGAAAGCCGGGATCAGGTGTCATGGTTTTACAACAATGTCTTCCTGGCAAAGTGGTGCCTCATCGCTGCCAGCTCCATTCAGAGAAAGAAATGAGGGATGGGGAATGTGGGCCTAACTCACTCATTAAACTGCTTAAGACATGAGCTCTCTGAGTGACCCAAAGGAACTGTCACTTCAGGAATCATTAACGGAAAAACCTTCTCTCGATCAATAATGTGTGATATTGTTTAGAGCATCATCCAAGTTTCTGAATTTTGGTACAGCCAGACTGAGAGCTCCTGTGTCAGCACTGGAGATCTCAAGGGTTAAATAACTTGACCCTGCAGGGGTCATCCTCTTCAATCCTCCCTCACTCCATCTCCTGTAGGCCACAGTGACAGGCGATTTCACTCTTTTTCTTCACCATTGTTTCTCTTCTCTCCATTTGCATAAATTACAGCTGAGGAGAGTTGGGGGTTATAAAATGGGGCAGTCATGCAGTGAGAAAAGAACAACTTTTTTTCTTCCACTTTCAGCAGCTGTAGTGCTAAGTCAGTGAGACTGCAATGATGCTGAATGAATAGCTGAGTAAACAGGCAAGATGCTGTTTCACAAGACCAGCTCTGGGGAATTTTAAAGGGACTGTGAGGAGTTTCTAAGTAATTACAAAAAAGTTTCTCTTTTAGATATATGCCTGATCAAAATACACACTTTTAGATTAGTTTCATAGCATCAAAATAGGTTATCTATAAATGCTATTCCTTAGCCTTCCGGTCGGGTCAGACCGGGCTGGACTGGCCTGAATACTCAACTTCGGGAACAAGACAATTAAAACTCGAGCAAATTTATATTATTTTATTGTAGTACATGTATTAGAGCACCGGGCTGTAAGTAGTGATATATAGCCGACTACAACTGCAATAATAAGTTTTCCAAAAATTGCTTGTTGTCACACATCAAAAAATACCGCTATGTAACTAGAAAGAGAAACATTACCTCGTCGCTTTGCATCCTGTAAGTTGTTGAAAAAAGAAGTTGTAAAGCAATGCAGAGTTCTGAGGAAGGTCTGGTCTGCATCACAACAAACACACGCTTTGCCTTGCACATGTCATTTGGTGTGTTCCAGGAAAAAGTAGGAATTTTGAGTTCCAAGTAGGAAACTGCAACTGGAACGTTCCCCAAAGTCTGAATTTCCTTCTGGGAACTCGGTGAAACCTTGTCACCTCTGAGTTGACAATCAAAGATGGATGCCCCCAGTGTGAACAGTTATTTAGCTCCTGTAATAATCAATTTATTTGCACTTCTGACTGGGGTGTGGCTCTCAAGATCAGCTGTGTGCATAGTATTGTTAGACTTATATTTACAAAAATGTGGAGTGGTTAGCAACCAGGCACCCCATGTACTTGCTTCTGTCGGTCCAGGTTCGAATCCCGCCTGTGACCAGTTTGCAGAGTGTCTTCCCCTACTCTCTCATCCCCTTTCACAAGCCTATCCACTGTCTCTCCTATCAATAAAGGCACATACATTTAAAAAAATATATATATATTTACAAAAATGCTGCCATAGTGATAATCACATTCTTCATGTGATATTTGTGAACAACAACGCAGGCGTGCTAACAACAGCGAACGATAGCCTGGTAGATCGGCAATCACAAATTGTCAATTTATCAATCACACAGATCCAGCTACGTCAGTTTTCCCCTTCCTGTCAGCTGCCTGCCAACTTCAAGCCAGTAATGAGCCACCAGAAGTCCACTCCACCTCCCAGCGATTTTGCCCAAATTTCACTGAAAACATGCTTCCCTTATAAGAACACAGCCATAACCTTTTTCCTGGTTATTTATAGGGGCATTTCTTTGTTTCCATGTCTTGGCTCACTCTCAAGTCCATGATAAGTAGACAGACACAGTTAATTTAACTGTGCGTGCAGTAACAAGGAAGAGACAGGCAAAACTCTCCAACCACTAATTAGCTCAGCTCAAACACTTACAGTCCATGGGAAGTGTTAGCCTGCCTCTGCCTAAAGTCATCAGATAAATTCTTCAGCAACTTCAATTGGCCCTTTGTTCTTGTTGTAACTTGTTTTTTTTTTAAATACTTTGCTGCATTATTTATTGTCAATCTAAGATGGTCACTGTATGTAATGTCCAAAATAAATACGTGCAAGATTAAACTGCAGGACACATGCGCAAACCAACGCAGACGTGCTTGTAAGTTGGTCCACAAAACAGAATGTCAAAGCTAACAACAAAACAAAGCTAATTCACAGTGGGCTAGCACTGCCTTTCTCTTTCTTGTTACTGTATGCGCAATCAAATGAATGGTGTTTATTTGTTTGTCATCGACTTGGGACACGAAACAAGACACGAAACAAAAAAAATGTTGGCATATCCCATAGAGCAAACTTGACAAATTCAAATTTACACAAATATGGCCCACTGAAATACAGTCAACTCATCATCATGTTCGAGAAACCACTTTGATATTATCTGGGCTTTGTGATATTTCTTGTTATCCTGCAGGAAGTAGCCATCTGTTGATAGGTAACTGTGGTCATAAAGGAAAGAATGTGACCAGTAACAATGCTCATGTATTTTTTTTGGGTGGCATTTTGTGCCTTTATTGATAGAAGAGAGACAGTGAATAGGCTTGTGAAAGGGGGTAATAGAGTAGGGGGAGACACTCCGCAAACTGGCCATGGGCTAGATTTGAACCTGGGCCGGCAAAAGTATGTACATGGGACATGCTTGGTTGCTAACTCCTCTGCCAAACTAGCACTCCGTGACTATGCCCATGTAAGCTGGGTTGTTTAAATAATGCTCAACTGGTACTAAAAGAAAATATCCCGGATCATGACAATACTACCAGGGCCTGAACTGTTGGTACAGGATGGGCCCATGATTGCATGTTGTTTATGCTGAATTTTGACCTTTCTAACTGAATGAAGCAGGATAAATCAAGACTTATCAGACCAGTTTCATTTGGTTTGGTTTTTGTGAGCTTGTATGCACAAAATTGAGCCTGAGTATCCTGTTCTTGACTGACAGGAGTGACATCTGGTGTTGTCTTCTGCTGCTTTTGCCCATATGCTTTAAAATACAATTTATGTATTAAGGAATGTACTTCTGCATACCTTCTGCTTTGGCTTACTTTTTCAGCATTTGAGATTTGGACTTCCTGGACATAAAGTATGACCTTCACATATACAGGCTAATACATGTACACACAAAATCCTGTTCTTCCCTACAGGCTTTGGTGCACATTGCCAATTCCCTTAGTGCCCTTGTTACAACAATGGGAGATCAGGAACTGAGTAATTTATCCTTCACACCAATTACATACACTTGTACTTTCAATCAATTAACCAATAAATCAAACAATTAATCACTCAATAATATAGACACACATCAGCTAAAAGGTCAGCAAGTCAAAAACCTTTGTATTCCCTTTAAGTCCTGAGAGTGAGTTTGCCCAGAATCTTAGGGCAATACCATCAGCTTTATTTGTTTTTTGATCTGGATTTATCTTACAATTGTTTAGGATTATATTAGCCTCATGTGAGTTCCAGCATGGCTGTTGAACCTCAGCTTCCAATATTTAATTCAATCCTTTAACAAGTATAACAATGTCCTTGTTTGTATTTATTTTAGATACTCAAACATGAAAAAAGCTCTTAGAAATATACTCAAATATAATTTTTATTCATGCATTTAAATAAAGATGATCCTGTGGTTCTCACTGAGTAAATCGGGCTCCTCATGTTGAGCATATTTAGTTTGTATTGACAGATTCACACACATCCCACTCACATGTAACACAAAGAGCACTCTACTTGAGAGAGTGCTATTGATTATATGTTATTTTATGAGGTGATATATGTACATACACAATGGAATGCAGAATGAGAAACACATTCCTCCCACTCACAGAGGACAATATCATCCCTGAAAACAATTGCTGAAGGATAAAATGCAACCTTTATGCATCTTTGTTACAAAAGTAGATGATGCTCTTCTTTGATTTTATGTATTGCCCTTAAACCAAGACTAACATTCAAACAAGTGAACCTGTAGATCAGGATCAATGCTCAGGAGCTGGTACAGTATGCACATACTTTTGTGTGTTTCTGCAACAGACAACGTGAGAGAGTGTGTGGGTGTGAGCTGTATATGCATGCACGAATTTGGTGGATCAGCCGATTGCTTAATCACTTGGTTGGCTGGACAAAGACAGAAGGAAAAGAATAAAGAGGGCTGGATTTTGGGAATCATTGCTGTCTGTGTGAGACACTTTCTGCCACTCTACTGTTGGATGTTACTGCACCTGAAGACTTGTGTTTTTATGGTTTTTAAATTATGTTTAAAGCTTTATTCACAGGTAAACTTGAATCATAATGTGCTTATTGAAAGGATCTGAACTGATGCTTGCACTGAACGGACTTCATGATGTTTAAATAAGCATTTAAAGGTTTAGTTCCCTCTACTTTAAATGGGGTTGAATAGTATGGCTCCACATAACGCAAAAATACATGTTAAATGGTATTTATACAAAAAAAGTCCATGTCCTGAACACAAGCCACTCTAATAACAAAATCACCCCCTCTTCCTATGTGGCTTGCTCCCTCTTTTTAGGAAATATCTGCTCTAATCGACATTTACAACAAACAAATGTTTTGGTAGTACATAAGATCATCCATTTCAAACCAGTTCGTCCTCAATTATTTATCATACATGCTATTTGCACCCTGTTTCAGTGTAAATTCAACAAATTTGATTTATTATTATTACTCACTGTAGATATCATTCTCCTCTCTGTTTATATCTTTCAGCTGTTTTAATGTTAACTCTGCCCATATTGTAGTTTATTATTTCAGACTCACTCTGCCAGACATGTAAATACCATCCACCATCCTTAATGTAAATTCTGCACCAGTGTGCCTGTATAATATATAGATGTGTTTTATCATGCACTAACAGTCACTCTTACATCTAAATATCACCCTCAATATCCAGCAGATCCATGGGCACTTACAATGGTATTTGTATTTTTCCCCAACTTTTATTTAAGTTTAATTCTAATTTCGCAATTCTCGGTTCTTCTTTGTATATGTATATGTCCTCTTGTCTGAGCTTAAGGGGTAGAGTTAACAAATTAAAATTCCTTGTATATCTATATACCTGTAACCTTGTGCAGCAGCTGGATGTGCCGATTCAACGCCTGTAATCAGGCAGATCCATCATGCCAAGCTCCAATCCACAGCAATTGTGAGCAGCACAGAGCAGCATGACCCAATCAGCATCCTTTGGAGCAGGAAGAAGTAGGAGCCATGATTGAGAGAACAACAGGAAGTGACTTTTTGCACAGATATTAGCATTGATGTTAACAGCTTCAGTGGCAGTTCTATCAGATCTGGACTGTAACCTTTATTTAAATGAGGGACAAACACCTTTTGATAGAGATGATATTTTTGCTCTACTTCCAACATGTTTTGGCATTAGTTTGTTCTACAAAGTGGCTTATGTTTTGTATTTTACACTGCGACAGTAGCACCTGTGTACCACATCATCTGATTGGCCCATAATGAATGAATCATCCAGTCACCTGCTGGATATGCTTTAGAAAGGCTCCCAAACACTTTCTAGAGCCTGTTGCAGATGGACTAGTGAAATATAATGAACAGCTCTTCTGGTGTGTCAGGTTAGCATACCTGGTTAACAGTAGCTGATGCAGTTTGATGCCATATGGGGACATGCTTTCCCAGGATGAGAAACAGCCCCTAACCTTACATCCCAAAGCATATGTAATGTGTACTGAATGTTGCTGTATGGGATTTACATCCTGTTATTTAGATGCTGGACATTTCTTGTCAAATATTGACTCACTGAATGAGTGACTGATAGACTTTAACCATAGGGGTCCTTCCTTTGCTTACCCATGCCAACAGCAGAGAAAAGATGCTGTATTATCTTCCCACTGCTCTTTATTTGTGTATGTGTGTGTTTTCCTCCTTCCTCTTTGTTTATAGGACTGAGTTTGCAATGGCTGGAAGTGAGTTGAAAAGTAATCTGAGATGTTTTACAGTAATTAGTCGTCTTTGTTGCTGCTGTGGAGACTGCTGCACTTGCTCTGAATGGGGATGGGGGAACTGCAAGGGGGTTGGTTGAGGATGAATGTGTGTGAGATGGTGGGTAGAGGGGTGGGTGTGGGTCTCTTCTTCTTTTGTAGCCTGCACTTCTCCTCCTCGCCATCAAGAGGGAGAGAGAGGGAATGAACCGGGGCAGCTGTCACTTAACATGTGAATGTTCCAAGGGGCGGCCCGGGGGTCTTTAGAAAACTCTCCCTTTTTTTTGCCCCCCACCCTGCCCATTTTTCAAGCAGAAGCAGCATGGAGTTCTCTGAGCCACAGTCAGACCCAGAGGAGGGGCTTTGTTGGTTAAGAAGAGGGAGAGAGAGTGAGTGAGAAGAAAAAAAGCCCGGGGAAGGTAAAGGGGGCAATTTGCCGCCCATAGCTGCCGGGCACAGGAGCAACCTGAGCAGCAGATCTGATGGCCGGCCGCCTCGCCGTTACATGGAGCTGGCACGGCCTGACCTCTATGTGAAAACTACTCTTGGCCCGGGAACTGTGGGAGTTCAGCTGAGCCGTTGGAATACATTGTCTCCATCCGGGCGCACTATCCCATCAGCGGCGGCGCTAACAAGGAAGGAATTCCTCTATCACAGCTCCCACAACAAAGAAGAAAGGGAGAGGAGCAGAGCTGGTGGGAGGAGAAGTGAAGTAGGGAAGGAGGGGAGGGGTGTACCGTGAGGGGAGAGGAGGACATTGTTTGCCTGTGACTGTGGGCAACGGAAAAGCATGAGTTATCAGGGCATGTGTTTGGAAAAGTGTGTTTGTATGTGAGCATGTGTGAATGAGCAGTGAGTGTGAGTTGGAGAGAATATGCTTGTGTAAATGTGTGTTAGGCGCCTTCAATTTAGGGATGTTGGAGCTGGGAGGCCGTTCAAAGGATGCTCAAACAAAGCTGGATTTTTTTTACCCCCTCTCTCCCCCTTTTTTTGAATGGTGATTGAGGACTGGCTGGATTCCTTTACTCATGCTGTTTGGCTCAGACGTGCTTCAGGGGTAAGTTTGGTTTCTAGTGAGCTTCAAACCGCCAAAAACTGCCACTTAGTCAGGATTGGTCCAGGGAAGTAGAGTCTGGTTTTGGACTTTTGCTGGTTAGTGATTTTAGGGAGCCATGTGAAAGTGAATGAGTTTGCAGCAGGCGATGAAATCTTCTTGTAAAGGCTACAGTTGTTGAAAGGACCAGTTTAAATGTAAGTATACTTCACTTTATTTAACATGTTTTTCTGATAGATTACTTGAAAGGGACAGCAAATCTTAAAATATTTATTTTAGTCATTAGTTTTGGTGGAATATTCCTGACATCTGGCTGTTCAGAATATCTTTTTGTCATACTCCTAGAAGGCTGTCTGTGAGGTAAATGTGTGACCTTGTACATATCCATCCTAAAGTGTTATGGGTCTCATGGGTGAGTGCACAGCTGCCACCTCTGATTAGGGACCACTACCATGATTGCTACTTCAGGACCTCCCTTAACAGAAGCAGACACACACCAGTGACACAACATTAGGGGGTCTACTGTTGTGATTGATGGTTATTGTTCAGCCTCTGATTACGGAGCTCTTTTATATAATGATAACATACAAATACTGACATCTTAAGACTTTCAAAATAAATATTTGAATGTAGTTTACGGTTTAATATGCATAAAATAGTGACCCAGCCCACTTACCACCATCTCCTTAATGGGAAAACAAGACTGGAATTTCTGAACATTACCAAAAATGTAAAAATCTTTAATGAGAAGATGTAGCAGTTTAGATCTTAAATGGAACAAAACAAAGAAACAGGAAAACAAACATGATTAAAAAGTAACATCATTAGAGAAGATTAAAGATTTAAGTGGACATATGGTGCGTTCCTTTGGATCTCAGATGGGATACAGATTAGATATGCCACTGGAAACGCCCCCTTAAGTTGATATTCCCACTTTGGAATTCGGAATGTCTTTAGTTATCAGCATGTAGCTGGAACACTGTTATCTCAGGACTGACGTAATCTCCAGCTTTAACATCCAATCCTGGAGCAATTAAAATGCACCAGTCCATCAGGAGATTTCAGTGTTACTCTATTTTAGTGTGAGATCAAGTCGATTTTCGATTACCTGCAATTCAATTTGTTTATATCTGGTCATCCTCTGGTTTTACTGAAAAAAAAATAACTTATCCAAAGAAGAGATATACCATGATGACAGAATTCCGAAGTCGTGATCTTAAATTAAAAATCAAAATGTTCCTGTTACCAGAGCAAATATTTGGTAATCACGCAGTATACAATTGTATGTCCATTCAGGGTTTCTATGTCTTAAAATAGTATCTAAATTTTTCTTCCAGGCAACATTTATGACCCCTGAGAACAGCTCAATGACCTACTTTTTGGTGGGGTTGGGTAGATTTTTTTTTCTTTCACTGGTGTTAAATCTATGCTTTAAAAAAAAATGGCACCCACCAGTGGCTAAATGGATCAAGAAGATACTTCAAGGAAAACAAACCTCCGTAAAGGCATTTCTGACATCCTTTGCCAAGCTGTTAGCAAAAATCTAAATACCTGCCCGATATCGTTAACATCAAGAATTCCTGAATCCACATCCGGATTCAGATCATCACCAAAGTGTAATCGGGTCTTTCTTCTGCTGTGACCAACAGTCTCTGAAAATTTCATTAAAATCCATTGAGGACTTTTTGAGTAATCTTGCTTCGAGAGAAATTGGCAAACAACTGGAAAATACAGGATAGAACCAATAATGTTTACTCTTGTTGTGTTTAATGTGATAATGCTTACACTACTTTTGATGCAAGTCTCTTTAGCTGGAGGCTCACCCACTCAGTCGAAAAGGCAGAGAGGGATCAACATCTTCGACACTGACATTTGGTTAAGATGCATCTAAATCTTATGTATGTTGAGATTCGGTTTATTTGTTAAAGCATCACATCAATATCAAGTTTTAATTCCTAACCCACCAAGATGCATTTTATTCTTTTAAAGATATGAAAACATTGCTATAGAACATCACATTAAAATGACTTTATCCATCCTAAACACTAATTTAGTCCACTAAAATCTAAGGCACATATACAAATGGCAGACAGGTGTACAGTATGTCTTAAAATAGGTAGTACATTGTCAGCTGAATATCATAAGAAGTACATTTAAATGTCTTTCCTCTAGACAACATAAAGCTTGTTATTTTCCATATTCTATCAGCCATACTACAGAGCACCCCCTTGACTCATGTTTTAATCAAATTCATTTGGGAACGGACCTCAGCCATGTTTCATAAATCACTGTTGAGAGCAGAGAAAGGGCTGCGCTGAATTAAGGTCCACTTCAAAACAGGTTAAGTGATGGGATGGTTAGGTCATCGGCAATATGAGGTAAACGGTGATGTGCCACCCCTCTTGTGTAGTACTCTAAAAAAGGAGAGGCTTGTATCAGGGATGGGCTTGAGGCTTTTTGAGAGGGTTTTCCTCCTGTGCTTTGATTGTAGAAGAATGTAGGTCATGAGGTTTTAATACTCTTTCATGTGATTAATGCTTAGTTTAAACGCAGTCAGCTGTATATTAGTGTCTGAGCGGCTCTGTCTAGTAGATGGATAAAATATGGGGATATATTTGTATGTTATATTTCAATAACATCCCCCTCGTAGTGTACCATGTGCTCTGTGACGAGCCTACTCAGCATATCCTCACTTACTGTATGTAGAAGTGAGATCACCGTGGAGGCGACTGTGTTATTTAGCTAACGGCCACACATGCCGGACCGTAACCAGACACGGCACACCCTCTCTCTCTCGAATTGTTAACCCATGTGAACACGGCCACAGGCACTCAGTGTGCTCTCCTCAGGAGACCGCTGGGCAGTGATCTGAGCTAACTGGGTAATCATTGATCTGGAGGCTAAGGCTTTGTCTGGGCGCTGCTCTCTGATCAGACTCTGTGCTCCCCTGTGGATCTCTTGACTGCATCATCTGCTCAGCAGAGACGTGCATGATGTTGGTAATTACTAGCAAGTGCACATGGAGGCAACATATCACACCCAGTCATTTCCTAGAGTCTCATTTAGTGAAAAGCCATGATAATTATGCTTAGTTACATGCTGGGATGGAGTGTTGAATAGTTTCAAATATGACGTGTTAGTATTTCAAGTATGGCTTGGATGCTGACAGGCACAGTTTGAGTTCCTCTAAGCATCACACTGCCTTTGTGTCTAACCTTGAGCAGGATAAAAGAGCTGCCTATTCAGCATAATTCTGCCTCTCAACAGCATGACTGTTGCATGTGACTGAAGCCCAAAATCCATCTCCTCTAGATTTAAAAGCCACCTGACAAAACCTCCCAATAAGTTCTTTTAAGATGCAGTTGGACAAAGTTGGATTATTGTGTAAGTCCAACTAAAAGTGGACTTACTTAGATTCAAACATGTTTGTCCAATGATAGTCAGAATAAATAAAATATGATTGTAGATCAGAGATGGACAAACACACCTACATACAGCAGGTGTATGCAATAGGCAACCAAGGGGGCACATGCGGTTTCCCCTTTCCTTACTCTGTGCCGCCCACCAGCCAATGTTTGAAATATGAAAAATATATATTAACTCAGGAACATGGCAACATCCGACATCCATCTGAAAAAGAAATATTGTCAAAAAATAGAGCTTTATGGCTGAAATTGTCCAAAATGTCTTAGCCTTTAAACAACCAGTAAAAACTCACTAAAACATAGCTACATATGGCCAGTATTTTGTGTTTAGCACTTTAGCTTGAGTATTACTTCTTACATTTTAGTCAAAATATACTAAACTTGATGTAATACCTCTTTGTGAGAGCTTTTTTGTTCCCGTTGTTGTATTATGACTGACTTTACTTTAAAGAAAAAAAATAAAAACAAAATTTGCTCATTTACCATGACAACACTGTTGGGTGAGTTGTTGTAAAAGTAAAAAACAGTCATGGCTTATTTTGCACTATTGAGAAATCCTTTAAAATTTCTTAGATCCAAATCTAGGGTTGGATCCCCACCAAAATGTCATCACTTCTTCCTGTGCAATGATCAATGTTCCCTGAAAATCATGAAAATCCCTTGAGAATATATTGAATCATCCAAAATATCAAGACCTAGAAAAGCACTCGGAGAGCTCAGACCTCCGCCAGCGCCACAGTCCTCACCTATATTGTGATTTTTACCATAAATATTAGTCCTACCTTTATTTCATCTAAATATTAAGATTCCTTGACCATGAAAACATACCATTAACACTTGGTTTCACAATAATATCTAGTTCAGTAGTTGTTCACAGAAATCACATTTTTGGTCATGGTGGATCCAGACGGTGATCTGGATCACTTTAAAAATGTAATCATTTGTTCCTTGTCCCAATCCGACATTTCCTGAAAATATCATTGAATTTCATTGAAAAACTTTTTGAGTTATGTTGTTAACAGAGAAACAAAAAAACAAACAGACGCCAGCGATAACAATCTCCTGGTGGAGGTAAAGATGTTGACATTGAATTTCTTAATACTTCGTCATTTCAATAAATGGTATAAAATTTAAATGTATATTTTTGGGCATTTAATGCCTTTATTGATAGGAGAGAGACAGTGGATTGTGAAAGGGGGAGAGAGAGCAGGGGAGGACACTCTGCAAGCTGGTCACAGGCGGGATTTGAACTTGGACTGGCAGAAGCATGTACATGAGGTGCTAACCACTACGCCAAACCAGCACCCCATAAATGGTATAAAATTAATGACAGAAAATGAATGAATGAAAATGTAGTACATTTTTTAACCAAAAAAGTACAAAAGTAACTACATTTAGTACATGAGTATGACTGTTCAACTGATCGAAGAACCAAAAGTTAGTGGTGTAGGCTCGGCTTAAATTAGCATGAAACAAACTCCACCATGAAGACCAGCTTCACATTGTTACCTTCACCAAGGAGGTTATGTTATTGCCGCTGTCTGTTTGTTTGTATGTTTCTATGTTAGCAACATAACTCAAAAATGTATGGACGGATTCTGATGACGTTTTCAGGAAATGTCTGGATTAAGACAAGGAACAAATTATTACATGTTGGGAGTGATCTGGATCACCGTCTGGATCCGCCTTGGCAAAAAATGTAATTTTCGTGAACAACTACTGAACTAAAATAGATATCATTATGAATCTAATTGCTAATGGTATGTTTTCATGGTCAAGGAATCTAAATATTTAGATGAAATAAAGGTAGGACTGGTGAAATCACAATATGGATGAGGACTGTGGTGCTGGGGGAGGTTTGTGCTTTCCAAGTGCTTTTCTAGTATATGCTGTGATACAATGATAGATAGGAATGACAGATTTATGACAGCCTCTGAGTGCTTAATTAAACCTAAACTTGTCAGATAAATTAGATTTATACTTGTGTGTGCCTGGGAACATCCCCGAGTTTTTGGTTACTAGGACAGTTGTCACAAGCAATATCCCTAGCTTAGAAGCAGGACTATTTATCCATCCGTTCTGTTTTGCTTATCTGTGGCTGGGTCATAGAGACAGCAGGCCTAGCGCTTTAACCCAGATGTAATATATTCGACTTCCTCCTGTGGGATCCCAAGGCATTGGGACAGGATCCCTCTAGTATGTTCTGGGTCTGCTTTGGAGGTTTCATTTCAGTTGGATGTACAGTACAGGCGGGGGCTGACATTCTGTTTCCTGTCAACACAGACTAGGTCCAATAATGACGAGATAGAACTATGCAATCTGACACCTACCAAAGAGGTGTCCATGATACTCTGTTTTTAAATTGATTTTCCCCCAGTTCTTACAAACAGAGAAAATCATGTTAGTTAAATATTATAGCTAGCTATGACACAGCTAGCGCTCTCTGTGTATGTAAATTTGCTGACCATTTCCTTAAGCCAACAACCCAATTGCCCCCTCGTCATCCCATATTGCCCCCCAACAGTTCTTTAGTCAGAAAGCATGACCTGGGCTGACCTGTGTAATTCTGAATGGAGCGGTCCAGCTCTGCCTCAGAGGGAGGACCCTGCCTAGACTGAGACTCTCCCTGTGATCTCCTGATGGGCTCACCTCAGATCCTCTGGACCAAGATAATTACATTCACCTTTGACCCCTCTGTCAAAGCAATGAAAGCACTGAGCTGAGAGGAGCATGAAGCCTGACAGTGTGAAATTATCACTGCCAATAAGAGTCTTTTCACTAATGTACAAACAATCCAGATGTAAGGTATTCATAAGAACCCTATAAACTCACTTTATTACCACAATGGGATGCATTTACTTCTGCTCTTTCCCATGAAACACCATTTTAGTCGTCACACTTAGATGCTTTGTAGATTGGTGTATGTTGCTGGTACCCTCCCCCCCAACTTCCGCCGTGCCACCCTGTGTACCAGCCCCCTCCTCTTATTTGTCACCCAAGAGAAATGAGGCGATGTCTGCGTTTTTATGGCTGTCATATTTGATCAGATCCTCAACGGGTTTCCCAGGACCGGTCCAGGCTAAGTTAGATGAAGAATTGGCCTTTTGCCACTGCTGCTCTGTGCCAGGCTCAACAGTGGGATCCTCGGCAAGCCTGTCACATTGATTTCCAAGTCCAGAATATTTTAGTTGTTGGTGTGAGATAGATGAGGAGCATGTGTGTATGTGGTGAGAGAGGAAGACAAAGGCACAGGGACTATCCAGGCCAAGAATCTCTGTTGTACTTCTCTGTAGTGTATCAGTGCCAGGGAAGGGGTATTGTGGTGCATAAACTTAGGAAGTGAAGGATGTGAGAAAGAGGTTAGTTTTTGGCTCAAGAGCGTTCTCTGGGAATGTTAGCCGTTGATAATAAATGTGATAGATTTAAAACAGGACTGCTGTGCTTTATAGAGTGGGTTTAGGGATAGGGTAAGGAGCAAGGGTCAGGGACATTCTTCCTTATTAAGTCCAAAGAAATATATGTTGCTGTTTGGTGACTATACATTGTCATAGTGTGTGAGTGTGTCTGTTATGCTGTATGTCAATGCTGTCACTGACTGGTGATCAGGCCAGGGTGTACTCCACTCCTTGCCAATGGCATCCAACCACTGCATAGTCTCAGATGCAACAAGGGGTGTTAGGACAGGGCAATATCATTTTTAACATAAACTGATAATAACCCAGGATGAGACAAGGAATACTGCAAAAATTTAAGTTTCTCACGTTAAAGTGTTTTTATCAGTAATGTAGGGTAAGATTTACAGCTTAGTTCACAAAAGATTTCTTCAGATTGTAATTAGCCATTAGGGAAGCCATGTTGATTGAATTAGTTTAATCATTTCATTTCTAATTAAATGATTACATTTACATTGAATGCAAAGATACAGGGTATAATGGTAAGTAAAACGATCATTTACAGTATGAAACAACTAGAATTGTGCAGTTATTTACTCCATATAATCTATTGGAAAGGGCGGCACTGTGGTGCAGCAGGTAGTGCATGTGCCTTACAGCAAGAAGGTTTCTGGTTTGATTCCTGAGTTGGACAGGGCCTTTCTGTGTGAAGTTCACATGTTCTTCCCGTGCATGTGTGGGTTCTCTCCAGGCACTCCGGCTTTCTCCCACAGACCAAAAACGTGCTCATTAGGTTAATTGGTCACTCTAAATTGCCCTTAGGTATGAGTGTGAGTGTGAATGGTTGGGTGTACCCCGCCTCTCGCCCAATGATAGCTGGGATAGGCTCCGGCTGAATTGGAGAGTTGATAATGTTCTTATTTTGCCTTATTTATGAGCATAATATCAATCAGACAAATCAAATGATGCTGGAACATGTGTAAATATCATAAGAATATAGCATCATTACTAGACGCCCCAAATTAGGTAATTTATTGTTTTTTAATCAGCAGATATTGCAGGTAAATTTTGCAGACCTGCAGGACAAACTGATCTTTTCCATGATCAAACTTTAAATCATGCAATAATGTGTTTGCAAAAAGACGCTATTGTGAAAAAAACTGTCATCAGTATTGGCTAAATTGTTATTTTAAACATTGGCATCAGCATTGGCTCTAATTTTTACAAACAATGCATCACTAATTGAAGACAATTGTCAGAGAAAGTACTGGAAAGGCTGGAAAGTGGGGGAAGGCTGTAGAGGATGTGCCACCAACTCCTTGCACAAGGTCTCTGGAACCTTGAATAACAAATCAAAGAGTTACAATGTGGAGAATGTGGAGAAAGCAACCAAATGGCTCTAACACCCTGTTATAAAGCTTTAAAATAACACATTTTTAGGTAGTATTAAACAGTGTGCAAGCTTTTCTATGCAAAACACAACAATAATAAAAACAATGATAGGTGTAAAAAGACCTGTATGTTCAGGTATAAGTATAAGTTAATCATATTTCTAGAATCTGAAAAAAACACTTCTTGGATTTTTAAGGAACATTTTTGAGGATTATACTTTGACACCACATAACTCAAACTGCCAAGATGTGGTTTATAAGCTTTATTGCCCAGTCCTAAACAAAAGAGATTGGATGGACGGATGGATGGATGTTGTGTTTGTAAAAAAACCAAACAAAAAAAGAACAATGTCAGTGTTTAGCCAATGTAAACATTTCCTCTACATGATGACCCAGAGCCCCCTTGTCTTATTTTAGGTAGCTGAAGGATCTCCTGCATGCATGGCCGAGGGGCCTTACCTCACCTGTTACCTCACTAGCCTCTGGGCTGAAGGATTATGGGTAACCTCATCAGCCGGCCCAGCTGCTTGGGCCAGAAGTCCAAACACGTGAGATCAGATGAGACTTTCTTGAAGGAGTGCTACCAGCGGAGAAGAGAGTGGCAGCCACAGGAGCAAAATGGAGAGACCAAACCTGAAGTGGTTGTTAAAGATGATGAAAAGGAAGATTCAATCAAGGAAGCAGATTTTGAGTGTGACAAAGAGTTGGAGGAAATTGATCTCAAAAGAGAGCAAGGGACCTATACTCCTATTTCGGACAAACCTCTACGAAGTTCTCCGGCTTCTACAATCAGGAGCACGAGCACGTTGGAAAATGCATGGCACAGCAGCCCTTCTCCAATAAAAACATCCAGAAATGGAAGCCTTACGAGGAGAACTTTGCCTCCAGAGTATGTCAGGTCCCCTTTGGCTCATCTTGACCGCAGTGCAGCAGAGAGGAGAGCCAGCTTCCAGAGGAGAGACTCCAGAGAGGGAAGCCCTTGGTCCTGGAAGACATTATCATCCAGAGAGGTTACGGAGGTGACAGAGGTGACCGAGACCATTGTGACGGAGATTGTGGAAGTTACGGAATATCCATCTGGAGATAAGGGAGGAGACCCGGTTATCACAAGAACTGTTAGAGTCCTAAATGGAGTTGCTGAGGAACTTGCTGAGGTTTATGAAATCACCAACTTTCAGACACGTCCAATTTCATCTGTTTCTATCCATTCTTTACTTTCTCATTCAAACCTTTTCTCATGATTTGTTCAAATGACATTGTGGAAGATCTTTTAACCAAAAATAAATTGATATGCTCTTGTTTTGCAGCTCCAAAACAATGGAAACTCAAGCTCAGACCAAGAGTCCAGCCATGATAGATGGAGGGTATGTCCTAACCCTTAACCTCCAAGTGTTTGTGCAGTAAGGCTTTTCATGATTCAGTCTTGGCATCCATCCATACTTAAGCTAACACTTTGCAACCATTTGTCTAAAGGGAACCAGATCCGCCTTGGCGCTGAAGGATGCATCGACAGATCCTGACACATTCCTCCAAAACTTGGAAGCTTTGCTCACATGGGTCAGTGAGATTGAAGAGCTCACAGCAAACCAGAAACCCCCATCCTCAGAGGTCAAAGTGGTAAAAGCACAGCTCCAAGAACAAAAGGTATGTTATCACTGACATCCCATCACCTCATTTCTTTTTCCAAAATGTGTCTGTAGCACCATCCCAGGGGTTTACACCTGAACGATTCGCCTATAGAAAAGTGCACTGGAGGTCATGGAAAGTCTTCAACTGCTTCTTTTATACTTCAAACTCAGTTCTGTTCTGTGGTGTATGGGTGGCATTCAAAGCCACAAAGAGCTCCAGTGAGACAATTTGAACATTTCTGGGGGGTAAGGGAAAAAAGGAACAATCTCACCTTTCAATCGTAATCACACCCATTGTGAGTTCATGTGAATGAGGTGAAACCTCCCTGCTGCTTTACAATGTGAGCTTGTCACACGAGACAGCGCAGTCCTACAATGACAGAGTTGCAGAGTAAACACAACTAAGGCTTAGATTAATGTTGGTCCCTGCTCAAAGAATAACTCTTAAACAAAATAATAATTAAGAGGTTAAGAAGAGTCTTTTGAATATTTTTTAGTGCCTGTTTCCTTTGTATTTATGGTTTAGAAGAAAAGAGACAGGAAATGCTGCAAGGGAATAGAGCTGAGATACACAATAAGGGCTGAGTCAGGGAGTTGATCCAGTAGGGAATAAATTTGAGACTTTGCCTTTGTACGCTGGGCATCTGAAAAACTGGCAACTCAATGTTGTTGTTTTTGTAATAATAGGGTATGTAGAAATCCTTCAGATTATACTAGCATTTTCTTTCTCAAAGTTTAGCCTCTAGTATAGTCAAGTCAAGTCAAATTGTATTTATATGTCACATTTGAAAACCAATGTACGTTAACTTAAGTGCTACACAGCCACAAAGAGACAAACAAAATAGGAAAACAGCAATGAAGAACCATCATAAAGCATAAATCAGACAAACAAATATGGCCAAATGGCACAAAGAAGGCATTCAAGATAAAAACTAAAACCATTAAATAAAAATTGATAATGAAACAATTTGGAAGAAACC
Source organism: Scarus forsteni (assembly GCA_036419115.1). Lineage (NCBI taxonomy): Eukaryota > Metazoa > Chordata > Actinopteri > Labriformes > Labridae > Scarus > Scarus forsteni. Next base: position 9,225,117 of record JAZDUH010000040.1, on the reverse strand, counting down.
AAAAAGATTTGAAATTACAGTTAAACAGAGAGGCTCCTTTTGGTTTAATTGAATGCAGTTTAGAACAGGTGGGATTCTAGTACTGACTATAATGTTATAAGGGACAGGGGCAGATATTATATTGAGAGAGAGTGAGTACACAAGCCTATGGGCAGTCAAAACAAAGGCTTGATTTGCTCTGATTTGATTTTTGACTTAAGGGGCTCTAATTTCGTGGCGCAGCGCAGGGGGCGCAAGCCTGGCTGCAGTCCTGCCAATTTGACAATTTGGTAGACCGTCTGCGCAGAGGTGGGTGTGACGGCGCACCAAGGGGAGGTGATGGCGCAGGAGGGGGAGGTGTCGGCAGATTCATGTTGGCGCAGTGACAATTTCGTGCCAAAAACAGTGCAGAAAGTGCGCTGAAAGCTCGCCTGCTGCAACCTGGTCTAACCTCGGCGCAGGGCGGAGCGCACCCTCCGCAGCTGTAATTTGGTGACAAGTGCACATGTGTGCACGCCTCAGAGGCAGGTTTCCAAAGTGTCAGGCACATTTTAATGCAATAAACAATCACAGCAATCACTATTTAATGTCCCCATCTAAACCAGCATATACATTTGTATCTATATTAACCTTCCTGTCACATCTGATGTCGGATTAAAGCCGTTTGTCATCATGGAAACTTAACCCGACGGCAGCTGGAAGTTTGATGCACATCTTACAAGTCAACAATAAACAGCCTTAACATCTGATACTGAGTAAATATCTGGCTTCTCTCATTTCATTAAATTCAAAGAAAAAAGGGGAAAAAAGACGGAGAAAAAGGAGGGAAATTAAATGTATGTCACTCAGGATTTACCTGTGATTTCCCATATTCCTCTATTTTAGTCTTTATTTTTAACGTGATCTAAAAAGATGGAGAGCATTATTGCAAGGAGGATGAGGAGGAGACACCGGGAGAGTATACAGTGTATCACTAAAGGCTCTGCTATTTGGCGATGACAAACCAGGAGTGAAGGTGGATCACAAGCATTATAAATAGATCAGCCAGCTGTGGTGTAACTGTCTCTTATTTTTTTTTACTCCTGTTAATGACAAAGGAACAGATTACATCTGTCCCGGGAGCTGGCCCACACGGTGACGCGCCCCGCTGTCCATTCTCCTGCTGAAGGGACAGCGTCTCCACTGCTGGGTCTTTCCAGCACACTGTGTGGCGGGGATAATTCAGACCAATCAGATGTTGCGCCTCAGCCGCAGTGCATTTAAAGGCGGGGAGAGGCGCTCATTTGGTTGGTGTAGAAAGCTATCGGCTGTGATAATCCCACTCACGTCCATTCTCCTCCTATTCTGACATTTGCGCGGAGAGGCAGAGACGTGGGCGTGGACGCGCAACCTCTGCGCCCCTGTGCGCCATGAGTGCCCCTCTCTTGGCACTGCAGGAAACTTGCAAAGTGCGCAGGTCACTTCCAGTCCGCACGGCGAAGGCCGGCGCAGGCAGGTGCGCCTGCGCTTGCACCTGGTCTACGAAATTAGAGCCCAAGGTTCACAACAGGCCAAGTATAGATCTCTACATGCAACACTCTGTAAGTCAGGTCATACATCTGCAACTGGGTTACCATGACCTTTAATCTGCAGAGGTAAGACTCTGCCCTCTGGTTAATACCCTCTATTTTTATAGATTTTCCTTAAGCACATATAACCTGTGGACAAAAGTGATGTGATCAGCGGCTGTTAAAAACAAATGTACTGTTTTACTATGGTTCTTAAACTTGAGTGCGGGTGCCCTCTAAGTGGAGATGTCAGGGATGGTGCATAACAGTAGACAAAATTAGGTCTTCCCATCAAGAATCTACTGCTGTATCTGATGTGGAAAGTAAACACTTTCCTCTGTCTGGGCTTTTACAAACCAACTGACCAGACTTAATTTCTTTCTTTCTGTTCCCTGAGTCAGTGACTGGCAACGGAAATGTATGGTGTTGCTTATTTCTGAAACCTGCTTTTGGTGAACTGACAACTGAATCTCAAGCATTACAGATACAAGCAGCAATGACTCTATTCACATAGCTGCAACTGTTCCATTAGATTGGGTTGATGAAATTTTGTGTATACATATGAACTGTATGTTTTTTTTTGTTTTTTTTTTTCATGCATCGGCCCATTCTATCGGACCTTGACAAATTACAATACTAAAAAAAAAAACTAATTGCACCTCTGGACAACAATGTACATTTTTTTAGTCTTTCCTTTGGAGCTTGACCATTGCAACCATCTCACAATCTCACTGGCATTATCAGCTGACCTTCAGTCTTGCCTTCCTGGTGTTTATTAACTATTGATACACATGTCATGTCCTTAAAGCAAAATTATGTAATTTTCTGCCTTAAAAACAGTTTCGATATTGGCTTTAAAAATTTACATAGGACTTTATGCCACTACTTAACACACTTGTCCGCCCTAAGATTAAAAAAAAAAACCTCAGTTTTCCCCTCTGGAGAAGTACAGTGACGGGTGGGGTTAGGAAGAAGCGAGCAAAGAGTCAGACACTAGAATTTTAACTACTATTTGAAGTAAGATGGTGGCTTGACAAACTAATCCAACAACATCATTGGATCTGAGCTGCAACTGCTCAGTTCACACAGTTGCAACAACAATGTCTTAACATGGTCCTGTGAATCACACTTCTTTGGTCCCATCTGTCCTTCAGTGTTTAGTATGTACTTGGTCTTTTGTACTGTAAAATATAAGGTGAGATATTTTTTTCTTTTACAGCTATTGCTGCGCCTCCTCACAGACCGCAGGCGCAGCATGGACTGTATGATGCTAGAAGGCCCTCGGCTGGTGGAGGCTCATCCTGGAGAAGAGGGTGAAAAGGCCAAGATCAAGCTCTCTGCTCTCAAACAGAAGTGGGAGGCCTTGAAGGTGGAGGCCGAACAAAGGTCAGATACTTTTATCAGCTATGCCACATCTTCACTGGCAAGTGTTACAAATTTTACTTAACAATTTGTGGGTGGCTTTTTTTTGTAGGAGGGGGCATCTGGAGCTCATTCTGCCAAGGGCCCAGCTCTTCCAGGAAGGAGTTGATGACCTGCAACAATGGCTGATGTCTGTGGAGCAGACTCTGGCTGAACTACGTAATGCAGAGAGAGTAATGCTTCATCTCACAGAAGCTACGGAAAAGGCCAAGGTAGCATATGTAATGTTTGGTTACCTGCATTTATGGTTCATTACATTTACCCCTTGTTGTTTGTAAAGGTTACTAAAATGCTGAAAACTGTTTAATGTTTCAGACTGTTGTTGAAGAGATTCAAGTAAAAACTGCTGAGCTGGGGAAAATACAAAAGTCAGCCAATGATCTCATGGAAGCAATTTCAGGTAAGGTTTACTAACATTTTAAGTCTACACTGACAATCATAGAGGTGAATTAGCTTTTAGCACTTTCTGGTTCTAAAGGACAAAAGTGTATGTGGCTTCAGATAACAGTTTCAGATTAATCCCTGACTAAATGTTTGTGATTAACATGCACACAAGATTTTAATGTTAAATCTGAAATAATTAGTTACTATGAACTGTTCCTAAGGACTACAAAAATGGTGGGGGAACCTAGTGCAAGTGTTTTCTTTATTGTTTTTTTTAGATTAACAATAAATCATATACTTTTGAAACAGCATTGAGGAACAAATTGATTAGCCATTAGATCAACATGAAAGTCTCAAAGAAGAGGTTTCATTAAGATATTATTTATTGTAAATACTGTTGTTGCTTGGAAGTGGAAACACTATTTTGTTGTTTAGTAACTCAATAATCTCTGTCAATCTTGCTAGTGACGTTTAATAATTGCAGGTTTATTTGTTATAATTATCACAAATAACAGATAATGCACAGGAGATATCACACTGTTGTTTGCTACAGACCTTTTAATCAGCAATGATCAAAATCAGAGTGAAAAATCCAGAAGGCTTTAAGTCGAGATAACCAATGCAATTCTATTTTGATTTGTTATTAAATATTAAAAAAAAGGTTTTGACTTTCTACCAGTTTATCGGTAAAATGATATCAAAAACTACCTTTGATCCTTACTTAAACAATGAGTTTAACCTGATCTAGTAAAAATACTGCACTCGACAATTTCAAAACTACCGTAAATTACCAAATAAACGCCCTGTCCCAAATAAACGCCGGTTGTAGCAGTATATTTTGACAAATAGACGCCCGTTCCAAATAAACACCTGGTGTAATTTATTCACATTCTCCTCCCTCTGTATGTCAACAAATGTATGTTGGTGTGAGACGCTCTGTTTTCATAACAGTGCAGTTACACTCAATGTCCACAGAGGGCACTAGAGAGTAGAAAGACAGAATCGTACATACTAGGGCTTTGAAAATTCAACGAAGAAGACGTTGCCACTGCCGCTGTTTGTTTTTTGTCCTGAACTAATGTCAGGGATGCCGATCACGTCAGTTAGTGGTACGTTGCTGCTTATCTCCATATCCCTGGTGCAGTGGGGGGAAAAAAGTACAACCTTAACTTAAATAGCAGTCATTCCTGATCAGTATTAAGAGTGTTGAGAGAGTGCTGAGTTGAAAGAAGAAGACAAGAGTGTAACAACAGTATTGTAATCTTGCCTTGAAAATGTACAGGTGTTATTCACACTGGTGTAAATAAATAATTTGATTATATTTATCACATTTTTTCATTTTTTGCTAAGTAAAATTTTTGTGCAAAAGGAATTAAACGCCTGTCCTAAATAGTCGCCTGGTCTGCTCAGTAATTGAAGCAAATAAACGTCCCGGCTACTATTTGGTATTTTACGGTAAGTCAAATGAAGCCAGTCCTTATAGTTTTGATCACAGAAAACCACCTTAAAATTCATACGATACTTCTTACATTACATAGTCCTATACTGCATGGAAGACAAATTAAAAGTTTCGTACCTCATGATCATTTTTCAGAGGAAGAGTCCCAGCAAGTCCAGGAGAAGATGGACGCCCTGCGTATCCGTTGCTCAGTGCTGAGCCTGAGCAGTCTGGATGTATTGCAGAGATTGGATCAGGCTCTGGAGGCCTCCAGCCGCTGCACCTCCAGTCAGGAGGACCTCCATCTGTGGCTGGGCCGCATTGAGAGGGAGCTTCTGGGAGCAGCAGGGGCACAGACACACTCTGGAGATTCAGTACTATGTGCAGCTGAGAGACAGAGGGTAAGTTCTGGCATGCATGCTGGTCTCTATCTCCTTGTAATGCATTTGAATTAGTCTTTTATAAAACTGTAAGGAAAGAGCACACATTAAAATACAAACAAACAAACAAACAAACAACAGCCTAAAAGCAAATTTTCAAAAAAGTTGTAGATACCATCAAAAATAATGATGGTTGGCCTTTTAAAAAATTTTGCTACTTTCGTCTGGAGTCATCTGTTTTGGCTAATTTTGTACTGTATGCCTGCTTATTCATCTTAGCTTAGCATATAATTGCGTAGCAAATAGGTTGGATTTCACCAAGGTTCATGACTGCCTTTTTTCGGAGGATAGACTGGCCAACTTTAGTTTTCTGAAGTAGCTTTTGAGAATCAGCCTCAGCCAAGAAAATAGTCTTATATTATTTACAAGCAGTCAAGTGTATTAGCTAGCAGCTAAACTTAGCAAGGTAACTCACAGTAAGATTACATCCTTAGCTCATTCTACCAGGTCTTAGACTACCTGTAAGTGTTAAGTTTTCTGATTAACTAGCACTACTTAACCTTAAACCACAAAATATAATTCATCATAGAAAATTAGACAAAATAAACCTACGCATCTTTCTATGTGAACCTAAGTGATAGGCAGGAGTTCATTAAATCCTGCTTTCAAACGGACCTGGCATCCCACATCTCAAAATCTGCAAAATCAATCAAATCAAAGTTACTGATACTGACTATCAAGTTTTGCCAGTCTTGTGTAATACCGCTACACCTTGAGTCAAGTCTGGCCATTTAAATCCAGTCTTCTTAACCCTTCCAGCCACCAAAGATCACTGGCAACCCAAACCACCAACACTCTTACATTTTACTCATATCCCCAAAACCAACCGACCACAAGAAACAGGTCTTTGAGGGGAAAACTGTGTTTGAAAGTTTACACTTTTTTGAGGTAATCAGGTCAGGTGGATCCCTCCAATAATTCTTTTTGTCCAAATATGAAGTGCAGTAGGTTCGTGTGAAATATTAAATGTGTGGATTTATAGCCATAAATCTGTGACTGGTGTCATTTTATCACAATTTCCTCAATTAAACATTTGTGCACGAATGAGTTCAAAAACAAAGTGAGTTAGCATTTATCACTTCCTGATCCTCAAGCCTGAAACTGAGAAAGGGATTTAAAATATCAATTTCTGAAAAATGCCTGAAATAAGGTCCATGAGAAAAAAGCTCACTTGAGATTTTACTATTCGATAGGAAACAATTAAATGCATCTGAAGTTGCCTGCTTTTGTATTATAAACCATTATACAATGGAAAAATGTAGTTGCTGTTAAGTCAAACCACCATGTTGTAGCTCTATAGAAGCTTTCTAACATTTCTTCACTCTCAACAATTCCATTGAAAGCCATACTGTGTAGTTTGTCCTCCCATCTAGTGGTGAAACTGTATTTTGTGTTTAACAAATAGTGCTGTCAAATGTGCATTGCAACCGCTGAACTCTACAATAGTATGTGCATAGTTTTGATATGTGTCTTAAAAGTAGCAACATGTTTCCTGCTATGATGCTAACATGGAGTATTTTATTAGCTGGAGCAGGCAGTGGTGAAGGAGATGGCTTGGTTCAGAGACACAGCACTGAGTCTTGAGAAGTTGAAAACCATCAACCTGAACCCAGAGTTCATCGCCGAACAACTTTATGAGCAAAAGGTTGGAAAGTCATGCAAGCATGGCTAACTAAAGATTTATTCATTTTCTTCTTTCTGTGAAAAGCAAACATTTGATACAGTATGCTACTATTTCCCCTGAATAGATTCTGGCTGTGGAGATTCTCCAGCACAGGTTCAACATCGAGAAGATGGCGAAGATCAGCGAAATCTTACTGACGTACAGCGATGAAGGAGAAATAGGGGATTTGCGGGTATTTTTTCACACTTAATTTTCAGCACCATATTATGTTATTTTACTTGTAATTTCTTGTCTTCATTTTATATATCTCTGCTCTGCTGCCACCTCCCCCCTCTGCAGACACCAATGGAGGCCTTACAGGAACAATGCAACACCACCTCAGCCACCAATTCCCATGTGGTCCTGCAGCTTGAGCATGCTCAGTCGCTGCTGCTCCAGTTCTCAGAGGGCTTTACTGAGGTTTCACCGTGGCTTGAAGAAACTCAATCCCTAATTGGCCAGCTCTCCCTCAGCACAATTAGCTACGAAGCATTTAGGGAACAACAGGACCTCTTACAGGTAGAGGAAACCTGCTTCTCCACATTAAAGAGGCAGCTTTTTTCTTGTTTATCACTGCCTCTTTGTCTAGTTCAACAAAGAGTTCTCTTCATGCGCACAGTGAGCCACTTTTCCCCGGGGTAAATAATGTGTTTTGTTCAAGTGTAGTTTCATGATGTTATCTTCTTTCTACCAGGGTTACTTTTTTTCCCAGTGCCCTATAAAGGCATAGTTGTACCATTAAATAGAAACAAATGGACAGCCTAAACAGATTCTAACAGTAAATTAGAAAAAAATCTGTCTAAATATTCAAGCAGGCTTTTTTTTCTTCTCCTTCCTCAGGGCTTAAGAGAGTCCATAGCAGAACACAGACCCCTGATTGCACGGCTATGCTCTCTAGCAAAACGTTTATCAGAGCTAAACCCAACTCAGGGGGATGAATTCTGTCAAAAGGCTTCAGGGGCAGAGGAGCAGCATAAAGCCATCAGGGACCGAGTTAGAGAGACAGCGAATCTGCTGGAGGAGTCTTTGCCTCGGTTTACACAGGTAAGAATGATTGTGTAATGTCAGTGCAACCTTCACAAAGGTCACAGTTTAGTTCATGTCTTAGTTCTGGGGTGACAGCCCAGTACTTATTTAGTTCAACAGAAATGAACTGACCAAAATTCCCAGATACTTTATTCATGGTTATTCTCAGTGCATGTTTGGTAGGCACTCCAGCACTCCAATTTGTTCTGGGTCAAGCATGCTCCAAAGAGGTCAGAGCACAACTGCTTATACACAAACATTTGCACATGGAACATTACAGCTCATTGTTGTAACAATTTTAAACTGGCAGGTTTTACAGGGCTGTATTTAATCAAAATTACTTAAATAACGCACAACATTAGTAAAGTTTCAGTCAGTTCTGGGTTTATCATTAGCCAGGTTTACATGGAGCTTAATATTCCAATTAGAATCGGGTAAGAAGCCCAAACCAAAATAAAAATGCTCCATATAAACACTTCAATCAAAAAAACAGGCCAAATCCGAATGGAATTTCATTCTGTTGCACAGGGGTAGTTTATTCCTTTTTCCAAACCGATTAAAAGTAAAATCCTGTCATGTAAACTGTGAATCGGAAAGTTGTCAGGCTGGGTTCTGTCTGCGCATGCTCTGTCTTGACTTAAACGAGCAGTGACGTTTACTCATTTGGAAACATGGCGGCTTCCAAGAGAGCACACAGCACTGGTCTGCGTCGAAGAGTTTGTTTTTAATACAAACTCTCAAAGAACTAAACATTATCGCACGTTTGGACTGTAGGAAACAAGAAATACTGAACTATTTAAAAAAGTCCACGAAAAACTCAGCGAAGCTGGGATAGACCAAAACGTCGAACAAATACAGAACCGCTGGAAAACTCTGAAGGCTGGCTATTATAAGGCTAAAACAGCACAACCCTCAAATAATTTAATAAAACACCTACTTACCGCCATCTTTGATAAATTATGTGATGTTTAAATAGATCTGAGTGTATCACGTGTCTGCAAAACCGCTGTTCTGATTAAATGTTGTGGCACATGTTAACACCCGATCAGAATAGATCACGCCACATGTAAACAGTTCACCTGTAAATTCAGTGGTGGTAGTGGCCCCAGAAATAGTAAACGGTGTTTGAATGGCTGTAATATTATAATATTCATAATTGACTTTTTCTAATCAATTATTTTTTGCTGTCTTCTAATATGTAAAATGTTATAAACACTTAGCCAAATGTAATTATCAACATCCACAGTGTAATAACAAGCATACAAGTGCAGATTTTTGATCTTACAGGGGTCTATACTTGTCCTCTTGTGAATGGCTTGACGTTGCGATGCTCTCTTTTTTCTTCTGTGATCCCATTGAATAAAATCTGCCTAAAATTTGATTCTTTATGATTTTTGTGGTGTAAAATTATACCAGCAACTCTAGGTATCATTGTTATTGATTTGTTACCTCCTTGCTGCAGACCGGATGTAATGTTTTGTAGGTGTTTCCCTTAAATCTGACAGTATCTTTGTGTTTTTGCCTTTATCCCCGCACAAACATACTCAGTATATGTCTACATGCACCTAAACATGAAGATTTACACTTTCCTTCCTTTTTTAAAGGCTAAGATTTTGTAGGAAAACCTCCACTTCTTACTCTTCAGGCACTTAACCTCATTTTCACTCTTTAATTTCAAGTTGAATGAGAGGATGACCCTCATCAGAGAGAGTCTTGACCGCCTGCGTAGTCGCATTCAGACTCCCAGCTCTCTTCAAGGCCTCACTCCGAGGATCCAGGAGCAGCTGCAGGACAACAAACACACACTCGCTGAGCTGTCCAAGCTGGAGCTCGGCCTTGGCAGCATCAAGGCACAGGCGGATGAGCTACTGGCTAACACACAGGCAGCGGGGGATGGATCCGTTGGCACAGGTATTTTCAGTTTGTTTCTTTCTAATAGTATTACTTGTTAGTGAAAGGAAACATTTCAAAGCTATGTCCCTGCTTTATTGTGACCTTAGCAATCCAGGAGCGTGTGTCCAGCTTGTCCCAACTGTGGAATGAGACCCACACTCAGGCCCAGGAGAGGGAAAGCTGGCTGCTCAAACTTTTGGATCTGGCCGTGAAGTTTTGGAGTGATGTTAGTGACGTCACAGTTGCTCTGACTGATGCTCAGCAGGCCGTCCTGGATCTCAATGCAAGTCGAACAGACTCTGAAACGATCCGCCAGAGCCTTGAAACCATGCAGGTCTGTACGGAAGCTCTCTAAGGGATCAAACAAAAGACTGCAACGCTGTTTAACCAAATGTGTTATTACTTTGCTTCCCTCTTCACAGACTCTAAGGGAAGACATTGACAGTCTACAGGGGGACCTGGACACTCTTGGGGTTTTGGGGATGGATCTGATGTCAGCGTGTGGAGATACAGATAAACCAGACGTCACAAAGAGCCTAGATGAAGTAAGATGTAAATCTAATTGAAGTGTGCTTTAGTTCTTTATACTTGTTTCCCAAACTAAGAGCCTTTTCTTGCACTTTTCAAGCTTTACTGCACGTGGCACAACTTGAGCAAACTGTGGAATGAATGCCATAAAAAGCTGGAGGAGTCCCTGCAGATGGCCTTACACTATCAGGACACTATGCAGGTTTGGTTTTATTCCCTTCACATCAGTAGTAGCTAAACCTTTGCCTGCTTGACACTGGATTTGCACATATGCCAGTTATTAAGTAAATGTTCAGTGTTATTTGTTTACCAGTAAATTTGCAGGTTTATTGGGAAATAATAACACAGAATGAGCAACAGTTTTACCTAAAGTTTTTTTTTTTAATGTTTTAAAAAATACAGGGAAAACTACAAACAAGCCAAACATCAGATATTTTCTTTGTGTGGGGTTTAAAGATTTAAACATTTCATGTTTGATAATGTGATGACATAAAAATGCAGAAAAAAATGGAACAAAATCCATCAGAAAAGGCAAAAATGTTTGTAAATAAAGTAGCAAATCAAAAAAACCTAAAATAGATGATACTGTATTTGACACACATATATGTTTTTGATGAATAACGTATTTTATATTAATAAATATCATATCAGTAAGTGGTTCAGTATTTAAAATAACAATTATGGTAATTTTAATGAAAACTTTAAGCTTTTTTAACCTTTAAATTCCAGTCAAACAGAATATAGGTTATTTTTGTTTGTTCACAGTTTTTTCTATATCCTGAAAAAAAATGACTGGAAGAATGACTTGAGCTGAAAGTTAAAGGGTTCCCAGGTCCCATTCAAATGTAAAAGCCCTGGTAGGAAGTCATAGTTTATGTCATTTTCCTTTTTGGCTTAGCTGAGACCAAAGGGTGTTTTATTTTGAAAAGATAACTGGATTCCTGCTTTGCTGTCCGTTTAGCTGGACTGCAGACTTTACACTGAAGCTTTCTCTTTGTCACCACTGTGGTTAACAAAAAAGTACAACCCAACATAAACTTACTGTAAAACCTAGTGTCCATTCATTCCCCCACCAATGCTGTAAATAAATTTGACTCTCAGAATGTATCTAACAGGAGGACAGTTGAGGCTCAACAAGCCTTAAGCTTCTGATTTTGTAGGTTTCAATTTGAAGGAGAGAACTGCCCACCAGCAATCATTATAAACTTAAGATCAGCTCAGTGTTGACCTATGGGTGTGACACATTGTCAGCACACTGGTGTTACAGCATGTTTTACCGGTGTAGTTGTTAAATAAGCTACCCTGCTAACAGTTGGCCTTCAGCTGACTGCAGTCCTAAATGTCATGAATCTCTTTTTGACACATCCCACTCTGATAGCTTTTTTCAGCCATAAGGTGGCTCAGGTGGAAGAAACAGGGCCAAGCAGGTCTTTGCAACCAGTAAACATTAGAGTACAGCACTGCAAAGGACTAGCTCTTTAAGATTGATGGAGAAACAGCCTGTTCTGAGCAGAGCTGAAATAGAAGGGTTAATAAGACGACTCATTATGATATCAACATAGGCAAGAAACTTTAAAAGTATTTTCTGGAGTATATCTGGGACTCAAAGATATGCTAAATATGGGATCTTTCTGTGAAAATAGCAGTTGAAGCACCTGTTGATAGTCGATGTATGCCTCAAAATTAAGCTCCCATTCATGTCCTCGTTTGCAGGATAACTTATTTTTCTTTTTTAATTGAGTCCAGAAAAGGATTGATTTCAACTTATCCTTCTAAGTAACAGTATCACAACTTAAGGTGCATTTAAGCCAGCAAGTTTGGCTCACAGAAAGCAAGTTTTAATTTGTGCATCCCCTAATGAGTAGAATTTGTCATCATGCTGATAATAGCAAAACTCTCACTGAGTCTGGATCAGTGATTGGTTGATTTGCAGCCATTTAATATTTACTTTCTTCAAAGTGTGTAACCAAGAACTTCCTTAAAGTTCAAAAAGCATTTTCTGCCAAGTAAAAGCTGAACTGGAAACTATGATTGGCCGACAAATTATCCTTTTTCATCAACTCTTTAAATGCCAACACAAGTTGAAAAGGGTTGCTGAATGGAGTTTATTTTCTTCATGCTCACCAGGCCCTGAATGCTCCAAGCTGCTGAGATGAATGCGTACCTGGCCTAAAACTCACAAAATCTCTTTCTCTTAGTCACTACCACACTGTAGTTATTGAAAAAATGGCCAGTTGGCCGCTGCTGTCTGACTCAAGCTGTGATGTGGCCTCCTGCCAAAGTCGCAGCAAGTCTTTTATTCTGTCCAAGGAGAATTCAGACTATTCCTCCCTGCAGCTTTATTTATGCATGATTGAGGAACACTGTGGTCTCTTTCCAAAGGAAAATGAGATTAATGGAGCAAACTGTGTGGCACAGAATAACAACAATCAATGGTAATTGAAATTAGTATCATATACCAACAAGGATGCATTTCTGACCATCAGGAGCAACTGTGAAGCTCACATGGCCTGACATGGTCTGAGTGCACTGTGCCATTTATGTTTTACACAGTCTGTTATTCATTTTCCAACAGGGTCTCTTTGAATGGTTAAAGTCTGCTGAGCTGAGATCCACTGAAGAGTTTATGGTTGGCCCTGACCTGGAGTCAGTTAAAGAACAGCTGTGTGATCTCAAGGTGAGTCGACTGAATCACAAGGTATGCAGATGACCCCAAACAATGAAACATTTTCTCAGTACCAGGTTGGTTTCATTTATGTTGTTATCATAAACAGCTTGAAAACTTTTAGCAAATGTTTCTGTTTTCCTTTAGGAATTTAAGCGTGAACTCTACCAGAAGAAAATAGAGATTGAGAGCCAGAACCACCGCTTTGTGTGCCGCCTGTCTCCTGGCTCAGAGCGTCCGGGGTCTGTGTCTCCCTTGTGTGACTTTAGACAGCGCTGGGACGGCTTGGAGTCAGAGACTGTCAACAGACAGGTATGACCAGCACATATCAATTCCACTAAACTATTACTGTTTAACCACTGCATGGGCATTTTCAAAGTCTTCTGGAAACTGTTTGCTTTATAGGAACTGAAATAGTCTTACTAAATCAAAATCATATTTGTCATTCCCTGTTCTGCCATCAGCACCAGCTGGAGTGTGCACTTTTGGGCCTGGGTCAGTTTCAAAACACACTGGATGAGCTGCACACCTGGCTGTCCAGAACCGCAGAACAACTGCAGGGCGGCCAGCCAATCAGCATCGACCTGCAGGCTTGTGAAATAGAGCTGGCAAAACACAAGGTAAGTGGTGTCTCCAAGGCAACAGTGCTGTACTATTTCTACATTAAGACATGTTGATGGTAACTGTAGTGTATTGTCACTAAATTCTTCAACTAATCTACTCTGCATAGTCATGAGCTCCAGTGTAATAGCTATCAGACTTCTCATGTCCCTCAAAGGTGTGTGTGTGTGTGTGTGTGTGCACCTGTGAGATGTCAAGGAAGACTTGGCCATGAATGAATAAAATTTCCTCCTAAATATTTTCTGGCTAAAGTGAATGAACCCTGTTTATTTCTGTCAATACTTGATCACCTCTAGAAGAACTGAAGAATTTCTATATCATCCGTCAACAGTAAATGTGTACATCTAATCTGTCAGAAATATATATGTCAACATAAACATCCCAAAACTTATTTGAATGTTTATGAAATTAAATGTTTGACAAATCTCCCTTCGAATGCTTCTTCCCTGTTTGTAGGTGTTGCGTAATGATGTCATGTCGCACGTTCGCACAATGGAGTCCCTAAACAAGGCAGGCAGGGGGCTGCTGGAGGTGGGGACGGGAGACAGTCCACATGGTCTGCAGTCTCACCTGGAGCAGCTCAATGAAAGCTGGGAGTTTGTCCGCTGTGAGACAGAACGCAGGCAGCTGGAATTAGAGAACAGACTGAGCCAGGTAAAGAATGAAAAAGTCCTATTTTGTTTGTTTAAAGTGCAGATTAAACCCCAGGCACTAAGAGACCGCATGTGATGCAGCATATCTGTATGCCAATCAATTATACCTTATTGCATATTGCTCTATTGTAACTGTATTTTGGCGCCCTCCTGTGGTGAAAGGAATAGTGCACAAACTCACCTGAGGACACACCCCCACTTCCACGATGAAAAATATTTCAAAAATGTTATTTGATGACAAAAGTTGAAGCTTGAACCTTAGCTCCTAAGTTGACATTTGATCTAACAAAGAGGTAGGGCCCATACACATTTAAAAAGTGCATTACTGCAAAAGCCCTTCGGGAAAATACAATGTCTTTTTCTGCACTGCCTGATTGCAATCAAGTTGGACTTGGGTTTTACTGAAATAAAGACAGAATGCAATGACTTGCACAAGTTCCTTTTTTACCTCTAGTTAATTGAACACAATACTAGGACAAGGTATTTCATGTTCAAACTGACAAACTTGATTTTTTAAACTATTTAGTTATGCTGATTTTTTTTTTAGAGCTGCAAATATGTGTTAACAAAAAATATGACTTTACAGTGTATTCAAGTGAATACAGAATGCAAAGAAATTAGCAAATCATTCTGTTTTAATGTTTTACACAGCATCCAGCTTTTTTTGACATAGAGATTTAAAATTATGACACATTATCATGTTTTTTTTCCTGAAATACCTCAAAACAATCAAAATGTGCTGGTTATCATGTCAACATGTATTAGAATATAATGCATTGTTCCATGACTGTGAAGCATAAAGAGACATTGAGGTCGGACTGCCTTCCATTATATTTCCCACCCAGGGTCAGGCATGAAAAATTTAAGGGGTATTTTTTTATTGTGCAATAAAAATAGTTGAAACTTCAATAAACAATTGGAAAGAAAAGAAAATAGTTGACAGGGCTGCAGTCAGAATAAAGCTAAACAGGGAGCAACGTTAAAATTGTGATGATTGATTTAAAGATACATTATTCAGAAAAAGTTCAATGTCGGTGGAAAAGAGTGTACTTTAGTCTGATCAGAATTTTTTTTTTTATTTTAATAAAGTAGAAATGCTAAGAAAATTTGGAATTGGATTTCATGAATTAAATTTAAATGATACCATAAAGGAAAAATGCATTCTCCAAGTTGTATCTCAACAGCATTAATATTTGCCTTTATTTTGGTCAGTTTGACTTGTTCTTAAACTAAATATGACATAGAGCTTTCTGCCTCTCTTCCCAATTCAGGTAGCTGTACATGATGGATTTAGCAGCCATCTTTTTATATGCCTAAGACAAAAGTGATTTCCAAGTATTTTGTGGAAGATGGCGATCACACGACTAAACAAGGGGTGTGATATGAATTTTTACCCAATAAAAAGTGCTCTACGGGGACTTTAAAGGTTTCCTAAGCCTAAGAAGATTTATTTTGCCTTGGATTTAGATGCATGTGTCATAAAACACATTTCAAATTCATTGAAAAAAGCTGTGTGGCCCAATATGTCTGTAATTCTAGGACCATCTTTTAAGAAAGAGTGCCAGATTTACAAGAACAGAGTAGCAGTAATGCTGTCAGAAAGAGAGGCAGGTTTTAAAAAATGGAGTAATTCATTTAAATATTGTAACAATGTCAAGGAACAACGAATGAACTGCAATGTATTTTCATTCATATGGCTCTGATGTCTCAAATTCTGCTCCAAGAGTGAAAAAGTAACACAGAGACTCTGGTGACCTAATCTCTGCATCACCTCTGAACACTTTGCCATCATCTTGTTTGTTTTATTGTAGGTTCAAGATGTCACAATGGAGATTCAGGATCTTTTGCAGTGGCTGGAGAACACAGACTTGAGACTGTCCTCGACTAAAACCATCTGGAGCATGCCGGACTCTGCTGCTGAAAGGCTAAATGCACACTTGGTAAAGTGATCTAGACGTCGTCTCAAAATAAGAAGACAAGCAGGATATTGCCAGTTACGCAAGATATTTCTTTTTAATAAACTAGCTGGTCCTTTTTTCTTACCCACTGTAGGAGTTGTGCAATGAGATGGAGTCAAAGCTCCATGCCTACACAGACGTGAAGAATGCCATTGTCAGGATGCTGGAGAGCTCTGATGTTGTGAGAGGATCCAGCACCGAACACAGTCTTTCTATTCTTGAGCAGAAATGGGCCTCTGTGTACAGCAAAGTTCAGGAGCGAAAGGTTATTCAACCCTTCAAATTTATGCTGATGACTGTTGTTTATTACTGTTCAACACACGATTTGATCTGTGTGTGTGTTATGCTGTTCCTACAGGCAAAACTTACAGAGGGACTGAATCTGGCCAAAGAGTTCCACAGTAATGTGCAGGAACTTCTCACTAAGATGAGCAGGTGTGAAGAATCAATTGGACTTCTTCCTGCTCCAAGTTTTGTTCTGGACACGATTTGTATCCAACTGCAGGACCACAGAGTAAGTCTGTCTCTGCTGTAGTCTCTTTATTTGTTATAGATCCAGAGTTTTAGCATCAACTTTAATTCTAATGAGGGTATTTTATCTGTGTAGACCCTGGTGAATGAGGTGAATTGTTATGGAGAGAGGAAAAGCACAGTGGAGAACATGGGCTGCAGACTGACGGAGCTGAGCAGGAAGGAGGACTGTGATGTCATCCATAACCTGGTCATGACCGTCCAGGATCGATACAAAAAGCTACAGCAGCGTGCTTCAGAGAGAGGCAGGATGCTAGAGGAGGTGAAAAAGAATGCCAAACAGGTATGGGTTTCAATCAATCAA
Organism: Scarus forsteni; assembly: GCA_036419115.1. NCBI lineage: Eukaryota > Metazoa > Chordata > Actinopteri > Labriformes > Labridae > Scarus > Scarus forsteni. The sequence goes on along the minus strand of JAZDUH010000040.1, from coordinate 9,208,065 downwards.
TCTTTATTTTATGGGGCGAAACCATAACAAAGCTGCAACAGGTTTCTTGAGACAAATATATACTTTATAGACACCACAATAGTTCTTCATGCTAGGTGTGGATGTATTTCAATAGGCAGACTGCCAATAAAGGTGGTTTTTGTGGACCATATTGGAAGACTCAGCCTGAGCTGGGTAAAGCTTAAAGACTGCCTCATCAGCTTGACATAATCTACGGTGATCCACTAATGGTTAACCTATATTCCTCCTCTCTGATAGTAATGGAAATGTAAGATTCTCTTGAGTCCTCCTCAAGATCCTTTAGCTCAGCACAGTTACAAGGGCAAATTGTTCTTCATTTAGTACCATTTGACTTTTTTGTCAATTGAAAAAATGCAACATATTAAAGAACAGATTTGCTAAATAGTGTAACTTAATTTTTAATATGTTTATGGCAAAATGACAGAAAAAGCTGTTAAAAGATGCTCCCCTTGTCATTAAAGCAGACTCAGAGGCACGGACCAAAATGCATGCCACCATCCAGTTGTCAGATCGGCAAAAGGGTTAAATGGTTATACAAATAAGAGTTTGGTAAAGCAGTCAGATCAGGCAAAGGTTTCCAAAAACGTGAGGCAAAGACTTAGTCCAAAAAACAAGGAAGGTTTCAATACGGCAAGACAATACTATGAACAAGTGCTGGGGCGAAGACTGTGGAGTACAACAAACTGGCACATGTCAAGGGGAGACATGAAGTTAAATACAAGAGGTAATGAGGGATGATGAGGAACAGGTGGGGAGAAACACTGGGGAAAGGGCAGATGGGAACAGACCTGAAATGGAGACAGGCGTTAGTGCCTTCATAATAAAACAGGAAACACAGAAAATGAAATGGGAAAACTGAAATAAAGAAACTAAACAGACGGGTGATAGTGACACCTTGCCTCTTAGTTTAGATTTTACTTAGCACTTTGATGCACATAGAGTGCTGGAAAATACTGAATGCAATGTAAAAAGTGCAGTAATGTCCCAAAACATTTTGAATAGGGGTGGTCGGATGAGGCCATCAACGTTGGCAAAGGCACACCAAAACATAAGGACATCACTGAATTTCATGTTTTGCATAACCAGTTTTTTTCTAATATGGTTTAAATCATAATAAATGGATTAAGGTTAATGCACAAGGACTGAAATTCAAGTGTTGCCGCAAATTTAAGTTAAAATATGAATATGAAATTCTCAATATTAGCCAGATATAACATGCAACATATTGCCTTTAAGTCTTGTTAGGTACCTTTGTTATTGTTATTCATCTTTTTCCTCTCTTTATATTTCTAATCTAAGATTGCACAGGACACATCTCAGCAACTGGTGCTGCTTTCACTGGCACGCCAAAACTGCATTCACCAATTCTTTGGAATCAAAGTTTAATTAATGGAGCACTTTGGTGCTATGCTATTCAGTGGTGGTCCTCGAAGTAACCATGGAGACATGACAGACTTAAATAAACCAAAGAAAGCCTGAGAGTGATGTATGGGCTGTTCACTGCATGAAAGGGGAGCAGTTCTGATTTCAGGATGTCAGTGAAGATGTATCGCCAGTGCACCATGTGACTGCAAATACTAAGTGCTGTCAAGTTTGTATCTGAATGCTAAAGTGGATGTTGGTCTATGGTATGAATGACCCCTACTTAAAGTGTTGCTTAGTTAAACCTAACTCTAACATTTGTGCTTATTTCCATTTCAGTTTAATGAATCGTGGCGTCTACTTGTGGACTGGATGACGGAGGTAGAACAAACGTTGGACACACACAAAGAAATCGCTGTGTCCCATGAGGAGATTAAACAGCAGTTGACTGAGCAAAAGGTGCAGTGAAGGCATCACAAAAACAAAATGTATTCAGTGGTTTTTTAAAAATAATTTTAACTAATCATTTGATGTGTAATCAGGAGTTCCAGAAGCTGCTGAGGTCAAAGAGGCCAATGTATGAAGCAACATCTAAGAGTGGACGAAGCCTTCATGAGCGAGCTCAAACTGGTCATGACAGACAGCATCTGGAAAATCTGCTGGCAGAACTTAAAGATACGTGGGACACTATCAGTGGAAAGTCAATGGAGAGGTATTCATTGTGTTACATCAAGAAAACTGTATAGGCATCAACAGAGTTTGATCTTGACATGCTTCCTTTCCCTCTTGTTTCTTTGTCTAAGACAACACAAGCTGGAGGAAGCTCTGCTGTTCTCAGGGAGATTCACTGATGCTCTGCAGGCTCTCAATGACTGGCTGTACAGAGCAGAGCCACAACTCGCTGAAGATGTTCCTGTGGGTGGAGACAAAGACATGGTGCACAGTCTGATAGACAAACACAAGGTACAACACCCAACACCTTCTTTTTTATATTAATATTTCTCAGTCTAAGAAACAAATCAAGAAACAAAAGGACATTACTGAAACAATAAGATGGATACACATTTGTGGGGTGTTTTTTATTCATGAAAGTAAATAAAATGTTTTTGACTGCTGATGTGAACCCTGTGATGGAATTTACAGTCATTAGGAAAAGCTGTATGTTCCTCCATGGACTTGAGTTCCCCTGCTAGGAGATATCCTAGATTTGCATTGGATATAGTGTTTTTGGATATAGTATTTACATGGACAAGGTTAGTAAATCAACAACATACAATTTTACACATTAGAAACACAAAAAAGTCAATTTATAGTAGGAGGACTCTCAAAAGCTAAAATATATAATTTACCCCACAGCATTAGAGCACACAGTCACTTGCATATAGCACTATGTAAGTTTGGCAACAAGCCATGGTCATTTCACGAAGTACACACTGCTTTGCTTCAGAGTTCACACTCCATTAACCCTCGTATGACCCTTGGACATTTTTGTCCATTTCCAAAATCCAAAACCCCCCTCACAGACAATCCCCCTCCTCACCAGAGTTGATTTTTGGTGAAGGAGTGTCATTGTGAGTAAAATTTCCAAAGCTCAACTTTCAGTGTGAAAATCCATTATTTGACCCTGTAATGCATTTTTAACCTATCCATGACCCTTCGTGGACAAAAATGTCCTATTCTAGAAAGTGGTTAAAAAAAGGTCATGGGGCATAATTTTTGGCAAGCGGGGGTAATTTGGGGTTAAATTTGAGGATGCCAAGTTTCAGCAAGAAAATCCATTATCTGACTGTGTAATGCACTTTTCTTCCATCCATGACCCTTCGTGGACACTATTTTAGACACTATCTACAAAATGGACATTTTTGTCCACCTGAAGGGTCATGGACGGGAGAAAAGTGCATGACACCGTCAAATGATGGATTTTCACACTGAAACTTGGCTTCCTCAAATTTAACCCCAATTTACCCCTGCTTGCCAAAAATCACGCCCCTGTAACCTTTTACTGTACACTTTCTAGAAAATGGACAAAAAAGTCCACTTGAAGGGTCATGGATGGGATAAAACTGCATTACACAGTCAAATGATAGATTTGCATGTTGAAACTTGGTATCCTCAAATTTAACCCCAATTTACCCCCGCTTGCCAAAAATCATGCCCCTGTGACCTTTCACTGGACACTTTCCAGAAATGGACAAAAATGTCCACTTGAAGGGTCATGTGTGTAACTTTTTTGAAGGGTCACTCAAGGGTTAAAGAAAGCCAATAAACCAGGAGGAGAGGTAGTTTACCACGTTCTGTACTGTTCCATTATGGCTAAGAGATGAACAAGCACAGTTAGAGATAAAAGTAGGAAAAGAAAAAGAGAGAGTGACCAAGCATGAAGCTGGAGTTGAGGAAGTATCAAATGTTGTTGCTGCTGAAGGGCAGAGAACAGTGTATGTTTCAAGTTTGTTGGATCTCCTATCATATTATTAAATTGTTGTGTAATTGAATTGTAAACCCTTTCAAACTAAAGTATATGTACATAATCTGACATAAGAAGTAAGCCTGTCCAAGGAGCAGTGTTGGGAGTAATGCATTACAAAAGTAATGTGATAACTGTAATGCATTTACCGTAACATAGTAATGTAAGACATTACAGATAGCCACCACATCACCACAGACAGCCTCCACATCACCTCCCACTGGATGTGTAATGAGCTTTTTGAGCGTAATGAGCTACATTTAGAATGCCAAATCCATATTTCTTGTTATTTGGACAAGAATAACTTTAAAGTATTGTGATAATAGTGTAATGCCTTACATTTCAAACACAGTAATATTACAATGTAACTAATTACTTTGAAATGATAGTAACAAGTTATGAATAATCATTATATTTTTGAAGTAACTTGCCCAACATTGCCAAAGAGGCCTTCTGGCTTAGACATGGTCAAAGTTCAATGCACACCTCACTAATCTTCATGTAAAGAGTTAAAAAAACGGATTTTTAGGAACTTAAAAAAGATGATGCTGTCCCTTAACAGTGGAAATAGTTCACCATTTCTTCCCAATGACTTTACCCGCCAGCTCCAGTACCCTATTTTTGTCAACAAATGCGCATTTGTGAGGAGGAGGTGATAAAGCTCTGTGCTTTCAATAGTGCAGTTACACTCAGAGGCCTTTGGAGGGCACTAGTGAGTCACTGGACCAAATTCTTACATACTGCTGCTTTAATATGATGCTTTTCATCATGAATATTAGTATCCTGGTTTCTAAGATGCAAAGATATCGGTGGTGTTTGATTTTCTTAACCTAACCTGTTAGGGCTGGGTTTAAAAAATCAATATAATTGATTTTAATTGATCGATCTTTTAACTTGGGTAGTTTTTTCTTCACTGGACGTGCGGAGAAGCAGCCCATGGTATCAACCCTGCTAGTCTCGCGTGATCAGCACTTAGCGCTGCTTTCCACTGAGCAAGATCCCGTGAGATGTTACTCAAACAAAGATGGCAGGAGTGAGTAGCACTATAGGGGCACCACCTGCGAGTTTGAAAGCTGATGTTAGACGTAAGTTAGATTCAACAAGCGCAAAGTCATATGCAGAATATGCATTAATTTAATGTAACTGCTTTAGGTTCAGTTCTTCAGTTCACTTCTTAAATTTACATCATTATTTTTTAACAGAGAGGTCCCACACTGAATAAGTATGGAATTGAATCGTGAATCGAATCGATTCAAGACCTTGTAATGTCGAATTGAATCGATCCAGAATATCTGAATTGATACCCAGCACTATAACCTGTGGCAACCACCAATGTTGCCTTTTACCTCTGACTTCTGACTGCTAAAGCTAATGACCAGGCAGCAATGAATTGCTCCTCAGATAAAACCATCTTCTTGTTGCTGTCATTTTTGTTTTGTTGATACATTTCTTGATACAGGTTGAGTTTTTTTCTTAGTTTTTTATAGGAGGGATTTGTTTTTTAGACATGAGATTGGGGTTTGTCCTGCCTCTGCAATCTTGGGAACATGCTTACATGTCCATGAAACACTGGGACACTCAAATCGATGTAACAGGACTCACTAATAAAAAAATAGAGTACTGCAGTCAAACAATCACACAATAGTATCATAATTGTTTGATTTCTCTTAGGCCTTCCAAAAGGAGCTGGGGAAGCGAGCGGGCTGTATCAGGACCCTGAAGCGCTCTGTGAGGGATCTGACCAGGAGCAGCACAGCTGATGCTCACTGGCTGCAGGAGCAGATGGATGAGCTGGAGGGACGCTGGGAGGCCGTCTGCAAACTGTCTGTCAGTAAGCAGGACAGACTGGAGGCTGCACTTCAGCAGGTGCTTCATCATCACACAGATTTAATTGAAAGGAAACAAGAATAAAAACTGAACTGAGCTAAAACACTGGTCAATAAACTGCTGATATGTATTATCACAAATATTTATGGCGATACAATTTGTCAGAAACAACAATGGTTAATCGGTGAACCAAACCACTTCACTAATCTTATCTGAACTTCTTCTCAGGCTGAAAAGTTTGACGGACTTGTCCACTCTTTTATGGAGCGGCTCACTGAGGCAGAGAGGATACTGAAGTATGGGGTCATACCAGAGGATGAGGAGGGCCTGCTCGCCTTCCGCAAACAACATGAGGTCAGTAGAACATGACATATAATCACAGCCTATGGGAAAACATGTATAGTTGCGTTCTTGAGATCAGGGGTCAGGGTCTGGAAAAGTACGAGCTGATAAGGGTCAATGTTTACCTCAGTGGTTGCTGAGAGGCAAATGTTGCAGGTATGCTTGAACCCATTCACCCTGTTGTAAGACAAATAATGAAGCCAACATGGAGATATCAAGAGTTCAAGAGTTTGTGTCACATGTTTCAGGCATGTGTTAATTTTGACCAAAGCTTTATTGCTGCCCCCACACAGGACTTAATAAGTGCTCTGCAAGCACAGGCTGTGGATTTACAAACCATCCAGACTATGGGTGAAGAGATCCTCAACTCCTGTCATCCCGACTCCATCATCACCTTAAAATCTTGGATCAGTGTCACTAAGACCCGCTATGAGGAGGTGAGTGCCTCATGGTGACACTGTGACTGTTAAATCATTTTATTTTAAACATACAGTTGTAGAGTTTTATTTTTGGAAATCATAAGCTGTCATCTGTTTGGGAATTATAATGTCTCAGTCACTGTTTGTACTAGAAGAGCCCTGAATTTTTATTTTAGGTTCAGACATGGGCCCAGCAACAAGGCCAGAAGATCCAGAGCAGTTTGTCAGCTCTGCAGGCAGAAAGAGAAGAGATCCAGAGACTGCTGGACTGGATCTCCTCAGCAGAGGAATCCCTCACCCTCAGAGACCAGGAGCCTCTGCCCGAGACCACCGAGCTGCACCAAGAGCTTATCAAACAACATACAGTACGAAATTTCAGCTATTTCTTATCTTCTTCTTCTTTTCTACCCTCTCTGTCCGAGAATCTGAATCACTATGTCCCCTTCCGTTATCATGAAGAGTATAAATCAACATGGCCAACAAATTGTTTTCTAACTAGAAAAGCATTCAGAGAGTGCCGACCTCCGCCAAGCAGCTCACTTCCACCCATAAATTGTGATTTTCATCCAACATTATAGTCCTTGATTTATTTCATATGCACATTGTGGAATGAAAAATATCTATCTGCATGAAGTGTGATTATTGTTGACATAAATATCATCCAATTGAGTGACCGGGACTGAACCAAATTGTTTTCTAACTTCCGACAAACAGCTCAGTTCCGGCAGTGGCTATGAACACAGGTTTTGGGAACATCACGTAATATTTTAATTTTTTAATGAATTTGTCATGTCATCAATGGGATCTTTTCATTTGTGAAGTCAATCTGTAGCTTGAGAATAGAGACATGGACCCCATATCATTAGGTGTAATCTGAAGAAAATCCATTCAGAAATGGCAAAGATATGATTTTTTAAAATTCCACCCAATATTAACTAATGGTATTTTTTTTGGAAGTTTGGGAACGTTTTGCATCCATACAAATATCCATATCAACACCAAAACTTAATGGCTTTTTCCTTGTACAAAACTCCACCTATTCATGTAAATCCATTCAGTGTTTTCTGTAATCTTAGTAACAGACAGGCAAACAACTTAACACACAAACAAACATATGCTGGCATAAACATAACCTTCTTGGTGGAGGTAATAACTGAAATCCCACAGCTTACTTGTGCCAGGATTTGTGGACAAAATGCTGACATGAAACTGAACAGTTGCTTTGTCCAATGATTTGATTTTTCTAATACCACTGCAACTTTACAGACATCATTACAGACAATGAAGTTGTGTTTTTTAACAGTCTAAGCCCCATTTTTCCTCTCTCCAGGTGTTCATGGAGGAGTTGAATAAGAAGTTTCCTGAGGTTGAACATGCCACAAAATGCTGCAAACACAAGACCACTCCCAAACATCAAGTTTCCCCCAGCAAGAGGCCGCTCACAAGTGAGTCACAGTGAAAGCAGTCACGCTCTTTTTCTAATTATTATTCTAAAACAGTCCTCTTGTAAGAAAATCAACACTCTCCTGTTTTCCTATGTAGAGAGAAGGAGCACTCTAAAGATGCAGCCTGTTGTCCCCCTTCCCCTGGAGCACCTTGACCCCCAGACCCCAGAGCTCAGTCAGCTGGTCAGTCAGTGGCAGAAGCTTTGGCTGCTGGCTGTGGCAAGACAAACGCGACTGGAACAGCACCAGCAAATGCTCAAAGAGGTCCCTGTGTTTTTCAGCATGCTAATACTTGCACTAAAAGTACGGTTTCATTCAACATAAAAGCAATACATGTGTTTAATGATGTTGTTGAATCTTTGCACAGATGGAAGAATTTGCAAACTTTGACTTCAATATTTGGAGAAAGCGGTACATTCAGTGGATCAGCCACCTGAAGTCCAGGATCCTGGATGTTTTTCGGAGCATCGATCGAGACCAGGATGGACGCATCACCCAGAAGGAGTTTGTGGATTATGTCCTTGCCTCCAGTAAGATGAATAAGTCACAATTTGATGTTTGACTCATGCACAGGGGGGGCTCAAAGGGGAAGTTAGGATGATTTAAAGGACCAATGAGTGACAGGGGCCCTAAAATATTAGCATTTATATTAATTAATTACATTTTTGCCACTGGCCTTTAAAGATCTCCTTTATTTACAGAAAAACTAGGCTTGTCTTGTTTTATGTGCAAAAAAGTTATGTTCAGAAATATGTTGCATTGGTAACCTCCATTTATTAGAGAATATTAGTTTTTCTTATGCATTTGACTGTAAATAAGATGTTATAATGTCTCTAGAAAAAAAATAAAGCATACAGCAAGACACATATATTATCAGCACAAGTTTTGAATCTTCTACAGGGTTAAACAACCAAAATTCACAAAGACTGATTTTATAATAAATGAATATATTTTAAAATCTTATAATGGTTTAACCTGACACACCAGGTGGAGCCATTAATATATTTCACCTGTTCATTTGAGAAAGAGCTCATAGAAAGCATTTGGGAATGGGCAGAACCTTTCAGAAGCATCTAGGGTAGGTGATTGGACGATCATTCTGTCAATCACATTCAGTACAGGCCATTCAGATAATGTAGTGGGCAGGCACTACTGCCACAGTTCCAAGAATAGAATGTAAATGACATCATAAAATAAACTCTTGATAAACACGTCAGAAGTGGAGTGGAAATATCCTTACTTTAGAGAAGTATTTAGTGTTGTTTGTTTTTTATTTAGTAAAGAAATCTAATCCGATAAAACTGCTTCACTCCATGCTGTTGTCTTGCTCATAGTTCCCATAAACTCTCTGCCTGTGCGTTTGGACTTTTGAAGCTGATTCATATGCACTACAAGGTTAAAAACTGTCCAAATACCATAAAGTTATTTACATTACAAAGTTTATATCACAGTTATTTAATAATTTCAGAAAAAGAGTGCTTTCTCCTCTGTTTGAAGCTTATTCATATCTTTAAACAGAATACCTTTGCTGTAAAACCTATGTGTGGTCCATTAAAATATAGAATTCCTCATATTCATTTTTCAGTTTGCTTTACAGATGCTTGGTTTGTCTAGGCCCAATCTGACATATCTTCATTTCTAGCAGCACCCTTTTCTGTGCATCATAAGATCATCATGAATGTGAAACACAAATCTGTTCAAATGGAAAAATGTTTGATATGATACAATACAAAATGATCATGGCATGAGAAATCTAACATTCCCTTTGTTTTAAAAAAGGAAGTTAATATATTTATTGAACTTGAAACAGATGTAAGCCTTTTTCTGTTGCATGTCCCTAACTTGCAGAATTCCCCACCAACTCTCTGGAGATGAACGCAGTTGCAAACATCTTTGACATGAACAGCGACGGTTTCATCGACTACTATGAGTTTGTAAGTGCACTTCACCCCAGCAGAGATCCATACAGGAAAACACTCGATGCAGATCAAATTAATGAGGAGGTAAGAGCACTGTTTTACAGGAGAGAGCAAATGGAGTGTTTTTATGTTTAAATGACTAAGGCAATGTCTCATTGGACTATTTTTTTTTTTTTTTTTGTAGGTTAGTCGACAGGTGTCACAGTGTAACTGTCCCAAGAGGTTTCAGGTGGAACAGATAAGTGCCAATAGATACAGGGTAAGTCATTTTTAAAGACTCTGATTAAAAAGTTCTTGTTAATTTCAGGAGTTTACATGCCACTGAACTTAGTTTTATTTGGTGAATATGACCTAATGTAACATGTAATATTGAGCAAGAACATTGTAATGACTCCAGGTTCAAGATTGCGAGGAGAAAAACAATGATAAAAAACAAACTTTCAAGAGCCCAAGTAGAGCACTTCTGTTATCAAGAGAAGAAGTATGCACCATCAGGAATTTTTCCTCACCTCCTCCTTATGATGCCAACAGCTGCCTTAAATGTCTTATTTAACTCGTCCTTGTTCAACACAGCTCACACTGTGATCTCCTATAGTTGTTTAGTCTTCAGCTTAAGCCTTTTGGCTCACCAAAGCTAGTCCAGCACAAAGGTTTCTTGAACCTTAACGGCTGGGAATATATTCTGGCAGTCATCAAAAGTGAATAATTGAAGGAGAGTTAAGGCAAAACACGGGCTTTTAAACTGTTGATTCTGTGTGTTTTTTGCAGTTTGGAGATTCCCAGCAGCTGCGGATGGTTCGTATCCTTCGCAGCACATTGATGGTCAGAGTGGGAGGAGGTTGGACGGCTCTAGATGAGTTCCTGGTGAAGAATGACCCCTGCAGAGGTCAGTTATGGACCCTTTAAAACCATTCAAATGATTTATTACACAGAAAAAAACAGAGCACGTTGTTTGTAAAGAAAATGTACTCTGAGTTGAAATTACTTTACATTCATGCTGATATAAAATTACAGAAGAGTGTAAAGACCATGTTGGATGGAGAAAATAATTTTGGGGATGTCGAGATTAAAGTGGAATTTTCAAAGTTAAAGTTAAAATGATAAGAATAAAGTAAAAAAAACAATGTTGTGATAAAAGTCAAAATGTCAAGAAAAAAGCCAAAATGTTGAGAATAAAGTTGAGTTACAGTGTATATTGACTTGTTCTTGACTTTCAACTTTTTTTCTTGACTTTTTCAGTTTAATGTCATCATTGTCACTTTTGTCACGAAACTGTATTTCAACTTTATTGTCTACATTTTAACTTTTATCTTGTCATTTCACCATTATATCAAAATTTGACCTTTATTCTAGTCATTTTGACTTTAATCTTGATCTACCGGAAATTATTTTTTCCATCTAAAATGGCCCTGATACTCTTCCTATAAAACAAAGTTATCAAGTTATTTAAACTTTTGTTGTCGTCACTGGTACGATTAATTTCATTGTACTTAATAAAGATAATAGTGGTATAATTCATACTAATGTCTGTTTTTGGTCATTGTTCCTATAATTTATTACTCATAATACTATCTTTTAGAAATGCCACATAAATCTGATCAGTACACCTGTAGTGAGAGTATTTTTCCTGTTTGGTTTTGACTATTTATAAAGACCTTTCACAGTGCATTTTTGCAATAGGGCTGTGACAATGTTCCACCATCATCAATCCTATTTACTTCACAGTGGTGTTATCCTGATTAATTTCCTTGCTGTGCTCCCAACAGTGAAAGGCAGGACTAACCTGAAGATTAAGGAGAAGTATTTGTCCCCTGTTGGAGGCTCCACCAAAGGTCTGACCGTCAGCAGATCAAACTCCAGCCTTAGCCTCTACAGCAGTGCCTCTGCTCCCACCAGCCCCATGACACGCAAGGTAAGACTTGCAGAAACATTTGGTTTGTGTTTTGTTCTTGTTCTATTTTTTATATTGTAAAGATGAACTTGACTTTGGTGCTTTGTGATATTAATGACCAGACTCACAGAGAAATTCTCCAGAGATAATGGGCATTTTTTCTGGATTCCAGTTGATCAATTTTCCTTTTTAAGCTTGATGGTTGAACTTTTTGCCATTTTTTTTTACCTCCATAGAGTGATGCAGAGATGACATTTTTTTAGAGTAACCTAAAGGTTAGCTTAGCGCTGATTCCCCTGACTAAAAGCCAATGATATTTTTCAGTCTGCTCTTGGATAATAACTGATCATAAGCTCTCGAGAATTCTTGAAACTCTTTTGTCCATCATGGTAAACTTAATTTAATAAACATAAATTTCAGTTTTTTTCTGGGTTAAATGTTATTGGCAAGTGATGATGAACTACATGTGGTGGTTTGATTTAGAAGCAGTTCCAGTGTGTAATCACACTGTAACCTCATGTTTGAGAAATGTCACCTGATCAAATGGCAAAGTTGTTTCTCTTGGCTGTGACTATGGTGTTTGTGTAATTACCTCTGCCAAGGAGGATCTGGTTTTGCCTTTGTTTGTTTGTTTGTTTGTGTGTCTGTTTGTTAGCAAGATTGTGCAAGAAGTTGGCTGAAATATTCAGGAGATGTTGGTAATGGTCCAATTTAAAAATGATGAGATTTTGGTTGTGATCCAGACAACCGCCATTAGTTAATGATTGTTTTTACTCAATAACCGTTTAAGTAATGATATCAACATGATTCTGAGTGCTAGGTGTTGGTTTTCAGGGCAAAGTCATATTATGACGCTAGCTTTATCATGAAACTATTGCTTATAGATATAACAGCAATATGTGAGCTACAATGGTGGAGGTTTTCTAGTTTATTGATTCATTTTCTTTACCCCTTCATCTCTTTTGGGGTCAGGGGGGTGGGGCTGGAGCCTTTCCCAGCTGTCATTGGGCAAGACTAAGGGTACACCCTGAACCAGTTGCAGTTGATCACAGGGCCACATAGAGAGACAGACAACCATTCACACTCACACTCATACCTAAGGACAATTCAGAGTCACCAGTTAAGCTAATGAGCATATTTTTGGTCTGTGGGAGGAGGCTGGAGTGCCCGGAGGGAACCCACACATGCACGGGAAGAACATGCAAACTTCACACAGAAAGGCCCCTGTCCAACCTGGGGATCAAACCGGGGAACTTCTTGCTGTTAGGCATGTGCACTACCTGCTTCACCCCAGTTTCTCTGGTTGTTTATCAAAATATAATAACACATTTTTACAGTAAGATCCATGGCTCATTAAGTAGTCCTTGTTAGTACTTTGCAAGCAACCATCCCTTGAAACCCTCACCAGTACACATGCTTGGACTGATTAATCTGTAAGCTACACCTAAAGGTCCACACAGACCAACACTACTTTAATACTTTGTCAAAACCCTATACCACAACATTTTTGGAAGTGATTGATCTAGTTTTTCATTCCTCTTGCTGTAGGCGTTACTCCGCAGAAGTTTCTCAGGTGACCGCTGCATCCGTCCTCGGAGCTCCATTGCTGCTTTGGGCTCTGAACTCCAGTTTGTCACTGCGGGGGAGGACAACTCTCCCTCACCCTCAGGTTAGGCAGTCACCTCATAAACAAAATCATGCATAAATAAGATCATAAGATGGTAAATTAACTCTGTCTACTTTTTGTTGTGTTTATTAGAAGAAGCAGAGCGGTTACCCACATGATTACCTCTGCCCCTGAACACCACGTGTAAGCTGCTGCGCTGAACCCAAACAAAGCCTCGGGGCCCTGAAACAGAGTGATAAGAACAAGTGCCGTGATAGAGGGGCCAGAAAACAACGCTTCAGTCACTGTGGAAGAGTGGAATGTCAGGAAGAGACTTCAGAGGTCACTTGGGGTAATTCTGGAGGGTCTCTTTGCCTTTGAAAATCTGTGTACAGATAAATCCTCAAAGGTCAATCCTGATGCAAGACAAGAGTTTTCTTTCTTTGTTTCTTGTTGCATTTCATACCGAAGTACTGGGCTGCCTAGAAAGTAGGATTTGAAAGTTCTGCATGGATGCTTTCTGCATGAGACCAGAGCCTTGCTTGATGAAATATTGTTTTTCCAGCTTTTGTATTTTTATTTGGTTGTAACCGAAAAGTCAGATGGGACTAGAGAAAATGATGATTTTATGCGATAATGCGCTGTCTGAATCCCGAAATATCGTCCAAAAACAAGCATACCAAAACCACAAGTCTATGAGGGTTAGAGTTTTATGTCCTTCATTGTTGATGTTGACATTGTTGGCAGGGCCACACATTCTTTGTCTTTAATCTTTTTGCCTCCATGTTTTTGATTTATTGTGTATTTGTATGATTATTATTTGTGCGTATGTCGTAAACACTGGAGATTGAATAATGAACAATGCACTGAGGTTTAACAGTCATTGTTTATGTGTAGAGATTATTTTCTCAGGATTGATGTTGCGGGGTGTATGTGTTTTTGTGGAACTTTACTGTGAAAATGTAGTTGTTTTTGTTTACTTCAACACTGAACTTCCTGGGATGTTTTTTTTTCTTTTCTGCACATTTTTTTTCTTCATAAAAATGCACTTTTCTGTGTCCATCTACTGTACATGAAGGGATAAGCAAGAGTGAAGTTAGGCATTTATCAGAAATATGAGAAAAATACAAGAATGCACTGAAGGTGAAAGTTTAGGCTTAATTTTTTTATGATATCTACCTTTATTCATCAGATCCCCACCAGCCACTTTAACCAAAAGCAGTATATTTTGAATTTTAGGTATTTAAAGTGGGGCATTTTTTCTCTCTGACCTCCATCCATCAAGTCTTACAACTGTGCTTGCTTTACTGTCATAATTTTACATTTGTATACAGAACCATTTTAAAGTTTGTAATAATGTGTCCTCATGCTCTTTAAGATGCCGGTAGACGTCCTTTCAGCAAAAAACACAGATATATATTTTCCTTAAATAGAGGCGACTGCAGCTCCACTCTCAGTCTGCTGTACAGGCTTTAAAAAATTGCCTGGCTTCTACTCTGGCTTTATTCTAAAGTCTTCAATATCACACTTAAAGTGAAGTTATTGTTTTTGTATGTTAAACATTTGTACAAGAACTGAAAGTGGAGACAGTAGCTTTTATGTAACATGATGCATATGTCTATGCAGTTGTGAAAACGATTTTTAAAGCCTAAAATGTTTTTACATGTCAAAACAATCTCTTAGTCTCTGTTTCTGTGTTGCTATAAAGGAAAGTTTTTGTCTCTGAAATGTAAAAATACAGTGGTCAAATTTCACCTCTCTTGCTATGCACCCTGATCTTCCTGTACTGTAAATGTCTCTATACCCAGCACTCTTTCTGATGTCTATTGTAGGAAATCTGTAGATGAATGTCACTAATGATTTTATGTCCACTTGTATATCAAAACATAAATCATTTTGTAATAAAATACAAATATTTGACAAGTAACCACTTGTTCTTTTGAAGCTGGAGAAATACTTGCTCTTGACTATGATGGCCACCATGCATCTCCTGCATCAGTTAACAGCATCAGCTGTGCACTTTGCCAAGAATTAACGGGATGCAGATTCGAGCTGCAGTCCACGCATCATCAATAAGATCAGTGCAGAGGCAATGGAGATTGAACAACTACAACAGAAAGTTATTGATAAATCAAGACCATGATCATAAACATCTGCATAACTCTTTAGAAGTTGGGAAACAAGGAAATAAGTTCAGTGCATGGATTCAACCTGTTACTGTATACATTGGTGACCTGAAGGTGACAACATGGTCTGCAGATATTTTAGTGTTAGCTTACTTTCTTTGGCTTTTTTATCTCACATATAAACTACTAAAGTATTCTTTGATACACTGGTTATTTGCAGTGAAGGGTACAAACACTGCTTTTTCTGGTGCATTGAATAAAACTCATTACACTCATACACCAAGACAGTTCAGAGAGTGCCGGTAATGTCATGAGCCAAATCACAACAAGCTGCCAACTGTGTGTCTGGCTACGTTCATACTGCAGCCCTAAGTGCTCAATTCCAATTTATTGCTCAAATCCAATTTGTTTTGTTTGGCAGTTCAGATTAAACCTGTAAATGTGGCCTGACTGCAGACTGTGATGTGAACAGCTCACGCTTCAGAAGTGACACGCATGCTCAGTTTAACATGAATGACATCAGGCACAGAACGATGTGATGAGGGGCAACAAACACAGAGCAAAACTGTGCTTCACAATGCTGAAAAAGTTTGTTCCCATAACGCAGAACCTGATGTTACAGCAGCTCACCTTGATGAGCTCTTAATAAAGTAATAATGGCTATATTTTATTTCTTTTGAACCTTAAGGCGGACGCTCTCTCCTGCCTACCCAAGCCGATGACAGATCGCTGCCGGAGAGCGAAACATCTCAGAGCCACAGTGCGGTGAATAGGTGAAAAAAGAGGCAAAAACTTGGTTTCGGTTCTGATGTTTCTTAGTTTTTTTGAGAGCAGATAAGAAAGGAGCAGACTGTTCCTAACTGATATCTCGTAGCCTACATACAGCCGCCAACAAATAGGCACAAATGAGATGGACAGCAGTGGATCATCAATGTCTCTGTGTCCTGTAAACTGTTATTTTAGCCTGATAAATCCATTCAAAAAGTCGGTGCAGTGTTAATAAACTAAGTTTATCAGCTATCATAATACAAACGTATGATTCATTCACGTTTATTGTTTATTGTGCGTGTAATGGAGACACCAGTCGATCGCCCCAGCGCTCACTCTCTTTCTCTCATCACTCTGCCCTACATGTATTGTTAATCAAGTGTAGCTGGAAAAACAACTAAAACTCTTTAGTTTGGGAAAAAAATGCATAAACTTTTTAGTAATCATGTCAATATTAATCTCTGATTATGCTCTGTCCATGAAGTGACTTTGAAAACTTTTGTCCCGAGGTAAACTGCTGCTGTAGAATAACTTTAAAGCCGCATTAAATGCAACCTGGCTGTATCCGACTAAGTACTACATTTGAAAGTGGTCTGAATCTGATTTGAAAATGTCAGATTCAATGTGACTCGTGCCGTTCACACTGTCAGAAACAAATTAGACACAGGTCACATTTGAGCCAAAAAATCAGATTGAGGTCACTTTTGACTGCAGCGTAAACATGGCCTTAGGGTTGCCATTTTCTCAAACTACTTTCAAGCATATACATTAATAATCGAAGATTACCCATCACGGGGTTGAGCCTCGACACAAATATGATCTGTTTCACATCACTGACACAGTGGAGCCCAAAGTGCTTCCACTTGGTACTCCTCATATGTTCTGGTATTGTCAGAGTGACTTTACCAGTCCTCCTGAAGTTGCTTCTTTGTCTATTTAAGGCAGACATAATGCAGCTGTTGTAAAGGTCAAGTGGTTCACTGCTTTAGGTGCCTAAATAAACTGATGAGCTTTATATTTGGAATGTTTATTAACAGTTCCAGTATGGATTCTCTTTCCCGATGCTCAAACAAATATCTGAGTATTGGTTATAAGGTCACAGCCTTACTGTCAAATGGAGACTTACATTTTTTTCTTTTGTCTTCATTTTATCATATTCTAAATATACTCAGTATACGGTATGTGTGTCTTAAGTGAACATCCAAACAAAAACAGATGCAATACTTATCTGAAAATTGTCCTTTAAAGAAAGCACCATTTTTATGGCAGGGTAAACAAACATTACAGTTTAATTTTTACCCACCAATAAAATTTTAAGACCCCCCCCTTCCAGAGCTTTGTCCCACTCCCCACATCCTGACAGGGGCAACGGTGATTTAAATATCTAAGAACACAAATATAACATTTAAGCAATAAAAAGAAAGAAAGACTATAAAAAGGCAATGAAAGTTCTAGAAACTATGCATCAAACTATAAAGCTAAAATATGTGTGCCACAGGTAACTGTTACAACAGAATCAGGGTAAAGTTCAGGTGAATGTCTTTGTGGTATCATAATAAATAATACATCCTCAAAGAGGCAGAGTTCCCTTGGTGAAAACTGAGATCAAGTTCCTCTCCTGCAGATGTCCAACAAGTGAACCTTTCAGTCTCCCTCACACTGTACTCACAGTACTGAAAACACAGACATGTTTACTTAAACACGGAGCACAGTGATTCTGAGAAAGACAGCAGATTATTGTACTTCTACATAAATATTCACCCTGACTGCAGGTCACTGGATCACCCTGAACAATATGAAGGTTTTTTATCAAAACACTGTCCTGTGACTGGACATCACAGTCTACACACAAGTGATGTAATTTTGGAAAACAGTCATGTGAATGGAGGTCTAGCTGGAGGGCAGATATTTCTGTGATGATTTAGAGCCTTTATGTAACCACTGCAAACTATAATGGTTTAACTACTGAGTAGATTATTCTTCATTTAGTCCAAGTTAAAGCTGTTAAAACAAACTAGCATGACTGAAACTGCCACACTGAAGTCCAAAGCCTATAATATTGTTCCTTAGAGATAATAAAGTAGCATGAGAAATTATTATTGTTGTCTGAAACTGGAGTCTCAACATATTAGCTTAGCAATAGAGCAGCAACATTAGCAAAAACATGCTAACCCTTAGCCTACCTTTCATTAAAAGAAAGTTTTTTAGACGTCAGCCCTCTCCATGAATCAATACCGAGGCATTTAGCTCAGAAAAAAAAAAAAAAAAGTTATGTTTGGTACACTGCAAGCCCAACCTGCATTATAATAGCCTACAGAAAAAAGTAAAGCAACACTGCAGTAGCAGGTATATGACACAACAACAAAAGATGTTAAAGGCTGTTCTTTATTTTTGCAGTTCCTGCTTTGTTATGAAGGGTCACAGTAACAAAAAACTAAAGACAGAGTGGATATAAATTTGTATAAACTAAAAAATGAAGTGATAAAAATGCATTTGATTTTAATAATGCTGTGATAAACCATATACTGATGTGATCAACTGACAAATGAATAATGAAGATGCTGTGAATCAATAAAGTAAAGAACCAAAGTTTACAATTTAATTGTGTAAAAGTCACCAATTCATGTTTTTTTCATTTGTCATTAAAAGAAATTTCAACACACCAATAAAAGAAACAAACAAACTAAAAATCCTGATGTGATTAAAATGTGTTTTAATTGAAATATCAGGCATTAAAAATGTAAGTGATTTAAAATCTAAAGCAGTTAAAAATTTGAAAAGGTGAATGAATTTGAGATAAAAGTGATTTAAAAGTGATTAAATATCCAATTGCATTATGCAATTATCATTTTAACCACTCATCACTAACAACATTGTTATTTCAGCTCTTAAATTATGAGTGCTAACTGTCCACTTAGGGACTTTGTTGCTTTATTAAGCTAGTAGTCAGATCTCTATAGCAACAAGGACAAGGGTATCAGCACGAGGACAAGGACAACAAAGGACAACACCAACCAACACTAACTTCAAATGTGCTCCATTTGTTTACCACATATATTTAGCTCGAGTTTATATCACTCATTTTAGTTCAGTTTGGTTGAGGAAAAGATATAAGCTGTAATGAATCTTATTCCAGTGTCTTGCTAACATGACAAGAGTAGCGGCTTGCGTCCGCCCCCAGATATCTTCCCCCAGGTACAAGCCTTGCAAGTTCCTGCTGTGGGAAATCATGTTTTCTAGAGCCATGGGACACAAGCAACCCCACCAAAAAACAAAAACAAAAACAAAAATAATTTCCATTTAATCTCAAAATATCTCAAGAACATGACAAAAAATATGATAAATGGAGTAAATCACACAGAGACATGCTATCTTTAGGCTACGACTAAAATTTCATAATACAAATATAATTTTGAGGACGGGGTAGAAATCATACTGCAGTCACTCCTCGGGCACAAACAGGGCATGGTTAAAATGTTTTTGGCATCAACAGTCACGAAATATTGCTTCCAGAAACAAAGTCACACAATGTTTAATTCAGTGTATCTAAAGTAATTTGTTTGAACGTCATGAGTCTAAAAACAGCCGTTGTTGTTGTTCATGAAGGAACATGTTGTTCCAGTCATGGTAAGAGGCAGAGTGGGTGCAAGGGCACTCAAATGAAATACCATGGTAGTTGGTACTCCTCAGGGGTCATTCATTTGGGCTGGAATTTGTTCTCAACAAAAGCCAGACTGACCCCGACCAAACACCCACCAGAGAGTTCCAAAGCTGTCCAAAGTTATCTTCTGGTTGGATAAGCTACAGGCTGCAGCAGCGCTCTAAAAAAAAAGGAGCCACCAGGTTCATGAGTCATACTCATCAAATTCAGTCTGATCTTTTTACCCCAAACTTTCTCACCAACATTACACAACCTACCTGTCCTTCATTCATTATCTATCCTTTTCTTCCTCCCTATGTCCTCATTAACCTAGCAGCACCCACCCCTGCCGCCGAGGACTTTGGTTTCCCAAACTGGACCCCCGGCTCAGCCCTCTGCAGTCACATGACACAGATTGAAACAGCCGCAGTAGTAAAGTACAAGCACAGCTCTCAATGTGTTCATAAGACTAAATCATCAGAAGGCCACTGTGCTGGTACAGATCTGAACAGACACCCACAGCACACAAGCACTGCTGCAGACTGGGCTTCTCTTACATTCCCACAGACAGGTAGGTGATTTCTTATCTCATTTAAGATGATCAATCAAGATAATGAGAAGTCCAACATTTACTTGATTTGATTAAGTTGTGTAATCTTGCGGAGAGCAGACTCTTGTGATGTAAAAGTCCCTTTGTGGAGTTTACTAAGTGCTTATGAAGAAACTTAAATGACTATAACCTGTCCAATCAAAAAGTATTAGATTTTAACAGGTAAAACCCATAAGTTAATTCACTCAAAACACATTGTATTAAAATAGGAGGGGTGAAAATAAGATTTAAAACCCAGTTTATATCACTTAAATATAGAACTATTCAAGGTATAGGCTTGTAAAACTGTATTTTTTGTACATAATATTACATAACTGTTATGAAATGCAATATGATACAGCAGTTAAAAAATATTTTAATTTTAAAGCACATATAACTCACACATAACGCATGTATATATTTTTATTTGAAAATCTCAGATGAACTTTGATTTTATGGTCTGATTTTTTGCATGTCCTTGTCCCAGCAGCTTTAATTCAGTGTTAAAAACCTTGAGTGATTCTGTTTGACGTTCTGAGGACTGTGTTATCAAATATTCATGGACAAAACCAGAGTGGTCTCTTTGGTTTATTTTATGAGGCTTTTTGCATTTCTGATGACTTGTTTTCGGCTACACGATCAAACTAACTCAGAAAAGAAGGAAAAGAATTTGACCTTTACAGTCACAGTGCATGTACAAAACCCAAAACCAGTGAAGTTGGCGGGTTGTGTAAATCGTACATAAAAACAGAATACAGTGATTTGCAAATCCTTTTCAACTTATATTCACTTGAATACACAGCAAAGACAAGATACTTAACATTCAGACTGGTAAACTTTGTTATTTTTTTTGCAATCAGCTCATTTGGAATTTGATGCCTGCAACATGTTTCAAAAAAGCTGGCACAAGTGGCAAAAAAGACTGAGAAAGTCGAGGAATGCTCATCAAACACTTATTTGGAACATCCCACAGGTGAACAGGCTAATTGGGAACAGGTGGGTGCCATGATTGGGTATAAAAGCAGCTTCCCTGAAATGCTCATTCATTCACAAACAAGGATGGGGCGAGGGTCACCACTTGGTGAACAAATGCGTGAGCAAATTGTCCAACAGTTTAAGAACAACATTTCTCAACGAGCTATTGCAAGGAACTTATCATCTACGGTCTGTAATATCATCAAAAGGTTCAGAGAATCTGGAAAAATTACTGCACGTAAGCAGCAAGGCCCAAAACCAACCTTGAATGCCCGTGACCTTCGATCCCTCAGGCGGTACTGCATCAAAAACCGGCATCACTGTGTGAAGGATATCACCACATGGGCTCAGGAACACTTCAGAAAACCACTGTCAGTAACTACAGTTCGTGGCTACATCTGTGAGTGCAAGTTAAAACTCTACTATGCAAAGCCAAAGCCATTTATCAACAACACCCAGAAACGCTGCCGGCTTCGCTGGGCCCGAGCTCATCTAAGATGGACTGATGCAAGACGCATACCTTATAGCGCATTATAACAATTTATAAAGCACACTATACAGCAGCTTTATAACAATAATCATAACACACTATACAGCATTTTATCATCGCTTACAAGGTCAGGTATTATAATACATTATAACTGTTATCAACTCACTGACAATGCCCACATACATAATGAATTATACATATATTCATGATATGCTTATAAACGTCTATATCTATCAATATAAACACCCATAAATCTTAATAAGTCTTTATAAAAATGTGCTTAACACATTATAGAGCATTTTATAATGGCTTATAAGATCAAGTACTATAAACCTTTATAATAGATAGATAGACTCTAAATGCTATAATATAATAGACTCTAAATGCTCATTGGGTGCTTCAAGTAAAGTGAGGAAACTGTTCAGGTATAGCTAATGTAACACAATACAAGCTGGTCAAAAGTTACTTGATCTTATAACCCATTATAAAATGCTCTATAATGTGTTAAGCACATTTTTATAAAGACTTATTAAGATTTATGGGTGTTTATATTGATAGATATAGACATTTATAAGCATATCATGAATATATGTATAATTCATTATGTATGTGGGCATTGTCAGTGAGTTGCTAACATTTATAATGTATTATAATACCTGACCTTGTAAGCGATGATAAAATGCTGTATAGTGTGTTATGATTATTGTTATAAAGCATTATGATTATTTATGAGTGTTTATAACTGTAGTTATACAGCGCTATAATGGCATTATAATGCTTTATAAATGTACTTATAATGCGTTATAAAGGTATGCGTCAAGTAAAGTGTTACCTCAAAGTGTTTTTGGAAACTGTGGTCGTCGTGTCCTCCGGACCAAAGAGGAAAAGAACCAGCTGGACTGTTATAGGTGCAAAGTTTAAAAGCCAGCATCTGTGATGGTATGGGGGTGTATTAATGCCCGAGGCATGGGTAACTTACACATCTGTGAAGGCACCATTAATGCTGAAAGGTACATACAGGTTTTGGAGCAGCATATGTTGCCATCCAAGCAACGTCTTTTTCATGGACGCCCCTGCTTATTTCAGCAAGACAATGCCAAGCCACATTCTGCACGTGTTACAACAGCGTGGCTTCGTAGTAAAAGAGTGCGGGTACTAGACTGGCCTGCCTGTAGTCCAGACCTGTCCCCCATTGAAAATGTGAGGCGCATTATGAAGTGTAAAATACAACAACAGAGACTCCGGACTGTTGAACAACTAAAGCTGTACATCAAGCAAGAATGGGAAAGAATTCCACCCGAAAAGCTTCAAAAATTGGTCTCCTCAGTTCCCAAATGTTTACTGAGTGTTGTTAAAAGGAAAGGCGATGTAACACAGTGGTAAAAATGCCCCTGTGCCAACTGTTTTGCAATGTGTTGCTGCCATTAAATTCTAAGTTGATGATTATTTGCAAAAGAAAATAAAGTTTCTCAGTTCGTACATTAAATATGTAGTCTTTGCTGTGTATTCAATTGAATATAAGTTGAAAAGGATTTGCAAATCATTGTATTCTGTTTTTATTTACGATTTACACAACGTGCCAACTTCACTGATTTTGGTTTTGTATTATTTAACCTTGTATTTCTGATATATCCGCCTGATTCAATGTCTCGAATCAGGCTGATCCATCTTGCCAAGCTCCAGTATACAATGATTGTGAGCGACCCAAAGCAGTCCATTCCAATCAGAATCCTTTAGAGCTGTAAGAGGAGAGGGCTACAAGCGAGACGACAACAGAAGTGACTTCTCATATAGAGATTAGCATAGATGCTAATAGCTTTAGTAGCAGTTTATCAAATCTGGAAAGCATTTTCTATTAAACAAAACCCAAACACTGTATGAAGGATGCTCCTGCTCCACTTCTGGCATGTTTTGTTGAGGGTATGTTTTATTGAGTAGCTCACATTTTGTCCTTTAACATGCAGCAGTAGCATCTGCCTACAACATCATCTGACTGGCCTGTAATCAATGCGATTGACAGAACAATCACCCCTTCACCTGCTTTTGGAGGTCTGTGGCTTTAAAATTAGTTTCAGAAAACAATAAGAAGTATCCTTCTAATTCATTCGCCTAATAAAAAAATGTTAAGGTGAAATGCTTTGCTTGGTTATGAAATGTCAAATTCAAATTTCAAATTTGACATTTTGTGTGTAAAATCTGTAGTACAGTTTGTCAGTTTTTATAGGGACCTATATAAAACTTGAACAAGATAGGTACATATTAATAAGACATTTTATTGTCTGTTAAAATGTTTTTTCCCATGGCTATAAATTACAGGCTAGCACTAAGAAACTAAATTTGGGAATAATTTGTTTGGTTTGTACAAAGGCATAAGCATGTGAATGTGTAATCCTGGCAAACTAGTCAAGAGACTTTAATTTAAGTAAATTCAATTTAATGAAAATAATTTATTTTTGTTCAGGAGTAATTCAGAGGCACAAAGAAGCATGAAAAAGAATTATGAAAAAGAACAAATGATAAGGAAAAACGACTTTCAGGCAGGGTAGACTAAAATTCATTTATAAAAAAAAACAGCTTTAGACCATATTTACTAAGAGAGGTTTACTAAAAGAGTTAAAATATAGTGTGACAAATCTCACTATTGATAGCATTCATGTGAAATCCCACATATTGAACTCCCTCCCCTGGTGGCTCTGTCTGATGCTATGGAAAAGTTACTAGAACACTGAGAACCAGGTTAATTTATCAACATTTTTTTTTATGTGAGATAGTTATTTTTTTCTATTCCATGCACTAATTGATAAGACTAAAAGGGCAAAATGTTACTTTTGCAGAGCTCAGAGAGAAAGCCCAGAGAGGAGGAGGTAGTTTGATGCTGTGGGGTGCTCCAGTGTGCCTGTTTATACAGAAGCACAAACAGAAATATCCTATTTCTGATAGACTTTTTGTTATTTTTACTAACAAAATGTCTGGTCCGAACTCTTACAGTCAAAACTGATCCTGATACTATCAGTCAACAATATTACAAACAGCAAAATATTTAATCGAAACATGTCAAACATACATAAAACCAGCCATATCCGTAGACCTTTACCCTGGTAGTGGTGTGAGGGGAATAATTCATCAACAGTTCGCATTACCAGCTGACTCGCTTCTTGCCCTTTAGTCCTCAAAATTGGTCACGTTATTGAAAACTATCAGCTGTCTGCTATTGACCCTAATATTTTTTTGCCATGTTGATATACAGGTTTTCCTATATTTTGGCAAATGGCAAATTGTCTTGAGCTTTTAAAGCATTTTTGGTCTTTCTGATGACTTGGAGAGCTTTATACTCCAGATCACACTGACACATTCACACCCATTCACTCCCACTTTCATAGACGATGGTTGAATTTCAATGTAACTTATCCATCAGCATTTGCAAACACATCCATGCCCTTTTATACACAAATACACAACACTGACACAACAATGGGACCAACATGGGGTTGAGCGTTTGCTCAGGGGCACAATGTCATGTGACAGTTAGAGCTGGGGTCGAACCTGCAACCTTCATCACACCAATCACAGAGACATGTTGCTAGGTAAATTCAATTCTTAACAAATAGAAAGTGTGTGAGTTAAATATGTATTGGCAAAAGGTGAATTAATTTGAGATAACATGATTAGATATTCACTTCTATTATCTTATTATCATCAGTAGTGTTTATCTGTTCATCACTTACATCAAATTACCGGCTCTTCTTTAATCATTATGTACTGTTTTTGAAGGTTTTAACAGTGAATTTTTGAGCATGCATGAAATTTCAAGCATTTTTATCTTTTCAGCAAAAGACGTGGAGTTGAGGTGCCTGTTTGTTTCACTTCCAGCAAAAGCAGACACAAAATGATATGAAAACAGGATACAAAGATGTGGGTGGTTATTGACGCCTTCAGTGGGATAGCTGAAGGATGTTGGCATCATTATAATTTTTCTCTGATTGAGAATGAAGGGGTAGGAAAAGAGTCCATCACTTAAACCACTGCATGACAATCAGCTTAAAGCTCTGTGAGTGTTGGACCAAATCTCAAAACAGAACATTTGTTCAGGCTCATTTTCCACTTGTTTTACTTCACTGCATGTGCATGAACACACCCCATTTTTTTTTTACTCTGAGGATGTTTTGGATGCTTCTGCACCTTGAGCGATGTGTCTCTGCTTGATACACCCCTTAGGCAATTAACACCTGTTCTTTTGATTTCCATTCTGTAATGTGTTAACATACAAGTTTCTGATATGATGACAACAACACAGTGCCCCGGAGTCACCCTCTACTCTGGGGGACTGTCTTGAGTCTAGATGACATACATTTCTATACCAGTCACATTCCCACAGTGTTTATATTTAGACCATCACCCACTAACCTAAATTGCCTGACTTCTGGTTATATAATGGGCTCTTTTCTTTCTAAACTTTGGAGATGACAACTCTCGGTGATAGAAGAAGAAGGTGAATAAATAGGTGTAACAGCACTTCAAATGTTCTTGGTTCTTTCAGCTGGTTGGAAAAGTTATTGATAATACACACTATCCACACTGTCAGGCTCCAGTGGTATCTTCAAACCATTCAGGATAAAGTATAGGTTAAAATCTCTCAGCTGTTTGTTTGGACACAAACACTTGATTAACTGTGTTAAATGGCACAGACTGTAAAGGAAGAGTATTACGGTATTCAGGGTAGCTTAACCAACATGCCGTACATTGAGAGAGTTGCCCTTTAAGCTGATTTAAATTGAAAAGTATAAACTGCTGTGTCATGTGGGTGGTGTTAAAGTTAAACTTGATGAACTGGTATTTCTTTGGATTTATTCTGTTTGCCACGCCTGCAACTATTGTGAAGTGCAAGAAGAATGCAGGAAGCAAACTGACCTGTGAAAAACAGCAGGCACTGCAAGAATCAACACAGCTCATGAACACTGTGGTTTCAGGAAGAGAAAAATACTTTTACTCTTCTACAGGGGAATACATTATGTCATAACCATCCAAGGTGGATTTACCCCTGTCTCAGTTTTGAAGTGATAGCATTTTATCTGGTAGAAGACACGTTTCATAATAAAAAGTTTCATTTGCATAAAGTAACACCAACTATTCACTAGCTTATTTATCAATCTCAGGGTCAAACTACAAAACCCACGATTCTAAGCCATGCTCACATAATAATAACAGTGCAACAGGTAGTGAAGGCTAGCAGAGCAACACTCCATTGAAAGTGGAGTTTGCATGTTCTCCCTGAACTTGACTTGTTTTTGTTTTTTCAGGAAACTCCACTATCCAAGATAAGCGTTGGGCTCAAACCCCCTGATCTTAAAAAAATGCAAATTTTCAGGAAATAAAAAAAGGGAATTTGCTCAATGAATGAATAAACTTTTAGTTGGTTTAAAGTCTGTAAATCCTAGTCACTGTCCACATGAAATTACAAAAAAAATGTAGTACGTACGCCAAGCTTGTGAGTGGCACTATAATGCTGCCACAGACAACCATCATAACCACAAAAGGAGACATGAAGTGTGTGGATAAAATGTGTCTGATGTACTGGTGTATGCTGCTCCACGTCCAATTGTTGCTCATGGTGGCTGTAAAATCCACAAAAAGCTCAGAAGCTTCTACTGCATGAAAACAACAATGTGTTCTGCCATTGTTTCTGTAGTTGTCAAAGATCACGTATAAGGTTTGAGGGGGAGGTGGGACCTTTGAGTCGTTGTTTCTGAAAATATCAGTATTTGTTGTACACATTTCAACTAAATAACTAAAGTCTTGTGACATGCTAGGACTTGTCTCCTCTGGAAGCTAATGATGATCAAGATTCATGTACACTAACTTCCTGCCTTGTTATCAGGAAGTAGTCATTTAGAAAACATCAGGGAAATTCTTAGTTAATGACCTGGCATCTATGGAACATGTTCATAAATAATAAGTTCATAAAAAAAGTCTCAAAACAGCCAGTATGAAATTTATTAGCATGCTAACACGAAGACAGCTAACACAAGTTTAGCTTTTTGTCCCCGGTTATATTACAGTCACTGGAACAGGTTACGTTTTTTTCATGTTTTAGCATGCTTTTTGAAATCTAAAAACTGATTAGAAACTGTGTTCTAAATGAAAATAATACAGTGAGTTCCAAGGACAGATTATTCAGTGGAAATATTTTTGACATATTTTCCTGCCTGTAGTATTGCAAAATATTAAAATACATCATATTGTAAAGTCTTTATCCTGATATATATTGTCTTGTCAGATTCTTAACATTACTCAAGGAAAATTATCAGAGCTGTTCAAAATGATTACGTGGAATAAGCTAATCATAAGTACCAAATCATTGAGTGGTAGCCTGTATTCCTCTGATTGGGATTTCATTCACTAAGCAGCTAGTTAATGTTGGACATGTGTACCATAAGTTCAGTATTACATTAGAAATAAACTGAGCTAGAAAAAAAATGAAGGTCATTATAGTGCTCCAGTATCTGATACACAACTCCAGTGCATGTGTAACCAACCTTCTCTCTCACACTGCAGCATGGTTGGGTTATAAAGGGGGACGGAGCACAAGGTCGTCTGCTGGTTGGGGGAGGGAGAGCCAGAAGGAGGAGCTCACCTCTCTGTGTCCTCCCCTTTACTCTCTTTCGTCCTATTGCAAAATCCTCCGGTAGACTGTGAGCACATGGTTGTCTAATTTTGAAACCGGCTCCCAATAGGGGGACGTTCCTGGTGTCAGGGTGGTGAGGCAACATGTGCGCCTGTGCAGTCCCTCCCATGTCAAGTGCAGCAGGAAGCAGAGTGTGTAAAGAGAGTGTGGTGGAGAAAAGAAAGGGGAGGGAAGGCATACGCATGCATACTTGCTGCTGATGTAAGAAGACATTTTTTTGATGACGATGGAGTGAGGGTTTTTGAATTGACAAAGGGAGGTGGAGGTCAGTTTTTCCCATGGCAATGTTCTGAACAAGGTAAGATAATATGTGCTGTTGGAGAGGGAAATAGACTTACAGATTATTGGATTTCCTGGTGATCAGAGAAACATAAGGCTCAGGACTCCATTCATCAGATCGACACACTGAAGAGATCAAGACAAACCAGGTTAGACATAAAAGCAGGAACAGGAAGTATTGTCTCTATGGCAACTTCACAGTTCCTTAAACTGTATATACTTATCTGAAACTGAAACTTACTATAACCAGAATAATACATCTTTATACTTTTACATACCTTCTGTCTCTTTGTTATTTCACACTCCCTCTGAGCAGGGCTTTAAAGGCATTCAGGACTGTTTGACACCATCCCAAGACTTCAGGAAACACTTTCTTTACCTCCAGTAACTGAAAAGCTCTAGGCTGTATGCTTTACTATTTGCCTTTATGTTTAAACAGAGCTAATTCCTCTAATGTTTGTTTTGATTCAGGTTTATTACCTGCTATCACAAACACTTGCCCTCCGTAGTATGTCTGTTTATGTCACAACCACATGGTGCTTTTTGTGGGACCAGTGTGTCAGTAAGGGAAAGGTCAGGTGTCCCGTGCCAAATACTGTGCTGCCCATGAGAGGGAAAGAATAAGAGGTGAATTGAGGGGAGACTGTGAAGGTCAACACGAGTCACGTGGATGTTTGCTTTTGTTCACAGTAACAAATATATAAACCCCTTTCTCTGCTATGTTTCACACAGCAAATGAAGCGTTTCAGATCATGTTTTAGCTGGTGTTTGTTAGACTGTTAGTTTGCAGGACAACACAAAAAGATGGGAACAGATTTGGATGCCAATTTCAGAGAATGTTAGTCAAAGCACAAGTAGGAAGTAGTTAGACTTTGGTAGTGATAAGAATCCAGATCCAGTAAATTTTTTAAAGATTTATTAATATTGCAAGATAGTGCAGTTTTCCATATTTTCTCCAATAACCCAGAAAGTTTTCTACAGATTTTTCAAGCTTTTAAGGAATGTTGGTCATGGCACAGGGAAGACTTGATTACATTTCAGTGGTGATCTGCACCTGGATGTGGATCCAGAAATTATTCAAAGGACTTGTCAGAATTTGTGGTATTGTGCAAACAAGTAAAAGATGGAGTCCCGCCAAAATGAAATTTTGCCTTCCGTGTAATGAAAGGTGTAACTTTGATCGACTTTGATGAAGGTCGAATGATACAACTTCTAACCATCTCTTGGTCTATGACTAAAGTATCTTACAGCTTCAGTTTATAATAAATGCTAGCAGTATACTGTTATGCTAATAGTTACATAGCTGTATGGTATTGGTTATGACTGCAATAGAAGAATGTGAAATTTCTGTTACTAGCAATTAGCTCTAAGGTTGCTTGATAAGTGCACTAACAGAGAGCTACATAACTATGCAAGTGCTTTTGTTTATTAGCATCTGTACAGTGACATCTCCATGTGACAACCATCCTTAAAAGTGATGTTTAAATATCAACATGCTAACATTGTATTCTTTGAGCAGCACTGTAGTCTGTACCCTATAATAACATCATAATAACTAAACTCTTGACTTAGTGTGACCATATTAGTTTGCTGATGTATTTTGCCTAGTTTTGTGTAGTCTAAGTTCAGCTTTACAAGTAACTTACAACTTTTCCTTCACTACAATTATATCAGACTTAAGAATGGTGACATAGCCTTCTTTGATTTAAGGGCATAATTAATCCAATGGTCCACAGCATTCCAGTTCTGATAACCAAATTTGATCATGTTATTATGCCTGACAAGCAGTTAGGCAGTTAACTCATTGTGTAATTTACCAGGCATCCTGTTTTTGATACCAACAGATAATTTAATTTTGCCAGAACAGAAGCATGTCAGGACAGGCACTTTTACAGAGGATTGGCTCCAAACATGCCAGAAAGACACACTATAGACTAGTCAATCTAGGTTAATAATAACAAAAAGTTGACGTATGCTCTTGGATACATCAGACTAGTCATAATGGGTAAATGACATTAAAAATTGATTAATGTAATACAAAGCATATCTGAGGTCTCTCGCAGACACATTAAAACAATAGTGTGTTTGTTGACAACTGCTGGGCTACTCTGTACACTAGAGGGGAACAAGTGTGTACTCCAGACAATGAAATCCTGACAGTCTCCTTCAGACCCTTTTATCTCCCATGGGAGTTCCGACAGATTACAGTCATACTCACTTATGTGCCTTGTCCCAATCACGAGGCTGCTGGCATGAGAATAGCATTAAGTTACAATGTAGTTCTTACCCACTGTGCAGACCAGGTCATTTTTATTGGTGACTTTAAGCTGTTATTTAACAAAGCACCTTCCTACCCATCTAAAGCATACAATTGAACACTTATGGAAACTACCTGACACCTTTAAAGTACTATGCAGACCATCAATTTACAATGTAATCCATCTTCTGCCAAAATGTAAGGCTGTGGTGAAGAAGTACCTGCCACTAAAGTGTGTTCAGAGGGATGTAAGGGGCAGTTCAGAGAGTTATGCCAAAACCTTTTATAGAGTCTTCAATAACTGTTAGTATGAGTTGCAGCAAGTCTTTTTAAATTAAAGCCAAACAGTGTATTGGAAGACTGTGTCCCTCAACTAAAAAAATATTAAAGTACTTTCAAAAGCAGGTACTCCAGTACTTTAACTTCAATTTTTTAAAAATTACTGAACAACTTTCACTTGTATTGCAGTAATATTTGACCAGGAGTATCTGTACTTTCACGGAAGTAACAGAATTAAGAACTTGTACACCACTGCTCAATCTGATTGTTTCAATGGCTGGCAAAATGGTGGGAAAATCACAAAAATAATCTTGACTCGACTTTTACCGACAGGACAAGAAGAAAGCAAGGCGTTTTCTAGTAGATAATTTTAGCCTCTAAGTCCCTCTGGCAACTTGAAATGTTTTGAAAAAGTCATTAAATTCCATGTTCTATAAACATCCCCAAACTCACTAAATGACTGAGTTTACCAAACCGATGTGAACTTTTTTATGGTCTTAGTGTGAATAGCTGCTCTGTGTGTCTGTTTTGAATGATGGCATGAATATATTATGCTGATATTTAACTAGGGAGCCAAAGGCAAATTTCCACCTAACATGCACCACAAAGGCTTTATTCTATTCTACTTATTATGTTGAAATGCTGAGTCAGCATTTCAACATATTGTTCTCCCTAAACTCCATTTTGTTCTTTTTCTTCTTCTTCTTCTTATTCCTAGACTTTGGCACCTTTCACAGGCTTCAAATTTGCACAGATTTTCACAGAAAAAAATTGACATATGCAGCATGTTCAGGAGAAGTGCGCTTTTATTTTTCACAGGTCTAACAGTTATACTTTTTACAGTAAAAAATAATTTCTGCATGTATTTTTACATTGAAATCAATGGGACATTTCCGCAGGTCTGCTGAAAACTTTGAAGCTCCACAGATTGAGCATACTTACACCTACAGACTTCATTCATGCTTTAAAAGCTGCACTGACTTCTCAGCTATTTTTACATATCCTCAGCTTTTTGCTGGCTTCAACAGTTTTTTAAATATGAATTTTTGAGCAACACCGAGTTTTGTGGTTTGCTCTGGACTTAGAGCATGTCACGTGACTCATTAGACCGTAGCCCTCCTTCACACACACAAAAACTTCAGTAGAATTATCTTGTCATAACTTCGTCAAACCGTCCTCCACAGACATGATTTATGCATCAAAACGTAGACAATCTTCTCTTCTTCCACGTGAAACCGGCTTCAAAGTCTAATCTGATATCAAATTGTCTCAGTGAGCTTCAGCTTTTGCGGTATGCCGCAAAAGCTTCCATCTGCGGCTATGCAATTTTTCAGCTCCGGAGTGCTTCACTTTGAAGCCCGTTTTTAACTTCGCCACTGTAACAGTACAGACATGAAATTACAACCATAGCTTCAGCAAGTTCTTGGGATACTCACAGTCCAATCCCTTTTCTGATATCTACCACGGTTTTGGCACAGCGAGCGTTCGTTCACTCGGAAGTACCGAGCGTTATGAGCCTGCTGTATGACACTATACATGTGCACAATACAACTAGGGGAAATACCGTGCTTTCAATGATTAAACATATTTGGTCTCATAGCTGAGTGGTCAGAACAGCTGACTATGGACTAAGAGCTCGCGGGTTTGAATCCAGGCAGACCCTGTATTATCTTATTCTCCATCTGATACAGATTCTTCATTGGAATAGCATATTTGTGCTTTTCTTTGCACTCTCAACCCCATTTCACATAAATTACACTGACTGGCCACTTTATTAGGTACATCTACAAATATCAACACATTGAAACATGTTACAAAACAGTCGTTTTCTGCTTTCTTTCACAACTGCAAACAGTTTTTCGTGCACTTTTCACTATCTGCTACAGTTTCTGAGATGTGACTGTTGAAGCAGCATCTACTTTTGCACATTTCTTTGAAGTTAGAGCGTGGTCACGTGACCTGCACACCTGACCTCCAGTAGCTATAATGTTCTGCAAACATTTTTATTGCACATTTCGCACATTTTCAGCCATGATTTACTGCTTACAACTATTCATGTCACATTTTCAACTTTCGTTGTATTACTTTTAGCGATTTCATTTCACAGTTTCAGCAGTCACGCTCAGCATTTCAACGCATTTCCTTCATGGAAATGCAAATTCTCTAGTTCCAATTAATATTCCTACACATGAACCCACCACTGATGCAACAATTTTAGGAGATCTTGCCTCTATAATTGATGAGCCTGCTTTGTTTTTTGCAATGTGACAAAAGCAAAGTACATTGATTGACCACAGTGTTCAGTTGTGTAACAAGAATTTTAATGTACTGATATAGATTGAGGCTTTAAAATATCTTGTGATGTCATAGACTTTTTATTCATAATGATCTGTGTAATGATCAAATTTCAATTTTACATCACAAACACGATTATATACAACTTTCTTTCTGTGCTGGTATAGTCTCTCATTTTGGCAAAATGTATGTAACTTGATTTTGTTTGTTTTTCTTATTACAAGGATTTTTTTCTGTGAATTGTATCAATCTTAAGTTAGGGTTTGCAAGTAAGCCAACAATGGATTTCTACCTCACCTGCACATATTATTTAATCTTATATACTGTTTTCTTTCACTTATCTTTAAACTGTATACACAAAAATTACTTAATGATTGATGGATGTCATACCTCTTTAAACTAACAAAGCAAAATGTATCATAGGTCATTGATTTCTGTGCCATTATCACTTCAAATATGAAGTTTATAACCAATACCCTGTCTACTGTGATTCTAAAATGTTAAACCTGCATGACAGAAATAAAAACTTTAATGTTTCAAACGAAGTCACATAATTTTCTCTTCAGTAACATTGCATACTCATGATGTTCATGGCATTCTGATCATTACTAAACATAAAAACATAAACTCCTACCTTTATGATTTTAGATAATAGTAAAATTTCTTAAAGTTTTACATTTTACCACTAAACCTGCTCAATGTTGTGTCTGTTTTTCAGATT
Organism: Scarus forsteni; assembly: GCA_036419115.1. Lineage (NCBI taxonomy): Eukaryota > Metazoa > Chordata > Actinopteri > Labriformes > Labridae > Scarus > Scarus forsteni. Next base: position 9,173,668 of record JAZDUH010000040.1, on the reverse strand, counting down.
TTGTAGATCGACATTTCCTGACTTACCTCCATTCCATCACTATCACTCCATCATGTCTCTGCTGACTCACGTGCTGGCCTGCCTGTTCGGGATGGGCTCCTGGGTGGCCATCAATGGGATGTGGGTGGAGCTGCCTCTAGTTGTACCGGAGATCCCTGAGGGCTGGTATCTACCATCCTACCTCACAGTCCTCATCCAGATGGCCAACATAGGTCCTCTTTTTATCACTTTAATGCACCGCTTCCGCCCTGGTGCACTGGATGAGCGGCCGGTGATTTACTTCATTGTAGGGTTGGGGATCGTTGCTACATTCCTGCAGGCCTTCTTCTGGAGGCACACAGTGACAATCGGGGGCTCTTTGCACAGTGTACCCCTGCTGGTTTTAAGCTTCCTGCTCTCTGTGGTGGACTGCACCTCCTCTGTTACCTTCCTGCCTTTTATGATGAGACTGCGTCCACAGTACCTCACAACGTACTTTGCAGGTGAGGGCCTCAGTGGTCTGGTGCCTGCAGTGGTGGCTCTGATTCAAGGCGTTGGCATAGTCCACTGTGAGAACGCCACTTTGATTGATGCTGTGAACCAGACAGCGGATGCAACTTCAAGCGGAGAGCTTCAAGCCATCTACCAGCCGGCTAAGTTCTCCGCTCAGGTTTTCTTTGTGTTCCTCAGTGCCATGATGGTCGTGTGCCTGGCAGCCTTCATCCTGCTGAACTATCATCCTGCTGTGGCTCGAGAGAGGAACAACGACTTGTACTTCAGTGGCGATCTGGCTGAAAAGAGGGAACAGGGTCTGTCACTGCATGCCCAGACGCCAGAACAGAAGCCCATGCTCAGCCCCCTGGAAACTATCAGGAGGGAGCCCAGAAGCTCCTTTGGTAGGGGGACGTACAGCAGTCTGGAGGTGGTGTTCATCTTTGTCGTTCTGGCCTGGGTCAACGCTCTGACTAATGCAGTGCTGCCCTCAGTCCAGTCCTACTCCTGTCTGCCGTATGGGAACAAGGCCTACCACCTTGCTGCAACCATGGCAGCTGTTGCTAACCCAGTGGCCTGCTTCATCGCCATGTTTATGCCAATCAGGTAAGACGGTTAGCCTGGATGTTACTGTGAAAATGCTTGAATAATAAATAAACATAATCTATGAAGGTGTAGCATGTAGCAGCTGTTTAGGTAAAAGGCAATGTTCAACTGTCCAGTATCATGTATATTGATTTTTATTTTCAGGTCGCTCTTCTTCATGGGTTTCTTGACCCTGTTTGGTACTGGATTTGGAGCCTACATCATGGCCATGGCTGCTCAAAGCCCCTGCCCTCTGCTGGTCCACAGTGCCTCTGGAACTGTTGTCATAGTAAGAACTTCTAATTGGTTCATACTGGGACAAATATTTCTGATAAAACAAAGTATTTTAAAAAGAATATTATGACTCCAGAATGGGGTGGATCAGTGGAAAGCCATGTATTAGCTCATAACTTACATTCATGTTTAGCATATACTTATAGTTTACATTGTTGTTAATTCGGATGATACTGTTAAACAATATTCTATATGACATTTAATAACAATAGTTTTTGCCCATAGGAAGTCAACATCGAAAACTGACCAAGCTTATTCAAAGTATAAAAATGAAATTCCCTCCTAATAAAGGCATAATGGGAAGATGTTTTGGTCCCTTATTTATTCTGTTCCTTGCAAAAGTGGCACTGCTGAGTTTATTGCAGCATTATTGTGAAAAACAGGACTCACCCAAGCTCAGGCGGTTTGGTTCCAGCCTGTAGCTTCTTTCATGTGTTCCTCTAGTCTCTCACTCTACTTGCAAATCCATCCTCTGTCAAATAAAGGCAATAAGCCCCTAAATGAATATAAATATAACACGTTCCAAATACGAAAGTGATCAATGCTTAAAAACACATTCACTAAATGTTTACAGAAACCTCAGTTGTATTTGTTGTTGTTCATTATTGTAAAATACAGTATGTGCCTTCCTTAAACTGGTAGCTCTGGTAAGTTGTTATTGTATCTTTATAAAAGCTTTTCAGTAAATACAAGTGACAGAGTTTTATAAGAAAGCATTATCTAAAAGAAAGTGTGAAAAGGCTTTGACAAAAAAGCTCATTTATTACCTTTCAATCTTCTTTTTGACTAATAAACCTATTATTTATTTCCTCTACCAAGGAGATCATGTTTATCTTTTTGGTTTGTTTTTTTAATCTGTCTTTACATCCACCTGTCCATCTCTTAGGAATATAGATAAAAAGTTCTCAACACATGTTGATGAAAATTTTAGAGAGGGTATTGGTCATGATACAAGACAGAAGAGATTAGAATTGGGTGAGGATTAAAATCTAGATGTGATCCAATAACTTTTTAAAGAAGGATTTGTTATTGATGTGATGGGGCAGTTTTTCACATTTTTGACAACAACTTGGATTACAGTGTCAGAAATTCCTTGACGATTTGTGCTTTCCGAGCACTTCTAAATCTTTTAAAATGAAAACAAAAAGTTGCCAAATTGATGAAAAACATATTTTAAAGATACTTAACCAACCTATTCAACTAAGTAACAGAACTCCTACATTAATAGTATAGCTAATGAATCAGTTTAGAGATTTAAATACATTTTCATACAGATTTTTGTAGCAAAAGATGATCAAATTTACAAGATGAATTCAATCTAGGTCAGTTTGTGTATTTTAGTGATAACTGTATAAAAAGATTGAAGATTAGCTTGATTGTCAAACACATTTACCTCTTTTGTCTTACAGGTGCTGGCCTGGATCTTGTTTGTCCTGTCTCTGTCATATGTGAAGGTCATCATTGGGGTGATTCTGAGGGATGAGGGACACAGCGCCCTCGTGTGGTGTGGGGCAGTAGTGCAGCTGGGCTCCATGGTAGGAGCTTTATCCATGTTCCCACTGGTCAGTGTCTATGGACTTTTTAAGTCAGGTGATGCCTGCAACACCAAGTGTCCAATGTAGAGAGCATAAATGTTTAAGTTACACAACATGTAAACACGATTACACTACTGGAACATAGCAGTCGCTTACTTTAGTAACAGTGAACCTATTACAATCATGAGCTTTATTCCTTCTTTTAAAAGGCTGTAAATGTACGATCTCTGATGTTGTTGAGCAAATGTATTTGATCAAAGTCAGATGGCAGAGCTATGATGACTTTAGTGTATTTATTTATCTACAGAGTAGCGTGTGAAATGGCACTTAAATTATTTCGTGTCAGACTGCACTGGATCATTTTGTTGCCGAGTAGGTTACACTGCTTCCTCTCTCAGAGGTCAAAGACAGTTTACTTGAATTGCTAACACAATGTGAAGTATTATTGAGCGGTGTTACTTTTTTAATAGTGTGTGATACTTTGGGCTTGAAAATGTGCCTTAACATGAGACACTGAGAGATGTGTGCTTATTTTGGTTACATGATTGTTGTTCGCATTGTATTTGTTGTTTTGTTGAATAAAACTGTAAAACCAAATGAAACAACTGTTCTGAACCCTTTTCATTTAATTATTTTAAATGAAAAAAATGTCCTGTAAAAAAGCTCAAGCAAAACATTTTAGGCCAAAGAATGAAGAGAAACTTTTGCAAAATTTGTATGCATTTTGATAGATTTCATGGTTATCTAATTTATAGATGTCGCTGACAGTATCCTGATTTCGATGACAAATAAAGATTTATCTAAACTAAGGTTGCCTACAATTTAATATTTTAATCACAGGTTAAGTTCATTTGTGATAGACTGCATTTCAATTGCTTGTTTAAAAAATGTCTTATTTTGTTTTTTTGTAACCCACATGCTTCTTAACATGCAGTTAAGTTTGGACTTGTTGTGCTCCAAAACTCTGGAAGGATCTGATGCACAATCTACTACCATTGACAAAATTCAGAAGTTACACAAAGTATTTTCTCAGACTTTAAACACAAGTGTAAATTTGACTGCAAAAAGAAGGGCAAAAATTATGTTTATACCAAATAAAGAAATCCATATAGCCTGAATAAATTTATTTCTAATGTATTACTGTTTTTGCCATAATAAAGCTGTAGGATCAACATAAAACTTAGATAAAAGCCTGACAGTTTCTGTTTCTGTACAAAACCATGGTTAGACAGACTGTTAAAGGATAAGTTTGGTTTCTACAGCTTTCACATTGTTTATAGAATGAAGCAGAACAATATACTCACCCAGAAGGCTTTCCTGATCCAAACAGTGCTTCGGGAGACATTTTTGGCTCTCTGGCCAGCTGTTCTTCTCTTTGCCTCCGCGTCCTCCTTTCAATGAGCTCCTCATCTGTATACTCTGGCTCGAAACTGTAAGGACACCCATCATATTCAAAGTTCTTGTCCACAACATCTTCATCCGATAGATATTCATCCATTTTGCACAAAACTGGAAGAAGAAAGTTGTTGAGTAGCTGCCAGTTGCCGCTGACACAATGGGCCGTACTGCGCATGGTGCAGCAGCTGTGAAGAAAGTTTTCAGTTCAGAGGTCAACACAGTCACAAAAACATGTTTGGAGTGACACCGGACTGTCTTGGAGGAGTAGCCCAAGCGGATCATGATGAAATATTGGTAAAACTGATGAGTTTTTGGACGATCAATGCAGTTTTAGGAGCGGTGCTATACATGCCCAGTGTGCTACCATTATACGGATGTCCGCCGCTCGATTTTGGATCTAAATATCTCGCGAAGCACTGTTTGGATCAGGAAAGCCTTCTGGGTGAGTATATTGTTCTACTTCATTCTATAAACAATGTGAAAGCTGTAGAAACCAAACTTATCCTTTAAGTAATAACAGAGTTATAAATAAAGCAGCCTTTCCCTTCACTTCTGAATAAAGAAAAGGATGTTGAATAAGTAAATTAAGAGCCAAATTGAAAAGTTGTTCAGATACAAATTAAAACAAAGTAATATATCTCATAAGAAAAATAAATATCTTGAGGTTGCTTGTTTTTGGCTTGTTTTTAGCGACATAGTTGCTTATTTCAATCTGGCAACGTTGACTTTCTGGATGGATGTACAGCAGACTGGCGTCACAGAGGCACAGGTAACTGTCATTGAGAGAATGTGATGTTAATAAAGAGCTGTTGATACTAAATTTAGACATCAGTATACATAGTATGAAATGTAATAGCGAACAGTCAACGCTGTAGGCAGTATTTACTTCCTTTATCACGCTAATGAGAGTTAGCTTGTATGCTAACCTCTGAAAACAAATAGGCTAGATGGAGAATAAGGTGGCAGTGGCATTGCTCATGCATAGGCTATGTATGTGTGTGTATATATTTATATAGGGGGAGTTAGGGAAATGGGTGCAAATCATATTGCAGGGGTTAAGATAACACTTAACATTTCTGTGGTTCATCATCTCTGTGATCCTCTGGTTCTTTTGGAACATTTTATGTCGTCTGACAGTCATTTCTGTGGATTTGTTTCTGCTTTTCACCGTTCTAATGTAACTGGAGAAGTTTCTATCTTCTGTTGAGATGCGGGTGATTATGCAATACAGAAATTCCCTCTTTGACGATGTTTACTATTTCTTCCTCTTTTTATTTTCAACATGAACAAATAATGAAACATAAAATAAAAACAATAACCACCAAAGTGCAAAATAAATTTGTCTTTCAAATGTTCAAATAGGGGTAGGAGGAAGTCTAAACTTATCTGGTCACATCCCTTCACCTTACACAAGTGGTCAGTAATTAATTAAGCCACTTCCAAATTATAGTGATTGAAATAATAAATTAACCACACATAAATAAAGTAAACCAAATGGTAATATTTATTATGATAGCACAAATAGTAATCAGAGAAAAGCAAGTAAATAAATTAACAAAAGGAACAAGTAAAAACACACCAACCTTCAGTGACCATGATAGAGTCTCATCACTGTACCTTTTAAAAATCATTGTATGGCATGAGACAACAAGGGACAAAAATGTTCATGAACTTAGCAGCTTGCTCCAGATCCTTACCTGTAGTGATACAAAGAAAAAGGAATGCATGGTTTTATCAGTATGATATTGGTGTCAACAGGTATTGACGTTATAGTTGAAATTTAGTCAATATATCATTAGTGTCTCTGTTTGTGTTTGTCTGAATGTGTAACTGGAGGACAAACTGGTGCAAAACATCTCAGGCTGAATGTTCTACCTATTGTGTTAGAGTTGGACTGCAAAAATGGCAGAAATTCTGAGAGCCACGGTAACAAAATAAACATCAATAATCAATACCTTTGAATACTTATTGACGGCTAATGATCAGTTAGACTTCACCATCAGAACTGTCTGCACTCCTGCACTCCACTTCTATGATATTTTCCTCTGAACAGCATCAGAACTGTCTTGGTTTATGTGTGTAATGAGGTACCGTGTTTACGCATGACTTGTTGCAAACTGTACTCACAGATAAAAGTAAAGTGTGTACCCTTTAGTTCGTCAAATTTATTATCCATTGTATCTGAGAGCCAAAGTGCGAATTTTAGTTCGATAATAAAGACTACCTAAAATGTCAACCTGCAGTTTAGGCACATCAGCATTGTGAATGACATTACACTGAATTCAATCATCCCAGCTATCTGTTTAAAAAAACAAAATAAACAGTTATTTGTGCATTTTCTTTAGGTTGGTAAAAAGAAGCCAAGTTAATGCTCTGCTTTTTTTGTTACTATACTGTTTAGCCTGTTAGTGTATTTTTCCACAAGTCTGTTAATCATTGCTTCGGCTGATCCAATACATCAATATAATGTTTGAAAACTGAATCATATCATTGTGTAATTTAGTCATCCTCACTGTATGATGCCTGTTGCATTACTTCTGTGAAGGTTTTTGTTCTTTCTTAACCAAAGTAAGTCAAGACATGTTGACTGAACTAGGCGTTTCATGTGCCTCCTTTATCATTTACACTGCCCTCTACAGGAGGTCCAAGTACACTACCAAACTTAACAGGCTGAAAGGCTACTGAATGTGGTGCTGTATCAAAACACTTAAAAGTACGATGGTTCTCAATTAGAAGCAGCATAATAAATTTAAATCTGTTATTAACTGAAGTTATCACAAACCATTTGTTACATATGGAGGTTGTTTCTGACCTCCAGCACTCCTAACGAGCCTCTCATTCAGCTCACCTGTTCTCGGTGCTCCCAGCTGGTGCTCATCAGCCTGGGTAGCTTTTAAAAGGAGGCTCTTTTCCTCATTTTGGTGTATGACACCAAAGAGCAAAAATACCTTCAGTTGATTTTCTTTTGGTTTGTGTGAATGAGTGATGTGAGAGGGTGTGTGATTGTATGTCTTTGAGAAAAAGCCAATAAATACAAGAGTTGTGATATTTAATCTCTAAGGAGAATATTTCACTCGGTGTTTTCCCCTCAACAAGCGACTCCACTATTGTTTAAAGCCTTTTTTTTTTTTTTAAGTTCATCTACTCTTTTGGTAGAATTAGTGGGTGGCTGTGGGGAGTCATACCTCCACTCCACGTTTTAGAACCCAGAGGCTTTATTTTTATGTTTGAAAAAGGTGCAGATTTTCTTGTTAGTTTCCCTGTCCGTGACCCCTGTCCTTCATGTGACGTGACTTGCAGAAACGTAACCCCATTATAAAAGTAGTAGAAGTTAGAGTAGACTTGGATTAAATAAATGAATTCACATTACGTTAAAGTTGGTGTATAAGTAAGCGTTAAAAACAATATGATGGGGATGTTTTTATGATCTGGGCATCTATAATTCTGTGACAATCATAAATTCAAATTTTTAGTCTTTGTCTCTGCCTGGATGGATACATGTCTGGATGTGTGTGTGTGTGTGTGTGTGTGTGTGTGTATGTGCATATTTTATGAGTATCTATTGGAGCTGAAACGATTCCTTGAATAATCTCGATTATTCGATTACAGAATATCTTTGAGGCAAATTGTGTGCCTCTAAGCCTCGTTTAATACATAATTATACATATAAAATATATATCTGGACTACTATACAGTGCACGGTGTTCGACACGGACGGCCATTTCTGTGGCATAACGCGCCTGCTACCTCCGCTGCTGCGCGGCTTGTAAAATCATGAAGGAAGAGAAAAAGAGAGGGACAGAAAAGAGAGAGTCCGCAGAAGAAATGGCAGAGAGTGTCCCAAGTGTGTGGTCACTACAAGAAGGGACGAAAAGAAAACACAGTGCAGTGTGTCTGATGTCAAACGGAGTTAGCTTAGCACGTAGCTTAGCATGATTGCACTTCGTCAATGCTGCAGCTCGTCAACAGTAAACATCCGGTCTGTGCGTCAAGTCCTCAGAGCAACTCAACAGGATGACACTCATGATACATCAACAGAAGCAGCTAATGTGATCAATAACTGAGATATGGGCTAGTAAATAACCTACTTTGATTATGGCTCCGTGTAAAGGCTGGTTCAGAACGTAAATCAATGCGGAGGCTACTTGCCCATAATAATAAGTATTTTGTTCACATACTTTTCACATCCAATAACTTTACATTTAATTTGATTGCAGAGAGTAGAACAGGAAACACTGACAGTGAGTAGAGGAAGCAGATGTAGGGAATGTTTTCATATGTTATAGAAATGTACATTAGCTAGTTAAATTATCTAAGTATGATATTATTTGGTCCTAGAAATAAAGTAAGCAAAATAAGATCATCAATATGGTACAGTAGTAAAGGAAATAATTTAGCAAAAAGAGACAAGCATGAACACAAAATAAAAATAACCATACTTAAAAAAAGCAAGATATGGCCCAGAGTAAAAATAAAAGTATAGATTTTGATTTTGAGATCCAATTTATGCTCAGAATGTTCAAAATAAGAAAAATAAGTTAATTTAAGTGACCTGGCTTTTCTGTTTTGTGTTACTAATAATAATGTGTAGTGATTCAATGGAAAAAAAAAAAAAAAAAAATGGCTGAGCCATTTTGTCCGATTATTCGACAAAAAATGTATAGAGTAATCGATTACAAAACGATTGGATAGCTGCAGCTCTTGTATCTATGCATGTTTGTGTATAAAATGAGGAGAATGGCTTCAGCCTGCTCTATTGTAAAGTGCTTTGGTTAAAACATCTGTTATGAACTGGTGTTTTATAAATAAATGGCTGATTTGATTAGTTTTACTTGCTCTTTACTGCCTTTTTTCCTTGGGGAAAAAATCTGGACCATACTCATTTCCAAACCCTGGTTATGGCCCTTTGAACTTCTATTTATTGTAGTTTGAAAAGTTAAAGTGGGCACATGCTTCACCCACCCACCATTTTACAGTGTATGCGCTGAAAGACATTGTGTCTTAATTTAAAATGAATAAGAAACAAAAAACTATATGTATTTATCCAAGCACACTGTTAACTTCAAAAGTTGCACTAACTGCCAAGTTTTCTTAAGTCATCAATATATCAGGAAAGTGAAAACGGGAAATTGACTCTGCAAGTTCTTCAAATGAACACTAGATGTCACTGTATGATAGAACAAAGATCTGCAACGGAACTGAGTCACTGCAACTTGAGCTGCAGTCAGACCTTTAGGTTCAAGAAGTGCAGCAGACAGTTCACACACACACTGGACTCCATAGTTTTAAGAGTCAGTAACATAAAAAAGACAATAAACTCTCTGGAATTTTATCTTGGTTTACTTAAGGCTTCTTACAAATGTTTGGTAAATTAGTTTTCAAAAATATGCTTCTTTTTAACATTTTTATTATGGTAGCAGAGGAAATGACCCACTATCAAAGACCCCCTCTAATATCAAATGTTGTTGGGCTACATTCAGTTTGTAAAACGTTTGCACAGACGCAGTCTGTTTTGTGCATCAGAGTGAAATTGTGACCTTGATTTCTAACATGGTTCAGAAATGTACTTGGCTGTCTGCAAAAGGGAATCAAGATATCCGAGTCCAGCCTTTCAAAGCAGCTGGATCAGCCTGATTCAGTGTTAGCAATCAGACAGATCCATCCTGCCAAGCTCTAGACTTCAGTGACTGTGCTTGGCCTGAAGTGGCATAACCCAATCAGTGTCCAGTGCCAGTACAGAGATTAGCACGTATGCTAACAGCTTTAGGAGCAGTTTTATCAGCTCTGGATCACATTTCTTTAAGATAGAAAATGTATTTTCATTCCACTTGCAACATGTTTTGGCACGAGTTTGTCCTATGAAGTGACTTCTGATTTATATTTTACACTGCAGCAGTTGAGCCTGATTTCTGTATCATCTGGTTTGTCTGTAATGAATGAAAACTGGACTTTAAATCCTCTGAATAACACTCATCAATCAGCAATGCGCAAACTATGACCCTTGTGGTTGCCTTGTTCAGTTACATTAATTAATCTAAAAGTAGCTATATTTTGTCTTAATTAAGGGTCATATAGGGGTGCTGGTTTGGCGGAGTGGTTAGCAACCAGGCATCCCATGTACTTGCTTCTGCCAGTCCAGGTTCAAATCCCACCTGTGACCAGTTTGCAGAGTGTCTTCCCCTACTCTCTCACCCCCTTTCACAAGTCTATCCACTGTCTCTCACCTATCAATAAAGGCACAAAATGCCCCCAAAAAATACAAAAAAAAAATAAATTAAGGGTCATACATATTATTTCGGGTGGCACGGTGGCGCAGTAGGTCGTGCACAAGCCTCACAGCAAGAAGGTTGCTGGTTCGATCCCCGAGTTAGTCAGGGCCTTTCTGTGTGGGGTTTGCTTGTTCGTTCCGTGCATACGTGGGTTCTCTCGGGGCTTGTTGGCTTCCTCCCACTGATCATAAACATGCTCACTAGGTTAATTGGTCACTCTAAATGCCCTGAGGTATGAGTGTGAGCGTGAATGGTTGTCTGTCTCTCTATGTGGCCCTGCCATTGACTGGCGACCGGTTCAGGGTGCACCCCGCCTCTCGTCCAGTGATAGTTTCCCCACGACCCTGAAAGGGATAAGTGGTATAGAAAATGAATCAACATTCTATTGCCATGTCTACCACTGTTTTTATGATGACTAATGCTATAAAACTTTACCCTGGTCCACCTGTATTCTCACTTTGCCTCAGAGGCTCTGTCAAAGCTTGCGGCCCCAGTGGACTGAATGGATATTGATATTGGTCAGTTTAGTGCTGTTCAGTGCCATGTTTCCAACATTCTGCATTCTTGCTAGAGCCTGTACTCTGCACGAGGCTTGCTATCCTAAACCAGTGGACCTGAAGGCTTGGAAGTAGTACTGGTATTTCTTTTTCTATTATCTAGTGTCTTTATTTGCCATTGGCCCATGCTGTTTTAATTGCAAACCAACATGAACACCCGTTCGCGCCCAGGGGTTGTGTTTGTCTGGAAACAGGGAGTGGTCAAGCGGTGTGCTCCTACATGAGGACGCAGAAACTGACTGGGCTTTGATCCTCCTCTTACCTCGTCAAAAATCCTGTCTGTGGTGCTGTGATTATACTGTTTTGAGGCTGCATTATAGATTGGCACACATCCATGAGATCAAACTTGCCCTTTATTGGGCTTGTTTCAGCCACACAGGATGCACAGCAGCACAGATCTGTGTTAAATATGGGTGCACTTGTTGGAGAGTCCTGTTTCATGATGTCCCTAAAACAAAAGTTTCTGGATGGTTTATTTTTTTATTTTTATTTTTTGGCCTGAATGCTTTAGTGAAAACAAGCACTTAAACCTGAGCATTAACATACATTATACAGTTCTGTGTGTCTTATTTCAGTGTAGTGTTGAAATATAATGTAAGGAATTGAATTAAATAATCCAGCTGAATTGCTGACTAAACAACTTGTTGTGTAAATAGTGAAAAGCCATTTGCTCAGCCAACAAAGATTTACAGGGAATAAGAGCTGACACTCTGATTGGTTTGATCTAGGGGTGGGCGATATGGCAAAAATATCATATCATGATTTAAAAAAAAGTAAAATCACGATCACGATTAATTTTTACTTTGCTTTTTCTTGACTAATTTGCATGTTTGACCATTATTTCCCTATGTTTAACATATAAAACATGTAAAACCCTAAAAGAAAAAAAGGACAATTAAAGCCAAAGAAACTTTCTGAACAGGTTTTAATTTAAATAGTGCAGTTTTTATAAATGTGCAATAAATGCAAACTTAAAAGGTAATGAACAACAATATCAACATTATCTCTTAAAGTGCAACAATTCAAAACAAATGTTATCAAACTGCAATGTCTATAATCTGAGTGAATAATACAGCTGCTTTAGAACAGTTTTATGTTCAGACATCTTCAAGCTTTTATCTCCTTTTTCTCTTTCCGCCATGGCTTCACGCTACATAACCAAACAGGAAATACTACCATGCACTGCGCTTAATGTGCTATGATTGGCTAGTCAGGTGCCCGTCAAAGTCTCTGTGCCCACACAGACGATCTGACAATCTTTCTGCTTTATGACGATATTAAATCGTTATAATCCTTAACGATTTAATATCATCATATCGCACACCCCTAGTTTGATCTATTTTGCACCCAAAACACACCCAGCTTTAAAGCACATGATCCATCCTCTTTCTACCCTGTGCCTGGCTTTGTACAGAAGACACTCGTCTTTATGGAAAACATCAAAATATAAACTGACAGACCTCAAACAGCATGTGCACAAGCTTTAGACAACAATCTTTGTACACTTTAAAATGGGGGCAAAACATTATATAAATACAAATAGGTTTATAAAAATCAATTTGTTGATAATTTGACTTGACACTGAATCATTTATGGAAACAATTTTATTCAAATGTAAAATGATATCTATGGCCAGAAAGTGAAAAATGAACACTTGTGATGACTCAGGCGTCAAATGTTCAGCCCACATTAAACATTACGTCAGTACAAGAGGTTTGCACATTCATTTAGAGCCCTGTAAATTCCACGATTGCAGAATGGCAGATGGGATCACAGAATTCGACAATTAAAATGGAATTCAACATAATGTGGAATATCAAGAAAATAGCCAACATTTCACATAAAAGCTTTACTCCCAGAAAAAAAAGGAATGTATCTCTCTGGAAGATGCTCTGAGGGGGTCACTAAGGCTGGGGACAATGCACGCTTCGCTTCCCCTCCCCCTGAAACTGAAAACAACTGAATGTCAGAAAAACTTTGATAGAATTTAGGAATAGTAACCGATTTTAAAGCCCTACTTATGTCATTTTTTTCTTTGATAAAGCCACTTTTAGGATGAAAATATTTAATGTAGTACAAACCATTTCTTGAAATGAAAAATTGTTTCAATATTTTTATCAACATGCCCCAAGAATTATTGTCCTTTCTTATCACAAAAGGCCTATCCTCCAGTTTATAATGAATATTTTTCTCTTAGTAGACTGAATCATAGAAGTTAGACATATTGATGCTCGAGAAAGGAAATCCTCTGGAGCTGGACCCAGTTAGACTTGACCCTGATGTAGAGGAAATGCCTCACAAGTCAAACCCCTTCATAGTTTAGGGTGATGGAGGCTTGAAAAGGGCTCAGTTGCTTCACCTTACTTAGGGTGAAGGAGTGATGCATGTCCCTGGAGTGTTTGCCATGGTCATCACTCTTGTCTGCATCATATCCTCCTCTTAATAAATCAGAGTTTGTCTTATACATGTGTGTGTGTTTATGTGTGTGTGTACACTTGTGTGTGTGTGTGTGTATTCATCCTTCCCCAATTCAATGGGGACAAATAAGAATGAGGAAGTTGTGTCCAGTCAGCGTCTGATTCAGATCCCAGTGGTTCCTCAAAGAACATCTGGGACGATCATCTCCTGATGTCTCATACTTCACCTATTCTCCTTATCGCTTCCCGTAGTTTCTATGACTGATGGTGTGCTGAGTTTAAAAGCTGAAGATCTGTTTTGAAGGATTATCAGACTCAAGGTTAAGCCTGTTACTAAAATGTCTTCTTGGACCTGTCTGATCAATAAACTTTTGAACTGCTCCTTTTTACAGGTTGTCTCCCCTGTGTAAATATGGGTGGTTGGATGATGCAAGTGAAAAATAAGACAAAGGCAAGGACAGGAGTTTTTCTTATCTCCCTGCCTGCCTCTCTCTTTCTCTCCATCTGTCCAACTATTTTGATATCTCCTTTTCCCCAGGCTCTTTGTCTTCCTCGATTCATGCCTATGGCAGACTTTGTGACCGTAATTTCAATTTAAAACACATGAGGGGAAATCCTAGACCGCGCTGCTCTTTTAATGGGCCGTCATGGGATTGGAGTATGCAGAGAATGATTGAATTTTGTGAGAAGTCCAGGAACGATCAAGTCTCGCCTTCCGTTATGCAATCGCACCATTCCCCTCTCACAACGCGACGTCTGGTAAAACCTTGAGGAGCAGGAGCGGGTGGGGGCTCGGTGGGTGGACTGGAAAGCTCGACGTCTAGACTGAACGAGAGAAAAATATTTTTTCTTCTAAATGACTCACCACTATATAAAAAGAGAGCCTCAGCTATCATATAAAAAGTGAGCCAAATGAGAAGTGATCGGCCACATCAAACGTAGATATGGTGAATTGGTCTGCTTTTAATGGTTGTAAATGAGTCTTTTTACACTGTAATGCATGACATCCTATATTTCCTCACAGACGGAAACATATGGCTCCTATACAAAGCCTGACATTCTGTTTTATTTATAGGGCTGTGTCATGTCTGTTTTTTCCCCTGAGTATCTCCACCTGCTCGGCCGGCTTTGACAATGTCAAGACAAAAACAGAGCTTGGCACAGGTATGTTAAACCTTTGATTTCAGACATCAAGTCTGTTTTTGAGGCAAGGAAAGTTACTTGTATGGCGACGTTCAACAAGGCAGTTCAGAGTGCTTCACGCAATACATCAGAGCACAGTTACAAAGGAAAAAACAAACACATTCACAGATTCACAGACAAGCAGACGAACAGACAAACGAGCAAACAGACCCCGGCGAAAACATAACCACCCTGGCGGAGGTAATTGAATGCTTTTCCACCTCTGAAGTTAACTGTTACAGAACAGTATTGTAATTTTAAAAAAGTTATAACCTTTTGCTTGCTACTTTTGCTTTCATGACAAAATTAAGCTAGCTTTATGCTTTCTCACTGTTCAGTTACATTTAAAATAAGAAAGGGATCAAATTAAGTCGAATGGCACCTCAAGCACAAACCACACTAAGCCATTTCCAACTTAAAAAACTAGATGTCAGTTTGCAAATAAACTACAATTTCCATTATGCTGTAAATAAATGGGATTCGCTGTTATAAACGTGATGTTTTTTTTGTGGCATCAATCTGGGAGATAAGCACCAAAGTGTATTGGCTTCTTCCTTTGAACAAACCACACTTCTGGTGAAATTTTTCATGTAGACCCATCCAGTAGTTTTTGGGTAATCTTGCTACCAGACAAACCGATTCACAGACAAGCAGACGAACAGACAAACAAACAAGCAAACAGACAGACCCCGGCGAAAACATAACCACCCTGGCGGATGTAATTGAATGCTTCTCCACCTCTGAAATTAACTGTTACAGAACAGTATTGTAATTTAAAAAAAAGTTATAACCTTTTGCTAGCTACTTTTGCTTTCATGACAAAATTAAGCTAGCTTTATGCTTTCTCACTGTTCAGTTACATTTAAAATAAGAAAGGGATCAAATTAAGTCAAATAGCACCTCAAGCACAAACCACACTAAGCCATTTCCAACATTGTCAAGCAACTTTTGTCCTAAAGGTGGAAAGCTGCCCTATTTCACTATTAACAAATCCTTGAAAAAACTCCTGGCTACACATTTAGATTCAGATCACCACACCATCCATATTAGTTTGCCTTGTCACTGTGCCATGACCAACATTACCTGAAATGTCATTAAAATCTGCAGATAACTTTTTGAGTAATTCCAACAACCTAATACACAAAAAAACTAACATTCTTCACAGAGAAAACTAACTTCCACTCATTTTTATTTTGTGAATATAATAGTCTTTAGTGGCTCGCTCACATTAACAAGTTCATGCTGCTGTGTTGGTTTCTGTGTTGGTTCTGTTTTCATTATTGTCAGTTATTGCCTGTAATTGATTCACTCTGGAATTGCATTCACTGATAAAACCATTGGTTTTGAGAAACCAAATTTTTGATTTTTAAAGTCCGTCTTTTATTTATGAGTAACTAAACTCCAAAATCATACCAGATGAAGCTGTTAGCTGTGTGTCATTCCTGCAGCTGAAAGCCTGATCAAATTATACTTCCTACTTGGACTGAATGGACAAAAATACCTGTGGTTTTAGCCCAGAATCATCATATTTTTATTGGCGTCCGGACTTGGATAAGCATTTTCATAAAAAAAAAAAACTGTTCAGATGAAAAGCACACTGGTTTGGATGATTATTTTTTTTTGTACATGAAGATCTACAATGCACTAGGTGGATAAATTATTTTTTTTTTCCACTTAAAGAGAAAAATACTGTTCTCTAGTTATACATTTTGAACTTCTTTAAAACGATAATATTCAATTCATGGCATTGTTTACAATCAAAGTTTTTTTTTTCTAGATATTTTGGGATCCCTTTTGATTAAGAGTGCCCCTAAAACATCATGATGCAGTATTCTGGGAATGTGTTGAACTACATACTGTATGTTATGTGGTGTAGATCCTTTGAACTGTAAGTTTTAAGCATCTTTGGTAAATAGTTTCATTGAGATCAAAACCAGATTTCATTGTGATATCACAATGAAATAAAATTTTTCACCAAAGATTTTTACAGTTTAAGGGAACTACGCCCCAACCACTTCTCTTCTCTTGCTTTATTTATGGTTGCTTTATGCAGTATGAGAAAAAGTGTGCCTGCTAGAGGCTTATAGCAGTAGTAGGTATTATACATGTTTAAGCACCTGGCCAGCTTTTTCACTGGAATAAAATAGCTTGCTAACACTGCTATACTAGATTTTGGGCTACGTATCCTTCCACAAGCAACTCCTTTCATTATGCTGTGTTCACACTGCACGCTACTTGTACTACCTCGGCGATCACTCTCCATACAAAGATAATGTACAGCCGCAATGGGGCGGGGCTAACCCTCCCGCGATGCGACAACCGCTTTTCACACTGCCACATAGCTTGTTGCGCGATGTCAAAGTTAAAAAAAAGTTGATCTTTTAAGACGATGACGTGTGTGGCAACAGCCAATCAACGGTGTGTGTGTGTGTGTGTGTGTGTGTGTGATGTTGGGACTTCAGAGTCCGTGTGGGAAACATTAGTCAGTGAGGACATTAGTTTCGCCTAGACAGACTGCGGGAAACTCACAGATAATGCTGCTGCAGGGCCATCAGCTGCAGTGTTTTGTGGTTGATAAGTGAATGAAAAGGATAGCTGGAATAATGTCGGCTTATACATCCTATTATATGATATATGGTATGATCTTGGTGAAACTCGAGCGGATGTGACGTCACCAAAGGACAGCCGACGGCAACGGTGACCAAAATGAGGTATTTATGGTCAGTATTCTGATTTCATCACATTCTATCATGTGACCTAGGACTTCCCTTAACTTTGGTTTGTTGCTTTGAATATGGACATCAGGACTACTTTCTTATGTCCACTCTATCTGGGACCAGAACTGTGCATGCACAGATTTCAATGCTGATTTACTGTTCAGCGTTTTATGAGACAGCAGATGGGACGGCGCTGGGAACTCCTCCCCTGGCATTGCAAGTGAAGCTTTAAAATGTAGCGACATAGGCTTAAAAAACTAGACGTCAGTTTGCAAATGAACTGCAGTTCCCATAGTGCTGTAAATAAATGGGATTTGCCATTATAAACATGATGTTTTTTTGTGGCGTCAATCTGGGAGATCAGTACCACGAAACTGTATTGGCTTCTTCCTGGGAACAAACAGATGAACAAACAAGCAAATAAGCAAACAGACAGACCCCGGCATAAACATAACCAGCTGGTGGAGGTAATGGAATGCTTGGATTTCCACCTCCTGAAATTAGTTAAATTACATATTGTCCAATTACCTATCTTTGCACTGCAGCTGGATCTGCCTGATTTAATGTCTGTGATCAGGCAGGTCCATCTTGCCAAGCTCTGATCTGCAATGACTGTGAGTGCCCAAATATGGTCCAATCAGCGCCCTTTAGAGCAGGAAGAGGTGCCATGATCTAGACAACAGCAGTGACTGCTCACACAGAGATTAGCATAGATGTTAACAGCTTCAGTAGCAGTTTTATCAGATCCAAACCACACCTATTTATTAAATAAACACTAAAAGCTCTTGTTAATGAATGATAATTTCCCTTCACTGCTGATATTTTTAGCCATTGTTTTACAAAGTGACTTATATTTTGTATTTTATTCACTGAGAAGTTTCCCAAAATCAACTTTATTGATCATTACTTCAATATAACTATCAAATGCAACCTTTTCTGTTTGCATCGTGCTGCTGGTGTGGTCCATACTGGTAAACTTTTAAGTCAGTTATCCCTCATCAAAGGGAACATTTTGCTTAATAAATGAACAGTTAACAAAGTTACACATTTTAATCAACCCTCCAATAAAAGCTCATTCAGTCTGCTTACTCCAAAGCTCTGATAGCACTACTTTCTCCAAAGTTCTTCTCACCCACTGTGCTTGATTACACCGCTGTGATATACTGTTTCAATGAAGCAGCAGAGACTACCTTTCCCGTTATGTCCATTATATTCAAATGGCCCGGGCCCTTTTGGTGTTTTTTTTTTTTTTTTTTTCGTCTTCACAACAAGACATAAAGTAATCAAAAGTTAAAAGCAAACACTCAAGGAGGCACTTAGCAAAAAAGAAAAGCTTTTATGATAAAACATTCATATGCAATGCAGGAGACAGGTAATCTTTGAGGATGATAGGGTTGTCTTGTGGTCAGTTTCAGTATAGTATGGCTTGGGGAGTCTTGGAGATGAACGCTCCTAATAACATCCCCGCCCACCCATCATCCAGCAGACCATCTGGGCAAAACAACCCATACCGGAGTGTATTTCTTCAGTGGTGTGAAGTAGGCCTTAAAGAGCTGTTGGAGGCTGCAGTAAAGTAGGGTTCATTACCTTGACAGACTGATGACAGCTCAGATGGGCTGAGATATGCACAAACTCGCACATAAATACAAAGTAAAAGATGCATAATTTCCTATCAGTGCATATTTTTTATACGTGAACCATGGGATGTTTGCTCCAAAAAACCTCTGAGACAATGTCTGAAAAGGAGATACCTTGGTGTTTTAAGCTCACCTGTTTTAAACTACTATACATCGTTTTACAACCCCCAATTCCAATGAAGTTGGGACATCAGTAAAACGTAAACAAAAACAGACTACAATGATTTGCGAATCCCTGTGGATGTTTTATTTTAAGTATTTCATAAATTAAAGGACTAAAGAGCTATATATTTGGTTCACCCCTGGTCTAGATTGAAATGTCAAATGTGTAACTCAACACTGGTATTGCACATTTAGTCTGTACCCATGAGCTTCCATGGAAAATAACTTGTTTTGTATGGAATCACACCAGAGAACACACAGAAGGCTGTCAGTATTCCCCAAAAATCAAACTCGAATTATTTTCAGAGATACATGCAAATAACCAAAACTTTCACAATAAAAGCCTCCAAATAAAAACCCTACTTTGTTATTTCAAACATTTCAGTGTGGGCTCCAGAGGTGTTTGTTAAGGCCCTGGATGTTGTCAGGCTGTCATGGCTGACATGGCTGCAACATCGCATGGACATCGGGGACAGTGTCACTGGGTTGGCAGACTGAGTGGTGGTCCCCCTTTTCAAGAAGAGGGACTGGAGAGTGTGTTCTAACTACAAGGGGATCACACTCCTCAGCCTCCTTGGTAAGGTCTATTTAGGGGTACTGGAGAGGATGGTCTGCTGGATTGTCAAACCTCAGAGAGCTCTATACCCTCTATAGGGTCCTGGAGGATGCATGGGAGTTTGCCCAACCAGTCTACACGTGCTTTGTGTCCCTTGTGGAGTCCTGTGGAGGGTGTTCCATGAGTATGGGGTAGCGGACCCCCTGATCTGTTCTCTGTACGACCGGTGTCAGAGCCTGCTCCACAGTGTCAGCAGTAAGTCAGAATAATTGCTACAGAGCAGTGACTCCCAAACTGAAGTACGTGTACCCCCATGTAAAACATGCTGTATTTGTCTCTGAATCATGATGTATTTGTCAGTTACATTTCTTTTGCAAAACAAAATTTAGTAATTTGTGAATGATGTTTTGTATTTGCAAACCACACTGAGTTTATTTGTGAATCGGTGGCTGTGTGTAAAGCATCTTATGTGTGTGTTTTGGCATGATTTTAACATAGAGGAACACTTGACAAAGCACTACTGCACTTTCGTGCCTCCTCCTCAACTGCATGGCTTGGATGAACGAGCAAGTAAGCTGCTTTGCACATAACCGCCCATCTTTGATGTTAATTTTGTCATCAGTGGTGTGGAAGTATTTTCGGTTCTAGTGGCTTTGTGTGTCCATTTTATTTAAATATACCTCACTCTTTGTTTACTGAGGTCAAGAGAGCAGTGTACTGTATGTGGCTGAGGATCAGGTTGCACTGAAAGTGTCCTCTGTTGGATCAAATAGTCCACTGCCTCAGGCGCCCTGTTGTAGGCTACTGCAGCACTTAATATTCTACAAAAACAAAAAGTGTGTCACTTGGTGTCTTAAGGATTTACCTGTGATTGACCATATTTCTCAGTTTTAGTCTTTATTGTTAACGTGATCTAAAATATATCACCAAAGGTTCTGCTATTTGGTGATGACAGACCAGGAATGCAGGTGGACCACAAGCATGATGTATGGAATAGCCTACTGTTGTGTTTAAATGTAACTGTCTCTTAATTTTATACTCTTATTAATGACACAGGAACAGATTACATCCGTTCCGTGAGGTGGTCTTCATAGTGACGCGTACTTTGGCCTCCGATGCAGCACACTGTGGCCGCGGTGGCAGGGATCAGTCAGACCAATCAGTCGCTGCACCTCAGCCGCAGTGCATTTAAAGGCAAATAGATTTGATTGGTGAAGATTACACTTGGCTGTGTTAAACCCACTCAGGCTTTTTCTTCTCCCTCTCTGGCAGGGGCAGGGACGGAGGTGTGGGTGTACCTCACTGTGCATGGAGTGTGCTGGACACACCTGTTGGCATGGCGCAGATGCAGCACAGGACAGGTGCGCCTTGCCTGTTCTACAAAATTAGAGTCTACGTAATTAGATTATATTTAATTTTTTACATCTGTAACCACTGTGGCCAAGAAGTTGTCAAACAAAGTGATGAACTGTTTGCAACTTTTTTTTTGTTTCAACAGCATGATGCTGATAAGACAAGTCACATGTGAAGGACAATCAGCCAAAGACCCTCTGAGGAGATATGTATACAGAAATAGATATTCTATGCAGCTACAGGTAAGCTAATTTACAAAGTTGTCGAACTCTTTCTTCAGTGATCTAGGTAGTGAAATATGCCCCTGTTTTGGGTTTTGCTTCATTGAAATACAGTACTTCCTCCTCCTAAGGGTTAAAGACCCAAATAATGAACCACATGGGTTTTAAGAATTTGAGTCCTTTGTGCACATTTATAATGAACCAATCCAAAAAAGAAAATGACTTAAGCAGCAAACTCTCACTCCTTCATGTCGGGAAGTCAGTTTGCATGGGTTTACTCAGGGTCAGATTAAGGTCACACTGGGCATCCATTAGTGGCCTTATTTAGAGTCTGATTCCTTTAAGAGGAGTGATTGGCCAGCAAAGACAAAGAATCATTACCTTTGCCCGCCCCCTCCCTGCCAGCAGTCAATAATGAGGGATCATTAAAATGAATAGATGGACATTCCCCTTTTCTCCGGATCCTTATTGCAAAATCAGTGTCAGGGGAAATGAAGATTGAGCTTGGAGAAGGCGTCTAAAAGCCTCACAGTGATTGTCGTGAACTCATCTCCAGTGCCAGGCTCCTTTATCTACTGTAAGAGTCTGCACCTGCCTGAACTCCTGACTAGGGCTTTTACTGTAGCCCATTAAGAGCATCCCTAATGTGTGCTACAACCTACTTCAACATAAACATTCTGCATATGTCCCACTACATTTACAGCAAACAATAGAGGAAGCATGGCTCTGGATGTCTGGATGTTTTATTTTGTTTTTGTAAATGAAGAAATAAAGCTCTCTGAGTGGACTACAGGAAGGCCTTTTGACAGGGGAGGTTTAAGTCATTTGGAGGCTATGGGCAAAGAGTAGGATGGGTCCCCTTGAAATTAAGCTAAATATATTGTCATGAGTGAAACATCTCTTTTGTGTCAAACTCAGAGAACTATAAAAATACCCTTTTGGTCAACAGCGCTTGTTCATTATGTCTTGGATTAGGATCATTACAAACACTTTTTAAATTGATGGATATAAGAGCTTTTGTCTCTTGAAAGGGTTTAGACTTTACTGTTAAGGCCAGGACTTTTATGCTGTTTTATCCACTTGAAGTATTTTACTTTTATACAAAAACATATCTTAAGCTTAATTTTTTGTGTGTCTGATCTAGTCAGTAGTATGTGTCCCTTATGCTAAACTGAAGAACATGGCCTCCTCAAGAATGTAACTTTACACTTAACTTTGTAGACCAAAAGCCCTAAGCCTGACCTGCTAGTAGCCCCATCCTCAAGGTCAGAGGTCCGAAAAGCTATAAATGTTGTAATTATTGCATCAATCTTGGGAACAGCAGTGTCAAAAGTAAAGAAATTTTTATAAAGAAGGAATGATCTGGAAAAAAAATATTTCTCTTCACAGCTAAATGTTTGATCTTAAAAAATGCATATTTTCAAATTAAAAAAGCTTATTTCTTATTTTGTTTCTAAATAAAAAATAAATAAATACGTGTAGTATGAGTTTTTTTCTTTTGTTTTGTATTTATCAACTTAGTGAACACATCATTTTAAACACATTTTAAGCAAATAGGCTCATTGTTTTAACATTGTCGGCTACTATTGATGATTCAGATTATTGATGAATGGATCATGTTGGACTCTTAGTGTATTGTGACTGGGGAAAGATTTAAAGTTGGTAAAACACCTGTTAAGAAACACTTTAGTCTCATTTGATTGCGTGTGTTAATGAGTGTATCTAACTCCCTCATGTTTAGGCACAACTTTTACCCTGGTGCAGTGATATCAGTGTCCAACCACAATGGGGATGTAGCAGGGCTGCTTAAATACTTTATTTACTGATCTTACAGAAGAAGGAATCCCCAGATACTACATCTGTCATCAGGTGGATCCATATTGCAAAGCTTCAAGCTGGGGTCATTGTTATCAGTGCTCTTTTAGGTTCAAAGAGGCAGCAGTAAATATGAGAGTGGTTTAGTTGTGCTGACAGCAAAAAGTAATTGCAAGCCTCTAACTGAAATACAGAGTATGTGTTCAGTTACAGTCAGTGTTGGGGAAGTTACTTTTAAAAAGTAGTGTTTGCTCGTTACTTGTTACATCTGAAAAAAGTAACTCTTTACTTTACTTAGTTACCCTCTATGAAGAGTAACTTCTCAAGTTACTTTTCCGTTACTTTTACATTGCTTGATCATGGACAGAACCCCATATCTATTCCTAAATGTGAAGGCCTACAAAAAGTTCTACTACAGAGAACATAACAGTTTTTTGTGCTCTTTATTTTACAAAATGTCACATACCCTGTGGAATGAGAGCTCCTGCCCAGTGTTTCCACATTTTGCTTCTGAAATAAGCAACCTGGTCAATAAAAATAAGCCCAAAATAAGCAACCTCCAGCTATTTCCTTTCCTAATGTGATATACTACTTTTTAAAAAGAGAAGTCTACACAAAGTGTGTTAATTTTCGTCTACATTACATTTCAATATCACAATGCTAAGTATCTATTCAAGAAAAGACCGTCGCTTATAACAAGCAGACCTGGCAACTTTGGCTCTGGAGCATGCGCCATGTGCGTGAGTGTGTTTGGGTGCGTGCATATAACCAGGAAACAAGGAAGTGGACAAACTACCTACCGCAGTCGTGTTTTCCTTTATGTTAGGAGCTGGAAGATAATCAGGGGGATACACACAGACTTAAGAGCCCCGAGAAGAAACTTCACGTCTAGAAACAAGCCCAAAAAACCATCACATGCGGCCATGACTCACGAGATTTTCGGCCCTTAGACGCTTATAACGAGCGGACTTGGCAACGCTGCTCGTGTCTGTGCGAGCAGTTGAAAAGGCAGCTTCAGTGTCAGATCTGTCAGAGGGAAATGTAACGTCGCGCTGCATTAAAAAAGGAACTACGTTTCGTTACCAAATTTTCAACGGTAGCGCGTTACTTCACTTTTTACCCGAAAAAGTAGTTTCGTTACTGTAACGCGTTACTTTCTAACGCGTTACACACAACACTGGTTACAGTCCTGCTCAGTATTATTGGCACCCCTTTATTATTTTCATTACTTTAACAATATCTTCACAAGTAAATTGAAATGTGCAAAATTTATGTCATCAGGATCTTTTAACTGAAGGTCCAAAACACTTTTAACAAAAAAAACAACATTTTTACAAGTTACATATTGTAATTTCAAAGAGGGAACTGAAAAGAAGCATGTGCAGCAATAATGGCACCCCTCTTCAGTATTTTGTTGCACACCCTTTGGCACTGATGACAGCCTCCAAATGTTTCTTGTAGCCATCTATAAGCTTCTTGCACTTCTCAGCTGGTATTTTCTCCCACTCTTCCTCTGCAAATTGTTCAAGCTCTTGAACATTTGCAGGTTTCTTTTCCCCAACGGCAGATTTCAGCCATACCAAAGACAGTCAATCGGATTGAGATCAGGACTCATTGCTGGCCATTTTTTTTCCTTTTCAACCATTCCTGCGTGCTTTTGGATGTGTGATTTGGGTATTTGTCTTGCTGTTGGGCCCACGATCTTAAACTCAAACCAAGTGTTCTTACACTAGGTAGGACATTTTGCTCTAAAATTTCTTGTTAATTCTCTGATTTCATGATTCCTGTGATACGGTCAGGGCCTCCAGTACCCGATGCAGCAAAGCAGCCCCAAACCATTATGGAACCTCCACCATGCTTAATTGTTGGTAGGGTGTTCTTTTCCTTGTAGGCTTCAAGTGGTTGCAATTAAGACTGCCTATTCTAAATATGACTGCATGATCATAGTAGCTAATGAAGTATAATTTACAAAACTTAATATGTGAACATTACTTCTGCCAAGTTTGAGTCTGATAAAGTGATGCAGAGCAAAGTTAGAGAGGTCTGTAAAGAAACTGTACTGTCACATTGTGTACTTAAACTTCATGGGTGCCAATAATGATGAGCAGGACTGTATATATATTCTTTTTGTTTAAAGGCTCCATGCTTCCTGACCACTTTTTGTGGATGCTGCCTATGTGGATTAGTGAAATATATCCTATGAATATATGAAACAGTCAATCTGGTGCGTCAGTCATTGATTTGCAGCCTTGAAGGTAAAGAATAATAGTTTTCGGATGCAAACACATTAGAGAGTTGGCCTGCTATGCTGTGCTATGCTATGTGTTATGTCCTGCATTGTAACAGTGCCTGTTTGCTCTCTGTAAAGGTTTATCGGCTCTTTTCAATGAATGCAGAGAGAAATTTCAAACCACTAAATTTTGAGCTGTTAATTAAAATTCATGACAATATCACTTGAAGGTGCTTTGGAGTATGAGAGTGCCTTTGTTTATTAGTAAAACAGCCTTTTGAATACATTAACTTTCAATGCCCTTGTCTGATTGTTCTTAAAATAATTCTCACTTTTTACAAGGTATAAGCACATATCTGTCCTGGGGATACATTTTACAAATCTTTGCACAACATTTCACGCATCACAAAAAAGGAGAGCGCGAATCAAGCTGAATGATTGCAGATGGAGAATAAAAGACAGCATACGATTTTTCCAGGCCCCATCTGTTTGTCTTTCGGAGTGACTCTTAAAGTGTCTTTTAAAAAGGTGATTTGTCTGTTGGTGCACGACCATGTGGCCATGTCAGCGGGTCATCTGCTGGTCCCGTCACATGTGAAACAGTCCCATGAAAAGAGTCTTGGGACACCTGCGGAGCTGCAAAAATCCCACCCTTAACAGATAAAGAAAACACATGTAAACACATACTAAAACCTACACACATATGGTCCCCATCTTCTTTCTTTATCTTCTTATCGTAATGGATAAAATGGTCTGTTTATAGTCAGCAGACATATGTCGAAGAAGAAGAAAGAATAATCAGGAACTCTAAGAACAAAAAAAAGATCAAATGAGAACAGTCTTAGGGGACAAACTATCAAAGTCTCTAAGAATGGTCAAGCAATTATCCCTTAAAGCACCCCTTAAAGCCACCCCATGCTTCTCTCAACATGCCCTTCATAACAGACGCATATTGAGAATTTACTGCATGCAGATGGCTGATTGTAGAAGAGGGCAGCAGCTCCGGCGCTGTGCCTATGTGCTCACTTTATAAAAGCCCAAATCAAGGCCTCTGTGGGAATACAATGGAGGACGAAGCAGAGCCGTAAAGAAGCTATAAAAGCACAATGAAACTTCTAAGTCGTGCCTTATGCCAGGTGCCGTGTGCAGGTGGACTCTTGGGGGAAATGGCACGCGCTGCAATCATTATGATCAGATGTTTTGACTTTAACACCCCTGCACTGTCCACTTTACAGTCACTGAGGTTAAAGTCTGTCCATCAAATAGTCTGTCAATCTTTGGCTCAGTTTGTCCATCAGTTCATTGGCCTTCAGTGACATCACCAGCTAGTGTAATGTTTGGGCATTTGCCATACTTACGGTCTCTTCTTTCGAGTAGCCACAACATATTCTCTCAAAAATAATACTCAGGTTTTTTTCTTTTTTTCATATTAAAATGCTCTCAATTCAAACTGAAGTGTAGACACTAGAACTGTCAATATTTTAATTCCCGTAGAACCATGGGGAGTAATTTCAATTTGCTTCTGTAATCAAAGTGAGACTAAAAGGTGCTATGAGGGGGATCTCTTTCCGGGGACATTAAGATTCTGCTACCCAAGAGCACGCGCAACGACTCTCGTAATGCTGCGTTCCAGTAGCCTTGGAGCTGCGAGTGACATCATCTTCGACTTATCGGCATTCCAATTGAAGTCGGACAAAAATATACCGATCTACCAGACTATAGTTAGCTGTTGTTAGCACGCCCTGCGTTGTTGTATGAAGAATGTGATTATCACTATGGCAGCATTTTTGTAAATATAAGTCTAACAATACTATGTATACAGCTGATCTAGAGCGACACACCCCAGTCAGAAGTGCAAATAAATGGATTATTACAGGAGCTAAATAACTGTTCACACTGGGGCATCCATCTTCAATTGTCAACTCGGGGGTGGCGAGGTTTCACCGAGTTCCCAGTAGGAAATTACGACTTCAGGGGACGTTCCAGTTGCAGTTTCCTACTCGGAACTCGAAAATTCCTACTTCTGACTACAACTGGAACGCACCAAAAGACGTGACCCAAGACAAAGCGTGTGTTTGTTGTGATGCTGATGAATGCAGCTCGGACCTTCCTCAGAACTCTGCTTTGCTTTACAACTTCTTTTATCAACAACTTACAGGTTGTAAAGCAACGAGGTAATGTATCTCTTTCTAGTTACGTAGCAGTAGTTTTTGATGTGTGACAACAAGCAATTTTTGGAAAACTTAGTATCGTAGTTTTGTAGCCGGCTATATATCCCTACTTACAGCCCGGTGCTCTAAGACGTGTCCGAATAAAATAAATTTGCTCTAGTTTTAATTGTTTTGTTACCGAAGTTGAGTATCCAGGCCAATCCAGCCCTGTCTGACCCGACCGGAAGGCTAAGGAGTAGCATTTATGGATAACCTATTTTGATGCTATAAAACTCATCTTAAAGTGTGTATTTCAATCAGGCATATATCTAAAAGTGAGACTTTTTTACAATTACTTAGAAACTCCTCACAGTCCCTTTAAAGAATAACTATGTGCATTTATTTTTTTAAATAAATGTTGCAAATTCTTAAGTTACAGTAATCAATTGATCCAACGTGAAATACATTTTCAAATTTATGAAAAAAAACTCTCTTACACACACACACACACACACACACGCACGCGCACACACACACACACACATGCACGTGATAATTTATCAATTAACCTTTCATAACTAAGGTTAAGAAACATTACAACAATAAAGTATTAATTATACAAGTTACAAACTGTGTGAAAATAGGTATATAGCCAACTTTCACACATGCACAGAACAAGTGTCAATCATTTTTTGTGGTAAAAAAAAATTATCATAAATAATTACAGGTCATTTCTCTCTCCCCCAACGGAATCCAATCAGATAGCTTGTCATCCACATCCACAGTTACCTCTCTGTCCTCACACTCGCTGAGGTCTTGATACAATAGCCAGGCATCCTTTGCATTCATGTATCTTGTGGTCATGTCTAGTTTTTTGTCCTCGTTAGTGCTCTTAAAGCTATTGTTTGTCACTGATATCTTTCAAACTTAGCCTTGCTATGGTTACCACGAGTGAGAGTGGGTGTGGTCCAAAAAATGACAGCTGAATTGTGCTTTTTTATATGAGGTGTAGATTATCTAATTTCTTTTTTATTTTACACTCCACATAATTTACTTTATAATTTGTGAATCCATTTTAGAAAATATCAACAAAGAGATAAAAGAGATATGAACTTTGGAAAGCCAAAGGTGTAAAATTGACCTCCTTGGTGGGTCTAGTGTTTAAAAACCTGCTTGAAAAGATAAATCATCTCATGAACAATAAAAGTTTATTTTTCATTTTGAAAATGGTATTGTAGTAGCATCATGGAAAACATGGTACTTGGCTAGTTTTGCACTTTAATTTGTTGAAGGTAGAGCGATTTTTTGACACCAGGGTTTCTTCCCAACTGGTAAATGTTAAATTGGCCCACCACCTGAGATTAGCAGTCCCTCATTGTTTTGGTTATTATTTATACATTCATGCAGCCAATGTGATAGGCAACCAAATTACACAAGGACAATTCACGTTTACACTTGGATTACACAAGAGCACAAGAGTCACAATAAACATTTCATAAGAAAACAAGATGGATTAATCTCTTCATTAGGTCCCTTCGTGGGGCAGTTTTTTGGCCCCTGAGGCAGATTTTGACAGATCGTAATTCCCTGCAGTTTATTAAGTTTGATTTAGTGCTTTCATGTTAAGCTAGTCTGACTTTATAAGGCACTTTGTTTGACCCACACAGGCTAAACCACTTGGACACAACAGTGTGTTTATTTGGTAATTTTACATGTGTGTGGACATGTTAATGTGTGAACATCTTATATCTGGCTACCCTGGTATAATACAGGGCCCCATAAAATCTGGGTTGATTTTTCCCAAATTCTGTTCTAGTTTTTTTTTTTTACGCAAATTAAACCCAGCAACACTGTATAATAAAGTAATGAAATATAATCACGCACTCTTAAGGTGGTCCTCACATGTATCTTTCCAGGTCCAGTCAAATGTCTGATGACAAAATTTGCAGAACATTTGACAGTAGTAATCCTTGAGAAAGTTCTCTGGGATGTACTTTGGAGTTAGCTGGGAGTTTTAAAGCTTCTTTGCCAGTGTCTTAGGTGGCCACTTCAGCATGTTTGCACCATTAATGATGAGAGGGGGAGTAGAAGAAAAAAAAAAAAAAGATTGTAAAATGTCAGCCATCTTCATGATATTCCACATTTGTCTTGAATTCTGCTTTATATTTCCAGTTCTGTGATTCTGTCCATGATTCCATGATCATGGATTTTACAGGGCCCTTATAATATTGGTGAGAAGGGGGCATGCAGAGTCAGTGAGGTGATGCTGTAAGTATGTGTGTCTGCCAGATGCTGACCTCATATGTGCTCTTTCAAGCTGTAGTGCTCTATTTATTGACACAAATATCATTTTGTGGAGTTTGAGAAATTGTCTTGGGATGAATTGTTGATAGAGCTTTGCTAAATTCACTGTATCGAGCTCCCCAGATCTACATAATGCGTCTTCTTTTGGCTTTGTAAGTGTATTTCTGGATCTGAGGGAGCAGGGAGGTAATAAGAGGCTTTAAAAACAGTCATGGCATCTGCTTGTGATGAGCAGAAAACACAAATGTAGGTACAGTTATGACATAATGAACTCAAAAAGATAAAAGGTGAACAAGGAAAACTCAAGATCCAGGATATTGAGGGGCATTTATTTAAAAAAGGCAAAGTGCATCTCTCTGGACTAAGAGTTTGGTAAAATGCCTCATGTCTTTTTCTCCCCAAGCTTCTCCTAACAACAAAAACAAATGACATTGCAGGACATGGGACCTTTAACACTATCTCAGTGTCCTTCAAACTTAAATTGTTCGTTTGATAATAGCTGCAGATCTTTCAGAAATTGTGAAAGAAAATCTCAAAAATAGTCATCCCTATCCAAAGTAAAAGAAGAAGAAAAAAATAAAGAAAAAAGAGTTATCAAATATCAGTCCTTGAAACTTATTCAAGAGGTCTTTATTTTTAAAGGCTGGCTAAAAATAAAGACTTTTTTGGAGAAGTGTCAAAGAGGAAATTGAGAAAATATAAAAAGCAGATATACAGTATCTCTGAACCTGTTCTTTTTCCAGCTGTTGGGGTTTCGGGCATTGACACGAGCCACTATTCCCCATGGCAAAGGCAGAGAGTGGCTTTTTCCTTAATTTACAGCCTGAAAACACACTTTTGCCTTTATCTAGAGGTGTCTACCCTTGTTGCACTAGATCAAACCAAAACATGCTCTTTGGCTTAACTGGTGATTTTAAATTGCCACTAAATGTTTTCATATATATACATATATCGTACGTAGAGAGAGACAGAGAGAGAGAGTTGTTTATCTACATATCAGCTGTTTGATTGGCTGTTGACCATTTCAGGGTGTATTCGCCTCTTACTCAAGTAACAAGTCGGAGTAAGTTTTTACCCCAGCAATCCCAACTGGGATAAGGGATATAGGCACTAGATGGATTGATGGATAGATGGATTATAATGCCTTCACAATGAAATGACCATGGGATCACTGTAAGGTAAAAACATACATCGTTTTAAGGGTAGGCTGACTTGATTGGTGTGATGCAGAGTGGCCACACTGTAACTGATTTTTGCAAACTTAACGTTTTTTACTGTAATATCTATAGCTACCTTCTGCAAACAGATATGCAGTAAATTACTGTAAATGGCAAAATATTGTGGAAAAGCACTTTGTTTTTTTGTAAAATGTACAGCATTTACCATGAAATCGGCAATGTCCATGAAGTAAATACTGAAAATGGTTATGGATCTGCAGAAAAATCCATATTCCCCAGGAAAACTGACCAATAGCAGGTAACATTTTTTTTCCGGTAATGTTTCACATATTTGGGTAAAACCATTGTTTGAGTAAATGTATTTTATCACATAAAAATGATGTTGAGATTTTTTTCCACAAAATTATATCTAGCTAAAACATTGTCAGTAAAATAGTTAGACATTGTTAAACGAATTAAAATACAGCACGTTCACTGTAATTTAAAATGCATTCAAAAAAGTCATAGAATAATGATACTGAAAATGGAAAAACTGTAAAGATGCAGTTTTTGATAACCTTGCAGCATTATTACTGTATTAACAGTGACAGAAATGATTCCCTTGAATAAAAATACAGGATTAAAGCAAATATAGAAAATACAATAATGTTACCGTTAATTTAAATAGAGTAATACTGCTGTAAAGACATTTACAGTAATTTACTGGCATCATGTTGCCAGTAAACTGTAAAGTATTACTGTAAAATTTACAACAACCCTTTTACAGTGTAGGGACTGCAATGGGGCTTCATCCGAAAGTTGAAGGTAATGTGCAATCATATTGATGTACAAAACAAGTGTGAAAATTACTGCAGATTTTACTAACTTGCCCACTCTCACTTAATGAGGAACTATTTCACATCTGGACTCCAAATGCAAGGATCTTTTGGCCTCATGGTCTTCCATCTTAAGATTTTTCTTGATCACTTTGTCACAAAGCCTTTCTGTTTTACAAACCAGTGTCATTAGCCCTGTCCTGTATCATTTGATCAACCAGGAAAGACTTTAAAATAGAGTCAATGCTTTGCTCTCCTTGCGTGACATATTAATATTAATAATACATTTTATCTATACAGCGCTTTTCAAAGACTCAGAGATGCTTTACAAGGATAAAAGGATAAAAATATACAGAGAAAACAAAGTGACAAGAAAATACAGAGCCAACTAGAGGGCCTTCATATTCAGAGTATTGTTTTCTTTGTTCCTTTTCAGGTTGTTGCTTCAAACTAGACATTGACATATCAAACCAACGTGGCAAAAAATTGGTTCATGGATTATTTTAAGGATTCATAACTTAAATGTTTAGATCTTATAGTTTAATGCGGTGAAATGCAAAAAATGTAGAAATGTGCTCAAACCCCAAAATGAAACATTCAATCAGAACTATTTTTCATTATTTTCATGGTTAAGTGAACCAGTTGCTGTTTCCTTAAAACCTGAGTCACCTCTCCACTGTGTCAAAGGGTATGGCCCCGTCAGAGGAGGACTAAGGTAAGATGGACAGGGTGCCAGGAAAAAGGGGCGTGACTGCATCTGTAAATAGTGGAGCTATTTTTGGGATCTCCACGGTCGAACAGGGGAGCACCGCCTAGACCTGCCTTCTGTCACTATGGGGATGCTTCCTAACTTTGGTGCATGGAAAAAGTCTGGAGGACTGGCAGGTGGTACACAGGAGCATGGCACGGCTCCCTTGGCGAGGAGAAGATTCACTTAAACCTAACTACCTCTAACAATACTCACCGGAAAACACACAGGCCTCTGCCTGTATAGACAGACTACCTGTCAGATCAGCAGATTGTTGCTTTTATCCGGCTTAAGTACAGTGTAGGTTTATGTGTAATTGGATCTTAACTAAGGAAGAGGACAACACCAAATACCATCTGCTGATTGATTTAAGAGTCATCACTGCTGGCAGAAGCTTAGGAAACACTGTGAGATATAAAAATCCCATACTTGGGGCAACCAACTATTTGCAAGCAATTATGTTGAAGTGAACTACTGGATGTGATGTGTTCCAAAAATGAGAGGGAAAAAATACAGTTTTCCACTCCTCCTGTCCATGTCAATCTGCCTCCATTTTGGTTTTATGCGGGTACAGGTTAGAATGGTCTGAGATTTACTGAGGTCAGGCTAGAAAATACCCAGCCAAGTTTAAAAAAAGTACTTCAGTCTAACACAGTAACTGAAGCTGTGCATAAGCTACAAGATTATACCCATTTACCAACTGACTGAGTGTATGTGTCAGTAAAACATAATGCAGCAAGACAGTCCATTTCACACAGTTAAACTTTTTTTTTTTCAGGTTTAAGAAAAGCAAATTAAAATGGCTGCAAACTCCCTAATGAACTAATGTAACACATGATGGACTGCTCAATATATTTCACTGGTTCATTTTGGACGGAACCAAGTGGAAGTGTTTGAGAATGAGTAGAAGCTTTCAGAATCATATCCAATAGATCATTCCAACAATCACATTATTACAGGCCAATCGAATATGACAGTAGGTGGGTTCAACTGCTGTGACATAAAATACAAAATGTAAGCTTCTATGAAGAACAAACTTATCAAAACATGTTTGAAGTGAAGTGGAAATCTTACAATCTAAGGGTATTTCAGTGTTGTTTTTTTTATTTGATGAAGAAATGTTATCAAGATCTAACAAAATTGCTACTGAAGCTGTTAGCATTAATGCTAATTTCTACATGAGCAGTCACTTCCTGCTGTCGTCTCCCTCTGGTGCAATAAGATATGATTGGGGCATCCCTCTTGGTAAATGACTGACAGTAAAACAGGTTCTATGACTGAAATTGACTTCTTGAAACAGCTGATTTGATGAAAGAGGGGCAACACCAAAGACTTCAACTGTATTTAGAACTCAGGTTTCCCTCCAAATTCCCTTTTTACCTTCGCCAAGGAGTTTGTCATTTCCAGCGTGTGTTTGTTTGTCTATTTGTCTGTTAGCAAATCAAAAAACTAAACTATATAAAACTACTGGCTGAATTTTGCTGAAATTTTTTAAGAGATGTTGATAATGGTCCAGCTTAAAATGATCAGATTTTGGTGGTGGTCCATTAATGAACAACCATTTTTGCATCTAACTAATAACAATATCAACATGATCCCTAGTGCTAGGTGTGGGTTTTCAGGGTCAAGGAATCATATTATGATTTTATCTTTATCATGGAACTGTTGCTTATAGATTTAGCAGCAATATGTGAGCTACCTCGGTGGAGGTTATACTCTCTGAGAGCTTTCTAGTTTTGAATGATGTGTTACTTTGATGATTTCTCTCCAACATTTCTCTGTTTACAGCCTGCATTAGCTTCTTTGCAACATAACAGAGGAAAAGCTTACAAAGCGCTGAAACAACATCCTTGTCCTATGTTTCGTAGTTCTCAAGGTATCAATCTTGGTTTGTTCACATCCATGATCGTCTCCCAGAGCTCTCATTGGTCAGGAACAGGTTGTGGGGAGGCAGGACAGAAATCAAACCTGTTAGACTCTCTGTCATAATTTTGTCACATCCCAGGCCGGTCTGTTGCTGTTGGTCTTTATGACGCAGCACACCAAACGTAACAACTGATTGTCGCAGCCGGCGGGTCCCAAAACCCTACAACTGTCGGGTTTGGCCATAACTGTGAATAAATCATGTAGTCTGACCCCTGGCATACGTCAAAGCTAAAGGCTTACACATCTGTAATGTCTTTGCTTTGAACTAACAAAAATGATAAACATGTATGCCCCCTCGTCCTGGTTCATTGTCCTGTATCCACACTTCCTGATTTCTATCACTTCCATGATCCACATCTAACTAAGACCAAAGATCTCTGTTGAAACATATAAAGGTGTGAACTAAACTAAACTAAAAAAAATTTTTGTCTGTTAGAAGCATAAAAATGAAAACAGTTTCATATGGTCATCAGTATGCCATTTATTTTTTAATTGTTAAGAACACATTAAATGCACTTAAAACACATTTCATTTTTCATAAATATTTCATATTAAAGAGAAATATGTTTCACCTTGTGCCTACACAGAAAAGCATCAGAGACTTGCAAAGATTTTGTGGCCCAGAAAGAGAGTAAGGCACAAAATAGAAACTTTATTCATACAGTTTAGTCATGCTGTTATACTACTTGTCTGAAAAAAAAGAAATAGTAAGCTATATTGAGAGCTACTGTCAGCTAAATGATCCCAAACATTGTTACAATGTGCATGCTCCAAAAGACAGATAACATGGAAAGAGTGCTGCAGTGAGAGAGGAAGGTGAGTTCAGTGGAAATCAGTCTACAATATTTGGTTTGGAGGCAAGAGAAGCTGCTCTGTAAAGTGCATTATGTCTTTTTTTTAAGCCGCTCTACATTTCGGTCTTTGACAGGGGAAGGAAACTTGGACAATAATTTCACCAAAGATAAAATCCTTTGGTTAACTCAGATCAATTATTGCCAACAGAAAGTAACAGTCCTGCCAAGTCCTCAGCAGAATCACCAAGAATGAAAAGTAAAACTGAGCCCGTGGCCTTCTTACATGATCTCTGTGCCTATTTACATGCAGACCTGCAGTGCAACAAGTAACAGACAAATACATCTTCTCCATGAGTTTTCTGATTTGTATTCAGCAGGTACAGATACCATTGTTCAATGATTTTACAGCTCGGGAAGTGGGATACTTTGATACCTGCATTTTGAGCCCCACAACAAGAAACTTTTGCTGTTTTATAGGTTGTTTTAAGTCATATTACCCCGCCAACGTCCTATGAATGCCTCCAAACTACATCAGTTTCAGCAGAGACAGTGGTCACTGTTTGAGGGGCATAAAGGAGGAAAGGGGAATTCTAGGGGCCCATGACTGACAGGGACCCCAAAACTATTACTTTTGTTTAAGCATTCTGCACCAAGATACATATTTGAATGCCTGAATGGATGTAAAAAATGTTTAGGTCTTTCAGATGAGATTGTGGGGCAAGACGATTGAATAATCTGCAAAAGTTTAGAATAATTGGCAGGGTTATAAAAATCAGAGATTCTAGAGCACTGATTAAATGATCAATAAAATAGTTAAGTTGCATAGAATGGTCCTTATGTTAAACAGTTACTCAAAGAATATAATTTAATATATAATTTCTTCATAGCTCATTTTTGTCATTAAACGAAAAACCTGACTGCAATGAGTAAAAGTGGTCAATTTTGATTGTTTCTCTATTTTATTTATTTATCTATTTATTTATTTTATGCAGACAGACGGCTGGTTCAGAATTGTTTGGAATGGGGCCCAAAATTTCTGGAAGCACCCCTGCTCACTGTGCACACAAATGGTCTGATCCTTTTCTCCTCCAGTTGATATGTTTTTTTAGTTATGATATCATGGCTACTTCCATTTCTTCATTATATTCGTAAATGTTTCCTTTTTGTTTTCATCCTCAAACAGAGCCGATTTAGCCAGGCAGTCGGCTGTCATCAACACAAAACATTTGCATTCTGATGGCAACTTTTTGCACAAACATCACTCCTTTTCCCCATCTGATTTTTTGCAGGGTTGTGACATATACTGAAAACAACCTATAAGATATGCTCTTTGTCTCTGATTGTCTTTGCATTTTTTATCTCATGATTAAAGTGGAAGACAAGGGTAGGGTGATAAAAATAGGCACTAGGTGAAAAACAAAAATAAGTAATAGAAATGCTTAAAAATTAAAACAGGGAAGACATTTTAAAACAACAAAAAGCTAAACAGCAAATTGCATGATAAGCATAAGGCATACATAAGTACAATTCCAAAAACATGTTTATACAAAAGAATATTACACAAATAACATTCAGTATAAATGAACAATGAGATAATAATGAAGGAAAATACAATTCTAATCTATTCACATGACCCCTACATATTTTCCAGCCTTTAATCTTGTTTCCCTGTAAACAACAAATCATTAAAATGATACAAAACGCCCATAAAAAACTTCCACTCTGGGTTACAGTGGACCTTTTGCAATTGTGCGACTGCCATTGTTGTCATTGTCACTGCTGTAAGGCACCAATTTGGTTTGCTGTGGACTGACTGAGATAAAAAAATGAACCGAAGTGATGAAACATAACACTCACTGTCCTGTTGGTTTGTCCATGCATTAACATACAGAAAACACTCAAAACAAAGATTGTCATTTGTCTACATTAGGAGGATTCAGTCTCATGGAGCTGTTTGGTCCACTGAAGAACATCTGCTGTGACTTAAGGCAAGTGTTGTCATATACTTTGCCCCTGATATCACTTCCCTTTGTCTAAATATAACATTCATGTGTTTATTCAAAGCCAGCTTGCCAGTGATAGTCCCGGTTGTTCTGCAGCCAGATCTGATGGAAAAGTCGGTCAGATAGGAGATCCTGGTCAATATGTATTCTTCATCATCTGGATCTCTGTTTTTTTTTTTCTCTTTGTCCTCTTTTGCGGCTGCCGTCTGAGTGTGTGCGCTGCTGCAGAAGACTTCTTCACATCTACGCATGGGTGTGCACGGAAATGCTGGAAAGGTCGTTCCTGATGATCTCGTTAACTACGGAAAGAGGAGAGAGGTCACAGATCATTATTAAAGAGCCAGTCTGAATAACTTTCACTTCATTAAAACACTATTAGAATTAATAGAGAGAAGTGGCCTTGAAGGAGCAGGGGCAAGGGTTATGATATGAGGAAGAGATCAGCAATTGTGCTCCAAAGCACAAACCTCAACCAAGACATTTCCAACACTGTAGGTGTGTGATTGTCAAAGGCAAAATGTGGAAAACAGCCCTATCTTTCACTACTTAAAAAAAAGTTCATGAAAAAAATTCCTGGATTCATGTCTGGTTTTGGATGAGCAACAAAATCTAATCACTTCTCCCTTGTGCAATGACCAACATTTCCTGAAAATGTCATCAAAATCCACCAAGGACTTATTTAGTTATTGGCAAAAATGTGGAAAAATGACCTGTCTAGCAATATTACAAAATTCTTCAGTCCAGCTCTGGATTAATATCACCACTTTCTTTTTTTCTTACCACTTTTTCCTTGCGCCATAAATGACAAACCCTGGAAGTTTCATACACATCTGATCATATCTTTTCATGTTTACTTGCTGTAAGACAAACAGATACAAAATGTTGGCAAAACATAACCTTCT
Source organism: Scarus forsteni (assembly GCA_036419115.1). NCBI lineage: Eukaryota > Metazoa > Chordata > Actinopteri > Labriformes > Labridae > Scarus > Scarus forsteni. The sequence continues at coordinate 9,135,449 of JAZDUH010000040.1, read as the reverse complement.
TGGCTGGTGTGATTCTAAAGTTTAATGTAAAACTTAACCCTTACAAAAATCTAAAAGAAAAGAGCTGCTGTTACCTACTTTTAATGCTAGTCAATCATGATGTTTACCTTTTAGTTGTTAGCTATATGCTAACATAAAGTAAATTGTCATTAACTGAAACTTGTTTTTGCACGTTAAATGAACCATAATCATTTTGGTATATCAGCTTGATGGTGACATATAAAGAATAATGCCTTTCTCCTATCTGTGAGAGGTCACATTTTACTTTGTTTTTTCTTTTTTTGCCTTTAACCACTTAAATGCCAATTTCCTGGATGTGTCACTGATTTGGTGGAAAGAAATTACATGGTTATTTTGGCAGTCAATGGGGAGTAAAATTAAAATCTAATGTTGCACAAAAAATAAAAATTCACTGAAGATTGTTTTTTACTTATCTTTGACATACTTAAGAGTGTGTTATCACTTAAAATAATCTCAAGCCTCCGATCATTTTTATGTTGAAAATTGGTCATCCATATCCTATGGAGCTATCATTTGAAGAGGTAAGATACATATATATTTTTAAAATATCACAAGGCTGGGTTTGATAAAGAGATTAATGCCAAAAAAGTTGAAGAAAATATCTGATATGTTTTTACACCAGTTAAAGTTAGGGGCTGTTAATAGCCAAGACAGGACCAAAGGGTGTGAAAATAAAAATCTGATGCTGCGCAACAGTAATGCATCAAAGCCAGCGTTTTCCTTAATCTGTGACATATCCACGAGAGTGTTAGCATGTAAAATATTTCAAAGCTCCAATAATTTTTTTTATATTGAATACTATGATTTGGTGAAAAAAACACACAAAATGAAGAGACATCACCTGTAGAACTGGCATTTATAGGGTTAAGTCTGTTGTACATGTCCTTCACCAAAATAGTTCTTCTGTGCACAACAAAACAAAGTCCTTGGCATCACACCCTCCTTCTCCCAATATTTGCATTGTCACTGAGTGTATGAAAAGGATGATTCCCCTGTCCCCTAATTGACCTACCACTGTGACATCCTACCACTGTTGCACCAGTGATTCAAGGCTAGAATTGAACAATGTGACACAAGTAAGTTTACTTGCCTTGGGTCTAAAAATGATCAGAAAATGTCCCTCCGAATTGATTACATCTTAAGTGGTATTCATGCAGTAGGCCAAAGAATGCTCTTTATCTGAAGCAACAATCCAAACATATCATTGACATGATGAGCCTCATATCGGCCGCTTACACACATCTCTGTTTCTAAGTCTCCGTCCCGTCTTTCCTGTGCCCGCGCCTTTCCCACAGTCGGGCAGACACAGATCACTCCCTTGTCTTTATCTGCTCTGTGTTCTTTGGCAAAACAGAGGGAAGTGACTGTGAAGATGGCGCGGACCCTGAGCCCTGCGGACTGACGCAAACAAGAAGCTCCTCAGTCAGAGAGCAGGCTGTGATAAAGAGGGCTGATGTCAACAGAGAGAAAGAGCCGGGTGAAACCTCCATTGGTGGTAAGGAACCGAGGCAGGAAGTCCACCCACTCTGAGGCCTACAGGTTTTTATCGCTAGATAGTGTTTGTGCATCTGCACTGATCCAGACAAAAACAAGACTGAGACTTTTAAAAAGCGAACCGACCTGATGTTTTCTGACACTACATGGTATTTTGTTGTACAAAGCAAAAGAAAAGTGTAATCTAAGGTTACACTACATTGTAGTTACTAGGGATGCAACAACACTCTGTAGCCCCCAGTTTGGTACATACCTTGTTTTTTGTCACTGTTTTTCAGTTTAGTCCTTTATTTTCAAATATTTTTCATTCTAAGGCATCTCAGATATTTTCCCCAAAGACTGAGGTACTAAAATGTATTCCTAAATTTTACCTTTATGCAAGATCTGTAATTTCCATTAACCTCCTTCGTGCAGCTTATTATAACCTTTTCATGTACGCTTTATCCCTATGGACCATCTGATACATCTATATTGTCATGCTTGGAGAATCAAATGCATGTGACCTGCAAACAATTGTAGTTATACATATTTAGAGACAAACACTTCATTTTCCCTTTTTAAAGTTGTATTTGAACTCATCATGATGACATTTTCCTTGTCAAATCATCTTTTTTTTTTGCTGGCATTGAGTGCATCATTATCGAACATTCGCTTGTCGAGGTCCATTAAGACTGTTAAGTTTGTTTCTACCAGTCATCCTGCCAACTGCAACAAGGATATGAAACTGAATGGAGCATAGCAATAGTTCTGACAAGACACAAAGTCAAGATTGCTAATATGCCAGCATTAATTTGTTAAACATCTGAGCCAAAGCCATCTTGCCACTGCTGTCAGCCAGCTGACTTCCTCTATGCTGCCATTAGCTGAATTGACTCAGACCGCCTTATTTAAGGTGCTCTAACTTGCCTACTCCTCACTGCTCCCACTCAAAGCTGCTTTGCAACCCTCCTTCACCCCAGCTCCTTTTATGCTATTCTCTGACTTAATCAGTCTTAGCAAACATTGATGCTTGCTCTGGAGGATTTTGCTGCTTCTCTCCCTGCTTCAAATTTTTCTTGTGGGCTGCAAGTAGGGCAGGAATGTGTTCCTTTCCTGGTTATGAAAGACAAGAAGAGTTCCCATTAGAGTCATACCGCCAACTTAAAATTATGCAAATAAAGGTAATTCAAATAACTGCTCTTGTGGCCTTTTTTGACAAAGTGGTCCTGACAGAAATACATTTTAGCCTTAGAGGACTGAGAGTCCCCTCATATTCTGTGTGTGTGTATGCATATTGCTGCCTCTACTTTCAGAGAGGCAGTGTGGTTTTGTGGCATAACTTCAACATACGGTTGCTGCTCACAGCAAGAGTTCCATTACTCTTGTGCACTGATTTACAGGCTACAACACAACAGTGCCAACACAAAAAGAGAGAAAGAGCGACATGAATTAAATTTATTTATTCATACTTAAAACTGAAAACTTCGGGGTGCTGGTTTGGCGGAGTGGTTAGCAACCAGGCACCCCATGTATTTGCTTCTGCTGGTCCAGGTTCAAATCCCGCCTGTGACCAGTTTGCAGAGTGTCTTCCCCTACTCTCTCACCCCCTTTCATAAGCCTATCCACTGTCTCTCTCCTATCAATAAAGGCACAAAATGCCCAAAAAATACATTAAAAAAAAAAAAAGAAACTGAAAATTTCGCAATTTGATATGATTCAATATTTTATGAAGAATTGCTTTATCCCTTGTTGTTACTAACTTGTTGCTGTCAACAAGCAACACTGGATAAACTAATCCAAGGAAAATGAAGAAAAACACCATAGTAGTGTGAACACTTGTTGTCATGCATTGACACAAAATACAGATGAAAATAGATTAACAAATAATCTGTAACAGATTGCCCTTGAAGGCCACACACCTTTAAAAGCATGCCCTGCTTTCCATGCACAGTGACTATCCACACAAACACACATACACACTGGTCGGGGCTCACCTCTCTAAACAGGAGGAACTCCCATTGGAAAAACCCAACCTGTGCCAACACACTTGGCTGTTTTCAACTCTGTCCTGCCCTGGGCTAAACAGGTATTTACACGCTGAGGTTATTTTTAGCTCTGCCAAGTGAGAAGGAAGTGCAAGCACATGCAACAATTAGACCATCGAAATTGAATGTTGCTGCTCTTTTCAGTCAGCCGAGGCGAGAAAAAAGCTTCAGGTGATTCTGAGGAAGGAAAGGGAAAACCCAGCAGCTCGGCTGCCACAAATGACCTTTTTTAAATTTTTCACAGAGGAAAAATAGCTGGCTTCCTTTCTGCTTTTCAGTCACATTAAACAAATAATGACATCTCATCCACCCACATATTAACTGCAGTGTTGTTTAGCTGTTTTTTTTCATCAACTAATATTTTCCATTGGCATGTTAGAGTTGTTCCATTCCGCTGAAAGAAAACACGAAAAGAGGAGAGCATAGAAACACTGGCCTCTGTGTTTTCATCTGTTGGCTTTGTGAGAATCAGAAACAGGATGTGACCGACTGTTACACCACAAGGCAACACCAAGCTGCTATTTATAGCCTTATAATGGGTAGCTGGTGTCGCTACTGAGGTAAAGCAACTTCTGGGAAACTGAACAATTTTAAAGAAAGGTGATGAAACTTATGTAACAGGCAACGGGTAATGACAATACAAATATATCTTTTGGCAATGGTTTGTTGATTACACTGTTTAATATAACTAAGAATTGTTTTGCTTTTCCAGAAATCAAAAGGTTCAATTCCATTGTTGCCAACAAAGAAAAGAACTCTGATGTCATGTTCTACCTGATGTGTTTCTCTGCAACTAAACAGATTTTAAATTAAACGTATTTGTGAAAGAAATGAGAAAAACACTGCATCATCATCATGCAGGGCAGGTGAGAGGCCCTATGAGGGGGGGTCCCCTCAACTACTACAAGAGTTATTCTGAACAGCAGTGTGGTTTAGACTGTAAGGAGAGCAATTATATGTTAAGGCTGAGTGATTTGGACCTTAATCTCTGAGTCAATAAGTATTCCAGACAATTAGTAGCATACTTAAAATAACAGATTGAAGGATGTACAATGTGATACAATACAATGCCTTTATTGGCAGATAATTACGTACGAATGAGATTCATGGTATCGGACAATATCACAATTTTGGCTGATAATTCAAGCAATACAAATTGGCCATATCTGTCTCTATTGTGTGCTGTAATATTGGCAAATAATGTACAAATGTGCCATAATGGTGTACCTCGCCACCACTGAATATTCACTTTTATAAATGAAAAGAACAAAAATGATGAAAGAAACTATTGTTTTATTTGCTTCACATGTGTCTGTAACACAAATGGACCATCTCCATGAAAGAAACAGGTATATTTTAGTGAAGCAGAGTCTGTGTTTTTGGCTAAAAATGCAATTATTATATATTTTCTTGATAACCTTTCCATTGTTTTTGTACTATTTTTAAGCAGGCAAACTGGTCCACAGTCTTCAATATTTCAAATAATAAATTACAGAGTATTGCACATAGAGGATGCCTGTTTTTGTTCTTGTAAAACACAGGTTTCCATACTTTTTTTTTTCTTTTTACAAGTAATTGTCTGAAATCAAATACAACTATAAAATTTTAATTTCAAATTTAGGTTGCGTTTAGACCTTAAGATGGATTTGGTTTGCATTGAAACGGCTTCAGTATTTCATTATTTACTTTGTCTGGTCTGTTTTCACACTGCATCCAGTCAGACAGACCAAAGCCTTCCAAAGGTTTGTGTTAGCAGTAGTTGAACTGTTGCTGCAACCTTTATTCCTGCTATCCATCCCATTGTTGCATTATGAGCATTGCTTCACTTAATAACATTGCTTCGCTTGGAGCAGTTTGGAACTCTTCTGTTGCATAAAATAAAGATGAAAGCTAAATTACGGCTGTGTTAGAGGGCGCTTGACTGGAATGATGTATTTTTATTCTGCACAGATTTGTTGACAGTAGCCTGTTAAGAGGAGCGGAGGCTAGCAGTTCTAGTGATGCTAACATTAGCTGCACTCTGCTTTGCTCTGTCAGTAAACCCTACCTTAGCTATTTTGTTGTGATATATGTTCAATCAATCCACAGTCCATCTACTTTTAGTCTGCTTGCCCTGTTTGGTCCTTTTGTGGACACCCACCATGAACCAAACTCTGGTAGGTTACTCTTGGAAGTGTACCAGATTATGACTTTGTATCCGTGGTCTGCCCAAGAGTTTGTGTGAGCTTTTCACAGCCAAGAACTAAATTTTCTAATGAAGTGAACTAGACTTTGTTTGGTCTGTACCAAACATGGTCGCTGTAATGGCACCAAGACTAAACACTTGTAAATTATCTTGTGGTCAGTAAGCTTATTTGGTCATTGTTTTACCACAAAGTCTCAAAACTGAGCATTATGCCAACATATATTTTCCTTTAAATCAGCATAAATGATTCAGATAAAAAAAAAATGAATCTATATCGTTGGAAATCAGTCAACTTGCTGTGGCTCCTTGGCCTTTGACTCATTTGAAGGTGTAAGTATACAAGACAAAAAGCATTTCAGATAGATCCAAGAGTTGTTTTGAAAAATTAGTTAATTTGTGATCTTTTCCGTTTTTTTGGACGATTACAATCAGATATTAATTGTATAGAAGTAGAAGTACGTGGAGATCTTCATCTTGACTGTTCTTAATGTTTTCAGTTCATCCCACCTCATGTGGGGAGACGAGATAACCACAAGTATGCAGAACAAAAAAAAGGCAGTCAGACATGCTGGGGAACATTTTGTTCAATGGAATTTGGCTCCACAAATTAACTTCTTGCATAATATGTAGAGGCAGAGGTATAGCACAGGACCTCCTCTGTAAACCTTGCCTTGTAAAGCAAGTTGTAGTGTTTTAAAACAACATGCCAGAGTTTTACTTTCCTGTTTCTAGCTATTGTAAAAAAGAAGTCTTTGTTATGTTGGTCGATAATGATGCCAAGTAGCATGTTTATTGTTGGATACATACATAAATGAACTCTCTGTGGGAAGGGATTCTGTTTTTGTGTTCCTCTGTTGCCACAGGTTAATAATGGAAAGCTGTAACTGGGAGGATACCCTCTCATGAATAAACAAAAACAGCGGAAAACTGCACTCCCAATATTCCCCTGCTGAAAAAAACAACACATGCACACACACATACCCTGTTAGTCTAAGTCAAACAGAGTGACATCCTTTATTAGCCGTGGTGCCAGTGCAGTCAGTAAACCGCAGCCGGACCTGTCAGGACTTATATTCAGGGCTAGGCGGGAAGGAGATCTATTTCAGGCAGGTGTGAGAGTGACACAGAAATATGACGGTGTTTTAATGTGATACTAACTGGGCTTAGCATATTACATGCACAGGATGTCAATTCATCTTCAAGGAGGCTCAGAATCAAAATACTGATCATACATTTCTTCATTCAAAAGTTGAGAACTAACATCTTCAAAAAGCGGCAGGTGATAAGTCTAGAAACAAAAACAGGAAACCAAAAAACTTCCCACACACGGCACGGCTCAAGTCTTTTATCGCACCAAAGTGACTTTTCGAGACCTGCTGCTCCTCATCAAACTCAGCAGAAGTGTTTAAAACATCACTTTTACGCAGAACACATTTTTCTTATACCTGTTACAGCAGGTGGTGGAATAACCTGCCAATGCAGTGAAAACATAAACAACACGCTACAGCTCTCATAAACTGCTCCACTTTAGTTATTAAATTGAGTACACACAGGTGGGTAACAGCTAGCTCATGTGTGACAGGTTGCCTCAGACCGACCATAACAGAAGGCCCAGCGGGCTGTCACTCCAGAAATAGATCGGCTTTAAAAAACACTAGGGGCTGCTGCGTAGGTTTTGGGCATGTCACTACAGGTGCTGCTGAGAAAATATCATGTAAGCTTGGAGATCATGGCTGAGTAATGTCTATTCACAGACACAAAACACTGCCCAGACATGGAGAGCACAATAAACCAGACTTTTTTTTTTTTTTTTTTTAGCAGAAAGTCAGTCAAAGCCATTTCCAGCTTTTCTCAAACTACAGCAAAAAGGGTTCAACAACCCTTCCAGTTCAGAGGTCAAACCTTTTTTTACTTAAGGTGAGTGGAGGGAAACTTTTTTCAGGCTTTGATGAAAATGCTTTTTTTGACTCTTGTGCAAAACTGAAGCCCCACAATCTACATCAGCTCCAAGAACACATGGATACAAACATTTTAATTCAACTGTAATCATAATAAATTAGGTTTGTGTTCTTAAGGCTTATCACAATATGGATACATTGGTGCAGGGATGTTATATTTTCAAATTAGATGAAATTAGATCTGATAGAACTTTATTAATCTCTTGGGAAGACTCCTTTGGGAAATTTGGTAAGCTGATGAGGAAGTTAGCATAGCGCTGGTTCCCTCGAGTACAAGCCTGTGACACTGTGTTTTGAATCATTGCTGAAAACAAACTCTGTAGCGAACAAAAAATGTTCAAACTTATGTTCTTTCCTTTATGATAATCTGAAAAAAACCTTTCATGCTTTTTCAAGCCTACCCGTTATCAAGAGTGAGATGCTATAAGAAAGCTACTATAGAACTACAACATGGATTTAGAAGCAGCTACAATATTTCCAATGTATGTCATTTTGTTGTGATCCCTTGTTTGAAAGTTTCCTTAAAATCAAGTGACTTTTTTAGGTTGGTCCTCATGGCTGTAGCATCAATGTTTGAATAACTGATTATCAAAAAACTATCAGAAATTCTTGCAATTGGGTCCCCTTATTTGCAGTTCTTGTTAGCAGTTAATTCACAGCTGTCATAATAAACACCAAAGGTTTAAGATTCAACATCAGGCAACATCAGATGCATTTCATTTTTTCCCATTAAACATTAAACTCCTGTGCTTCTGTTCACCACAAACTGTTTTGTCAATCTGATTTATTTGGGGGGGCTGGTGATGACGGAGATGCTAAATGCTAACTCACTTCCACTTCTCCCTCTATTTGTGATTTATTTGGCAAGCTCATCAGATTAGCAAATCTGCAAAAACACTGTCTAATCCTTCAATTAATATATTTACTTAATTTATTTAATGCTTCACTAATGTGTGGTAACTGATGTAACCCGCATTCTTCGGTTTACACAGAACGTCTTGAGGCTGCAGTTTTCTTGTAAATCTATCTGTTATCTTACTGCAGTCCTTTTTTTCTACCCATTTTTTGTTCCCTTGCCTGGGTTTCTGAAAAAAAAGAAAAGAAGAAAAGCCAGTAACATGGAAAGCTGATCATTACCTACCAGTTTCTATTTTATATGTGACTGATTTGTTGGAATTTATGGCCGCAGACACTGATACAGTCCTGTGCGGTTGAACTCCATGCTAACGTTAAGGATGCCAAGAAATCCCCCACCCACTTGTCTTTCCATCTGTTGCTCCTTCTACTTGATTTTCCTCTCAAAAAGTTGTTAAAATTATGTCTATGATAAGTTAAAAATGCTCCTCCAAAGATGGCGTCTTAGTTGAACTTAGTGCTGAGACTAACAGGATAGAAGCTAATTGGCTAAGCTAAACAAGCTACGGTCTGGTAAACAGTTAATGTATTCAAATGTAAATTTATAAGATGAAAATGTAAATTATGGAGAATATTTTGAGTGAATTATGTTAGGGACTAAATAAATTGTGTATTCAAACAAAATAAGAAGATTTGGTTTGCAAAAAAGATTACTGCTTTTATTTTTTATTTTTGATAAGAGGTATTTCAAACTTCACAGTGGACAATTTAATCAAATATTTGTTCTTGTAAATCTTACCTGTCAGTATCCTTTCAAGTAAGTTCAAGCAAAACCATTGTGGTCCAACAAACATAACCTGTACACAAATTCAAAAAAAATTCATGATTTTTTTACCAAAACAGTGATCTGCTTTTGCAAACTAACTCTTCATGTGATAATTACATCAGCTGCCTGTTGTAACTGGGATAACCTTCCTAAATATATCCTTTCATTTCTTGGACCATTTTCACTTTTAAACTTATTGAGTGAATTAATATTGTTTTTAAGTCTGTCAATAATTTTGTCAATTTACATTTATAAACCCACGTAATAAATGAATCATTACACTATGTATTAAGTTGTACTTTCTCTAAGGTACTCACTCCATTGTTTTAAGAGCTGTGTACTTCCCTGTTGAACAAACACTCACCCAGATGTTACAACAAAGCAAAAAACATGATTAGCTGAAGTGTCTCACGAACAGGTGATTGATATAATATCAGCCACATAAAGCCTGATCAGGGCTGGGAGCTGATGATACTTGCAAACTCGATACAGTTGAGTATATTTGATTAGGGAATTTAAAAAAAATGTTTTAATGCTGCAATCCTCCGGCCTCACATGTGGTAATCAGAGCTTGGTTGTTTGCGTTCTGTCTTCATTTGGCCACTATGAGTGTAAGAGTGCAGAGCGAACCTGACCTGCACTGGGGATTCAGTTAGCATTGTTAGTGCAGAGCTCTGTGCAGAGGGGTTCGATAACAGGCGGGCTTCCTCAGAGAACAGAGGATGCCCTATGGTCTGGTGAGACACGGAGCCTCCAGGCTCTGAGGTTCCTGCTGCTGTAACACAATCTCCTGCAGCCAAATCAGGCCTGACTGGCAGTGACCTGACCGAGGGTGACTTCACTTTCCTCAGGCTTCCCTCAGCTGACTATCAACAACACAACCTCTGAACCCAAGGTTGTATCGGAGGCTTCCTGCCAGGGACTTCTGTTCGCACTTGGAGTCTCTCGATGCCAAATGAGCAGAGGGCACCTTCCTGAACAAATCTCACTTTCACTACTTGAATAAACAGCAGCTGTGTTTGGGTCAAGGACTCTCACACTCTAATGAAGAGGGGGTGTTTCCTATGCTAGCCTGTAGCACATCAGGTTTGTGAGAGTGGAGGGAGCTTCCTTCTATTGTAGCACACAGACTCTCAGCTGCATTTAAGGATGTAAGTCTGAGTCATAAAAGCTCTTTTGTATCAACACAGATAAACACTGGCATCAGACCTGCACTCAGAGAGCTGGCTGCAGGACAGACTCTGAGCTAAACCTCACATGAACTGCTTCATGTGAAATTGATTTGCTTTGGAAGCCGAACTAGAGCTCAAACTTGCTGGAGAGAGACAATTGAATTTCCTGCTACATATTACTTTTGTTTCCCCACTATATCAAATCTCCTCTCAGCCTCAGCAGAAACACTTAATGGACTATTTGCTGCCTCCCACGCACGGCTGGACGGAGAGGGTCAGACAACGTCACTTATCTTGCCCTGATAACCAGCAACTTTAAAAAAAAAAAAATGGGAGGGGCAGCGGTCAGAACACGTACATTAATGACAGGAATAAAGATGGAGGGGCTGGAAGTGGATGAGTGAAAAGTAGGGGGACTCTCGTTATTCCCACAGATAAACACACGTGGAGAGAGACAAAGTGTTCCACTAATGCTTCATCATGATAAAGTGCGTCATAAATTCATCTGAGCCTTGCAGGTAGACAGCTTCTAATCCATCGCAGGGATCCCTTTGGGCCTAATGATGTGATGATATGTACAGACAGCATATTTCATCCCTGTAGCTAGTTTGATGTGTGAAGCTCCGGGCGTCCCATGTGGAACCACTCAGGCTCTACCTCTTATAGAGTGGACGGAGAGAAGGCGAAAGAGAAGTAAAAAGAACTGAGAGGGATAGAGCTGGAAGGAGTTTGTTTAAAATATTCCTAGCTTACTTTTAAAGATGAGGTTTGAGAAATGTTAACTCTACACTGGGATCCACACACCACAGACATCTTGCACTGAAGTAAACAGTGATGTCATAAAAAGTGAAATTGTGCTATTTTCTATGTCAATAAAAAGATCGACCCACAAGTCTGAGTCTCTTTCAATAATTTGTTGCTTTCAAAGCTGAAGTTTACCAAGACAGAAGTCTTTCTTTGCTCTTAGCTTTGCCTCTCAGAAAAGAAACCTCCAGCCCTGCTTTAAAACTTAAGTTTTGTTTATGAGTTTATGGTTTCATTGCTCCAAGACCTTGACATTTGCCTTGTGACTTTGAAATAAAACAGTTAACCAATGAAGGAGAGTGGGCATTCATGTAAAGTTTGATTAAATCCTTTTCCAAAATATTTTTCACAAGAAAGCAATTGGAGAGTTACATGATAAGTTTACCATTATTCTATGATTCCATGACCCTGAAAACCCACACCTAGCAGTTAGAATCATGTTGATAACATAATTAATTAGACAGTAATGAGCAAAGAATGATAATTTGCTAATGGCTGTTATATGGATCACCACCAAAACCTAATTATTTTTAAGTTGGGCAATTACCAATAAAAATAATAGTTAAACTGTTGGTCATCATAGAAATTTACAGGGCTGTAACACAGTATAGAGAAATCCAATTTGCACTGAAAATGTGAAAGTACAGACTTAAAAAAATAATTAAAAATATCTGTGATTTGTAGTTTTGAAACTGACATTTAAAGGGTTGAATTCTGAGAAGGTTATCAAAAAAATTACATGTTTGATTAGGACTAAAGTAAGTCAAAACACATCCCAGAAAAAGGGGGTTGTTCTTTTAATTCATATTTTTAATTGCAATTTCTGTACAGTGACCATTTTTGGACACAAGGGTGCTAGGTGTGATTATTTTCAAGAGCAGGCCCAGAGGGTTAAGTCAGTTGGGCTATTACCAATGTGTCCTGAAAATTTTAGAAAAATCCATCCTGTAGCTTTGGCACAATCTTGCTAACAAACCAACAAACAAAAAGACAAATATATGCTGGCAAATGTATCCTCCTTAGCAGACATAAATATTGCACTCAGAAACAAGTTGTGCTGACAAGGCTCCTTCATCTCCGACCTAAGACCTTTAAAATGGATATCTCTTATCCTTGAATCATAGCGGACATTTGTGTGAAGTTTAGAGCAAACTGATTGAGATTAGGGCTGGGTTATCGATTCAGATTTTCTGGATCGATTCGATTTGATATTACAAGGTCTCAAATCGATTTGATTCATGATTCAATTCGATATTTATTCAGTCTGGGATATCTTAGTTAAAATAGTGCTGTAAATTGAAAAGTGACCTTTTGACCATGTACATCATTGTTTTACATGAAGAACTAAACCCACAGCAGTTACATTAATCATATTTTAATGATATGTATTAATGCATGTTCTGCATATTACTTCTTTTTTGCCCAACTCGTATTTTCCTTTGTACTTGTTAAATCTACAATACTGTACACCCAAACATCAGCTTTTAAACTTGCCAGTGGTGCCCATATAGTGCTTCCACCATTTTTGTTTGCAGTAACATCTCATGAGATCTTGTTCAGTAGAAAGCAACGCTAAATGCTGATCACACGAGACTAGCAGGGTTGATACC